>OY743139.1:22255115-23455115 GCA_963555695.1 Dasypolia templi
AACGAGTTGGCCATCGAATCTATCAGCTGTCCCGACACTCCAAAGTCACAGATCTTGATCTCTCCGTTGCTGTTCACCAGTATGTTGGACGGCTTTACGTCACGGTGCATGATGGCGTGCTTGTCTCGAAGGTAGCTGAGACCTTTTAGAACTGCTGATGTTATTGTTCCTGGAAAGTGGGAATGAGAATGCTAAATTATATAGCATAAATAGCTGGCGGAACGTGGGTGTACTATAGGTTCGCCTCTGTCTAACCCTTCGGGGAACACTAGCACGCGCATGATTGAGTTTTGTCGACGGAAGAAAAGACAAAGACAGATTTATTTTATTCATCTGTCATTTTGTCTAATCTTCCGACGACAAAGCTCGTTTCTTTTGTGGTCATGCCACCCGTGCTGGCGTTAGGTTATGTTGTAATTTTACGGCCAAACCCAATAATCTAAGACAGATCGCTACTGACGACAGACAGTAGGTACCTACAATGGGGATGATGACAATTTTTTTTTATCTCAAAGAAATGTTTATTTCCAAATAGAGCAAATACTTTTACAAATAGTTAAAAGCTAAAAAAAACTGCCAAGTTAGACTAGGACAGCACTATCGTAGAAGTGACGTCACGACTACGTAACTTCATACTAACGCCGTACATTGTCCGTACCGCGCGACAAGGACAGGAATAATTCCCTCCAAAAAGTTTTAAAGCTTGTATCTTCTTCATATTTACATCGATTTAACAGATTTTTTTAAATATCTCATTTTTACTATGCCTTCTTTGAAATAACATTATTTTTAATTGTAGTCATCATCCCAATTCGATATGTCCCTGTCAAACAAATAGCTGTCAACACGTGTCGGGTCGCATACTTCGGCTAAACCAGAGATTGACACATTTTTCTATCTCCAGTACGCCAAAATTGGAGTTAGATACGCTATTGGGTTCGGCCTTTAAGTTCAGTCCTCAGCTGTAGCCAAAGGACAATGCCAGAAACTCTATAGAACTTTGTCCCACTTAAATCAAAAACTCATTTACAAGCCTGCAAAATGCAGTATCTTACAGCTTATTTATTACTGTTAACTAAACATTTGTCGTAATGCCTGTAGAACTTGCGGTTTCTGTTAAAATCTTAAAACAATATTGACTTGGTTATAGGTTAGGTGCAGTTTATAAATGTTAAAAAGCGATTTAAACAACATATATGTTACGCATTAGGATAATTATTATAATCGTAATATGAGTTTTTGTTTTACAGGTACGAGGGCGGGTCAATAAGTCCGTGACTTTTGGAATAAAACACAGATTTTTTGATAAATAAATGTTTTATTTTTCAACGTAGTCTCCCTTGAGCTCTATACACATTGTCCAACGCTTCTCCAATTTTTTTATCCCTTCAAAAAAATATGATTTGTCGAGGTCCTCAAAATAGGCCTTTGTTTGCGAGATGACTTCATCATTGGAGTCAAATCTTTTTCCACCGAGCCATTTCTTCAGGTTTGGGAACAAGAAGTAGTCACTCGGAGCCAAATCTGGAGAATAGGGCGGATGAGGGAATTCATGGATTTTTGCCATGGCAACTGCACATGTGTGCACCCTTGCATTGTCTTGGTGGAAAATAACTTTTTTCTTGGCCAAATGAGGTCGGTTTTTTTTTCAAATCGTCATTGAATCGGTCCAATAAGTTGGCATAATATGCCCCATTGATTGTTCTTCCCTTTTGAAGGTAGTCAATGTGGATTATCCCGCGTGCATCCCAAAAAACAGTCGCCATAACTTTATTGGCTGACAAACCCACCTTGGCCTTCTTTGGCGCCGATTCACCCTTAGAAACCCACTGTTTTGACTGTTGTTTGGTCTCTGGTGTGTTGTGATGGATCCATGTTTCGTCCACGGTTACAAAACGGCGCAAAAACTCCTCCATATTGCGATTAAACAACGCCAAACCTTCCTGTGAAGTTGTTACACGATTGCGTTTGTGGTCGACTGTGAGCAAACGCGGCACCCGTCTTGCGGAAAGCTTTCTCATGCCCAAGTGATCATTCAAAATTGAAACCACTGAGCCATGCGAGATCCGAGGCTTCCACAATCTCTTGCACTTTCAATCTTCGGTCGGCCAACACCATATCGTGAATTTTTTCGATTTTTTCGGGTGAAGAGACCTCAACTGGGCGTCCAGGACGTTCGGCATCTTCAGTGCTTGTACGGCCACAACGAAATTCAGTAAACCACTTTTTTACCATTGAAATCGATGGTGCAGAGTCCCCATAGTATTTATCAAGCGTAGGCTTGGTCTCGGTAATGGTTTTTTTTCGCAAAAAATAATGGCTTATAAAGCATTATTTTTTGCGAAAAAAAACCATTACCGACACCCACACGAAATTCACTTTTTTCCATTTTTTCCTCAAATAACTGGGTAGTCTCATAAAGATAGCTGTCAAACACAAACTAACTGACGCAGCAACTTCAAATTTTGACAGGAGTCAACTGACAGAAGCCTGTTGACAGGAGTAGTGTGGCTTTGTCAGTAAAGAGGTCAGACATTCAAAAAGTCACAGACTTATGGGGAAGGCAACTGTCAAAATGGCGCTGTCGTAGCTAGTTCCCAACACAAGCTAAAAATACATGGCGTGATGTGGTTTTATTTTATTTTAGCGAAAGTTGACTCGATGTTGTGTTCCTAGATACTCAGAAATTGGAGTTCGAATTTCTCGTAAGCCCCTAAAATTAGAAGATTGTGCTTTAAAGATATTCGTACAGATTTTTTTGAGTTCGAATTTAAGTCGTGAACATTTTAAAAATGTGTAAAAGAAAGTGATTACGAGGAAATATTAATTCTGACACTTTCCATGTCAATTACTTGATTTAAAATACTGAAATCACCGAAAATAACGAAATAGTGAAATAAAATCAAACTCATGAATGAAAATAAAATGAAATGAATGAACGAAATGTCAAAAATTTTGTAGGCCGTAGGGACCTAGCTATGGTCACGCCATCTACAATTAGCTTTGCCCGACCTTCCCCATTGACCCGCCCTCGTATTTTAAACTTTTTTTGTTATGTATCATGCGCAATAAGTAACGCAATAGGAAATTCAGGGGTAGAATTCCTTTTATCAATGATTTGTAATCGGCAAGTTCTACTGTAAAACAATGTATTATGAAAAGGTCCTTTAATCATTACAATTATTTTCATTAATTGACATTTCCTGTAAATAGCTGGGGCAGGATCTGGCATTATCATTTAATTTTCTTTGGTTTTTGCTAACTGTAGCTCTGTTTTACGTCGCATGTTGATCAAAACACGAAATGCGACTGTTGGAATGATATAGGTTTACTGAATAATAATCGTCAATTTCTTATAAATCGTCAAACTTTGGAAATTTGTTCCACCCAAGAATTTTCATAAAAAAAACTGCTTTGATAGTTTGGTCATGTTGCGAGGGCGACTAACAACAACTACACGATTACAAGGTCGATGTGAGTAGAAACGCCCTCTTTTCGGTTGGGAAATCATCATAGGCTTCCCCGTTCTGGTAGGAGCGGAAGCGCGTGTGACTTTTACTGACTAAAACCCACCCGTGTTGCTTCAATTGCCTGTGCCAGGACCACGGTATCTCTTACAACCCGCGAGCCTCTCAGGGGAGGGAACGCTCTAGGAGGGCATATAGTGAGTATAGTACGAACTACCTTTTGGAAAGGGCGCCTAGAAACTATTCTATTTTAATGTAAATGTTGACGTTCAGAAGTGCCTTTTATATGCCTATTTGAAATAAGGCTTTGACTTTGACATTATTGGTGATGTTCTTCATAAAGGTCAGGTGCGTACAATCGGCGCGCGTGTATGATCTGCGGGGGGGCGTAACACACTATCAGCAGTAATCGTTTTCATTTTAACAGCTCAACAACATACATTGCGTTATTTACGTTGTTGAGCAGACCAATTCAGATTGTGATTACTAGTGTGTTATGCAATTAGGGGGCAGATGTATGAACGTAAACGAAGCAAAAGGATTATCGTATCGTAGCAGGTGGCGTTCTGTGGTTTCTGCCTACCCCCATGGAAGAAGGCGCAAGTTTTTGTACCTTTGTACATTCTGAAAAATTCTTAGGTGGAACAAATTTCCAAAAAATTACTATTGATATGTAATTGTTGATTATTATTCATTAAACACACAGCTACAGCTGAGGATTCACTATAAAGTAACAGTCTCGTTGGTTTAGAGGTCGCAGGCGGGACTGATAAGAGTGGGCTGTGTAACCGCCTGGTGGAGCAATGTTTTTGGTTTTATTTTTATTTTGAATCTCTCAGTGAGTCTGGAGGCCAATTCCCGTAATTAAAAACGTTTAAAATCCAGTCGCAGCATCATCTCGGCGACAATCAAATCAAATGTCAAAAATTAAAATGACAGATTGAGATGACCCCCCTGGATTTGGACCCGCACCCTAATTGCGTAACACACAATAAATCGGAATCTAAATCGTTTTGAAACAGATTGCTAATCCATTGCTTTTTATGTTCGATAAAAACTCTGCTCAACAATGTAAATAACGCAATGAATGTTGTTGAACTGTCAAAATCAAACAGATTAGTCGTAATCGTTTACGAAAATGTGTTACGCAATTCGGGTGCCGATTAAAGGCAATGCGTGGCGTGCATGGTGCTAAAGTAAGAGCAGATGGAGGAACATCATTAAGGACTCCCAATAGTGGAGAAACGATGCAAGGAGGGCGAATAGCAATCCTTGCTTATTGGCTTTGAATAGGACAATTATACTTTTTTTTTTCTTGCAAAACGTTTATGTAAGGATCATAGCGTTCCGCGTGGTATAATAAACCATGCAAATTATTTCCATGACAAAGACATTAGACGAAACGGGCGGTTTCGCATAATGTCTTCAAACAAAAAATAACTTACAACAAACAATTTGTCTTGTTATCGCATTAAACACGATTTCTACTTCATTTTCAAAGATACAAAAAAAGAAAAACTTGTTTGGGTGCAACATTTTTGCACATAAATTCCCATTAAGATTACAAGTAAACTTAGTAAATATTTAGCAGTGTTCAGTGAAGGGAGACCAACTCCATGATTATGCAAAGGCAATGCCAACATTGTGTGTGATGAACTAACAATGTTACAATGACTCTGTATTAAAGAATATTAAATTAATCATAGTCATTTGAGAATATTTATAAATGAACATTCTTTTATCTAAAAAAATGTTGCTTCGTAACAAACTAACTATATATTCCAAAACGTATTATAAATTAATGTCGCTTTTCGTGTATGTATGTGTATGACGCAACGGATTTTGAATCATCAGAGATCGGTTATATGGTGTATAGCTATGAAAGTGCTCCCATATAGCTTTATACAGGGTTCTTAAAACATAGTTTTTGTAAAAAAAAAAAAGGCAGGAGCACCGGAAATGCTACTAATCCCTACTAATAACTAGTCGGGTGTGATGTACGAGTATGATACGAACTTCTAAAAAAAACACAAAATTTGTCGATTTACGATCAATACAAATATTGCATTCTATATAAGCCAACATTTGAAAATAAGTTAATACACATTCGATTCTTTAATCAGAAACCTAAAGTCAATTCAGGAACCGAGGGTTTTTTTTGTGATACAAAAGCGCATTCCATATTAGCAATCCTTCCAACTTTAGGTAAATATGCCTCCGAATATCCGATCTCTAGTAATCATTCGTATTAAACTGGCATTTAATAAATAAAACTCGATGTTTTGTCAAACCGTGCGAAGCAGGGGTGTGTCGCTAGTTACTTAAATGTTAACATGCTTTTATATGCAAAATGTTCCATAAGAAACAGTTCACCTCATTCGAGTCATACTAAAATAAACATACTACACTTGCACAAATTACTCATGACGTCATGAATGAATCAACTATATCTTGAGGTGACTGACTGGATCTGAATTGTGACCTAAAACTGCATAATATCCGTCTGCATTCAGGCGCGAATACAAGAGTCATTGGGTGCAATTGAACTTCCGATTTTTGATATTGTCACAAAACCAACATGAAATTGTTTTGTAGCCATGCGATGCTGTAAGATTGGCTGCATAGTGCTAAAGTGTACTGTATAGGTGTTCTCTCTCCAAAACGCTAGAAATACCTCCTCATGCCAGACATATAATTTTAGTTTGTTTGTATACAGCAGCAATTATCAAAACAAAACTCATAATTACAAAAAAAAATACATCACGTATGTCTCACCATTGTAGTTAGTAACCCATGAGAAATTGTGAGCTAACCCATTCACAAGAATCCTTATAACTTACTGGGGCTGATTTGGGACGATGACTACTATATAAAAAAAGTTCTTAAAAATAATGTAATTTCAAAGAAGGCATAGTAAAAATGAGATAATCCAAAAAATCTATGTAAATATGAAGAAGATACACTCTTTAAAAGTTTTTGGAGGGGATTATTACTTGTCGCGCGGTACGGACAATGAACGGCGCTTGTATGAAGTTACGTATTCGTGACGTCACTTCTACGACAGTGCTGTCCTAGTCCAACACTTATTTTAAAACGTTTATAACTTGGCAGTTTTTTAAGCTATACACTTTTTGTAATACAATTTGCACTATTTGGAAATAAACATTTCTTTGTGATAATAAAAAAAAAATTGTCATCATCCCCATTGTATGAGAAACAATAAAAACTTTTGTTTATTTTATTTATTTAATGACTGTCTAGTTCCTTATAAATTTTCTGGAGTTGCAATAGAGATAATTCAACAGGTCCTCATATTTAAGGCGAATTTTAATAAAGACCTCAACAAATTTAATAACGCTTACCTAGAATCGATTCAGGAATCCGTCCAGCCTTCTTCAAAATCAGATCAAGTGACCCACCGTCCATGTACTCCATACAGATCGATATTTCTCCGTCACTGTAGAATGCCCCATAGAAGCCCACAATATGAGCAAAGTTACATTCATGCAGTACTTTCAGCTCTCTTATGATTTGTTTCTTGATGGCTGGTTTCACTTCTAGATGGATAAGCTTGCGAGCCATTATGAGGCCTGTTGATTTGTGTCGGACTTTCATTACTACGCCGCCGTTGCCTTGGCCTGGGAATGTTTGAAGTGAGAATTAATAGACAAATATATCCAATAGTTTAGTCACTATAACTCGTCAAAAGATGGGAAAACCTATTGTCAGCCTATTTGTGCTATTTACATAGACATTATTAGGATTTAGTATAGGCATAATCTGGGACACAGGCCTCCTCTCGGTGAGAGGGAATGGGCTGTAATCAACAACGCAAGCCCAGTGAGGGTTGGTGGAATTATCACATGTCTTCAATTTTTTGACATGCCTCACAATGCTTTCCTTCACCGGATTAGGATTAATTTGTACCAAAATACTCTTATGCATAAGTATTGCCAGTGTTTTCGATTCTTGTTGTTTTGTCGTCTCCACATTCTATTATCAGAATATCCTAGGCTGATAAACTATTTTTAATTATGCCTACTCTACTAGCTCCTAAAGGCTTCCAAAGATCATAATTTTGCTCTAGTCTGTTAAAATATATATGAGTGTGTGAATATTATAAAGCTCTAGAATCTAGACTTAGAATCAAAAATAGAGAGAATATTTTGTACTCAGCAAAGTAACAAAGAAATATGCTCATGGCTAATTCCTTAAATTATTTTATGTCCTATTTATCAATCAGATAGTAGCAATGTCATAACTTTAATGATATTATAAAAACTCTGGCACATTGTCAAATTAGTTTTTATATTCTATTGAAACTCGCCTTTAGCAAGTAATAAGCAATTTAAACATGAAAAAGTCAGTATTCTTAATTATGGTGTATATTGTGATGCAACCAAGTAATGTCTTACCTAACTCTCCCAGCTTCTCAAAGTCATCATCACTAAGCTCTCCGATCTTCTCTTTCTGACAGAGAAACACTTCTATTCTGCGTCGCTGAGTGTCATCCATCTCAATCTGCTCCAGCCTCTCTGTCAACGCCTCGATGCTCGTTTTGGACTTCCCAGCTAAACCCTGCCGCCTACAACAGTTGTATGATACCTATTATTTTTTTGGCTTTATACGTAAATCGAAATAAAAATTGTTTAAGTAGTATATTTAAGCATGGTTTTAGAATCCAAATCATAACTTACATTCAATATTTACTTGCTTACTTTAGTTTCAAAATATATAATTAAGTGTGTTCATTAAATTTTTATTAAAATTTTCCTTGTTAGGGGCCGTTCAAGTATTACGTAAGCACTATGGGGGGGTGGGGGGGTCTTTGTTTTGCTTATTTTGGATGACATGGGGGGTAGGGGAGTCTAGATGATGATTACGTCATCGGTAGTTATTTACTTTTTTACACAAATGGCAACCCTCACATTTTCTATGCTTGAAAACGAAATGCATTTTCAAAAATCTAATCTTTATCCTAAATCTATTTTCTTATTTTTAAAATTATAATTATAACATTATAATTACAATATAAAAAAATACATTTATAATTGAAAAATGTTTACGTAAGCATGGGAGGAGGGGGTAAGAGCTTTGCTTACTTTTGCTGACAAGGGGGATGGGGGGGTAAATGATTGTAATAAATCTGCTTACGTAATATTTGAACGGCCCTTACTCCTGAATTATTTTTACAAAACATAAATGATATTAACTTGTAATACCTTAATTTCAAAATTACTTTATCAATAACCCAAAATCCCAAATAGGCAAGAGGCTGTACTGCAGATGTTTTTTTTTATAACCATGGCTGATGGTTAAAATGTACATTTATTTAATACTTCAAGCATACAAATGAACACAGGCATACTTAGTGCCAAAGACATTTTGTAACCGTCAACATTTGGATGATAAAGAGACAATCTCAATCAATTCATCTCCATTGCATAGATAAAAGTACCTTCAAGTCTTACAAGTTAGTGTTAATACTTACTCCGTAGCATTTGCAGACTTCAGCTGTGGGGTCATGTTGGATGGTGTGACCGCTGGTGCCGTGTCGATTGACCCTGGCGGCAGGGTCAGGTTCAACTTGTTCTTTGACATTTTACTCATCTTGGATAAGTAATATCTGTCGCTTTAACCCATGAAATGTCCTTGTTTTTCTCCGAGTTGGTAGCTAGAATGATCAGGATAGATAGATAATATTTTCTTAATTTATCTGCCTTTGCTTAATTTGTAATTCTTTTTACCAATTGTGGTATAGTATTTAAATTCTTGGTGCATCGTCTTCACATAGAAATATAATTAATGTATGCAAAATATTGTATAACATTTTAAAAGAGTAACGGTGGAGTTTCTTGCCACTTCTTCTCCATACGAAACTACTTTTTGGAAGTGGCGCCTAGAATCAGTTCTATTTTTAATATAAATTTTGATGTTCAAAAGTGCCTTTTTATGGGCCTATTTGAAATAAATGCTTTGACTTTGACTTTGAATTATTTAGTGAGATTTTGAGGAAAACTGGTAGACATTTTATCATAAGGTAAAGAACTAAAGGTCAGTTAAATCTTATAAAAATAGAGATGTTCACGAAACTGATGATCAATCAAAAACATCATGAAAAAGTGCACAGGCATGTGTTCCAATTACAAAATGGTAAGGCAAATATTATCAAAACAGGAGTAAGCTCAGGAAAAATTAAGGCGAATCTCAGGCAGTAGTCAATTTAATTAAAATCAATCAAATAACAAAGGTCCTGAATCGTTCCCTACGTTTCAAAACAAAAGTGTAGCTGAAATCTACATATTTCGCCGTATATAATTAACAAGCGGTATGAACAAAAACGAATCGACGTAAGCGAATTAAAGAAACGAACAATGAATCTTTGATCCAAAATTAGTCAAAAAATAACAGTGCGGGCAGATAGACTCAGTCCCAGGGTGAGATATTAAGGGTGTAGGCAAGTAAAAATTTAGAATACACACTTACAGGCCTATAAGATATTATTCCTTCGTCACTGCATTTCTTTCACCACTCGAAACCACGTACACAATGAATAACGTGATACTTGTACATGAAAATAAAAACAATGCCACAATTATATTTTACAACGATCGAAAAACTCCAGAGAAAATCGGAAAACCAAAATTTGTCAAACGTCAGCCAGCGAGCGACAGATAACGAATTGAAAATGATTGATAATGAATGACTATTTTTATTGACAGCTTTAAAAAAACATTATCATAGATAATTTCTACTGGATAGTTTAGTCGCGTCGCCGTTCGGTCAGATTATGAAGGAACGTATTCAAAAATATGATTGGTTGAATGATTTATTAATTAACAAACAATCGCATCTAACAATCATTTGATTTGCGTTTAATTTTGACCCATCGACAATTTTCATTCGAAACAAAGTGTCCAGCAATTCTATGCTACAGTTTGACCTGAGAAAGGTGGTGCAACCCTGCATTGGCAACCCAGCAATGCAGAGTTGCCAATGCCAACTTATCAAATTCCTTAATAATCATAGTCAAATTCCCCAATTTGGGGAGAAAAACCTGCTGACTCCTCACAGACCCTCAAAGTTATTTAAAAAATAAAACAAGTTTCTACAAAAAAATTTTCTTGCAAGCATTTTGCTCTATGGGATTAAACTTGGACACATATTCCTTCGATCGATCGGTTCGAGAACGACATCAATATCAGCAAAGGACATCACAATTTTGATGTTTGGGTTTTCATTGAATTTTTATCACTAATTAGCCATGAAACCTGAAGTATGAAATATCGCTAACGATGAGACACAGAGCATCATTATAATACTGCGGTGAGATGTCAAAATCCCCGCATTTTTCCCGCTTAATCACCAATTAAACCCCAATCAACTTGAGATTCCTCGCAGTTTTGGGAATTCCACAAAATTTTATTGACAACGCTGGAGCTATGAGTAATGGATAGACCGCTGCATAGCGTAATGGTGTTGCATGTGAAAGTTGTTACAAGTTACAACCGCTGCATCCACCCACAATCATATCGTGTTAAAGAATCGGGGCTGCCAGATTGTATGTTTGGATACAAAATCTGTATAATTTGGCCCTCAGTACCTATTGTTTGTAAAGCCTTGTATAAATTAATACAAAAATCATAATTCGAATCTATATTTTATAGGAAATTACCGGCTCCTTGGCGGTAGTTAGCGGCAAATTTTGCTAAAAACCTGTATTTATTTATTATTTTACAACTTTACCGTGATGTCTCGTCGTTTTAATCAATACTTGTTGTTACCAGTACATTATCGGTAATACGAGATATCGCAAGCAAATTGTTAAAGTTCCGTAGGTACCCAAAGATGGCACTTTAACATTTTTTTTAAACGGGACCTTCACCCTAATTGCGTAATACACAATCAATCGGAATCTGAATCGTTTTGAAACAGATTGCTAATCCATTGCTTCTTAAGTTCGATAAAAATTCTGCTCAACAATATATAGAACGCAATTAATGTTCTTGAACCGTCAAAATCAAACAGATTAGTCGTAATCGTTTACGAAAATGTGTTACGCAATTAGGGTGCTTATTCCTAAGGCTCCGCTGTCCGTTCGTCCATACTTCCGTCCGACTGTCACTAGGCCAAAGAGTATTATAATTAGCTAGGCTGCATCTATTGAATCGTAATAGGTAGATACTTGACATTTTCCGTGTGAACTATTATGGCCGCTACAACAATAAAATAAAACAATAAGTACAATAAACGTATTTTTTTTACTAGTTAAAAAAAAAAAAATGTTGTGCTAAATATTGTACGGTCAGTGGTACGAGAATACGAGACCCTTCGTCTGCGAGTCTGACTCGCACTTGTCTTTTTTTTTGTTAGTATGTCTGTTGCTAAGTGGCCATAGGCATTTTTTTTTTTCTAAAGTTCTGTTTTTTTTGTTCGGCTTTGTTTTTGTATAATTTCAGGGACCCAGCGGTATAATAAAAGTTGGCTCTAAATGGCAGCCCAAAGGAACCACCACATTGACCACTGACCACATAGAGAGACCGCTTTAATGACGACCCCACCAAAAATAATTGCCGATTTGAATTTTTTACCATCACTGTCGCTAATTCGGTAAAGACAGAAAAGGAAATCTCTGTAAAATTTGTATGGTCTCCTACACTGAAATTATACTTCTATGCGATTTATTTAAAATTTCTGCACCATTTACATTATTTAAGAATGACATTGGCCGGGCGCTCATCGGAGGAACGGTAGTTTGTATGGAGGCCTCAAGTCAATGACCCGCAATGTCAATTCCTCGTATTGCCAGACACAATTAACATACAAGATGGATCAAGCGACTGTATTTTAGTTGCTTTGCACTAGCAGTGAAGCTGGATCAACTTTTATAAATAACAAACTTTTCGATTATCTTTTTATATGAAAGTGGGTTAGAAGTTAAGGTCACGGCCGGTCATTATAGAACATTCCCACTGCACTCAAGCATTATTTGTGAGACAAATGTTAACTTGTTTTTACAAATTCGGGAAGTTGAATAAGTAGATGCTATAAAATCAATATGTTTATTGAATAATAATTATCTATAACATACATACTATTGTCCATATTAGCTAAGCAGAATTCTACCGATATTTACAGCATTATGCATTTCAATACAACCATTTATATTTATTACTCCTCATTACAATATATTTATTTAGAACTATGTATCAGTCTATGATTTGATCGTACCATCATAGAAATATAATAAATTCTAGTACAAAATGGGAAAAGCCAGTGTTGTATAGGTACATGCATTTTCTTGGCGTCGTCTTATGCTGCGTCCACATCAGTCCAACCAACTGCAACGAATCGGTTTTGCTGGCCTTTGTTGGCATTGTTTGGACGGTTAAGCAAACGCCAACAATCGTTCGTTGGCGTGTGCCGGTTACCCGCAGCGTGGCGGTAACATCCTAAAGATAATCAATCGACTGATTGTTTGCTCAACCACTAAATGTATTTGGACGTACCTTCTAAGGCCAAGCAACGTGCGGTAGCCAACGCCGAATATCCTTCGAAGGCGTTCGTTGGGCCGCTGTGTACGCAGCATTACGATGATAGATGCGAACAATTTTTCGACACGAGAAAAAGTACCACAAACTGTTGGAGATCACAACTCTGCCCCATTTTGTACTAGTCATTATAAAGTATACGAGATTAGGACACAGAAGTCTTAAGTAAAGCCGATAGCCATAACTTAAACAAAATTACTTTTATAATTTCCAACCTAATTAAAATGAACCTAAATTAACACAGAGGATGCAGTGATTTACGACGATTTTAATTTTGTCAAAAACATGTTAATACCAGGCTGATTTTTTTTTGTTTCTGGAACATTCTTTTTAGTTTCTGATTTTGGAGTTTTACTTTCCTTTTCCTCTGTTTTAGCTTTTTTCTTTTTGTCTTGTTTAGGGCTTTTTGGCTTCGGCTCGCCGTCTGTAGTTTCTTTTGGTTGCTTCTTCTTCTTTACCTTCTTTTTCTCTGTTTCTTCTGGATCACTGGCTGGTTGTAATAATGGAGTTGGGTCATTCATGATCATCGCTAGTTTTCCGAAGTAGTTCCACAGTGCGTCAACGCATTTCTCTGGTTTCCCGCCGTCAGCTGTTTCCCAGAGTAAGCCGTACATTCTCGGCTTCAGTTTTTCTGTTGGCTTCTTCATTTCAGACTCGAATTCGTCTTCTAAATGTTTCAGTCTTTGTTTTTGTGTTTCTGGTGAGAGGGATAACATGTCGTCTTCGTCCATTGTAGCTTCCTGTAAAGGAAAAAAATTGGCAATAAGTTTTTCAAATCAAATTGCGTGAAACTCTGACTGAATCAATATACATGGTGTTTCGTAAGTTGACGTCAAGCCGTAGCATAATAGTTGACAGAAAAATAAAACTTCACTATGTATTTTAAAAATTACGGGCATTTAAAATGATAATCGAGAAAATCTACTGCCTGTGACGGTCTTTTAACTGCTGTTGCTACAAATTTTTACTTCTATTTTAAATAGTTTTCTGTTATCTATAATGACCCGACCTATCACCCGACTCTAGCATGACGACGACTTACGGGACACCCGGTATAATTTTACATTAATTCAACATCTGTTCCATCATGTATGCTGCCTTCGGCTAGTAAATCCACCGCAGACATATAGCTACTGATGATGGACAGTACAATTCTATCTGTGCCTGTCAAACAAATAGCTGTCAACCCATTAAAAGGCAGCCTGCTTTGGTTACTGCAAACATTAAAACTACTCCCTACTTTACTGTGACGTTATAACCAGAGATTGATAGGTTTTTCTATCTCCGGCTCAGAACACGAGGCGAGTCGCTGCGCAGTAACTAATTCACGTGTCAGCGGGGTGAAGGGTGAGGTACTGCGCAGCGAGTGGCGTACTTCACAGGCGCCAAAAAGATTGAATCGGACTATACCAGCAATGACATCTCTCTCTCCCATGACCATACAGTTTTGTTGTTACAATCTGTGTTGACACTGGCAACTTGCTCAAGCTAAACTCAGATCTAATACCCATATTCTAAGAATGTAATGCAGAATTCCTATGAATCAAATTCAAGAATTTAATGCAGAATTCCTATGAATCAAATTCAAGAATTTAATGCAGAATTCTTATGAATCAAATTCGAATACATTCCAAAAACAAGTATCCGACCGTCACATGTTTTTTCGCGGAACCAATATGACACCCAGAGTGATCTTATTCAGGTTCAAACCTCATGATTTCTTCGACTTGACTCAACCTCACTTAGGTGGTTGGATATTCATAGTTGCAATTTTACTCCTATCAGTTTCCTCAGTCAAGATGGGTTTGAGTTGCATGGCGGCATGTACCTTGAGGCTTCCTTGAGGTAGACACAAGGAAGTTCTAAGAAAAAAAAACGCGATTTTATGCGATTTTCTTAATGTCTATGATGATCTTAATGTGTATGACTTAGAATATGGATGTTAGTATGCTGTTTACGAGTACGATACTAACCTCATCACTAAGATATCCGTGTGGTACAAACATGGCGTTGTCGACCTCGTATTCGTCGGCGTCCTGTTCGTCGTCGCTGCCGGCAGCGCTGCCGTCGATACTCTCGCCTTCCTGTTCTTCCTCCCATTCTTCGTCGCTGTCTGCTTCGTAGTCCACTTGTTTCTGGAATTATTATTTTATAGTTAGGAGTTTCGTTCATCATTCTCTGGCTCTCTAACATGTATCGAGCTTCTTAGGAGTACCCACCTCATCCTGCCCAAAGGGTCGTCGAGCCTTGACATTCGCGCTCTTTTTACGCCAAGTGCCCCAATATGGCGGGCGCCGGTTCTCGTGGAAACTAAGCAGTTTCGGCCTGAGCTTCTCACGCTGAGCTGACTCGCACGTTAAGATCTCACCGGCATCATCTGGCATGGGCAATTCATCCTCTGAAAGGAGAGAAGGTGGTGGTCAGTGTAAAATGAAGGATAATGAAAGCTGCTATAAATTGCAACCTGTTTGAATATTTGTGATAGCAAATAATATAGAAGAAAACCCAAGTGTGGGAAAAACTACTTCACCATTCTAGAGAGTGATAAAGTAGTTTTAATTTTATTTTAGGTAGAACCTATTCAGGTACTACTGTAACACCACTGTAACAAAGTTATTACTATGAATTACGTGATAAAGTTGCTTCTTCGAACGGACGTAAAAATATCGAGGTAGGATTTTTTCCCACTGGAATTTCAATTCACTGCTTAGGGCCGAGAGGTGAAAATACAACAGTGTGTTTTTTCGACGCACTGTTGACGCGACGCGATGCACTATGTTGGATTCTTAATGCTTGGTTCAACACCGAGAGGTTTGAAAATCCAGTGCGTGAAATGTTTCCGCCGCGATATATTTACGTCCTTGCAAACGTGGTCTAAAAGTTGTGAACTTACCAACAATCATTACATCATCATCATCTTTATCACTCAAAGGCCACGTCTTCCCACTTGACAATGGCTTACTTGTCCCATTCTTCAAACACTTCAAATATAAACCTTTCTCAGAAACCTTCTGTGTTTTAATGAAATTAACTAAATCCTCCTTCCTGTCATCACTCAAATCCACTCGGACTAGAGGAGCTAAACGCATATCGTTTTTAATCATAAAGTTTGATAACATGCTAGTTTTGCTGATGCAAGCTTCAGTGGCTGGTTCCTTGTCAGATTTTTGTTTTGGGACAAAGAAGTTGACGAAAGCTTCAGCTGCCTTTTTCTTTTTAAGTTCTTGTTCTTGCTTCTCCAGTTCTAAAGCCTCTTGCTTCTTGCGTTTCTCTTCCTCTCTTGCTTCCTTTTCCTTCTTTCTTTGTTCTTCTTTTTCCTCACGTTCCTTACGCTTCTGTTCTTCTTTCTCTTCTTTTTGTTCTGGAAATTATAAGTAACATAGAATTAAATCCTTTTTGAAATTCAGTCCTGATTGTTTTGATATTGATAATCTTTTGAAATATTCTGTAAATATCAAAAAGATTAGAAAAAGGCTTGTACTCAAGCATTTTAATGGGTTGTGAAATAAGCATAAGGTTTTAACGTGCTTTAAGCACATGTTTGACAACAAATTGGCATAATCTAAATAAAGGATTGTTTCCAGAGTGTCAGCAGCAGCAACCTCTTTTTGACCCTTATATTCATCAAGTAACCTAAGTGAGGTTGGCATTCAAACAAACACTTAGTATAATTATAAGAAAACAAAGAATGAATGCTTACTCTTCTCTAACTCCTTAGCGCGTTCTCTTTCTTCCTTCTCCTTTCTCTTCTGTTCTTCTTTTTCCTCCTTTTCCTTCTTCTTAGCCTCTTCTTTTTCCTCCCGTTCCTTCTTCTTCTGATCTTCCTTCTCTTGTCTCACTTTGGCCCGTTCTTCTTTCTCTTGTTGTCTCTTCTTTTCTCTTTCCAGTTTATCTTTCTCTTTTTCCTCCCTCTTTTTGGCAAATTCCAACTTTTTCTGCGCCTATAGATGAAATGAATTTAATATTGCTACTACAAAATAAAGACTACCTTTTTGTTTTAAACTGTTGTTTTGAAAAAAGCATGAGGTGAGTACTTTGAAAGGTAACAGGAATTATTTATTCATTACTACATTATTTGTTTAGTTTTAACATAGTTGCAAAAATATTTTTTATGCAAGCACTCTCAAAATTATGAGAACAGGCCTTTGCAGAGGGACTATACCAGGTTTTATTATCTATTATAATTTGCATGGGTTCTCAATAGGTATATAATTTAAAAGGTTCCTTCTAAAAGGCAACCCAATATAGAAACAACTTATAAAATAAATGCAATCTTACCTGCTTCGGTGTTAAGTTTACAGATGACGTAGACTCATTCAGAGACACATCTCCTTGGCTGTTAGTGACAGAAGAACTCCTACTAGTCTTAGGAGTCTGTATTGGTGGATTAGAACAGACGGAATCATTGAGTTTGGAACTAGGTGACCCTTTAGAGTTATTATTTGGCTCAACCTTAACTTTATTTCGCGTACTTGTGCGTTTCGGAGTTGTCTGTTCTGCTTTTTTCGCTGGTGATTTTTTGCCTTGCTTGTTTGATTTGCTGGAGTCTTCTGTGGGTTCTTCAACAGTCGTAATATTTTCGTCTTCTGGATCTTGCGTTATATCTTTTTCGTCTTCATCATTGTTAGAAATAACATCATTTTCAGTGTTGTCAGTCTCAGTAGGTTTGATATCATCAGGGTTATTTGAATCTTCTAAAACAACTATTTCATCATCAGCCTTAGTTCCCTTCGTTTCACAGCTTTTATCATCAGGTGATGATTTTGTGGACTCCTTTTTAGATTCACTGTCTTCAGTATCACTGTTAGAGTCATTAACCTCTGTAGATGGAGGTTCATCCACATCCATCATCTCAGTGTCGAGTTCTTTATTGTCAGCACTGTCAGTACCACTTTCAACATCTAAAGTTCCATTACTAACAGTTTTTATAGATTTTTTCTTGCCACTTTTCTTCTTCTTCCCTTTTTGAAGCTTCTTCTTCCAAGCAGTGTCCACTAACTTGACAAAAGGATTCATAGATTTACCTTCATTTGTCAGAATCTCACTACTTTTACTGTCATCGTCACTAATTAGAACTGCTTCTTCAATTAGGTCATTTTCTTTACTGATTTTCCCAACTTTAGTAACAGATTCCGTGTCAGGAGCTGATAGCTTTCGCTTCCTCGTCTGGGGAACAGCCGGTTTAGGAGATACATCACTAATAAGCTTGAAGGGAAGTCTCGCTTGCTTCAGCTTCTTTATCGATGGCGTTATTTCTGTTTCCGCCGGTGACTTGTTGGTTTTCATCTTTGAAAGCTAAACTTAACTATAATATAACATTAAATAAGTTTCTAATGTACGAAAACACTTACTAACAATTTAAAATAAATACAATACTCTCAACAAAACACGATGAACTTTAATTTGACACTAATTGACAGATGTGAGAAAACGCGGGAGTTCATTTTACGTTCAAAAACTATAACAAATATTTCATGGAACATAAATAAAGGTGAAATAAATTTGTGTGCTTAAACTTCCAATTAACCAACACATAAAAATATTAACGCATTGATTCATCGAAGGATATCAAAACATAATATTATTATCAGAAGATTTCAGAACACAGTTGTGAAAATAATCTAATGTTCAGAACGTACCTAATTGTACCGTTGCGTTCCATTCCATCCAAGTCAGCACAGTTGATCAGAATAATGTCGGCCTAAGAATTAAGCCTTATGATCAACGTGCAACGTAAAACTTATGGCCACCTATTTCAAGGCTTAATTTCAAGAAGACGAAATGTGAACAGTAATGACTACGTAAAATAAGGCTCAAGAAGCTAATTTACATAGGTTTTTTTTAAAACTGACACAATAACTGTAGTAATTTTTGTAATTATTCAATGCAGGCCAATGGGTATGGCAATAAACGGAACCCAAATTCTTTTCGTTTTATAAATGACTGAAATGCATGTGCACCTTGTCTGCACTGGTGTGCACGCTCAGCTCAGCCAAGCTTAGCACAACACGCGTGAGACGAAGGGTTCCGTACCCACGTACAATAATTAACACTACATTTCTTGTATGGAGACCCACAATGAGTATTAAACCAGAGTATGTTTAGTCAGTGGGGTCCCACCCCATAACTTTTTGACTTTATTATATTTTTACTATTTCTTGTTATTTATATGTAGAAATGCACGCTCTGTGAAAATTTCAACTGTCTACCTATTACGTTCATGAGATACAGCCCGCTGACAGCAGACGGACGGACAGTGGAGGCTTACACCTATATTCTAAGTCGTAACCTCGAAAGCTAACCGACTCACGCTCATTCGAGGGACCTCATAATTTCCATAATCACGGATACGTCAATTTTCAATAAACTCTTCAATAGGCATTATGAAAATCGAATAAAATACGCGTGTTTTGGATAAAACTTCCCTGTTGACTACCTCAAGGAAGACCTTATGTTTGACAGTTGGTTCCTCAACTCAAACTCCCGTCGACTGAGGAAACTGTTTGAGATGACGAGTAAAATTGCTACTATAAATATCAGTCAGGTTGAATTTGGGTGATAGTAATAACCATTGGGTGCGGAACCCTGAAAAAGAAGGTCGGTATATAGGTCGGTACAGTAGATACATAAACAATCTTTATTAACATAGATTTTGATCTAGAATGTGTGGCATTCTTTTTAAGTGTCAGTATCCCATAATAATATTACATAAACTCTTTGGTGTCAGTGTTATTATGAAAATAAAAATGTCAGCCTTCTTGTCAGTCTGTTATAATAAAAAGATTTTTTAGATGGGTAAGAAACCAATAAAATGGGATTTCAGGGACGTGTCTACTGGCATACAAACAATACGGGAATTTCTATTAGGTCGGAAATTTGTATTTCATCATCGCTTTCTACCAGGGCTTGCACCTAGATCTATTCCCCCACCTGACATTCCTCGCGGACCGGAATATAAATATTCAGACCAGTGGTACGGCAACAGAGATGTCTTGAATTCTGTAAAACCTCCAGTGGTGGCGCCAGATATAGTCGAACGCTTCAAATCAAGTGCTAAAAGGAATCCATGTAACACGCAGAAACTGAGTACCGGACAGAGTGTAAGTTAGGCACTATTTAACGCTTGAATAGATGATGGGTCTAAATTCTGTGCTTTGCTAAACCAACATCAATATGATGTTAGCTCAGCTAAAGTTCTTTTGCGACAGTTTCAAGTTTTAAAATTCGGCGGAGGTACAGTGTGCCCAGTATATGTATACCTTTGGTGTTTTTGGACGCGCCGTTGCTTTTTTCGTAGGTATAGTATCTGTCAAACAAATCCATAACCGGAAACGGTTGAGTGTTGCTAGCTTACTCAATGCAGAATTAACAGGTTATACCAGCCCGTACAACTATTATGGGTTTTAAGTGTTTTAATCTGTTTTTAGAAGAAACACATTTATAAATGTACTCAACAGTTACAATAATGTCACAGAATCAAAGTGTAACCTTTTAAATGTATAAATAATTGTTAATATGTGTAACAGAAATAACCAGGTATAATTGCTCGGTACAGTCGGTACGGCAACAACGTGCGTCGCGATAGCTACGCCGACGACGATCTTCAGTACACATGCGATCCTGTTACACGTACAAACACTGTTAACACTTTGATATCTGTTACAGATATATTACACTCCGTATAAAGTCCTAAACGCAAATAGTATTCATAGCAAAAATACATATGATCAAAACGACACTTTAGCAAAATGTCCCATTCGCAAATCGTCCTACGAGCAGTAAGTCCTATTAGAAAAACATCCCAATTGTATAGTACAGTAATACAAAAAAATACTATCGGTTTTTATCCTCATGGGTCAATAGCATATAATTGAAAGCAATTTTTTAAAATAGAATTCGCCTGTATAGATTTGTGTTCGGGCATAACTTTCAGAAATATGTTTGAAGAGTACTATAGTATTGTTTTTTTGTTTGAAGAGTACTAACCTACCTAACTACCAATGTTGCTTAGACTGTTTGGGGCCCAATCTAATTATTTCTAAAAATTCGCGGGGTCGCGTCGGCGGTAGCGATTTAATGCTTAGAGGCCCGAATAGCCTGACCTTCCTTTATAATCTTCGGAGATATTGTGTGGCACTTTAGAAACTGTTGCTTTAGTCCCTTGTCAATAGTAATGCCTTACAAATACATTACCGTGTAGTGCCTATCGCAACTATTTTCTGAACTGAATAACGCAAAAGACTTGTTTTAAATCGTTTCTATTTTTAAAGTTTTTTTTTTTTTTAATTTATTAGCAGAAGATAAATAGAACCTTTAAAAATACATATTTTTGTGTGATATGACTGGACCATTCTCGTTCCTTTTGGTTGAATGATCATTTGATTGTAGAACGATTTGCTAATAGGACATTTTGCAAAAGTGTCGTTTTGAATATAGATCGTTTTGCTATTATGACATTTTGCGTTTAGGACTTTTTGATACGGAGCGATTTTTAATGTTACACTTTTGTGTTTTGGGTTAACACACTGGAAAACATATAGTTATAAAAGTGTTACATATTTGATTCTGTTGTCAATTCAAAATGTAAAACTTATAATTTAGGTCCCCGACAAAACAATGAAGGGTTGCGAATTCGACGAATAATGTTGTTTTTTTCCTTACATTAAATTGCAGTTGAAGTTCCCTAGCGAATTACCAACACCAGGATGTGTGTGGTGGTTCGATGCTCACTGTTACTATAAAGATGAATTTCAATCTCCTGGCGGTCTTCCTCCGAAAGTGCCTTTTGCCCCTCCTCCTACTTCACCTTGCCCATGTCCATCGCCCGAGAACGAGCGGCCTATGGTAAGAGTGGATCCTTGTACTGATACAACGCCGCCTCCCAGACTCGAGCCTTGCAAGGTAGAAAAGGTAATACCTCCGCGGGCACCGAAAATTTGTGAACCGTGCAGGGATGAAGAGCCTAAGAAGAAGTGTTAGATTTTGTTTTGGGATAAAACGAGTCACGTTTTAGAAAAAGTTCGGCTTTGAAAGAATGCCTAAGGGCGTTTGTCCACCGATACCGTCAACGGGACTTCAACGAGAACGAGATTACGGCGTCGGCGCCGAAGTAGAAATACATAAATTTACTATGGCCACGTGTCCACCGGCTGCTGTCACCGGGACTTTACGTTCGGTTCGAATAATCTCGTTGACGTCACGGTGACGGCTGAGGTGGACAAACGGTGTCAGTCTCTTTCCAAAGCTCGATGTCACGTTGTTATATCTTTTTTCCGGGACTACATTACTGAGTGCAAAACGAATGATGTTTTAATTAGAATGGTAACTTCGAACCATTGTCAGCTCTCGATTTGGTGAGTACTTACTTAAAGGATCCGGTTAAGTCCGAAACTATTTGAAAGAACCTGAAACTTTCACACTGGTCTATATTTACGGAAGATATTAATATTTTAAACAAATTGTTTTATTGGTTATTAGTTTACTGTTTAAAATTGGGTATTGTTATTGATATCTTTTTCTCGACGATGTTCTAATGTAGTTAGACTGAAATAATCAGTTTAAATAGCGTGTCTAATAAATATTACCGAAATACTAAGCTGTCTCTCTTATTTAAGGAAAGAAAAGAAGAAGAAATTGAGGGAATATTCCGCTTCTGTACCTTATTTGGGCTCCCGCAAACAGGCGCAACGCTACAGCGCGGCACAAAGGCACCGCTCGTCGCGCGACAGGCGGTATCTTTGTGTCGCGCTGTCGCGTCGCGCCAGTCCGTATGAGATTTTAACATGCGCCTGTAATAAATGCATGTTAGAAGGGGGTAAGACTTATGTAAGTACCCTGTATACACCATGGCAGGGTCAAATTAAACTAGTTAGGGAAACTCCGCAGAAGTGACCTATCACGTCTGCTATCACGCGCCTATCACGTCAAATTCATCTTTATTTTTATTGATTAAATTTTTTGGGGGTCAACGACTTTTGGCCGTGTGGTTACTTGAAATTCAGTCAGTGTATAAAATTAGTTTTATCTATTTGTGAAAAATTGCTTTTTTAACTTAAAAACATGTGAATCTACGTTATTTATGGCCAATGGCCAGAATTACCTTGACACGCTGCCAAGTTCAAAAGCTAAAATAAAAGAACTGGCGACGCAGCAGCCACTTTTGACCCCTCAGTAACTTAAAATCTATGAAAGAACTTTTGAACTTTTGAACCCTTTGATTCTAGAACCTCAAATTTCTTAAATACAGCTCCTTCTTAAATACATCACCTGACTGACATTTGGATCAAATACCTTACCTACTTCCAGATGACCGACGAAAGTTGAAATTTGGCGTCCAACTGGGTAATTGTGTGTTTACAAAAGGGAAGCATCACAAGCAATCGATTTTTTTTAACATCTAGCGCCTAGTAGCAAATAGCAACAAAATCGTTTTATTTTTCAGGAGAACGGGTTCCATGATGAAAGGTTGCTTTTATCGTTTTGTATACTTAACAGATCATTTTTATTAAAACTAAGACAACCATTAACACAAACTGTAATTGTAACTGACAATGATGTCAGATGATGAATAATTGTAACAATTGTTATGAAACAAATAACGCATGAAAAAGATCGGAGGGTAATTGCGTAACACAATAACAGTAGGAATCGCTTTCATTTTGACAGTTTAACAACATTCATTGCGTTATTTACTTTGCCTAACGGATAAATGTTTCTAACATACGAAGCAATGGATTAGCAATATACTTCAAAATGATTCAGATTGTGATTTATAGTGTGTTATGCAAATAGGGTGCTATTTCGGGTTTAACGGTTTCGATTTCCGGCCGGTCTAGTGCAGATGACAGATTATCAATATTGTCTCGGGTCTGGATTGTTGTGGTTCCGTTGGTTGTTTCTGATATTTATATGCATCACGAATGGATGTTTAGAGATACGCGTCGGTATAATCTTTGCATTAAGACAAGGTGTATTTCAACAATAATTTTACTCAAAAAGGTGGTACGGGAACAAAGCGTTCTGTTGAGTTACAGTGGTAATTAATGGCTAGGCAGACGAGTGTATATTAGCAAGTTAATTTGTAAATTTCGGCAAAATCTAATTTCGGTGATCTAAATCTCCAACCCACTAAATTAAGGTAGTTGACGGTAGTACCTACATAGGTTTATATTTAAATTAGTGAACTGCTTTCAGTACTACTATTCTGTAACCATGTCACCGTGAAAACTTAGGTGAAGTGAGCGTGGGGTGAGCTGTCAGTGCCACTGACGCTAGGGATGACACTGACAGCTCACTCCACGCAAGTCTTCACAGTGAGATTTTTACAGAATCGACACGCTGCTTTCGTTGTCAACATCTCTTTTTATCTACTTTCCTATCGCAGGTAAGCTGGAAGAAATTTCTTTAGAAATAAGTATCACTTGTACGTATTTTTCTAATCCTTTCTCCATATCTGTAATAAAATAAATCACAAGATTTAAGACTGTAGATATCTAACAATTAAGGCTTTTCATCGATGAACTATTAATTTGTGTACTTTCTGCACGAGTCAATGTCGAATTATGCGGGCAAATCGTATTTTTTTCTAACAGATAAAAATGTAATCAGTAACACAAATTCCAAACTCTACTTACGGTAAACTATGTGGTTCTACGACCTGGCTTCTAAATGACACAGCAACTATCTTTTAGTGGCAGATCGGCTATCATTTAATGATCCAATAGCTGTTAACCGTAATAACGACCCATCGCAAACAATGTAATACCACAGGGAATTAAGTGACTGCACTACGTGATCATTTTGACAATAGACAATTAGTTAGATTGATCGTAGGTAATAATGGCAATCATATAATTTGGTTTAAATTGGTTTGGTTTAATTGTCTATTTGTTAAGCATAAGATACAGTAGCGCTCATAAGTCCATAAGCAATTTCACAAAGCAATAGATTGACGCTTCGGTTTCACGACAGAGTACTTTTATTATTTTCACTTACGACCTTCTTCTATAAGTTGTTAATATACTATAGACACGCACACACACACACAAACTTTGTCTGTAATTGATTTTACAGTCGTACCGCGAGTTCACAGCAATACGACTCTTAGTGCGGATTTCACCGATGTTACTGAACGCGTACAGCATATACATATAAAACGTGTTCAAGAGCTGTCAGTGTCAATATTCCATAGAAAACAATGACACTGACAGCTCTTAAACGTAGTTTATGTGCTGATCGCGTTCAGTTTCATTGGTGAAATCCACCCTTAGCCTATCCACTTTTGAACGCTTACTGTACTTGTTGACAGGCCTACACTGTCCTCCCATACCTATTAACACTGTAATTTGAAAACATTGTAAAACTCAAACATTTTAAAAAGAGTAACCGTGGAGGCTCTTCTCCGTAGTAAACGACCTATTGGAACCGTGCGCCTAGATTCTGACGTTTCATAAGTGCCCATGGGCTGCACTAAAAGTATCGGGAATGGAATATTTCCACTGTTCCTGTCATATTAAAATCTTTTTAATAGAATCTCCTTGGTTTTAAAAATCGAATATCATTTATTTATTTAAAAAAAGATTCTCGGTCTTGTCACAAGGTTTTGTCAAACTTGTTTAGTCGTTGAGAAAATGGAACTGACTCGAGAAAATTCAAGAGCGATGATTTATTATGACTTTCGAAGTGGTTTAACACAAAAGCAGTGTGTTGATCGGATGATTTCTGCATTTGGTGATTAAGCCCCATCCAAAACCACAATTTATCGCTGGTTTGCTGAATTTCAACGTGGACGTGTCAAGCTCAGTGATGATCCCCGTCAAGGTCGTCCAAAAACTGCAGTCACCCAAGAAAACATTGATGCTGTGCGTAAGCTGATTGAGGAATATCGACATGTGACATACCGCGAAATTCAGGCAAATTTAGACATTGGCATGAGTCAAATACAAATAATGTTGCAGGCACAATTAGGTGTAAAAAAGTTGTTTTCCCGATGGATACCGCATTCGCTCTGTGAAGAGCAAAAAGCGGCTCGCGTTACTTGGTGCATCAAAACTCTCGAAAGATTCCACGCAGGATCCGTAAATGCTGTATACAACATCGTATCAGGTGACGAATCCTGGATATACGCGTACGAACCCGAAACAAAAACCAGTCACGAGTTTGGGTGTTCGAAAATGAGTTAAAGCCAACAAATATTGTTCGTTCACGGAGTGTTGCAAAAAAAATAATGGTGGCCACGTTTGTCTCCAAAACCGGCCATGTTACGACTATTCCTCTTGAGAGACAAAGAACGGTTAATGCAGAATGGTATGCTAGCATTTGTTTGCCACAGGTCGCTTCTGAACTCCGTAAAGAGAACTGCAACCGCCGCATCACACTCCATCACGACAATGCGAGTTCTCACACCGCACGCAGAACAAAAGAGTTTTTAGAGCAAGAAAACATAGAATTATTAGACCATCCGCCGTACAGCACGACCTAAGCCCTAATGATTTCTATACTTTCCCTAAAATAAAGAATAAATTGCGTGGACAGAGATTTTCAAGTGGACAGAGAGTTTCTTTAGTAACAGAGAATTCAACTGTTTCGAAAAAATTTAGTCATTTGGTATGGATTTTAAACTTTCCGGTGGATTATTAAAAATATTTGCCAGTCTTGAATGTGAGCTTTCCCGATAACTTTTAAGTTTGTGATAGGTAGTATTAGTCTGTTTTTGTTCCGTCACTTATAGTTTTCATTCAGCTCAATATTAGATTTGAAGAGGTGCCTATTTTTCCTAACGAATATACAACTTTGCAGTATATATATTGCTGGTAGTGTGAGAATTTGTAGTTCAATAAAGTGTGGCTTACAACTCTCTCGTTGGTTTGCTGAATGAAAAGGTCCAAAAAAGTAGTAGTATGCGGCTTTATAACGTGTTGACAGCTATTTGTTTGACAGGTACAGATAGAGTTGTACTGTCTATTATCTGTGGCGATCTGTCTTAGGTTATTGGGTTTGGCCTTTAGTTATTGTTCTGAGTAGGTATCTAGGTAATGGTCTTCTGTCAAAATTATCACGTGTAAGATCTAGTGCAAATTCATTCAATATTTGTACTACTAAAGGCTGACAAAATCCTCCTGCAGCAGTGACGTGGTTAGTCCAAAAAGGCCCCTGTCTCAAAATGTTTTAAAGGGAAGGGTCCCTTTAAAATTATTTTAGTTTATTAAAACTAGGCCGAGAATCGGCACTTTTTGTTCGTAAAAATACATAAGACAGTCCCCCAGAACGCCTGCCCTTCACCACATCCTAGTGCTTTAGTTGGGAAGAACTAGCGCAACAAACCTGGGGCAGGATAACCCACTGCGGTGAAGCGCAAAAGTAAGGAACTTTTTTTTTTTTTTACAAAATCCAGACACACCTATAGAACAAAAAGAATGACTGAAAATCAAATATGTAGATTTCAGTTTTAATTCTCCAAAATAATTTGTTTAACTGTTGCAGGGTGATAAAAGGGTATCTTGCTGGAACAATTTTAGTTCTAGCTATTGGAATCCAAATCACATTTTAGATGTCTCTGTTTCGAATTTCCGATGTTTTATGGTACGTTTACAGGGACTTTTGTCCTTTTTGGTGAATCACGCTGCCTTCAACCATACAGTATTTTTCGTTCTCTAACTTTTGCTTAGGCTGATTAAATATATACCTTGAAGAGCAGTGGTGGCCCAGTGGTAACAGCCGCGACTTACGAGTTGTAGGTCGTATGTTCGTACCCAGACAGGCGCTTTACTTTGTGTAAATTATTTCATCACCACTGCTCTCAAAACGGTTAAGGAAAACATCGTGAAGAAACCGGCATGTCTTAGAACCAAAAATTCGAAGACATGTGACATCTACCAACCCGCGTGGTGGATTACGGCCCACTCCCTCTAACAGAAAGGAGGCCTGTGTCCCAGCAGTGGGAACATAATAGGCTGATTATGCTTATGCTTTGATGAAACCATATAATGTATTTGTTCATTACGGGCCTCTGATCAACAGGAATTTGAGGCTGTGCTTTCTACCGTCGCTCGTTGGGGGCTCCTGTAGCTCGGAGACCCCGTATCATTGACACGGTGGATACGATGGCGGTAGCTACGCCTTCGGTTCCAAAAGGATTAGTTCTGGGTCTTGTAGGACCTAGCTGGCAAGTAAGTATCAAGGTTCTGGTTGGTAGTCGCTTCATGTAAACTGGTATTCAGATCCATCCGATTAGGCTAGAAGGCTGGTTATATTTTTTTTTAATTCATCAAACATTTCGCAAATCGATAAAAACCGACGTGAACTTTAAATTCGCCAAATGTTCACCACTCCTGAGCCCGCGAACTTCAAATTTTCTACGTTTTTTCCAATTTGCAGGTCAGTGTCACGATAAACGGTTATCAAAATATGATTCGCGACCGTAACAAGTATGTATTTACAGAATTATAATCATTAGAATCATTATTGATTTACATTGAGTTAGGAAAGCCTTCAAATGTTTTGATTTCCAGAAATCTTAACATTTGAGGGCTCTTCGACCCTAGCGCTTCCCTTTAAAAAAAATTTACTAAAATTTTAAAGGTAGACAGACGATAATTATGATAATTAGGGGGCATGTCAATCCCCTCACTGATAATAATGTTATTAAACCCTACCTTTTCAATTATGTATTGGATAGATGTCATATCGCAGTGTTTAATTAAAATTCGAAGTGCTCTGTTTGCTCTGGTGAATTCTGTTCGTATCCACAATGCTCAGTGATTGTATTCCAATTACTTTGGGCACACATTGTTTTGTGTGCCTTCAACATACAATTCGCTTGACTGCTACAGTAAGTGATTGGTTGTTCCATTCACAGTACAGACAGAGTACAGAGTTAAAAGCTCAGATTATACACGGTTGTGTAGTATTTTGCGAAGGTTCATCCATTTTGTTATAACAAATGTTTGTTTTGAGAAATCCGTAGCCGACTAAAAGTTTAGAGCTCTTGTTCTTTTGACTTTTGTCGTTTATGTAAATTTGGCTGAGAATCAGCACTTTTTGAACGTTTAAAATTACATAAAACGACCGCCTTTCACCACTTCCTAGAGCTTTAGCTGGGAAGAAGAAGTGGCGCAACAAAGTCTCCAGCACCACAGTTGCCGGTTAATTTTCTGTATCCTTCTTGCTCTCAGAATAATAAAACACAATGTTACTTACTAGGTATTGTGTTTATTTTAAATCACTTGATCCGTATTATCAACACACTTAATATGAAATAAAAAGAAAGAAGGATCTAAAGCCGCAAACCCAAATAAAAAACAATTTCTTTCCTAAACTCTGTGTTGCATAAGTTCAGATATGTATTTATGCATTAAAGACTGCGTTATGGCTGCGTATAAAAGCTACAAATTATGAGGTATATTAAAACGGGTGCGGAGTCCTACGAGCCCTCGAACCATGGACGAAAAAAATTGACGCGGGATTTACTCGCGAACTAGATCTCCAACGCGGCTTAGCGCCGAGAGTTGAAAATACAACTGTGTGTTTTTCCGACGCGCTGTTGACTCGACGCGATGCACTCTGTTGTATTCTAAACGCTCGGATCAACACCGAGAATTGAAAATTCAGTGCGTAAAAATCTCTCCTGCGATTTATTTACGTCCGTGCGAATGTGGTCGTAGTCTTACCAGATTGTCACACCAGCCTGACAAACATCCGGAGGACACGGTGGAGCATACGGTGGAGGTCTGCCCAGCTAGGGCGCTCGCGAAGGAGGAGGCGGAGCGCGTGAGGGAGAGAGGCTTGCACCCACACGCCCCTAGTCGCCGCAGGAGACGCCCTGGGCGTCGGGAGTCGCCTGCAGATTCCCGACCACCGTAGGCGCGGGCTTGCGGACGGCGAGCAATGGGTAGCTCGCCGTCCGGTAGGGACCAGGCCCGGGTCGACGGCGCGTCGTGTTCCACGCACGCCTCAAAGAGATTTCAGCACAAAATGACGGGGTCCGATAGGGCCGACGCCTCAGGGTCGCGGGCAATTCTAAAGAGTAACCGTGGCCCTGGCACAGGCAACTGAAGGAACACGGGTGGGTTTTAGTCAGTAAAAGTCTGACACGCCCTCCCACTCCACCCAGAGCGGTAGAAGTCATTTGATGATTTCCCACCCAAAAAAAAAAGCCTGACAAACATGAAAAACTAATCTTGCTAGTCACACTGGTGTTACAATCTAGTGTGACTACGACCACGATAGTCCGCATCCATTTAACCATATTGCTTAAAGTTCAGTATTGTTACCGAACGTTATACGTTCGATAAAGGGGAATATGTATAATCATATGACACTCTTTATAAATCGCCCTAAAGGGCTGCGTTCTTAGAGATACAAAAATGTTGATGTCCTTAACAAATTTTCTCACAGTTAGATGGATATTAGGAAATACCCAGAAACAGGTAGCTACAAAATAAATAAGGTAAGAACCTTACCATCGCTGTGTACGAACAGACCTACGAACTTAACAAGATTATTTGCCACATAATGTAGTAGAAAGAATTACCTAAAGGAGAATGGCGAGATTGCATATAATTTGGGACCCATTGGTAGGTAGGCGTTGATGAAAACTTATGAATAGTTAAAGAACGACATATGACTAACAAAAATGCAAATGGTAAGTAGGATTGGGAAGTTGGGAGAAAATAGATATAAAAAGGTAGATTAAATAGGTAGATTATAACCTTAAATAATCGAAAAGACTGTTGTTATACTGAAGAACTATTCAGAAGATTATAAAGAGTGTCCATGGAGTTTCTTGCCCGTTCTTCTCCATAGGTACCTCCTGCGCTTTGGAATGGGCAACTAGCTTCATATTTCTGACTGACCGACTCCTTGACAATTCAAAAGTGCCTGTAAATGGTTTAATTGAAATAAATGATTTGAGTTTTTTTGAGTTTTCAATTAAGTGATGGTCAACACTTCAAGGGGAGCATATTTATGAAAAGAGTATACGAGACTACTTAAGTGCTGCTTGCTCCCTTTCTCTTATCCCTGATATGATTTGTGTGTTCATGAAATTAAGCAAATTAGATTACGAATATAGTTACATCATGCGGATACACCCATCTCTGTACTCTGATCACTTTCAAACGATGTCTCCGTAATCGAGCAATGCGTAATTGACAATAAACACAACGCATTTTAACAGCTGACCTTTAATATTTTTTCATATATCGTGTAATATTTTGTTAATATTAGGTTTTTTGTTTTGATAATTTATTTGGCAAAATATTTATTGTTATTTGTTTTTAATTGTAAGTCCAAATCACTTGGAAATCGTTATCCAGAAGTAAATGCCTTACTCTAGGTTGGTGTGCAGAATAGTCAGCACAAAGATAAAGCCAAGAAGTCAAGCATCCACAGAATCACAAAAATAGAATAAAAATCCCACGTTAGCCGTTGAACACAAACAATGGAATGAAAATTAATATGGTATTTGACATGACAGTTTGACACTAACGTTCCATTTTCTGTTTCATCATTTCATATATTTAGCAATATGTAATAATAAAAGAAGGAACTCCGCCAAGCGAAAACGTACTTGTAGGAAGGTAAATCTTTACTGTAGATTGGAATGTATCAATGTAATTCACGAAAAACGTTGCGTTTGGAAACAGTTATTTTTAAATAAATTAAAATCATTAATAACTTTTAATTCCCATCTACTAACTCAATACTTTTCATATAGAACTCTCTTATACTTGTAATTGTAATTAATATAAACTAGCCCGTGAACGGTGCTCCGTTAATTTTTAAATTACGTGGGCCCAACCTCCCCATCCTTCTTTATTACTTTCTATGAGAAGGTACGGGGTGGACAACTTGGAGGTTTACAACAAATATGTTATGGAGCGGTTTACAACTGAACAATGTGTTTCAATTATTAAAACATTCTACTCAACCCAATCGAGTCATTGAAAAGAACGTTTCCGGGTCGATTAAGTTTGAGAAACGGTGACATTGATTGGCCCGTGATTGGCCCCCAAGATCCTCGGATTAACAGCTCCTGACTTTTTTCTGTAGGGCTATCTAAAGGGACGTGTCTATGCTAACAGGCTAATGGACCTTTAACAATTAAAACAAATAATCCGACACACAGTCACTGAGATAACGCACCGCAACGTTATTTGCTAGATGTCATGAATAACGCAATGAGAAGTGTTCAAATCTGCCATGCTGCTAGAGGTGGCCATTTTGTCTCCATACTTAATTGCCGGCCCTAAATACTATATAAAAAAAAAACTTAAAAACGTTATATTTGATAGAATACAATTTAAAAAATATAGTGTATACCTGTTATTTGCCCATCCTGTACATAAAAGTAATAAGTGGCGACAATTTCGGAATGGCAGCTACTGTGGATATACGTTTGATAGATTGCGGAAATTGAGAAGAAATGAAGGTACAAGTAGTCTCTCAATAGTCGTAGTTTTTTTCTCAACTGTTTGTTGGTGTCGGCTTCCAGTCAAACAGAATGCCAGTATTTTACATGGAGCGTCTATGCCTATCTGGCCACCACATCCCAGTTACTGGTTTATACTGGATGGTTGGTGGTAAGACCGGTTGTCAGACTTTTGGGGTTCTGAATACCCGTAACGACTGTCAAAGATCTACGAATGACACTTTCTGAGGCTCAGAGAGGTCTTGTGTTATGTAATGGATAGGCACCGATCCGACCTTTAGAACCTATGGGAGGCATATGCCCTGCAGTGGACATCTTTCGACTGAAATTTTGAAGAGTCACTGATCCACGAACCAGCCGCGGTAAGCATATCATAACCTTCGATCGACCCGTGCGATTGTTACAGCCACGAACCCGAGGGGTAATTGCATAACACGTTATCAGTAGGTATGGCTTTCATTTTGACAGTTCAACAACATTCATTGCATTATTTACGTTGCTGAGCAGACAACATTTTCGAACATATGAAGCAATGGATTAGCAATTTCCTTCAAAATGATTCAGATTATGCTTAGTAGTTATTGCGTAACACACTACTAAGCATAATCTGAATCAATAGCTGGTCTACGTAGCCTCTGATATCTAGTAACCAGTGATGTTACTAATACTTAACACACTACTAAGCATAATCTGAATCAATAGCTGGTCTACGTAGAATCTGATATCTAGTAACCAGTGATGTTACTAGTACTCCAAGCTTATGGCTAAAATTGCGTTGTGGTATTAACGTCTTACGTCTACGTTGAAACTCAAGCACTGTATCTTGCCTCTGCCAATCTATTCTGTAGATTTTATTTCACCTGAGGGAGGGATTGACATTTAGTGACAGCTGACTTCACCTAAGTTTTCACGGTGAGATGGTTACAGAATAGCACTACTGATGGAGGGAGGTATTGACACTTAGTGACAGCTCACTTCACCGCTTCACTTAAGTTTTCACGGTGAGATGGTAACAGAATAGCACATGGAGGAAGGTATTGACACTTATTGACAGCGAGTCTTTCACTTTCCTAAGGGCTGATTTTTCAATAGTTAGATAACTTTTATCTGAAGAATGATTAAGACAGTTTGACAGCTTTTGCATAGAAAATATGTCAAACCAAACTGTCATATTTTATGCTTCAGATAAAAGTTATCTGACTATTGAAAAATCAGCCCTAAGTCCTTCTGTAGAGCGTTGTGCAAAGAATTATATTCCAAGAAAATAAAGTTAACAAACAAGAAACAAACAAAACAAAAATACAATTTATGCGCACTGGTGAGAGATTACGACTAAAGAGCTGGCGCCAAATGAAGATTCTTAAGCATTTCGAAGAATTCTTCGCAGAAATAATGTTTTACAAAAACAACATCAACTCCTTTTGTATATTGTTTACCTACTCCGCTTGTTTTGATTGCTTTCGTTTATTGGCAAAATCTTTTTTTTTTTCATTCATTGAAGAAACAATACCATTTCTCCGGCAATCTGAAGAAAACAGGCGTTTTCATAATGTTAGGTAGGTATTATATTTAACGTGAAGGAAATTAGGTTACACCAGGGACAAAAGTAACATTAGCCATTATTTCGACAATTACCGCGATATAAGCCTGTATGAGTGCATAAATGTACCTAACTGAATGGTTGACACAATGATAAATTAATTTTGACACCCATGTATCAAATTCTGAGTCCAAGTTGCGAAAGGGTTTCGTTGTGCGTAAAAATTATCGTACCTACCCATTTACCCGAGGACATATGAACCTGTTGCTACTAACCACGCATAAATACAGAGGTAACTAACCTTGGGGCTACACCCTAGAGATTCGTTCACTATTCTGTAAATATCTCACCGTGAAAACTTACATGAAGTATGTTTGATAATAAACACATAACACACAACACATTGACTGTAAAGGCTTGCGTGGAGTGAGCTGTCAGTGTCATGCCGTGTTGGTCAATCTCTAGCATCAGTGGCACTGAATGGTCACTCCACGCTCACTTTACCTAAGTTTTAACGGTGAGATTTTTACAGAATAGACCGGCAGCACTACATCCCTTATTCCCTAAAAGTAAATACTTATCATGGGGCGGTGTGATTATTTATTTAGGCACATAAACAATTTTATGGACTTCAGTCTGGAAGTTTACTCAGTCTATCGACTTAGCTTCCTAAAATGTATTTTATTTTTTATTCATAATTCGATTGGAAAAATCATTATCGCGTTTGTTTTTGAAAAGTTGTGAGGGATGTGACTTCTATTTTAACTACTCAATGCCCTACAAGGCTTTCCTTATAAGACTTTGAAAGAAAGGGAAGAGTAAAAAGAAAGTGGAATCAACGACGTGACGTTTCTGCTTAAGCTAATGGGAAAAAGGCGAGGACTATGTATATTGTGTATTGATGGCTTCGTTGGTCTATAGACCTGGTAAGCGAACCCAGGAACATTCGCTTTCAAGGTCGGGCGTAGATCAAATGAGATTTTCCTTCAGGATCTTCAGGAATGACTGCCTCGTTGGTCTAGTGGTCGCAAGAGCTACTGCTTAGCATGACGTCCTGCATGTGCAAAGTGTTATTGGGTTTTTATATCTAGAATTTCTCAGTAGCAGCCCGGGGTCTGGATTTGTGCCCGGTTGATGGCAATAGGTTCGCCCTATTACATGAGACGTAAAGCATAACTGACGAAAAGTGTGTCTATTATAGGCGCACATAATCAGCCTATAACGTTACCACTGCTGGGACAAAGGCCTTCTGTCGGTGAAAGGGAGTGGGCCGTAATCCACCACGCGGGCCCAGTGCGGATCGTCTAAAGGTGCACCCCTTTTTTTTTATTTTTTTTTTTTGGGTGGGAAATCATCAAATGACTTCTCCCGCTCTGGGTGGAGCGGGAGGGCGTGTCAGACTTTTACTGACTAAAACCCACCCGTGTTCCTTCAGTTGCCTGTGCCAGGGCCACGGTTTTCTCTGTGGAATAACCCGCGACCCTGAGGCGTCGGCCCTATCGGACCCCGTCATTTTGTGCTGACATCTCTTTGAGGCGCGCGTGGAACACAACGCGCCGTCGACCCGGGCCTGGTCCTTACCGGACGGCGAGCTACCCATGGCTCGCCATCCGCAAGCCCGCGCCTACGGTGGCCGGGAATCTGCTTGCGATTCCCGACGCCCAGGGCGTCTCCTGCGGCGACTAGGGGCGTGAGGGCGCAAGGCTCTCTCCCTCACGCGCTCCGCCTCCTCCTTTGCGAGCATTACTGCTTCGCAGAAGGAGGTGACGGCTTTCCATTCCCTCTCGCTCCGTACCATGGCCTGGACCAGGGCCGGACGCGAGATATCGCCGCCGCCAATCGCCTCCGCGAGGACACTGCGGTGCTCCGCCCAAGCTGGGCATACCTCCACCGTATGCTCCACCGTGTCCTCCGGGAAAGGTGCACCCCTGCAAACCCTTTGAGGAAAACTGTCGTGATGTTATGTTATGTTGCAGTATGACAAAATGAAGCACAGGAGTAAGATTGTAGCCAGGCAAGGACAGGTCCCCAAGTTTAGGATTCTCGAGTAACTACTTATCAGCGAAGTAAAACATTAGGAGGTATGTAAAATGTCTTATCTTGTCACAATCTTCAATAAGTGGAGCACAGCTAGTCACAATATTCTAATCTCGTGGTCCATATATTATATTATGTATATGCGGACTGTTCCCAAAATATCCCGACAAGTTATGAGTAATCTGGATGTCGAGAATGAGGTACCTTTTATTACAAAGTCTGTCTTGAATAGGAATGTGGCGGCATTTTGATCTGATGGTATTTTTTAATACAGTTGCTCAAAAAGTGGCGTATTGCAGGGACGTATAGCGTTCGGGATGTGGGCTATTACATACTAGTGCTTTTTTTTTACCTTTCCCGAACTCGTGCGTTCTCTTTCCCAACTGTCAAAATAATGTCTATTAAAAAGAAAAACCAACCATGAAGTTTTTACTAAAGAGTTTTTGTGATTCATACAAATACGTATATTTCTAAAAATAAGCTACTAATTTATTTCAATATCAGATTTAATTATTTAATCGAATGAGTTAGGTTAGGTTTCATTTAATTTCATCTCATATTTTATTTTTATTTCATATCAATAAAAAAATCTACTGAAGACCAAGCTGTATGGGCATGGTTCCCTTTGCCTACCAAAATGGGTCAAGAAAAAAAAAACTCTGCTTATATTCTGCGGTTGGCGCCATTTTCCAGACATTTTCTTTGCGAGTTTAGTTGTTTGTTGCACAAAATGAGTAATTTCGACCCTATTTTTTTTAATTAACACCACCGGAACTCAGTATAATTGCACAAAATGCTTCGGAGAACATTTTACCGGAAAAGTCAAAAAGTCGTTACATATCTACATACGACGAATTAATTGCGTGGAGAGAAGAGAAAAAAGCAAATAGTTTTTCAGAAAATGTTATGTTGGCATACTTCTCCGAACTCTCAGCAAAATTAAAACCGTCTACGTTATGGTCGAGGTTTTCGATGATAAAAAGTATGCTGAAAATAAGGAATAAACTGGATATAAGTGAATACCTAAGATTTAATGCTTTCTTAAAACGACAATCAGACGGTTTTACGAGTAAAAAGTCGAAAATATTAACATCCAATGAAGTGGAAAGGTTTTTGAACGAAGCTCCCGATGATCGTTATTTAGCCACAAAGTTAATTTATTAATAAATACTTATATTTTTCTTTAGTATTCAGTTTACGAAATCGCAAAATACTGTCAATATTTAAAAAAAATATTAATCAAATCCCTTTTTTTGTAGGTTGCTTTGATTTTTGGCGTTGTTGGAGCTTGCCGCAGAGAGGAGTTAGCCAATATTACTTTAAAAGATATTGAAGCCCATGGAAAAATGCTATACTAATCAAGATTACGAACACAAAAAATAAGAGACCGAGAAGCTTTGTTTTTGAAGGAGAAAAATATATAAATCAGCGGTCCCAAAAAGGAAAAACCGACCGTTTTTTTTCAAAATTACCAAAAAGGGAAGTGTACAGCTCAAGCGATCGGGATAAACAAATTTGGTAATATGCCAAAAGAAATAGCTACGTTTCTTGGTCTGCCGGATGCTGAGTATTATACTGGGCACAGCTTCAGGAGGACCTCTGCTACATTATTGGCAGATTCAGGAGCCAATTTGACGTCCTTAAATCGACTAGGAAGCGGAGGTTGGAAATCAGACAAAGTTGCAGAAAGCTTTATTGGTGATTCATTAAAAAACAAACTAGACACTGGGAAAAAAATCGCACAATCCATTAATTTAAGGTCCAGTCCGTCTCCTTCAAATGTTGAAGAGAACGTTCGTCTATCTACCTTCGTTGATAATGATAATTCATTAGATCCAATTCCATCAACTAGCAAACGCCATTGTATGACAAATATACATGAACAATCATACGAAATTAATAATAGTTTGTCTCAAACAGTTAATATGCAACCTAAAACTTCCCCAGTTAGTATAAAAACTGTACCAATTTCAATGTATATGTGTACTATAACTTTTATAAGAAATAAATGATTAGTTAGTTGAGTTTATTGTGTTTTTATTGTTTTATTAAATTGCTTAATTTTTTTGCAACTGTATTAAAAATAGTCGTTCAGTACACCTGCGGAACCGTCATTGCAACTTGTTCTGGCTGTCAACCCTCGCCTTCGGCTGCGCCTCGGCTCGGGTAGACATTTGTCGGAACTCTTTGCAATGACAGCCTTTCCGCACTTGTAATGAAATATGCTATTGTTGGCTTACGTGGAAGTTCTAGGGACTTACCTAAAACGTTTCGTAATAGGTAGGTAGGATCTGTAAAATTCCTTTCTGAATGATTGTGAGATTTCCACCAGTTCCAGCGAATTTATAACACAGAAAAAAAATAGCTATCTTTATAAGCTTTTAGGATATAGGTAGACATTCCGCCAGAATGGCTAAAATCTGACGTATCAAAGCGAATCACTATGTGAAATGTCAAAAAACCTTAAGAAAGCCATGAAAAGACATGATACATGCAACATCACGAAAATCCAATAATTCATGAGTTCCAAATACATTTGGTTTTTCCTTTTGTATCTTAAATAGATGGAAGCAGTATTTATCCATCGCATCGCCCCACAGAGTATTAAAAACAGGTAATGATCGCACATAACTTGTGTCGGATACGAGTTCTGTTTGATCATCTCAATCTGTTTTATACAGTTATTTTATCATCATGACATCAAGACCCGATGATGGGATAAGGCAGAAGTTGTACCTATAGTACACCCACATTTGGCAAGTTACCTATGTTTAAGTTCCATGTAACAGGGGGCGAGCCTATTGGCATCAACACGACACTAATCTACGAATGTATAGACTCCGGGCTACTCATGAGAAATCCCAGATGTAAAAACTTAATAACACTTTGCCCGACCCAGGAATCGAAAAATCGAAATCGTAGCGATTGCGACCACTAGACCAACGAAGCAGTCAATTTGAATTTAATAAATGAAAGTGATAGTAGGCACAGTGAAGTGGAAGAGCATTAAGCATGCTCTTTATCCTATCACATAATTATGGGGCAATGGTTTTCCTACGTGATCGAACCAGAAATGAATAGATCCGCAGGAGAACCAAGGCAAACGACATAGCCCTAAGATTTGTCGGCTGTGGTTAGGGCACATTGCTAGCAGAACAGATGACCGATAGGTGACCGTGTACCAGAAGGCGTAGCGTTGGAAGGCCGCCCAGAAGCTGGAAAGATGACCTTGCGAAGGCCGCAGGAATCCGCTGGTTGCGAGAAACACAGAACCGATCGATGTGGCGATGCTCGGGAGAGGTCTACGTCCAGCAGTGGGCGTCTGTCAGCTGAAATTATGATCACATATGGTAGAAAAACATGTGGCAACACAAAACACCAACGAAAGCGAATGTTTTAGCACATAAAAAAGAAGAGTGAAAGAAGACTATCTTTCCACTGTGTCATAATTGCATTTCTTTTTTTTATAACGCAATAATATATAGGTTAGTATAATAATATTTTAGTGATACTTATTTTAGAACTTTGTATGTATGTAAGTATATTTTCATATTGTATTGGAGAATTGTTTTGTTTTTATGTATTTTGTTTTCTCTTTTACTTTCACACACGTTGTCTATATCTATTAGATACTTTCCTACCGTCGTAGGTACGCTGGAAGAGATTTCTTTAGAAATTAGCAAGCACCTTTGTACGTATTTAGCTGTTCCTTTCTTCTTGTTTGTTAATATGTGTGTACATGAAAGGTCAAATAAATTAATAAATAAACAAACTGAGATGCAGGACACACTGAGAGGACAAACTGAGAGGTTGCCTCTATTGTCTGAATTAGAAATTCAGACAATAGAGGCAACCTCTGGCAATAACGTACAGAATTGCAATAATAAATCTAATAAAAGCTTAAAATCAGTTAATAGTATCAACCTGGTGCATCAAAATATTCAAGGATTTATGAACAAAGATTTAGAAGTAGAATTATTTATGAATTATAATAGTATTGATATTCTGTGTATAACAGAACATTGGCTTAAAAACCACCAGTTATTGTTCAATTTTAATAATCACCAGGTGGGTAGTTTGTTCAGCAGAGTAAACGCTATACATGGGGGCTCATTAATTTTAGTAAGTAACCAGCTTAAATTTAAAGACCGTAAGGATATTGTGAGCCTATCTGTTGAGCGGACTGTTGAAATAGCTTGTATAGAATTGGAGCAGTTTATTGTATTAAGTGTGTACAGGCCCCCTTCAGGATTGTATGACTGCTTCGAAAAGGTAATGGATGAAGTATTACACAAGATTTGTAACTCAAACAAATCCATTATCATTTGCGGTGATTTTAATGTTAATTTATTGGAAAACTCAGGTCCTTGTAGCAAGATAATAAGTTTGTTTCAGTCCTACAATCTTATAAATATATTTTTGGAGCCAACAAGAACTACCCCTACTAGTGCCACATGCCTAGATAATATTTATACAGATATTGTACCAAGCCACAAAGAAATTATTAATTTACTAGATTCTGATCATTGCGGACAAAGGATTACTATTCTAAACCAAAACAACAAAATAAGTAAAAAGGATATCACTGTCAACCCGAAAACTACAAGCCGCTTAGAGGCTTTTAAATTTAAACTAATAAATAATTTACCACTTTTGTATTCTCCTGTTCATGCTGATCCTAATCATCTATATGATGAGTTCTTTAATATTTACTGTAAACAATTTAATTCGATCTTTATCCCCAAAACTATCTCGGTTAATAGTAATGCATCTTTCAGTGATTGGGCTACCATTGGTATTCATAAAAGTAGAACACGGCTTTATGAGCTGTATAATGAAAGGACTTATGTTAACACTGCTGAATTTAATTTATATGTTAGAAATTATTCAAAACTGTTTAAAAAAGTTTGTGTTATGGCCAAGTCACGTTATTTGGGTTCGAAGATTAAAAGCAGTAGTAATGTATTAACGACTTGGAAAATTATTAATAGTGAAACGGGAAGGTCTAGTAACAGAAGTACTGACTACAGCCTGTCTATTAATGACAACATAATAAAATCAGACTCACAAGTCGCCGCGGCCTTTGAAAAATTCTTTTCAGATATTCCCGTTTCAACTACTAAATCCCTTAACTCATCGCCTTCTGTTGCTGAGTCTTTGCTAAAGGAAAATGTAAAATTTTGCGATTCGGAATTTAATTTTGAACATATTACATGTAGGGATATAATTAAAGTTTTTCACACTTTAAATGTAAAAAAGACTGCAGATCTGTGGGGTAATTCTGTAGAAGTTGCTAAGTCTATTATAGACATTGTAGCACCTACTCTAGTTCTTATCTTTAATAATTGTATTGACTGTGGGGAGTTTCCTGACCTTATGAAAAAAAGTAAAATAATACCTTTGTTTAAATCAGGTAGTACATCAGACCCCACAAATTATAGACCTATTTCAGTACTACCTACATTTATTAAAATTTTTGAGAAATTAATTTTAGACCAACTGCAAAGATTTTTTAACAGACACAAATTATTACATAGCAAACAATTCGGTTTTACAAGGGGTCGTTCAACTACTGATGCCGGTGTTGAACTTTTAGGACATATTTATAATGCTTGGGAAGATAAATGCGATGCCTTGGGCATCTTTTGTGATTTTTCCAAGGCATTCGATTGCGTTCTTCATGAAACGTTAATCAGGAAACTCCGTCACTACGGGATCCGAAACACCGCTCTGGATCTTCTTACTTCATACTTGAGTAAAAGGATTCAGAGCGTTGACGTTAATGGAGAAAGATCTCCCGGATCTATCTTAACAATGGGAGTTCCACAGGGCTCAATTCTTGGTCCTTTCTTGTTTCTTATTTATATTAATGACTTGCCTTACCTCATAAAGGATAATCATGATATAGTGTTGTTTGCGGATGATACTTCACTTTTGTTTAAACTAAAACGTCAGCAGCTGGTTACTGACGATGTAAATAACGCGGTCTCAAAAATAGTTCACTGGTTCAATGTTAATAATTTACTTCTTAATGAAAAGAAGACTAAATGCATTAAGTTTACGCTACCTCACGTTAGGCAGGTGAAAACAAATGTGTTGATAAATGGCGAAGAATTGAAACTTGAAGACAGCACAGTATTCTTGGGCTTAACTTTGGATGCTAAGCTTCAGTGGGGCCCACATATTGATAAATTGTCAAAAAAGCTAAGCTCCGCAGCATACGCTGTTAGAAAAATTCGAAATTTAACTGATTTAGAGACAGCCCGTTTAGTATACTTTAGTTATTTTCATAGTGTGATGTCGTACGGTATTCTTTTGTGGGGAAATGCCGCCGACATGCAGACTATATTTGTTTTGCAGAAAAGAGCTGTTAGATCAATTTATAAATTAAGTCCGAGACACTCTCTCAGAGAGAAATTTAAGGAAATTAATGTTATGACTGTGCCTTCTCAGTATATTTATGAAAATCTTTTATATGCCCACAAAAACATAAAATTGTTTAAAAAATACAGTGATATCCATAATATAAATACTAGGAACAAACACAAATTTGTCGTACCTACAACAAGGCTCAAGAAAATAGGTGGCTCGTTCAGATGTCAATGTATACGCTTTTATAATAAACTTCCAAGCCATGTTCCAGATCTAAGCCTTAATAAATTCAAATCATTTATCAAACGTAAGTTGTGCCAGAAAGCTTTTTATACAGTCAAAGACTATATTGAGGACAAAAAGGCTTGGGACTGACCTGCTCCAATTTTTGCATACAGTGTGTTTTTTTTTTTTTTTTGTTTGGTACGTAATTTTGTTTTATTTTATATACACTATGAAATTTCATGATTATGACATGAATATTTACTTTGTATAATATTATTATTATTTTAATTTCGTGTGAGGACTTAGTGGGTATTATTTCTATATATTTTGTCTATCTCAGTTATTTCATAGTTTTTTTATATCTGGCAGTTTGAGTACTTAAAGCGGCCTACCCAAATGTCCTTTCTTTGGTATTGTTCGTCGAATCGTTGAGCTCCTTACGTTTTGAGTTGAGCTGCATGATTAATGACAAATGCGTGCACTGACTGGACAGGCCCACTTAAATCTGTATGGTTCTTTCCTCAAAAGACCATTTCAGACACCTACCTACATGGTCCTCATATGATCTGTAAAATAAACAATGACATGAATACTTACCTAGGTATTATTTTATTGTTATTATTGTGAATGTTAAGACTATGTGGGTCATTTTATTTTTTAATTTTGTTTTTTTATATTTTATTATCTCAGTTAATTTTAATCGTAACTTGGTCTGGCGGTTTGAGTAATTATGCGGCCTATCCAATGTCCTTTCTTTGGTATTGTTCGTCGAATCGTTGAGCTCCTTATGTTTTGAGTTGAGCTGTACGATTACTGACAAATGCGTGCACTGACTGGACAGGTCCACTCAATCTGTGTGGTTCTTTCCTCAAAAGACCATTTCAGACATCAATCCACATGGTCTTAACATGATCTGACCAAGATTCTGTCTGGACTTTAAAAGAGACTGTGACCTCTGAGTTTGTTTCGGCTTTTCTTCTCAGAGTAGTCAGATAGGAAACGCCGACCTCATCTAGTTTAAAAAAAAATGTTTGACGTGTAAAAGTGTTTGTACAAACCCACTTACAGAAATAAAAATCATTTATCATTTATCATTTAAACATCTTTATTTTCTTCACTACTCTGTGCGGTGCTCCGTAGAGAGCGATCCTTTTGCAATGGTAATCAAGTTGACAGCAGGTCGACCAATCGAATTCGTTTAATAAAACATCGTGTTTACATAACAGCCAAGAATAATGAATCAGCAAGTTGTATAGGTGGAATCCCGCATGTTTTTTTTATTTGTGTGTGTGGTGTTCATTTTTTTTTTGTGTATGGTTTTACTACGCAATTCGCGTTTACTGAAGGTTTTTCAGCGGAGTAATTGCGTAACACAACAGTAGGAATGGCTTTCGTTTTGACAGTTCAACAACATTCATTGCGTTATTTACGTTGCTAAGCAGACAACATTTTCGAACATATGAAGCAATGGATTAGCAATATCCTTCGAAATTATTCAGATTATGTTTGATAGTGTGTTATCCAATTAGTGTGCAGGCATCATATGGCAGGGTTGTGCTGCAAAGTCAGCTCTATTACCTACAAGAATAAAACTTATTCCTAAATATTTAACAGGCACCAAAAAATTATATTCCCAAAAAAACTGGTTTTGCCAGAAAATACCAAAGTTCCTATTCTCAAGGAACAATCGTCTACGTTTGCAATGTTTGCAAATACCTACATATGTATGTGAGTACCATGTATCTATCAATATTATTAATTTAAATCAGTCTTTGCTTAATTTGTAATACTAAGAGGTACTTGAAATCTGTTGTTGTAATTTTATTGAAGACTTGATTCTGCCCGCTTCTTCGTTCGCGTGATATTTCTGGTCCCCGACGTAGCCGTCGTTGCATCGCATCGCCTGCCCTCGCTATCACTTCGTTTAAGTTTGGCGTTGGTTCTTACTTTTATCTTTTTTTCGGCTTCTAGGGGTCATACCGTGATGTTACATAGCCTAGCAGTCCTCAAGGATGGGGCTATCAAATGCAAAAAAAAATGTTTCATATCCGGCCGGTAGTTCCCGAGATTACCCCTACATATAAACTTACAAACAAAAAATGAAAGTAAAATAATAAAAAAACGTTTGTTTGTGGTAAACATGACGCAGTGATCGAACACAAACACCAAAAAGACCAAGTTGGGGGAAAATATGCGTCACATCCACGCAAAACGAACATCGCTCAGCATAATGCTACGACCCTATGCGAGACAGAGCCCCAGAGCAGCGATGTTTCAGCGACAGCCGGCATTGAATGACGTCAAACCGGTGCTGCAAACGCTAAGATTAAAATAAGATACATACACCTAATAACTAGATAAGTGTAGATAATTTATTAAATGGTAACAAACAAACAAATTTTACCTCTTTATAATATTAGTATAGACTAGCTACGCCCCGCGGTTTCACTTTCACCCACATAAGTATCGATCCCGAGGGATTAACGGTATAAAAAGTATCCTATAACAGATGGAATTTTAAACCACAACTTGGATTATTCATTGTCTACCCATGTGCCAAATTTCATCCAAATCTGTTCGGCCGTATTAGCGTGAAAGCGTAACAAACAAACATACAAAAAATCAAATGGAATTTCTTTATTTATTATTACTTCAGATAGATTATAGTAATGTTATTCCAGGTGCATAATTATAATTCTATACTTATGTAATGTATGTACCTATACAAATTATTCTAAGATATTTTAAAAGAGTAACTAGGTTTTACATGGAGTTTCATCCCATTCTTCTCAATACGAAACTACCTTTTCGAAGGAACAACCGAAATCAATGAAATTTTCTTGTATGACGTTGAAAAATGCCATTTACTGGGCCTACTAGAAAATCATGTAATAAATGATTTAACACACATATTTAAGTTCAATAAATTTGGGAGGTAGGAAATTTTAGGTGCCTACCTACTTTCAGTTTGGAAGAAGAACTTTATCGTATGTTAAAGATAATATATTATTATTATTATTTACTTTACGACCTTGGAGTTTCCAACGGTATCTTGTCCGTCGTCTTAAACCTCACAAACATCCAAAGTTTCCGGAAATTTACAAAACGTCTGTAGTTTGGTACTACCTCTCCCGAGCATCTTCTTTGAGTAGTCCTGTAACATACGATTTATAGAAACCAAAAGAATATTTGGTATAATCACTCCTGTAGTAACAAGTTACATTTATAATTTTAAAAACCCGACAAAAACCTCTAATAACGGCTCAACTGATTTTCTTCTTTCTTGTTTTTCTGTCTCAGAATGCTCTCGATCAAGTCACCTTTCAATTAAACAGAAAAAAAACAATAATCGTTTCAGCCGTTTGGGAGCTACGATGCCGCAGACAGACACACATATACACAGATACACACGTTAAACTTAAAACACAAGGAATGTGTTATAAGTTTAAAAAGTGTCTGCATAACAGTAAAATAATGCAAAACAGTTTCTTCTCAACTCTACACAAATACAAACATATGGAATATAACAAAAAAGTGCAATCACAGCATAAAGTAGTCATCAAGATGTATATATAAATAGCTGACAAAGACGAACTCATATTTAAATTATTTCATTGATGTCACTTATCAGTACAGTTATCACTGAATAAACACAACAGTAGCCGCTTTATTTAAAAATATATCATTAACTATCAACACCGAAACCAAATCCATACCTGCGTCGACATTTTCTTAAAAAATCTTTTACGCAAGGCTGGCTTCTATAAAAAAAAAGTTCAATAAGTTGAGAGAAAACACATTTTTAATAAGGTCCCTGAAGCGTTAATACCTGTCTCGCAGAGATATTCAACCATTATTCACTGAGAGTAAATAAACAGAAAACAGCTCCTCTTTATAAATATTATCTATTCTCAGAGATAACGTTTGCAATGAGATATAATAACTGCTTCTGTAAATGCAATAAACAATGTGTTTTAAACCCGCAGCTACCTGCAATGAAATTAAATTTTCGGTTCCTTGCAGCTTCTGCATTTATACTCAAAACTCAATTAATATTACCCATCTCTACATATGTTAGTGTTGTACTGTTATGTACTGTTCAACGTCACATACCTACGTATCTCGTAGTAGAACATGAATTCACATTATTTTCAGAAAGTTAAAGCAAACGATACAGGGTCATCTATTAACCTGAAGATGTTACCTTAGGAGCGGTTATCGGTGCGTTTATGATTAGTGCTAATCTGTCGAGCGCAGTACACGAACCGCTCCGTTCGTCGGCGCATGATCGAGTATCCAGTCGCCGTCGCCCGGCAGGCCGGCAGTACCTCCGCCGACCTCGACGCTACCACACGCCTCTCGCTTGCAAAGATCCCTCCCGGAGGGCTGCACAAATAATGACTGACACCACCCCCGAAACGCTGCTCCCCAAATAAGTTAGGGCGACAACCCTTCGTACGAAAGTTATGGCCGGAACGCGCGCGCTATTAACGACTGACGTTTTAAAATCCGGTCTTTTATAGTGGTTTTGTTTTTTGAGTTCTGTGAAACGAACGTTTGAAAGGATTTCAGCAGTTTACAACACCTAAAGGAAAAAATAACCAAGGAAAAAATATTCTGAACAAAATGATTCAGGATACCGAAAACTCGACTCTGGCCGAGCAAATTGCCGCTTTCAAGAGCGACCCGGAGAAACTTCGGGAGGCCACTGAATTTGTAGACCAACTCATACAGCATGCAAAGAAAGAGGCTGAACTAAAACAAAAAGAGAAAGACAGAAGTAAATTCGTAAGTATCAATGTATTTAAAGTATAAGGAAAAGAAATAAATGGAATTGATAGGTTGGTAAGTGTTACAAGTGGCGTAGTGCTGCTGTAGATTGCAACGTTTGGCTGCTTCCAAATAGCAATGCTATTCTATCATTATTAATTATGTCTTGAAACATATCAAACTAAATGAGCAAAATATTTTTGCATGCTTTTCAATATAGCAAATCTTCACCCATCCTTCATCGAGCTATCTATTTTAAACGATTTTTTAATCGATACGGCTTCACATCTATACTGATGCTGCAAGTAAATTTCCATATAGGTTAAGAGCAAATAAATTATACGTTGCTTCCATTACAAACTCATAAATTTCTCGTTCTGTAAACGTACGTTCAAGATTTTGATTAATGGTTTTTCTTTCATCGTCTCTACAAGAGAATTTATGTCATAAAAATTTCAGAATATGTTTTGGTAAAACCTCGTTGATGCTCATGAGATTATAGTGACCAATCGTTTTATGTTTATCTGATAAAACTGATGTGAAGTACTTATTATGCAGCCAATTGGTGTTTGATCGATATTCTAGACTTGGTTGTGGCAGGACATCAATAAAACTAGCTGTTCTGAATAATCAGACCAATTATAAATGGAATTAGGTCACAACTCATTTTGGGATAATCCTGAATATCAGCGCATGTTAGTTAGTAAAATACTTACATATCTACGTCATGAATATTTTCTTACATTCCAAAGTATACTCCGAACCAAGTTTTATGTACTTTCAATATTCTTCGTGTCTACGATTTTGTTATACGTAGCGCATTTTCTTCAACATTATGTTTGCCAATTACCTATAACTTGTGTTAGATGCTCTCATTAGTTTTTATAGTCCTCATTCTGAATAGATTGCGTGACTTTAATCATTAGCTCTACTCGGCAGTGATTATTTTAACATTACACATATTTTCGCATTGCAATTTATCTGACACTGCTAATTTTGTACGATCACCGTTTTATCACATATCATTTTATGGAGCGATGAGATCCATGGATAGTTTACGAATCACTAGATTTTACGAATCACTAGATTTTAATGACTTGCTAGCTTATGCGTTGATTTGAAACACTTTGCTGATATTTTTTGTTTATGGTTAACAATCTTATTTATTATTTTTATATTGTTGTTGCAGGAATCACAAGATGCTGGTACGGGTAAGTTTCAATATGTTTTGTTTCATTAATGAAGGCATAGAAAATATCTTCACCTTTTGCAGTCGAGACTTCAAATAATTAAAGATATTTTTAAGAGGATCCTCATCAGTGAAAGGTATTGACTGAAATCAAACGATTTATTTGATTTTCATCCTCTTGAGCATTCAAGTTGAATGATTTATACAAAACTTGGTGCTTGTTAATAACAAACTTGTAAAGAATTTTAAACCAGTTTTCATGACTATTTCTCATCGTAACATAACTACTCAAACATCACCCAGTTATAAGGAAAATACACGTTGCCGTCGCACAAATCACAAGTCACGCGGCACTAAAGAAATCACATTACATTCAAGTCAAGACAGTGACAACCCTGAACTGTTTGGTATTCAGATTGTGACTCGCTGAGTGAAATACATCGAGGACTTCCATAATAATGGCATTAGAAGCCACAGAAACAAATGCTAACGTTTATGGGTTCTAAAAGAGATGCTTGAACGGGGAAAATTGTGCCAGATTTCCTTTTGAGGGAATGTGCGTAAAAAAGCGCTGTCTTCGATGTTTGGTACAAAATTTCGATGATAAGATAAGACAATGGTGACATGTTGTAGTTTGATCTTAATTAATAATAGATGAATGTTGTTCAAACACAGCGTTCAATAGATACCGAAAACAATGGTCACGCCTCACAACACTTTTATCCGGTTCAATGTCTATCTCCGGTTTTCCGAACTGGAAACTCACCCCGGTGGAAATAGAAATAAGAAATGTACCTACTGGCCAAAAACCCAGAGGGGCAATTCCCGTATTTTTGAAATGGTCGCGTTCTAATCTCGATCTGTCTAAAATACCATTTACCTACCTACATTTTTGATTGATTGTCGCTGAGAGTGCGAGTGAATTGAATTAGTTTTTTTTTTAATGTACGAGTTAGTACGTACTGTTAAAAATTTACAATATGTCTGAACTAATATGTATACATATTATAAAGATTTTAATATTAGTATGTTTGTTTGTTACGCTTTCACGCTACAACGGCTAAAAGATTAGGATGAGATTTGGCACATGGGTAGACCAGCACCTGGATTAGAACATAGGACACTATTCATGCTAATATTCCCACGGGATCGAGACTTATGCGGGTGAAACCGCGGGGCGCAGCAAGTACTCTATGAAAAAAACAGACATTAACTGATTTACAGTTGAATGACAAAAAAAAATAACGCATTCGCAGTAACAACTAGCAATTCCAGAAGATTGCTATCTTGTGATCCGCAGATTGTAACAGCGAACTTCAATCAAGAATCATTAAATGCAATTTCAAAGTGCATAAATGATATAACAATGTTTTTTTTACTTGAGTGTCTTTACAATAGTCTTCGTATGCTTTTATGACGTGGTAAAGTGGACGTAGTCCAAAACGATGGTCAAGCCAGGTGACAGAGCATGAACATGGCTCTCAATCACGGTACTGCCCATTGCAAATGGAGATCCATTGTTGGTCATGAGAAGAAGGCACGTCACTTAACATTAAAGGAACAATTTACAAAGATGAGGAGGAAAATAACATTGATGTGGCAATTGCCTTAAAACATAAAATGTATTCAGCCTGTTGCAAAAACGTGTAGTGACAAAAATTGCCTATATACTCACTTGGCTTCCCGCTTCGTACTTTGTAGTCAAATTATTTGCTCTCATCCTGATATTCACGTTGTGATCAGTCTTTTAGTATTGACAATTGTTACTTAGGTAGTTAAAAAACCTTTAACTGAATACTATTTCATAGTATAAGACTGGGCGACTCCTAATAGGTCATCATAAATAATACATATCTAGTCACACCAAAAACCGCGTTCTCAAAATGCTGTTGCTTTTTATGTTCATTTAGCATAATAATCAGCCTATCATGTTCCCACTGCTGGGACCACAGGCCTCCTCTCTGTGAGAGGGAGTGGGCCGTAATCCACCACGCGGGCCCAGTGCGGGTTGGTAGATGTCACATGTCTTCGAATTTTTGGTTCTAAGACATGCCGGTTTCCTCACGATGTTTTCCTTCACCGTTTTGAGAGCAGTGGTGATGAAATAATTTACACAAAGTAAAGCGCCTGTCTGGGTTCGAACCTACGACCACCAACTCGTAAGTCGCAGCGGTTACCACTGGGCTACCACTGCTCTATGTTCATTTAATTTCCTTTAATTCTGTTAAAACACTCATGCTGCAAATATGAGTCAGATAATGACTATGTGATTCTGTTAGATCTAACCATCATTAGAATTGAAATACAGCTTTAAAATTATGTAAGTACGGTTCTTGTTAGCACAGTATTAACATAGGTACGGATATGTGCTTATTCTACCTATTACTAGTTATATGTATGTAACTACAAACTGGGGACTCCGAAACTGTGACACAAAATCCATTACGAATGAATGCATGAGTGAATAAAGCCCCGTCGTGAGCGTGAAAAATTCGGCTTCCGTGTCCATGCTAAACTTTCAACGTCCGTTTTATAGTCGAGTTTTACTGCCTATCACAAGGCGCGTTGTGGCACCCGATAAGAATCTAGCATAGTTCAACAATTCGTTGTTATGAAATACCTACCTAGCTGGAAATAGTAGAACAATGGACTAATATGAGGGGAAAATTTCGGGAAGTGGAACTGAGTTTACCTATTAACTGGCGAATTGTGTGTGTACTTATAGGGAAACCTCTGCCTAACTCTTCGTGGAATTTAGGCGTGATGTTGTTTTGTGTTTTCTACAAGTGCATGACTTTTTTTTGCTTTATAATTTTATAGATAAGGATAAAGGATCTCGAAGGAAGGGTCCAACCCCAAACCCCCCACCCCAGTCAACGCCAATGAAAAACGATATATCAAACGTTGAAGACGGAAAAGAATTTCTAATATCTGATGAAAATTATTGCAATTGCATGTTCTCTTTCGTGCGTGTAACATTGATAGTAATAGAACAAACACGATTTTTGTATTAATTAACATGACTTCCAAATATTTAGGAACTAATATTTGTGTAGTATACTGTAACATAAATATTTGGGTATCAGAGCAGCGGTTGTGTTTTGTTTTATTTATTTTCGCGGATTGCGTTTCACATTCTTATTTTTCTATTCATTTGTTTTAACACATAAATGAAAAGCGACCCCGGGCGGAGGTCAAGAGACAACCACTTTTAAAACGTTTCGTATTTCTACAACGGTTTCACATATTTTTGACTTTTCCATGATCGTTATCGCTGATATTATGTCACTTTGTGACCAGTCCTTCGTATACGTAGTATGACCACTTCAATCTCCACTCTATGAAGAATGAATGAAATGCACCGACCCCAGCATGGTTTGACCAGACTCGATTAATCGAATGAAGCCCCTGAAGCCTCATATTTCATGGTCCATGGAAAAAAGAGACCATTGCATATCAAGGAGTAGACATGGGGGCGCTGTAATCGTAGAGAAGACGTGCCCTTAGGATAGGGAAGGATTACGAGCCGTGCCGGATATGCATTCTAGAGTAGGCATTGGACTAGTGGAAAGACGGGTAATGTTTTTCTATGAGCATCTTTTAATGGCGTCGCAGCCGGGTTTATCAGGTCGAACTTCACCGGTAAATCTTTTGACGGGGTTCAACGACTTACTCTGATCTTTTCTATGTCATTGCTTTGCTGTGATAAATGTTGCTGTTTTCAATGTCTTCGTCTGAGGTCTTGATACTAACCGTTTCGGTTTTTTGTAAATCTCATTAGCAGCTTATCTCATTATCTTTTAACGTGTCCGTACAAAAATGTATGTCCTTTTCGAAGTACCTACTTCATGTCCACGAAGCGAAGACGCGAAGAGTCACATTCTTAAGAAAAAGCCATTCTTTTCTTGAAATTTTTCTTCAATCTGTCATTTGTCTTCTGTTTCTTCCGTTTCTATAGTGGCCGAGTAACGTGTGTTCCCTGTGTCTTTAGTGTCGTCATGTTAAAACTAAAATGTCTTGACTATTAAATTGAAATGGAGCTATTAAACTTGATAAACATGAAACAGTTGTCCCTGACAGTTGGACAAAGCGATTTAAATTTTTCTTCTTGTTTTCTGTTGGAACCCCTGGGAACAACATTTTAAAAGAATTTCTTATTGTTTTTGTCGCGTCCCATTGAGGGAAGCTGCAAACGACAGTCGTCTAACTGTAAATACGAGTAGTGGCCAGTGAAAACGGAACCTAATCAGTGTCTTACTTAATGTGTAATTTCTGAGTCTGATAAAATCAATCTGCCCAGCCATTTCCCAACTATGTTGAAGTCAGCTTCCAGTCTCACCAGATGCAGCTGAATACCATTTTAAATTAAGCGATTGCCTATCTATGACCTTCTTTAACCCAGTTACGGCCGAACCCAATCATCTATCTCCAATTTTGACGTACTGGAGATCTGTCTTAGGCCTTAAGGGGTCTGGCTGTCTTACAGCCAAACCCAATAACCTTAGACAGACCGCTGCTGATGACAGACAGTACAATTTTATCTGTCCCTCTCAAACAAATAGCTGTCAACACGTTTTATGGTCGCATACTTTGGCTTTATTCGAAGTTATTGCGTTTGGCCGCTACTGGGTTAAAGCAAGATACCCCTTTCCTAGTTCTCACTTTTGGGATGACTATCCGTAACGACTGTCAAAGATCTGCGAATGTCAGCCGGGACCAACAAAGTCTGTAGGTATAAATAGGTAGCTATAATGATAAATGGTACCCACTTCAGTAGGACATTGACAAAGGTTGGGTTACCTTACTGTGCTACGAGTAGTCTCATAATGACGGTTTATGTTGATAAATCATCTGAAATGTCTGGAATTTCGAGATAGTCGGTAATAATGTGGTAGAGAAAGGTTACATGATTGAACCTTGCTTATAATTGAGAAATGATTTTATTTCTTTAAGTACACATAACATAACATCACGCCTTTTTTCCCCTCTTGCTCAGCAGTAGCGATTGCGACCACCAGACTAGTGAGAGAGAGTGTTTATACAAACTCTTTTACACAACAATCATAATAATAGTTTTAAAACTAAATGAGGTCGGCGTTTCCTTTCAACCTACTCTAAGAAAAAAGGCCGAAACTAACTCGGAGGTGACAGTCTCTTTTAAAGTCCGAAATATTATCACCTGATAAAACTAAGTACTCACCGTACGAAAATCAACCAACAAACTTCAGATGACAGACATACTAAAAAAACTAGAAATAATACTTTTAAATGTTTTTTCACACTTACCCAAAACACTTACAAATAACATATATATATCTGTTACAGAAATAAAAATGTTACCAGTGTTAATAAGTGTAGCAGTTGCGAAAATAGCCCCAATCCTGGGGATGGACATTTAAATTATTAATCGATGTTTTATTTGATGTAATGCATCCATGAGTTGCATCGATGTTAATACGGTGTATTGAGAAATACATCGATGTTTCTAAAACATCGATTGTTTTCGCAATAACATGTTTAGGGATTATGGAAAATTTGGTAAGTACAAGAAAAAAATATTAAAATTCACAATCACACAGCCCATACAGCTTTATTTTCTTTACATGTTCCTTTTTTTCAATGCTATGTAAAACAAAAGTTTACTTAATCTTTTCCCCTTCAATCGGTTTCGTTGCTCAGTCAAAACTAGCCCTGCCTATCAAAAGAGTCTTTCTGAAGGGACACATGTGCCAACAATTGTTAAATACTTAAAAGCTATTTTGTACAGCTTCGGGAATTGTATTTTATAATCCCTCCAGATTTCTAACGGATTTTCGTCCAGTCTTCCGACAGGAGTTCTGAGATGAACTGAAGGTTCGTCAGACGAAACATTTTCAGATTTGTTACTTTTCCAGTTACGATGCACTAACTTATGGTGATCCCTCCACAATGAAAAGGTATCTTCATTTTTATCGGACTTGTCAGAATCGGATTCAGTTTGACTGATTATAACGTTCCGTCTCAAGAAACGTCGTGAAAGTCACTGCAGTCGTTAGTCAGTGTTGGTCATACTCATAGTACATTCATCTATAATTTGCGTATTCGATGCATCGAATGAAAAACATCGATATATATTCGATGCTGCAGTATTAACAATACATCGGTTCAATACGATGCATCGTTACTATACATCGAGTGTTTAAAATACATCGATGTATATCGTCCATCCCTACCCAATCCCGACTGGATTGCGGGTATTTTGGTAAAGCCGCCGCGTCTGCCAGTCCGCTGCACGTTGTTGCGATACCGTGTAATTATACCTACAACTGCTTGTTTATGTTACACATTATCTCACCTATAAACACATTTAAAATGTTCCACTTTGATTCTGTAACGTTATTGAATTAAACTCATTTTATTTCAGAACCAGTCCATATGCATACATGTGAAAAAAATATTCAGAATGAGTAAATAAACTACAATTTGACAATAGCAAATAGATACACTTAGAATCATCTTAGCCTGAATTTAGGTTTGGATCTGGAGTGCTCAACATGTAGCCTGGTCCAGTACCGCATTATTGGGCAATCCAGATCCAGATCCATCCTCCATGCGAACAGCTGAAGGTAGCTGTTGGAACTGCCCCGTATGCGGCTCATCAGGGACACAACTCTTTTGCGAATGATCGCCGCAAACCTATCTATATTTTTGCCCGAAAACATACCTGACGCGCTCAGTAGTTATCGTATCTGTTACATGAATAAATGTGTTTCTATTAAAACAGTGTTACAAACACTTATTACGGTTACAGTTTAGAAATTATCACAGCAAACAAAAGACCCTACCCCAGGTTACCAGTTCAACAATCTGTTTCATGCTGTAAAAGAAGTGACAACACAATTTTAGAAACGCATACTATGACTTCTAAATTTGGATTCAGTTTGTAATTTTTTCTTAAAACAGTTTGTTGTTCGTAGATAACCAGACTTTTTCAATGTTGAAATTATTATGACATGACTTTTACAATATTATAATTATAAGAGTGGTGTCATTGTCTCTGTAGCAATTAGAGAAATGGCCAAAATCGTAACATTGAATTTGTTTCTAATAAATCTAAAATATTGTATATATCACCATGTTGGTGTGATATACAATATTTTTTTGTTACTTATTCATTCTATTTTCTTGTTTTTTTTTAAAATCTTTTTTCAAATCACACGAGCTAAAATAGTAAACGATACTCGTGCCTTATGTAATTCTATTAATGCACAGCGTTCAGCACCCTCGCTACGCTCGGGCGCTAATTTCACGCCGTGCAATAAGTCACACGTATCGTAATGTACACACGGCTACACATCAAGCTATGGGCTTATGATAAGCAATTAAGTCTCTGGTCTTTAATGGTGTGTCATGCAATAGTTAAATGCAACGGTCAAGCCATACATTTCGGCCAAGATGTAAGGTTAGTAGAGTTGGGCTTGGAAGAGTTAGGGGCTTGGCTGTACATACGGCTACACATCAGGCTAAACATTACCAGTTTATGCCGATCTCGCATTGTATAGGATTTTCGTACAATGAGAGGTCAGCGTATACTGGAATGTATAGTTTGATGTGTAACCGTGTGTATTTAATTTAATTTTTTAAACAAGGATTATTACGCACACGAAGTCGCGGACAGAAGGTAGTGGGGAATACAGGCATGATGCAATGACATGTTATCTCCTGTAAACTGGCTGTATGCATAATGAAGTTGGCGTAGGTAAGGTACAGTGATCAATAGCCCTGACATAATGACCTATATGCAGCACTGGGGCACAACAAGTTTCAATCTAGGACACTTGTAAATACGTCCTTGGTTTTTATTTTTGTTAGTCTGCCTGCTTTATTAGCTCTTGCTTTTGCAAGGCCAAAACTAAATAAACTACGAGTAGTTTTTTTTGTTTTTAGGGTTCCGGTCCTCGAAAGGTAAAAACGGAACACTTATAGGATCACTTTGTTGTCCGTCCGTCTGTCTGTCTGTAAAGACCCTTTTTCTCAGGAACGCATTGAGGTATCAAGCTGTAATTTATATCCAATAATCAGGTCTCCTGTCCCTTGGAGCTGTGAAAAAATCAAACTTCTAAACTAACGCAATCAAAAGATACAGCCGTTTATGCCGCAAATTTCGGAATCAAAACCTACAGGGTACTTCCCGTGAACTCAGAATCTTGAAATTTGGTACGGAGCAACGTCTTATAGTTATAGATAAAGAAAAAAGATATTTTCAATAATTTTAAACTGACTACCCCTTTCCTCATGTAGGCATTTTAACTTTTACTTATATACCTACTTGTTTGTACGGAACCCTCGGTGCGCGAGTCCGACATCTGGGTTGAAATGGAGTTTAGGCTGGTGCAATCCTTCTTTTAAATAATGGTTGAAATCTGCTATTAAAACTAGGTAGCGTGGTTGTAAGGAGTTAAAGTACTGTTTTGGGTCACAGAAAATAATTCGTTATCCATTAGGATGAGAAATGTTTGTGTATTTACACCTTTGTCTATCCCTATTTAATTACATACATAGTTATAGTTTTGCTACGTGCGGGGTCCGCTACGATTACACATTATGTATATTTATTGCAACCAGGCAGATTGGCTGTTTTTTTTTTTCTCTTTTTTTTTCTTTCACTTATGTTTTATTGCAGAACTTCCTTCCAGTCATAACGCATATATTTATATTTTTTTTTTAACTATAACAATTTAACCGTATATTTTTATCACTTCTTTTCGCTATCGCTTGAATACAGTGAATATTTTCACAATGATTGTTTTAGAAGTTTGGTACTTATTTTGTCAATTTCCTCATTTTTTTTTGTCAGATCCCTTCATTTATTCTTGCTCGCTCTTTCAAAGATTCTGCTTGTATGTTTTGGTCTGATAGTCTTTGTAATATTTTATTTATAGATTAATGACGACTGTTTAATACAAGCCGAACTTCGGCACACCCGACGGGCTGGAACGTCGTAGACCCATTTCGAAGCCGTTTTATCAGCGTGCACACGGCACCTACAGCCCCGGGTCTGACAACACCGATTCACATATTCTCACAATCTACCTTATTCCTATTGTAGTCCTAGAAATAGATTTTAAAATTAATTTCGTTTAATGACCCACGGTTAAACTTAGTGAGTCATCAAGAGATAGTATTTTGCGTATAGTTGCCTGTTTTTTTTAAAACAATTGCAATTGATTTATTTCAATAGGTTTTTGTAATGAAATAACTTGCGTCAAAAACAATCTTCCACTAAGTTTTAGTAGGTTAAACCTCTCTTTATAATAATATTTCATAATTTTTCTGAAAAATGTTGATTACTTTTTCACCTTTTACTACTTATTTTTATATATTTAAATTGTACGTATTATGTGGTCAAACCTAAAAAAAACAGTGTTTATTTTAATTATTAATATTATTCTAAGATTTACCCCGCGTCCTAACCAAAATGATCGTTCGTACGAATACGCGATCGTCACGTTCATATGTTACTTGATTTTCGGAAAACTGGATGGCGCCCCTCTGTCGACGCGACTGCGCGTTCGTGTTCTCCGAACAATAAATTTGCATACGACACGACGATCCACAAGCATAATCAGCCTATTATGTTCCACCTGCTGGGACACAGGTCTCCTCTCTGTGAGACGGAGTGGGCCTTAGTCCACCACGCGGGCCCAGTGCGGGTTGTTACATGTCACATGTCTTCGAACTTTTGGTTCTAAGACATGCCGCTTTCCTCTCGATGTTTTCCTTCACCGTTATGAGAGCAGTGGTGATGAAATAATTTACACAAAGTAAAGCGCCTGTCGGGGTTCGAACCTACTACCTACAACCAGTAAGTCGCGGCCGTTACTTCTGGGCCACCACTGATCTGCGATCGACAAACCAGGTGTAAAAATACGAATCACATACCCGTCAACAACGCATTCTATTCATCAAACTCAGTATCATAGAAACCTTATTTTATTTTTTGTGTCAAAAGTCGCTGTTTATTTACGATAGTGCGCAACGTAACGCACGCAAATCATTGTGTTTATGGACGCATTAAACAATACAGGGGTCGTGAAAATATTTAAAGTCGTGTTATAATTAAAACATTAAAAACTTTGACCTTCGATATCTCCCTAACCCGAAGGTTCCCAGGTATGGTCCAGTACAAAAAAAAAATACTGTTACGGGGAGTACAAATGACACTCGGCTTAGGTAATTGTCTTTACACTCGTTATTTATAAAGGTAGGTAACATAAGGTTCAAGCAGACAAAAAACATACGAACGGAGATTTCTCTCGGTCTCCACAAATATCAGGATCAGCCCGCAAGAACTGGCAAAAAGATTGCTTGCATACATTTTATATGAACTGGTGCACACATGGATAGAGGCTTTACTCTGTACACCATCCGGGGCCTAATTAAGGTAACTGAATTTTATGTACGTCAGTGGCGAAACAAGATGGTACTTCTTTAGGGTAAAACCGCACTAAATCTTCATGGCATTGTCGCCCTCATGTTTCTTTAAGCAAGGAATACGTAGGTACCTATTCATTTTAATACCTCCAACAATCCTCCGTCCCGATGTAGTTGGATTATTGTTTTTTTTTTTTTTTTACGTGTAACAACAGCCTATCTGCGTAACACATTTTCGTAAACGATTACAACTAATCTGTTGTATTTTGACAGTTCAACAACATTCATTGAGTTATTTACATTGTTGAGCAGATTTTTTTATCGAACTTATGAAACAATGGATTAGCAATCTGTATGAAAATGATTCATATTCCGATTGATTGTGTATTACGCAATTAGGGTACGGTTCCGAGTTTTACCACAACATTAAGCTTACGTAAGCTTAGATTACAGACATCCTTCCGAATAAACGCATAAAAATAAATCGTATGTTGGGTACATAAGCATGTTAATACTTTAACTATTCAACATTTTATAATTCAACTGTTTATTACAGTAATAACAAAGAGCTAACAAAACAACATTTAATTAAGTTACTCGTTTTATCCGTTCGTTATTAACTCGAATTTCGAAAACATTAAAAGCAATTGCCTCAGGTGGTAACTAGGGCTGTCATTTTCCCGGGAATAGTAAAATTTCCCGAGATTTTACGAGTCGGCTGTAGGTACGGTATAAAACTAGGTATCGTTTCAGAAATTGAGTTTTTGATTGAAATTGTCGAGTACGCAGCTATTACGAGCTAGCACAGAAACGAGGTTTTAACAATCAATAAACATTGAAGTGTACCTACAAACCTAGTTTTAGAACATGGATCGTTCGCTATCAGCGGAAGGTTTAAGTTTAAATCCTATATAGTCACCGGCACGTAACTTGGCAAGGTTTTGCGTAGTTGGAGTAAGTTCAATGTGCACTTAGTGCAATATTTTTTTTTTTCACTTATATTGCTTGTCATTTTTTTATGGTTATTGCCATTAAAAAAAAAAAATTGCCAAGTTACGTGCCGGCGATTATACCACTAACCTACTATACTAGCATTACAAGCATTTCTTGTATCTAACAGCATGCTCAAAAACACAGCCTTTTAACAACACAAGCACAGCCAGAGGGCTGTTGCACAATGGGCGTCATACACTTGCACGCGATTTCTGTAACGTCGCGCGTCGGCTTTATCCTGCCAGTGCCAGCAAACAGTAGTTCACCAGAAGCCAAAACTCAATATTCATAAACACTGGAACGATCAGATTTGGCAGCCCTATCTGGCAGACTTATTATGAAATGTAGTAGTAAATGTACGTAGGTTTGAACGGAAGCGCCTCATCTCCACACTGACAATTATTGTTTCCTCCGCACTTTACCGATTACATTACGAGACTGCTGATTATTCCTTTATTTGTTTTTATCCTTCAGCTTCAGGGCCTTTATTAAGTCACTGTTTCAGTAAATGTACTATTGTGGAATATTTCTCCACTGAAAATATCTGATCCGATTTGTTATCTAGAACTGCTTATGTTTCAAATTTGGGCCGTGAGACCCTAAGATTTGATGGGAGTCAACTAATGATCGTCCTACTAAGTTACCTATATATAATTCGGTATGAAACACACTCTTTTGCAAACCTCAACTCCATCAAACATTTAAGAGATACAAATGAGGTCGTCATGGTTACTTAGGTCTGATTACACCAATGCAATTTAACGCGATCAATGAATAAACTCCGTTTAAGAACTGTCAGTGTCATTATTTTCTATGTAATATTGACAGTGACACCTCTTGAAAACGATTCAGATGGTGCTGAACGCGTTCGGTAACATTGGTGAAATCGGCACTTAGTGCCTCGTTCAACATCTCCAAATAAAGCGTTGTCCCAATTAACGTTAATTGGCAAGTAAAAGTAAAAAGTATCTTCTGTCAATTTAGCAAACGAAGAATAACAGGAAAAAGTCCTTTCACAGTTATTTTACCTCTGAATAAGCATCACTGTCAAAATCAAAGTGATATTTATTTACGTTACAATAAGGTTGTAGTTGGGTTGCTGCTGTTACAGGTAAAACGACACTGAATGGACTGTAGTAACACCATGGTAACAAGTTTACGACTACTTAAGGGTATCAATGACGTAACAAATTATACGTAACTTTGGTGCAATGTGACATTGTTATTAAGGGGTAAGATGGCTAAGATAGCCCGCTTTACTTACGTTTTTTTGCAATTTGCAGGACATTTTGAGCTTCTATGTTGATTAATACATAAATTGCGAACGTAATAATATGGCTTAACAGAATAGGGATGATGACTAATATAAAAATGTTGGTAAAAATAATGTGATTTCAAAGAAGGCATAGTAAAAACGAGATCAACAAAAAATCTATTGAATCTTTAAAAGTTTTTGGAGAGGATTATTCTCGTCCTTGTCGCGCGGTCCGGCTGATGTATGGCGCTAGTATGAAGTTACGTAGTGCTAGTAGTATAGTGATGTCCTTGTCTAACACTTATTTTAAAACGTTTGTAACTTGGCAATTTTATATGATTTTCCACTTTTTGTAATATTGTTTGCACTACTTGGAAATAATATTTTTTTGAGTTAAAAATAAAAAAAAAATGTCATCATGTCTATTATTATACATAAGAATCAGCAATACAACTCCTTAAGATAAAATTGTTATTCAGGGTAATACATATAAGCTTAGAGAGATGTATTGACTGTTTGAATGATAATAATTCTTTAAATAAATATTTATTACGGCCGCGAATCATATTTAGATCAACATACAAGATGATACTGAACTGCAAATTGAGAAAACGTAACATAACTGGCGAAATGTGGGTGTACAGGTACACCTCTGTCGAACCCTTCGGGGAAACAAGGCGTGATGTTATGTTATGTTAAGATTTATATTTCGCGGGTTACCCTGACCCTGAAGGTGAAAAACTTTAGCCTCAACAAAAAAAAATGACAACCGGGTGGCAGGGACATCGACGCGCTAACTGCGTGGCGAGCATGGGCGTACCCAAGATGTTTGTGACAAGATGAGATAAATTATGGCATGTCTTTTAATTTGTCTTAAATGCTAGCACAGTTCAACCTGTGACATAATAATATGGCGTGGTATGCCTTTCTTGTTGCTGACTTCATAAAGTGACACAGTAAATTAAAAAAAGTTAAAATATCTATGGCCATCTGAATATGCGATAATGCGACTAAACTAAATAATATGTATGTATGAGTGCAATTCCTAAAGTTTAACAACTTTTTAATTTGGTTTGGATCTAATTCATTTTTGACACACGCACGTCACGTCTTCCCAAAGAATAAAAAAGTTTTTCTAACCGTCTTTGTTGTTCCGTTGTTCTTGTTTGATAATTCAGTGCCGGTTGCAATATTAATAATGGAAGGAAAAAAGCAGTAAGTATAACAACCTTAATACCTTTCGAGAAATTTTTGCTGTACTTATATACGACGCTATTGACGAATCCGTTGTCTTGTCAATTTACATTTAATTTTGTATTAGCTCATTCTCTTCACAGAACCAGAAGCCGAACGATCAATTAAACAAACTCACAGAGTATATGAGCCTTAACCCGGCATTTGCAATTGGCGAGTTCACCGGGCCTTTTGGTTCCAGCGGGAATTCCGTTGGAACTCCCAGTCTGGCAACTCGAACGGGTTATAGGAGTCCCGAATGTTTCTCCGGTAGATTTTCCTGCTTTGGGTCTATTTCCTTCTGGCAAGAACATACTCGTAGTTAGAATAATTTACTGTCATTTGGTGCAGTAATTAGCAGGAAAATATTATTTTTATTAACATATTTTTTTATCACCACCTCTGACCGAATGTGATAAATTTTTCATAACCATCTGTCAAAGTGTGACCTTTGTGACAAAATGGCTGCGCCCGTATTAGCAAATAAGACATAGAGTCCCAATTAAACGTCAAGAAGTTATGTCACATGTCGAGAGAATTATCACACGCCACCGTGCTAGCATTTAAGACGACGTTTTTATCGCCCAAAATGTGATAAATAGCGTGACTCATGACATTTCGCAGTAGGCCATGCTCGCCCTGCTGAAACCACGAATTCAGCACATAATTAGGGCCCCGTAGCGAAGTTTATCCTCGGTTACCAATGAAAAAAACTCTGTTTCATAGAATAGTGCAATACTTGCGCGGACAAAATGTATGTTATTTTTTTTTTTCTTACTGAAAATGTACTGAATCCATAGTTACTGGTTGCGTGTCGATATCCCTGCACAATGTTAATCAGAAATCTGAATCTTTTTGAAAGATGTTGCCAATCCATTGCTTCATATGTTCGAAAAAATTGTCTACTCAATAACGTAAACAAAGCAATGAATGTTGTTGAACTGTCAAAATTAAAGCGATTACTACTGATAGTGTTACCCCGCTGTATATTGTATGTAAGAAATCATTTCTATTGCTTATGCATTACATGTTACAAAATGAAGAACATTAATGAATGAACATGAAATTGAATGATGGCACCAAATTCTACCCAAGGAGAAGTTTCTGGCAAAACCTACTACTTTAATAAAACATCAGTCGTGGGCTCTTAGGTAAGGCTAAGTAGTTCGGGACTTAGATTGGTTAAGTACCTGAAGTTGGGATATCTTTCAAGTGACTTATTCTAAGCCGGAAGATTTCGCGTTGATCCTAGCTTAGTAGGAGTTTGTTGACAAAGGGACGGTTCTTTTGTTATTGTTTTTGGTAAAACATAAATAATGAGCATGGATTAAAACATAGAACAGACGCGAAAGTTCATCATCAACTTTCCGCGCTTGTGTAATTGTATGTGTCTTTACAGTATGTCTTGTTTTGTAAACATCTCTATCAAGCGTATTCCAATTTTCGTCCCCTTTCTAGCCATTTCATATCGCTCATCCATTGCATCGTAGTTTTGGTCTCAACTAATGTCCACATTCATACTCAAACATAAGAATTATGTAATGTTTGAGTATCTTATGTTTGACTATGTTGTATGTTGTTATGCCTCTTTAGGAGAATGTTCATGCAATTATTAATGCCCTCATTCATGTAAAAAACTATACCAATTAGAATTTTGGGACCCTCTATGTCATTTTAAGTTTATAGTCCCAATTTGTCTTTGTTTACGAAAATGGAGATGTAAGGGATTTTGAAAATTATTTTAACAAGCTAGTTTTAGCTAGTGCCAAGAAAAGGAAAAATGTCCTGAAAGAATTTACATACATACATACATAAACTCACGCTTTCTTCCCATGGGGGTAGGCAGAAACCACAGAACGCCACCTGCTACGTTCCTTACATATTCCTTTTGCCTCGTTTACGTTCATACATCTGGTCATACACGAGCGCCGGTTGAGATTACTTCGCACCTGACCTTTCTGAAGAAAATCACCAATAAGGTCACTATATGTCTTCCTAGGGCGTCCCCTCGCGGCGTTTCCACTCACATCTGCCTTGTAAATACCTTTTGTTAGTCTCCTTTCATTCATCCGCTCAACATGACCAAACCATCTAAGCATACTCTTTTCAATTTAAAAGAAAAGACAAACTTATTTACTTTACCTGAAAGAATTTAAAACGTTTAAAAAAGAAACTCTCTTTAATACAAAATTGCAAAAACAACTTATCTGGATTAGAGAAGACGTTTAAAAAAAATCGGGTTCTGAGAAAAGGGTTTTTCATAATTCAACATCGGAATGAGCAAAAACGATCGAATGACGAAACGAGTTCCAACAGAATCCTAAGTATGTTGGTAGATAAGTAATAATAATAATAATAGTTTATTTCTCACCATAAAAAGTTATAAGTATACAATACATGACAAATATTTTAACAAATTTTGTGGTGATCACAATAAGGTGCAGAAAGAATTGACCCTGGCCCCTGAACTAGGCGGGAACCTGGGGGATAGTGTTCAGCTATTGACATTCTCATATTATATTATAACATTTGTGTGTCACTACTATATATTGTTCATCTAAGTAAGTACCGTTAAAGAGTGCAAGGCTTTGCTGGTGAGTTTGAAGATATGAGGTATGGATGTGGGTATGTGTGTAAATATGAGCACCATACTTGTCGCACGATGTGGAAGTGCTGGTCAGAAGACCCCCTATATTTTTCGGTTGTTTTTTGGTTCTGTGTTTCTTTACTGACAATAGTTTTTTAAGAACAATGTTACTAGCAATTGGGCCACAAATCAACAAATATTTAATATATTTTCATTTAATATAATTCATCTAGATGTTTATACCATTTTTTTAAATGTATATTGTTTCCAATTTAAAAAGAAATTAGATTTCACAATACCATCAAATGTAATAAAAGGTTTTTATAGGTTAACACACGACGTAGGTATATTTTACGGCGGTTTTAGAGCTTCCAGGCATAATAGAGCGGTAACTTTAGTACGCTGCTGCCATTATACGGGCAATAACGTCCCTACCTTTTGTTATGAGTTTCTTTCGATTTTAATTATAGATATTTTGTCTAGCGAGTAGTTTAATTTAACTCAGCAATATTGTGACAGCGACTACTGTATTCTTGTTTTATTTTTATTTTATTTTTTTATATCACTTGTCTTCAGCACGGCTTTTAACCTTTTGCTTAATCGTGGACAATGGTGTGGGTTACGTGTTTGTTAAAACTTAGTTTAAGTAGTTCTCTGTATTTTGTAGCATGTAACTGTTTTTTGTCCCTAATAAATAAATAAATAAATAAATAATTAATCCATAAAATTTGCTATTGTCTTATCATTATTTGATGGAAAATCCTACTCGATGATAAACGTTAAATTAGCTATGTATTCGCTTGACGATAAGACCTGACGGCGACGGCGCAACGTGCTCTTATTCTTTATTATATATATTATTATTATTTGGAGGCAAAAAAAAAAGAATTTGGACTCAGACTATTGTAATTTCAACCAAATAAGTGTAAGATTTAGAGTATTTTTATTCCATAGTCTGGTTACAACCTGAACATGATCGCAAACAGGCGCTAATTTTGCTATCATGCAAGATTTTGGTAAACAAGTTAAAACATTTTTTTTTTTTACATAAATCATTTAAAAATAAATAATCAGTAAAATACCTATTCATCCGTATCCGTACCTATTCATTATTTTTCTTTTTAAATAGTTGTTCTAATAATAAGTCTACACCTACCTTGTGTTGCCCGTGAAGCGTGGATATTGATTTGACCTACAACATCTATTTTACTGGCTTTGCGCTTTCACAATGCTTTTCCGTCTCAATGATTTGGTCTTTACATAGATTTTCAGTTGGCTGGACATGTTCATAGGTTTCGTAGCTACTATTTTTTAACTGTCTTCAAAAAGTAGGACGTTCACAACTAGTCAGTTTTTTGTTGTTGTTGTAAATATGTAATGCGATATCTCCGGCAATAGTGGATCGATTTAGTTTTTCTTAATGTATACGGTTTCTCATAGTTTTTCACATACAAATATGAAAACAAAAAATACTTTTTACAAAAATATACAACCTACTTTTAAAAAAAAACTCCACCTTACGAATTGTAGGCCGTTGGTTTGAACCCAGATTGGCGCTTTATTTTGTGTAATTTATTTCAACACTACTGCTGGAAATCATTGCGAGGAAACGGGTCAAGAGCCAAAAATTTGAAGACGTGACATCTACCAACCCGCACTGATCTCGCGTGGTGGATTACTTTTTACAAAACAACAACCGAAAAAAAATACAAAATGAGAAGTATCTACATTTCGGAAGTCAGTGGCATAAAACGAAAAACAAAACCAAAGACACTGACTTCCGAAATTTGTTAAGTTATTTTTCGCTTTGTTGTATTTTTTGTCGATTTGTTTTTTGTAAAAAGATTTCATTGTTCATGTCTATCGTACCGATCGCGATAGCCTCATCAACATACTTATTTATGACTGCTATGTATACGCTATGTCTAAAACTGACTTAATTAATACCTTCTCTTTCTCGATGTCCCCAGACTATAATTTATAGCGAGCTACAGAACTTTAAAAATGCATTTTTCTACAGATTGTTTTATTGTTGTTACCATGACGCATTTGGAATGGACCTTCGCAATCTTCGAGCTCTACAGTATTTTTTTCATGTAGGTTTAGACGTTTTACTTAGTTTTGTTAGATACCTTTGTCTTTACCTACACAACTTTTGAGCCTTTACCAACACTGTGATAGTTTTAAGTCAAGACTATCCAATCATGAGTGTTCTTTTCGCTATCTGTTATTCTGACCTAGCCTAAAAAGCGTTCACCTTTGTTTTGTCCCATCTATTCTGTAGATCATTCGTGTCGCTTATAGCTCTATTTTATTGCTCTCAAAAATAACCTTCAGTAGATCTTTTTTGGGAGACTTTCTTATTCATAAATTAGCAGGGTCATGTTTAATAAATAGAAATTAATTTCGTTTTGGAGGTATAAGTTCCAGAAGGTGATATCAAACGCTTCAATATTTGCTAATTTATATGTCTTTACGCTGATATCACCTGAAAGATCATTCACCCTCAAAATGATAGAAAAATGAAACAAAATGAACAAATGATCGTTAATTTCTATGTCATTTTGTGAACGAGGAATGAGACAAAAATAAACTTTAACTCAAGTGAAACGTCTGCATGATATCAGCTTAAAATAGGTAGCCAAAAACAAGGTAGAAAGGTATTATCTGAATGAAAAGACCCTATTCCTCCTATAGAATTCCAACTCGTACTTTCTACTACAGAGATTTTCACACTTCATTTCCCATACACTGTCGGATACGTGCTGATTTCGTCCTAACTTCGACTTACAAGAATTCCCATCCTTCCTTCGGAAATCCTCGCATCATCCTTCCAGTCATTACTCCTATTGTTAATCCAGGCTATTCATTCTCTGGATCCTTCCCAAGTGAATTATGTTAATGGAACAAGATACCACAAAAAGGTTTTGCTTCAATGATAAATCATAATGGTTAAGCTAAGTACGAAAGTACAGATAATTTGTCATACGATTGAATTGGACTACCTATTTTGTTGCTTAATTTAGCATACGATTACTTGATACGCATGATAACGTATGAAAAAGTATCCTTAATTTTATGGTTTCTTAGAGTCGACTCGTTTTGAATGTTAGATTTTTCCTCAAACTTCCAATGCTTTATTTTATTTTGCTGAAGTCTCTTTTTTCCATTTAGTTAACATAATACCTACGTGTTCTATTTGATTTTGAGTAGGCTTGATACTTTTATTCCAAAATTAATATTATTTTTTCCCAAAGTTAACATCGATCCAAACGACTGCCGAATGTCAAAGTTGTTTGAGATCTAGCTGTTTTTATTTCGATTGATTAAGTAAAATTTGATTGCTTGAATGTCTAAGATAGATAAGTAATTCGGATCAACGTCGTAGTGTCCTTATTATATTAAGAATCTTACGTTATAAAAATTATAATTCGTCAAAAAAACTGGAATTAGATTTTTCTAACAATAAAAATATAATGTATCCGACTTTATGTCAACAATTTATTATTATGTTACTGGGACTTGTTAGTTGTAACGTTTAATATTTCATGTTTTTTATGAATTGTGGTAGGACACGTCCCTGACCGAATAGCCAGTTATGTTTAAGTTCCATGTAATAGGGGGCGAGCCTTTTGCCATAAATCGGGCACAAATCCAGGCTCCGGGCTTCTACAGAGAAATTCCAGATGGAAAAACCCAATAACACCAACGAGGCTGTTCAGTAATAGTTAATAGAAATAAACTAACTGCAGGTGGTATTGTGCATTGCATAATATTCACAACTAATCTCCTCAATTTTATTAATAACAATACTTACTATCGCTGGCGAACAGACTCCATTATTTTGGTAGGTAGGCCTAATCTGAGCTTTGCATTTGTGTGAGTGCACATAGCGACGCATCCTTTGCTCGGCAATCGGCCAATCGGACAATCGGCCTGAGCCATTGTACTATTGGTAATCACTCACACAAATGCAAAGCTCAGCTTAGGTCTCGCGGACTGTAAAACCACAAATAAACGCGCTATCTCCAATCCATTTTCAAAAATTCGGTAGCCGGAGGCTGTGCACAAAAACGCACCACTGAAAACAAAAGAAAATCTGATGGTTTCTAATTGTTGGAGTATTACAAAAACAATATTAACAAATCGATCCTACTTCTACACTATCGTCTATCTCGTTCTAATTCTTAAATACACTTGAGAGCAATACACTCGCACAACTTAATTGTTTTTGCTAAGGCAGTTTTTTTCATGAATCTGAATGAACATTTTAAAAACCACACACACTAATTGAAAGTCTACCTCATTACCTTTCTAATGATATCAAATACAGTGTCAAAAAATACCCATTAGAGGTTATACGGCACAAAACCCAACAAACGGGTAAAATTACCCAATTTCGCTTAAGAAATAATGAAAAACAAACTCAAAATTCTTGATCAATTTGTTTATGGTGTATTCCCTCCCCGAGCCTTAATTACAGCTCTTAATCGGTTTTTCATGGACCGTATTAATTTTAACATGAAATCTTGTGGTATAGCGTTCCATTCCTCTTCAATGGCAAGTTGAAGCTCTCGGAGGCGCGTAGGAGCAGGGCTTCTTGCTCGAACTCTTCTTTTTAGCTCATCCCAGACATACTCAATCGGATTGAGATCAGGACTACTAGCTGGCCACTCCATCGCGGTGATTCCAACGTCTTCCATGTAGTCGCAAACTGTTCTAGCGACACGCGGTCTGGCGTTGTCGTGCATTAGAAGAAAATCATCTCCCATAAGCCACGCAAGCGGCCTCACATGTCCTTCGAGCACTTCTTCGACGTATCGTGCAGCCGTCAAACCTCTTAATCTCGGGCCGGTATTCGCCCCAGTTATGAATACAATGTCAGTTTTAGTGTCCAACATTATGCCACCCCAAAACATACACGATCCACCGCCAAAAGCCACACGTTCGCTCATGCAGCATTGTGAAAATCGCTCTGATGACCTTCTGTAGACCCTAGAGCGTCCATCATGACCATGTAATGTCATTCTGCACTTATCAGAGAACATAACAGACCGCCATTGGTCATGCGTCCAATTTAAATGTTCCCTGGCAAATTGTAGTCGGGCTTGTCGGTGAGCTGTGGTAAATTTGAGACCATTTGCTGGGCGATGTGAAGTCAGTCCTGCTTCACCAAGTCTTCTTCTGACTGTCCACCAAATTATACTGACATTGCGAACTTCTCGAAGCTCTTGTCCCAGTTGAACCGCATTCAGTTGCCGATTTCTTAAATACCTTGAAACAAGAAAGCGGTCATCACGCTCTGATGTTCTGCGTCGCCGGCCAGATCCTGTTCGCCGAATGTAGCCACCGGTCACTTGAAACCTCTGGTACACACGACGAACAGAGTAGCGGCTCAGTCGTCGAGCAACTTCACTTTGATTATGGCCTGCTTCGAGCAAGGCAATAACTTGAGTGGCTTCTGCGGGCGTGGTATCCATATTTATCCGTATGCTTTCAGTAGAGATGTTATCACGTTGACCTTCTGTATGCAACTGATTAAAAATCCTTTTTTTTGTATGGCATCACGTAGTTGACCTTGAGAGGTCGTGACTACTTAACCGGACTATCCTGTGGCTGCCTTAAGCGGACTCAAAGCCTCCAGCCAGGGGCGTAAAACTGCTTACATTACTAAGCGAACGCTCGCTAAGGGCACCCCCTGTGGGGTACGGACCTCGGCTTTGGGCATCGCTGACGGGAGGACAGCAAGATGGGATAGGCTGGATCTGGATGATTAAAATTTGGTGTACGGTTGGTTTCTGTAAGTTACGTGAAGGTCAATGATTTTAATTTTGTGTTTTTTTTAAAGCTAAGCTTGTATTCTTTAATTTTGCCTAACGATTTGTACTCAATATCTTTAGATTTAAGAAAAAAAATCAGTAATAAACCAAATTACAAGGGGTGTGCGATTTTATTGCTCTCAAGTGTAGTTTTTTTGTATCCAAACCCGCCCTCTTCTCTCTTGACTGAAATCCTTACTTTCTCATAGTGACTATACTATTATTTTAGGCTTCTGTGGAATCGAACGTCTCACGTAATATTGTAAAACACACCTTCCAATGTATGAATAAAAGGATTTTAAACGTATTATTGAAATCTTTAGAACGACCTCTCCTTTGGTGTATACTTTAACCCTAATACTAATTTCAAATTCTTTATTGTGAACTAAGAGTACAATATTTGAAGATATAAGTAATAGGTAGGTTCTTAGAAGTTAGTTGCCTCGTAGAGCATTGCAATTTAGATGGTTATAAATGTAAAACTAAAAACTAAATATACATACTCAAGTTTACAGTTTATTTTATATTAAATCATACTATTCTTATAATTTACATCAATTTATATTAAGTATCACAATAAATATACAATATGCCTTTTACAGAGTAATATGCCTTTTTAATATATTTTTCTATTTTAAAAATACTAATAGAATATTGATTCTTAATGTCTATGGGTAACTGGCTATATACTGCAGTATGGGATGTTTTGTTGCGCAATGTATTTTTAAGTCTAATCTACTGATGTTTGCTTTAATCATTGTTCGGCCATTCCACAAATATGAGGATTTCGGCTTTTCACGCAAAGAAACTCACGCTTTTCGGTTGACACTGACGTACTGGCCAGATATTCATAAGGTATTTGACCTCTGATAGCTGCAACCCAACAGGAACCTTATTTCAACAAAAATAAAGATCACTGTGTTTTGACAGACTTGGCAATTGCAGCAACCGCAACATATAAATAAACTCGTAAAGGAAATCATCAATTTAATTAACGATTTTCGTACTTTTTGTTTAACTTGTGCTGTGAGACCTTGCTACTTACCATTTCATGATCCTAGGTCAACAGGAAGTTCCCTGTAGGTATTGATTTATTTGCGCCGTTTTTTTATTGCGGTGACTTAGAAGCTTGATTTTTCAGGTCTCCAATGGACTGCAGACCTAAGGATTTGATATAAATAAAATTTCAACTTGATATCTCCACGCGTTCCTGAGAAAAAGGACGTTGACAAGTCTGTCAAAACTCTCGTCAGTCCACAGACAGACAACGAAGTGAGGATCATTTCGTTGTCCGTCTGTCTGTGTATAAGGGTTCCGTTTTTTTCTTTTGAGGTGCGGAATCCTTAAAACAAGATTGCTGCGTTTGTTCCGATTTTGGGCACGTACCAAATGTCTTTGTACCGTTGTACCTCCGTGATTGAATATCATACCCGACAGATACAAAGTATTCCTACCTAATGTCTTGCCTTAAACTATCTTCCAAACGCCGAACAGTTAATGTTCCATTGTAACAACAAAATTGATGCCTCGTCGCCGACGACGACAGTTTAAAATAGTTAAAGCAATTAACGTGTACGAGTCATTTCAAAAGATAACTCTGCTAATTGTTATCATTAACATAATTTTAATGAGTTGGTTTCCTATTTAAATAACGTTGATAGAAGCTTTTTTTGTTTTTATTGGCTTAGAATAATGTGGCCTTTCAGAATATTATAAATGTTAGTAGATACTTATAGGTAGTACGGACGTTATTTTCAAGGTCTTTTTTTTGAAAATCAGGTAAAACACCAATGTGTGGCGCTTCTAGTTGATAATGTGGTGGATGTTGACCAAAGTTATAACTATAGATCAGTGGTGGCCCAGTGGAAACGGCGGAGACTTATTTTGTGTAAATTATTTTCATCACTACTGCTTCCAAATCGATGAAGGAAAACATTGAGAGGAAACCGGCATATGTCCTAGAACCGACAATGGCGACAATTCGAAGACATGTGACATACACCAATCCGCACTGGGCCCGCGTGGTGAATTACGGCCCCTCCTTCTCACAGAGAGGAGGCCTGTATCCCAGCATTGGGGCAGGCTAATAATGCTAAAGTTATAACTTGTTAAGCAGACATTAGTGCTCGGTATACCTACAAAAAAAGAAAACCTGTTAAGTTCTGTATAATACCTAAGTAGGTATGTATTGTATATACAACTGGTTTAAAACATCTGTCTGCTACTTCACGTTGTTAAATCAGTATAATAGCTCGCAAACGCCCACTTCCGAACAGGAATCTCCAATTGAATGCTTTAATTAACGGTCAGCCAGGAATTGCCGTAGTTTAATTCGAACGAGCAAGGACTCGGGGAGATCCTCTTTATATTTATAATCCTGTTGGCCTTAATCTATTTTTTTTTATATAACAGGAAGGATGGTTTTCTATTTACGTTAAAAAATAATGATCATATCTTATGCTGCAAACACTGAGCATATCTTAAATAATGTTATAAATGTGAAAGTATGTTTGTTTGTAACGCTTTCACGTAAAATCGGCGGGACGGATTTGGATGAAATTTTTCAAACAGACAGCCAGGCTACTTTTCATCCTGGATTGCAGACGAAGTCTGCAGCGAGCAACAGCTAGTTTTACTTATACCGTAATCTATGTTCTATGTTAGAGGGTTTGGTTTCCGCACTTAGCCCTTCATGTGGACCATTATACTTGGGCCATGGCGGCCTTCGGTGGTTATTATTCCAACCAGCCCACCTCCCTCCAGAAGCCGATCAAAGCTGTTGGTCTGTTGGGAATATCTGAGTATGATCCGGGTGTCCCGAGGGTTTCTGTCCTAATCTGTGTAACGCCTGTGCACTTAAAGAACATATGTGCGACGGTCTCGTCCGACTCCATGCAAGCTCTGCACAGGGGACTGTCCGTTATGCCTATTGTGTGAAAGTGTTTGTTTAGCAAGCAGTGTCCTGTGATGGTCCCCGTCACCAGGCGCAGGCTATTTCTGTCCAGGCGCAACAAACGTCTGGTCAGCCTGCCATCTAAGGATGGCAAAGCTTCCTTGGACTGCCTGCAGCCTGGTGCCGAGGTCCACCACCTCTCAGCTTGTGTGTGGGTGGACTCCTGCAGCCACCTGCGTATCTGGTTGAAGGGTATGGGTATGATGGGTTCAGGCCCGCAGGCCGACGCGCTGGATGCTCTCCTGGCTAGTTCGTCAGCTGCGTCGTTGCCTAGTGACCCGCTGTGTCCTTTAATCCATTGCAGTGTCACTGTGTTGCGGTTGGATACCGTTACTCATTTTAGAGCCTTGTGACATTCTAGTATTAAACTCGAGGTAATGTATTTTTTCTCCAGTGATTGGAGGACTGAGGCGCTGTCGGAAAGTATGCGTATATGAGTGCCTTTAACTTTCCTGGTTTCTATGGCACGCGCCGCTTGGATAATGCCCACACACTTCGCCTGATAGAGGGTGTTGAACATTCCCAGCGGACTTGATAAGTTTATGTTAAGGTCGTGTGAGAAGACTCCGACTCCGGTCCCAAATCCGGTCTTTGAGCCGTCGCTCGGTGTATACACTCAGCTCATTTGGGCCTGAGTAGTCACACTGTTCTTCTGAGAGTTCGATGTTGTAGTGCTTTTGAAGATAGTGTCGCTTCGGGGATTTGTCGCAGGGTGATGCCAACGTTGGTTGTCGTTTAACCGCATCCTCTTTAATGCGTCAGTGCCTGACCCTAGAATCTTTGCCGATATATGGAGCCTGAAGGCAGCCAGGGTCGCCTCCTCCCGCACGATGAGGTGTAGGGGTGGCAGCCCAAGCATTGCCTGTAGGTCAGCTGTGGGTGTAGTTCTCATGCAGCTAGTGATTGCTACACAAGCAAACCGCTGCAGTTTTTCTAGATGTCTTTGGGTTGTGCTCAAGTCTGTCCTAGGCCACCAGAACAACGAGCCGTACGTGATAATTGGTCCAATGACAGTAGTGTTTAGCCAGTGGGTTACCTTGGGTTTAATCCCCCAGTTTCTGCCAAGCATTCGCTTGCACTGCCACAGAGATATGCTGGATTTGGAGTGATGTAGTTCGTGTGTTTTGACCAATTCAGCTGTTTGTCCAAATAGATGCCTAGGTTTTTGGTTTAGGTTGATAGGCTTAGGGCAGTTCCGAAGAAGCGTGGTAGTTGTAGTGTCGTTAGTTTCCTCTTTTTTGTAAAGAGAATCAGTTCAGTTTTTGTGGGGTTGACAGATATCTGGTGTCTGTTGCACCAGTCCTCTACTATTTTCAAGGCTTGGCGCATAAGGTTGCATAGGGTATTTTCTTGGGTGGCATTTATTATTATGGTAATACCGTAATAATACCTACCTAGCTACAGTCAGTCCTAAAGTTTGATGGTTTACAATTTGTGTTCCATTATACAAAAATAATATTTGTAGTTACACATTGATACAATATTAAAGAACAAGATTATTAGTGATCGATGTTTGTAGACTATTTTATGAATTCTAGTCATCTATTTGTTTCAGGCTGACTGAACATATACATTAACTACTTATGGTGGATTTCACCAATGAAACTGAACGCGATCAGCACATAAACTAGGTTAAACCTAGTTTATGTGCTGATGACTACAGGACTTAAAACGCAAGTTTTATAAACCCTAAAAGTATATGATCCACTGCCGTAAACAAAATCAGAAAAATATATGATGTTCTTCAGGCTATGGGATATAGGAGTATGCTAGTTAAAAAATGACTTTAAAAAAATACGATAGAAGAAAAACACAAAGATACCTCTAAAAATTATTTTAACGATTAAAAACCATACATGCATTATTCTGATGTTTTGTCAGATTTTTCGACAAGCAACATATTAACATAATAGTGTTTTTTTAAATAGATTTTTTTAAATAGATTATTGTTTCATTTTTTGCAATAAATTCCCAGCGTTGTATCATCGCGCTTCTCTTTCTTTTCTTTGCAGTCTGACAGTGACGACGCTTTAGCTCTTGTCAGCCTCCATATCTTATTAGGGATCCCACATAGCCATGGTATGCAAACTGTACAGTCGTTATATCGGACATTTTGGAAAGCATATGTAAAGCCTATGATTGTTTATTTAATTTTAAGCATAAATTATCATTTGTGTTTTCCAATTTAAAACTGCGGTCAATATTTAGACCACAAAATTTATGTCGTCTACGTGTGAGACTTTTTTATTTGAGTATTTGATGGTAAAACTGTGTAACTCGATTGCGAAATATCATTATGTTGGTTTTATGTAATCTGTTCTGTGGTTTTATCGAAATTTAATTTGAAATTGTTAGATGTGTTCCATTCCATATTTTTTTCGATGGCATCATTAATATCTTTTCCAAGTGTTATTCTATCTTTACCGTAAAATGCAATGGTACACTTATCAGCTAAAAAAAATAATAAAAAAAAATAACCTTGGTCCCAATACACTTCCTTTTGAGACTCCTAAGTTCACAAACCTGTTTTCTGATGTAAAATGAATCTCCATATTTATTCTTGGGCATATTCGAGTGATTTGGGGAAATTATTTTCAATTGCTAACAAATGATTCAGTTCAAGAAGTTTAAGAACATTGCCTTGGGTCGCCCATTTTTTTCTTCTTTAATACCGATATAAATATGTAGACACCTTCACCGATACGGTGGCGATGGTTTCATTCAGTTTCATATTTCGTGTACTCGGGTCTTTATTATTTTATTACTTAATATTGTTCGACGACTAATTCCCTAACTTTTCATTTCCTTGACAGATGTTTTTCTAAGTCTAACACACCCAGACACACACACCCACACAAACCCCAACGAACCGGCTTGACTCCACAGCAACACACACGCACAAACACTCCTCACAATTAAACTTTTAGCTCATTCAATAAATATGTGTTAACATCAGAATTATTACGCAATTATAGAAATTTTGTAAAACGTGTCAATCCCACTAAAGTACACTGTCCTTCAAGATACAGGATTTTCATAGTTTGAAGGGCAGGGGTTTTACTCATCTGTAATAGTCATAAGTACCCATCATTTATTGAAAAAACAGTGATGTTACCTAGGCTAAGTCTTTTGGTAAATAAATGATTACTTACTTAAAATCTGATTTATTCAAGGATTGCTTTTTCTTTCGGAGTTCAAAACCTACTTTCATATTTTTTCGCTTATCTCATGATAAAGTCGATATAGCGTCTGAGTCTGCCTCAATTTATTCTCGCTTAGATACAGTTTAACGGCACTACAAAATAGTTTCAATATTGATGCTGTATAAGCAGTTTGCTTCAATATTCTTATGACCTTAGGGAGTTTTAAGCGAAGGAAAGTCTTTTAGCAGTAGGCGTTTTCACCTCAGCTTTCCTAATCCTTGGGTCGGGAGCACTCTGGATACGGTAATAAATAATACACGTAGTAACGTACTGGCACAAGTATAATGACTGGCTGAATCTCAGCACAGTCCTACCTGCAATACTTACTATTAGACAATCTCAGCTTACCCACAATAACTTATTACTACATACATTACACCTCCCTTCTTATTCAATAAACATTAACAAAGTTACATAATATTTATACGCATAAGTATAAGCTGTATACATGAATATTTATGCATACTAGACTGAGTTGTTACTTATACAATTAATCTATTTCAAATCGGACGACCGGTCTGCGTATTCGTTTGGAGCGCGTCACTGGAGGCGTCGCCGTCGGCTCAGCATCGCAGCTAGGTGTGTCAATGGCTGGAGGTATTGGAGGCACAATATTTACTTCAGGATCACTACTATCTTGGCCTACCATATTTTTTTCTTTTGTATTACCTAGCTGATCTTTAATCAAATGTCTCGACTCCGTAGCTTCTACTAATCCATCGGCTTGTAACGGCACAACAGTCTCACTTCGGTCGCCTGGTTCTTTGTTATCCTCATTTCCTTGACAAGGAACGTCTGACAGCCGAGATCGGCGCCTGATTTGATCAATGTGTCTTTTGAGAAGTCGACCATCGCTGCTATCCACCACATACCTACGAGTACCTTCTACCTCTCTCACAGTTCCTTTCACCCACTTGTCTGACGCACCGTACAGTCTCGCCCAAACCGTATCACCTTCGCACAAGGTTCGTGACTTAAGTCCCTCGCTCTCTGTCTGCCGACCCTGTTTCTCCCGCACCCTATTTTCTAATGACCGTTGCCCCCGTAACAAGTCAAGCCGAGAACGGAGTGAGCGCCTCTGTAGCATTGACGCAGGTGTCTCGCCTGTAGTGCTGTGCACTGAATTACGGTAAGCTAACAGGAATGTTTGTAAAGCTGTGTCCACATCAATGCTGTCCCTATACGCCTTTTTAATGGCCCGCTTGCAAAGTTTGACCGCGTTTTCTGCCGCACCATTCGATGCGGGGTGGTATGCAGGTGAGAAGTGTTGGCGTATGCCATTTTGTTTTAGGAATGAACTAAACTCTTCACTTGTGAACGGAGGCCCTTGATCTGAAACTAACTCCTCAGGTAGACCGAATCTAGCAAATGTAGCTCTTAAAACCTTAATGACGTTTAAAGCATTTGTGTGTTTCATTTCAAAAATTTCTATCCACTTTGAACTTGAATCCACCAACACAAGAAATTTTGTACCCTGATATGGCCCTAGGAAATCTATATGTAACCTAGTCCACGGCTGCGCGGTATAGGGCCACGGCTGCGGCGGCGCCCGCGGTGGTGCGTCGGCCTCCGCGGCGCACGTCTCACACTGTTTACACATTGCTTCTATATCAGCATCTACATTGGGCCACCAGATATAACTTCGGGCTAGCCCTTTCATCTTCACTATACCTATATGGCCACTGTGTAGTTGCCTTAAAACAAGATTTCGTAATTTTGAGGGTATTAGCATTCTATACCCCCACATCAGACACCCGAATTCCGAATATAATTCACGACGTCTATTGAAATATGGTTGAATTTCCGCCATTGCTGAACACTCGTTTGGCCAGCCAGACTGTACGTATGACATTATTCTACATAACTCAATATCTTTTTGCGTAGCCTCCTTAACATCATTATGCGTGATTGGTAAAAAATCTTCTACAAAATGTACATACGTACTGTCCTTCCTATCTGTATCTGAATGTAAGTTTGTCTTATCAGGCAGACGTGACAAGGCGTCTGCGCAATTTTTTTTTGATGCAACATATTCTATGCTATAATTATATGCGGACAACAGTACTGCCCATCTCTGTAAACGAGATGCTGCCATAATTGGTATTCCTACTTTATTGCCAAAAATATAAGTCAATGGTTTATGGTCGGTTTTCAGCACAAATTTTCGACCGTACAAATACTGGTGATACTTCCTGACTCCGAAAACTATCGCCAGAGCTTCCCGATCAATCTGCGAATATGATCGCTCAGCTATAGTAAGTGACCGCGAGGCATAAGCTATCGGACGCTCCCCGCTCGGCGTGATATGGGACAGCACGGCGCCGACCCCTACGCTACTCGCGTCGGTAGTCAGCACGAGTGGCAACTCGACCGAGTAGTGTGTTAGTACCCCGCTACTAGCTAACAACGCTTTAACCTGACCAAACGCATTCTTACATTCCTCACTCCAATCATATTTTACACCTAATCTCAATAAATTGTACAGTGGGGCTAAAATTGTACTAACGTTCTTTATAAACTTAGCATAATACATAACCATGCCTATAAACGCCCTCAGCTCCGATATGTTCGTCGGTGCCGGCGTGTTTAAAATCGCCTTGACCTTATCCGCACAAGTATGTACACCATCTTTACTGATAACATGCCCTAAGTAAACAACTGATTTAGCAAAGAATGAACATTTGTCCCTTCTCACTCGCAAACCATACTGTTCTAATCGGTCAAAAACTTTGCATAAATTACTCATGTGCTCGGACACTGTGCGCCCCGTTATGATGACGTCATCAAGGAATACGCCTACCTGTGGTAAATCTACAAACATTTGTTCCAATCGTCTCTGGAATATGGCCGGGCTAGACGCAAGACCATACACTAACCTATTATATCGGAACAATCCCTTGTGCGTGTTAATAACCGTGTACTTCCGTGAATCATTTAGCTCCAATTGAGCATAAGCTTGGGAAAGGTCTATCTTACTGTAAAATTCCCCGCCGTTTAACCGAACTAGTAAGTCTTCAACCCTAGGCAGTGGATAGCGATCGACTTCTATTACCTTATTCAATGTGAGTTTATAATCGGCACAAATCCTTATGCTACCGTCCTTCTTTACGACGGGCACGATAGGCGTCGCCCAGTCGGAACGCTCGACCGGAGTGAGAATGCCGTCCCGCTCCAGCTGGTCCAGCGTGCGCTCCACCGGCTCGCGCAGCGCATACGCCAGCGGACGCGCGCGCATAAACACTGGCCGTGCGCCCGGCCGCAAGTGAATGCCAACCTTACCACCAGTGAATCGCCCCAAACCGTCCGCGAACACTTTAGAGTATCTGGAACTAAATATGTTTATATCAAAATTGGTTCCATTACAAATATTATTGTTATTTACATAAGTATCATAATTCAATACCGGCAGTTGTATTGTTAACGATGCCATCCATTGTCTCCCGAGTAACATTGTTTTACCATTTTTTATCACATACAAGTCTAACTGCATACATTTGTCTTTATATTTGACCAGAGGCTTAATAACTCCCAGTGGTTTTGTGGTTTCTCCCGTATAATACCTCAAAACAATATTGCTTTTTGTAATTTTTAAGTTACTAAACAATTCATTATATGTGTGCTCATTTATACACGAGACAGCACTGCCTGTATCGCACTCAAAATTCATAATCTTCCCCTGAACCTCTAATGATACAAAAATTGGTTTACACTGCGTTACTGTCAATTCATTAAGTTCAATTATTATTACCTCGTCACTATCTTCGCTGTTCATTACGTCCTCCTCCTTGAACTCGGACTCGACGTTATAATGAAGTGTCAGTCGCGGACACATACGTCGCAAATGGCCCGGCTGGTTGCACACCCGGCATACATAGCGCCCGAACTTGCAAGCGGCCACCTCATGCGGGCCGCCACACGCCCGACACTCTCGCTGTTGCCGCTCCCGCTCCCCCGGCACAGACGCAGGCGCTGGCGCCATCGATGCCGCCCGGCCTACCTGCGGCCGCCTGCGTTGCATGTACTCGCCACGGCCAACTGTGCGGCCACTTCCCGATCCGCCGACGCCGCTCCGCCGCGTACTCATCATCAACTGACAATCCACCGGTTTCTTCGCCTCACTTGTTGCACAAACAGACCCTTCCATTACTGCTGCTGCATCTATCTCTGCCGCCTCCATGCTTACGGCCAGATTATATGCCTTTATGAAATCTAGTTTGGCCTCTGCAAACAGCCTTTGTCTAATGGTCTCGCTTTTAATCCCGCAAGCCATCTGGTCTCTTAGACTTTCTTCGAGCCACGCTCCGAACTCACAAGTTTTTGACATTTTCTTTAAAACAGCTACATAATCTGATACGTTTTCACTGGTAAGTTGTTTGCGATTACGAAATTTATAACGTTCAGCCAACTCACTCGGTTTTGGTTGAAGGTGTTTTTCCATAATAACCGTTATCTGCTCAAACGTTTTTGACTTCGGTTTTGCCGGAGTGCATAAATTCACCAACAATTCGTAGCTAGCTGCACCCATCACGGTAATTAACGTCGGCACTTGCAACTCATTCGCTATTCTATTGACTATGAAGTACTGCTCAAGACGTTCGACGTATAACCTCCAATCGTCCTTATGTATGTCGAACTCTGCAATTCTACCAAGTGACATTTTTTTTTTTTTTTTTTTTTTTTTTTAATAGCGAAATCACCACTAACACACACCGTTTACTTTATCCTCGTCGCCACTGAACAATCCTTGGGTCGGGAGCACTCTGGATACGGTAATAAATAATACACGTAGTAATGTACTGGCACAAGTATAATGACTGGCTGAATCTCAGCACAGTCCTACCTGCAATACTTAATAATAGACAATCTCAGCTTACCCACAATAACTTATAACTACATACATTACAGTTTTGTAGGTAACTTATTGGATCTACTGACACGGAAAATGTTCATTATCTACTTCAAGAATTATGTACTATGTAGGTGTTTCCTTAAATGAAGCAACGTGAACGTATGCTGCACAGAGCAATGGTGGATCTGTAGGTCGTAGGTTCGAATCCAGACAAGTGCTTTACTTTGTGTAAAATGGCACCACTGCTAGAAGGAAAACGTCGTGAGGAAACCGGCACAACCTAGAACAAAAAAAAAAAACTAAGATTTGTGACATCTACTAACTCTCACACGTCACTCTCACCCGCGTGGTGGATTACGGCCAACTAAGGAACAATATAGGTTGATTATTTGTGTAATGTGACCGAATGCCATACACCACCTACCTATCGTCACCTGAAGTGTTATTGAGTTAATCAGTCTGGAATGTTTCAGTACCAGCCCGGAGTCTGGATTTGTGCCCGGTTGATGGCATGAGGCTCGCCTCCTATTACATGGGACTTAACTGGCGAAATATTGGTGTATCTGCTATGGTTACACCTCTACCTAACCAGAACATAACATAACAAGACGCCTGTTTTCCGATACAGACCTGAGGTACTTTCTCTGAGGATACAGTTCTCTTCACACAGCTCACTACACTTTTAATGAGTACAAAAAGGCTTGGCATTGACCTGCTCCAAGTTTACACAGATAATGTTGATGTTTAACATAAAAAAAAAACATCTAGTAGTCTGGCAGTTTGAGTACTTTATGCGGACTACCTAAATGTCGTTTCTCTTGTATTGTTCATTGAATCGTTGTGGTTCCTTCCTCAAAACACAATTTCAGACACCAGTCTACATGGTTCTTCAACGATCTGATTAAGATTATTTCCGAACTTTAAAAGAGACTGTGACCTCTGAGTTTGTTTTTGCCGTTTTCTCACATCGTTTTTAAAATTTGATTGACGTGTTAAAGTGTTTGTACAAGCTTAATTACAGAAAAAAAAAAATTGCGGCGAAACAACAGTGTGGTATAACTAACCTGCGAGTAGTTACACTAGCGCTCAAGGCTTCGAATCAACACATCAGACAATCAACGGAACTGCTCAACGGATTGTCTCTGAACTCAGTCAAGATTGATCGACTATGATTTAAAGAAATTTGTTGTAAGGCGTAATTCGTCTACGAAACAGTGAAGGGACGACCACATATTACGTTAGTGAATATCGTTTGAATCAGTGCAGCGCTGCACGCTCGGTCGATCTCAAGCTGTCGACGACGAGCTCGTCGTAGACTTCAGTCAGAACATTGTCTCTTTGATATTAGCAGAGCTGATTTTATTTTATGTTTCTTCAACTCGCTTTAGTCGACACATTCCTGTTTTGATAGAATGGCTTATATTTATTCAAAAAATTACAGGGCATAAAAATAATTACAGTTTTGCTTAAATAGACAAATAATTAGTGTGTTGAGTAGTTTAACTCTTAGTTTCAACATATGGCAAATACTTATTGTAGGTGAGTATATTTACTTCAACACAGAAATTAGAATTCTCTGTATCTTCGTCAGACATTCTTTGCAGAGCCTCCTTGAGAATTCTCTGAAAAATTTGTGTAGTTCAGGGAATAAATGTTTGCTTTCGAGTTTAGTCTATTATAAAGGACTGGACCGAGGTACAGGTAAAATTTGGATAAATAAACATTTTGAGTTTGTATTTTGTGGACAGACTATATCTTTACGTCTCTTATTAGTATATTCAGTATTGTAGGATAGAGCTGTGTGTTGTTTTAATAGAATGCCCATTATAAATGATTTCCGAACTGATAATACTTCACAAGATTTGTATAGGAGCTTAGCGGGAAAAAGCACCGCCCTCTGAGCTCTCTCGATGGTTGGTAACACTGTTATACCTGCTCCACCCCATGTGGTAATACAGTAAGTTATAATCGATTAACATAGAGTAAAGTAAACTTGTCTAACTATTTTTGGGTCATCAATATAGCGTAACTTTTTAAAACAAATATTGACTTGCGAATTATATTATTTAAAGCTTCATATATAATGTTTGAACCAAAGTGTTTCATCTATTATAATATTAAGGTATTTTGTTGTAACTGCCATTTTAATGCTATGATAATCATGATTACTTTATGTAGGTACAAGCTTCTGCCTTACTTCGTCTGCCACAATTCTACGTCATGCTGCCCTTGATTTATTTATTTTTATTTTATTTATTCACAAAATCCACAACCCTTTAACAATTTCATTTAAAATTCATAAACTAATCTTACAACCAATTACGGATTTACAATTTAGTACCTACACTTATTATATGCACAGAAACAAACAGGATGACAGGCTAGCATCATCCAAACATACCTAGGTGAGCAGCATGGGTGGGTGTGTAGGAGTGTGTGTGAGGAGTTGTAATGGTGTATGAATGCTTTATTCAATACTATTTAGAACTGTTAGTCAATTCGTCACACACAGAAGTTACTAAGAGTTTCCTGAATATACCTTTTTGGTGTTAAATATGTCAAGATGAGAGAATTTCTTGTTAAAATTTCTTAATATCCTACCGATCATAGAATTTTGAGCGCAGTTTGTATTACTGTATGTGCCTAGTCCGACGAGACGGAGCACTCAACCTTAGAAGAAATTATTTAAATTATTATTAAATCCTCATTATTAGAACTAAATCATTTGAAGCGGTACTCTCGATGTTCCCACTCCAGACATTTTAAAGAAAAAGCATGTCCAGAATCATTAATATGGATATAGAAAATATTGTGCAGTACTGACTGAGAAAGGGCTTAGTTCTATGGGACGTGAACATTGAATGTGCGCTTTAATACTACATTTCTAACGTGAAGATTTAGTGTGGACTTCCGAGTCCATAAAATGTATGAAAATGCATGCACGTTGCGGCAATTTATTAGCGCCTTCTTATCCATATTAATATTATAAATTCGAAAGTAACTCTGTCTGTAAGAAACCTTTTCACGCCTAATCCACTGAAAGGATTTCGATAAAGTATGGTACTGGCCTATGATAAGACATCATGATTACTCTGTGTAGGTACCAGCTGCTACCCGCAACATCATCCGCGAGAAATTTCTTGTTCCTCCGACCCACCTCGTCGCATCACATCGGCTGTCTACGCTTTTACTTCCTTTTCGCTTAGCGTTTTTTTTTCTTTCTGCTCGGCTCTGATCCTAACGATATGTTAAAAAGCCTTCCTAAAGAATTGGACCATCAAATGCAAAGTCAATTTTTCAAACCCGGATGGTAGTTCCAGGGAAAACAAACAAGAGAACAAACTCTTCAGCTTTATTATTATTAACATATAAATAGCATGAATATTCCATCACTCTGAGAAGGGTAGGTACTCAATTAAAGCAAGCTTTGATACTTATTGTATATTCTATCTGTCAATTGAAGTACTTAGTCATTCAAATGGGACTGAGTCTATAACTGCTCCACGTAAAATTATTAACGTTCAAATGACATTCAAAGTTACTGTCTCGGCAGTAATTTCAAAGTCTACAGCTGTAAAATATTCCTTCAAAGTTTTGCAGATGGAAGTGGCAGGAGTTTGCTAAAATAGTTTCATTATGTATTGTATAGTACCGTGTTTAAAATCAGGTACCAAGCTATCTTTAATTCAGTAATAGAGCCATAAATATATACCAATTCAACAGATAAAGAAACTTTCTCATTGAGAAGAAGTTGTTATTTTACTTGCCTACGACTTAGCTTACAGACTTTTATTTCCATTCGTTTTTGACGATCGTCCTCGCTTGTCACTAGATAAATTCAAACTCGATTTAATATAAACTCAAAGTTAGATTTTATACTCCATGCTTTGATACTTGCGATCCACTAGATTGAGATAACGATAGATACCAGTTTGTAGTATAACTTTAAACTACAGGTTTCCACCCAATCACTTAGAAGTTAGAACCGCCGTAACTTCAAAGCCCCAAGGGATGCAATTCCAGCAGTATACCGATAGTTTACGTAAACTACCACTTCTATTTTCCTAATAACTTCAGTCAGTCTAGTCACATCGTTCAATTATAACTATGGCCAGGATTTGGCCAACCAGCGCTCGTTCAACTCAGATACAGTTGCTTCTACTTCCATAATTAAGTCCCCAGAAATATTTATTATTTAGCAAACGAAATGTTGAGAAAATACCCGCGGATGAATAAATCAGATCGCAGCACTTTTCAAATTCCTTTTCATCGAGGCTTGAATTTCGAATCAGCGCCTCATTTTTTTCTTCACAAGCTGTTTGCTCTTTCTCTCCCACCAGCGTTATCACATTATTTGCATATTCAGTGATAACCATCTTTGTTTACGGCTCATAATATAAGACTGGCTGGCTCCTGCATAAGTAAGGCATAAAGAGCTCTTGAATATGAAGATTTTATTCAATTTTAAATGAAGTGGAATATTGAGTTCGTCTCGCAATTGTTTGCCATCTACTTACAGTGACATAAAATTATTCGTGAAAACCAGTTATTTTATTTATTAACTAAGGTAGGAAGTCTTAACAAACAAATCACAAATACATAAAATATATTCCAACAAATTATTTCGTCATTAAAATAAACACACACGTAACATCACGCCTGTAATCGCAGAAGGGTAAGGCAGAGATGTACCTATAGTACACCCACATTTCGCCAGTTATGCTTAAGTGCATTGTAATAGGGGGCAAGCCTAATGCCATCAACCGGGCACAAATCCAGACTCCGGGCTGCTACTAAGTAATTCTAGATAGAAAAACCCAATAACACGTCGCCCGACCTGGGAGTCGAACCCAGGACCTCATGCTCAGCAGTAGTGATTGCGACCACTAGACCAACGAGGCAGTTAAAGAAAATTTTGCCACAGCCTAATTTATTTATCTTTATCTTGTCTTACGTCAAACCTACTTGAATTTTTTTCTTCATTAATGTGGCTTTTCATTCAATTACTTTTTTCATGTAAGGGAAAATTAAGGCTGATTAATTAAATATTTTTGTCTATGTATTCTATTTTTGTAAGATTTATCGATCGAGCTTGAATCCCGAGGTCGAACGAACCTGCGTTTACCGTAAATGTGATCAAATAGATTTTGTAATTTCTTATAAAGTCAAATTTTTATATCAAAAGTGAACGTTACAAAACTTTGATTTGTTGGTATAAAGTTTGAACATTTCGTTTATCTAATGTGTTTTCAGTGAGTCGTGGAGTTGGGGTGTGAGTGTAAGTTCAGTGTGTGTAGTGTAGCATTCGTCAATAATTTACTGAGAAACTTTATTACTTCTACTTTTGAAATCAAATCACGAACTCCATATTTTTCTCTTTACCAGGTACCTATACCCGCCTACCTTTATAATGTGGAATCACCTCGCTGTCTGAAGAGACTAATAGACTTGCCGAAAGCTTTATATTATGCATTAAGTTCGGGAGACGCGAGACGTTTGGGATCAAATCGATATTTCGTCGCTGTCGCCGACAGTTCGTGACAAAAGAGATTCTAGGCAGTGATGTGGTTCTACACTTTGTAATATTGAGAACTGAGGATATTGCAGACAGACACGCAAGGGTTGCCTTGGTGACAAGGTGTTTTATGCCTTCATTTTTTTGCTCTTGTTTAAAAACAGGGGAAATGTCGCTCCATAGTGCGGCTGTGTGTCTGTTATTTGTTTTTTCCAAGTTCCGTTTTTGTTCATTTTTACGTTCTTTTGTTTATGAACACAGAACAGGCATTTGTTTTTCACTCGGAATACTTGCTATAAAAGTCTGTCAGTTGTGCTTTGACATTTCATTACTATGTCTTAGCCGCTTTCGGGAGGGGCTCGTGGATAAATGGTCGGTTCATGGATGGGTGACCATCTATTAGGTACATATTGAGACCTCTTCGTGCCTCGGAAAGCACGTTAAACCTTTGGTCCTGGCTTTCATTAGTAGATCTTTGACAGTCGTTACGGTTTGTCAGAAACCCATAAGGCTGATAACTAGTCTAAGCAGGAGGTATCATGTTACCCAGTAACTGTATTGTGGATGAGCCACAATACAGTTACTGTCAGTCACAGTTACCATCCACGAAAGAAGATGTAGTGACCAAAATTGAAAAAAGTATGCTTAGATGGTTTGGTCATGTTGAGCGGTTGAATGAAAGGAGATTAAAAGGAGACAAAAGGTATTTACAAGGCAGATGTGAGTGGAAATGCCGGGAGGGGACGCCCTATAGGAAGACATATAGTGACCTTATTGGTGATGTTCTTCAGAAAGGTCAGGTGCGTAGTACTCTCAACCGGCGCTCGTTTATGACCAGATGTATGAACGTAAACGAGGCAAAAGGAGTATGTAAGGATCGTAGCAGGTGGCGTTCTGTGGTTTCTGCCTACCCTCGTGGGAAGAAGGCGTGAGTTTATGTATTTAGGTATTGTGGATGATTCAGCTGCATTCTGTTTGAATGGAAGCCGACCCAACATAGTTCGGAAAATGCTAGGCAGATTGATTGTCTTTCAGCCCGAGTTTTCTGTCTATTAGAGACCGCTTTTTGCCATAAGGAGTTAACTTATCCCTATTGAAGACCGCCACCTCTCTTTACAAAGTTAAGAGTGACCTCACTGGAGCGGCATGGTGACTCACGGCGAGACGGGGTGCTAAGATAGTATCAAGCTTCAGCATGGGAACATAAACAAGACCAGCGTTACGTTGCGACCATTGTTAAATTAAGGCGATATGAGGAAACTTTTTGGGAGACCTTTGTAATAGGCAGTCGTTTTCATGTGTTAAATATATCCTTTGCCATTGCTTTATAATAATGTTTGAACTTTAAATTAATTATATCGTTATAATTATAAAGTGGTTTCAGTTAGTGGTTAGTGATTTAAGTTAATATATACAATACGTGCTATATCTATCCATCTGTCTGAAGATTAGATTTGCCAACCAGAGCGAGTATCCCTAGAATAATAGAGAAATGTGGTCACCATTCAAGATGGAGGCATAATTACATTGAGACGTAATCGAGTTGAATGTAACTGGATTACTTGTCAGTCTATCGTTATATTACTGTTTGAACTGTGTGTTCAAGATACATGTTATGATAATTTGATAATAGCTATTCGTGTTGATATATGAATATGAATGGTTATTTTCTGAAATGTAAACGTTACAATATCTCACGTTATGATTAACTTACATATAGTGATTGTTATGTATTTAATTACGCTCCGCTCTGTTTCCTACTTACTGTGATACATGCTCGGATATCGGATAAGATATAATCGTATCGTACATATAATAAACATAAGCACAAAAACTACCTTTGCAATGTATAAATTCTATCTCATATTATTGTTTAATTGCAAAGCATATGTGTGAGCTGAACCCTATGTACCTAATATAAAGCTACCATTTAACTGGGTACGTCTTTCATTGACTTGAATGCGGCTTAGAGTTATGTCATGCTCACTCAAATGTCTCGATGATGGTGGTGCGTGTGTTGGATCATTATGTTCCCTTCAAAATTTTTGAGCTGAATGGTGCTGATCCATACTCCATGTTAGTAAACGGGCGCCGTTGTAAGGACTGGTCATCACTTAGCTGCCACGGCTTACTTTAATTTCTGAATTGTATTTTTTTTGTTTTTTTTAAATCAAAGCTTTGAGTTAAATAATCGAGCGCTTATAATGTTGTGTGAAATGACACAGGCCTCCTCTCTGTGACAAGAAGTGGCCAGTAATCTACCACGCGGGCCCGTAGATGTCACATGTCTTCGAATGTTTGGTTGTAGGATATGCCGGTTTCCTCACGATGTTCTCCTTCACCGTTTTGAGAGCAGTGGTAATGAAATAATTTATACAAAGTACAGTGCCTGTCGGGGTTCGAGCCTGAGACCAACCACTCGTAAGTCTCGGCCGTTATCACTGGGACACCGCTCTAATGTCAATGGCCAACAACAAATTGGCCACTAATCAGTTTTCCTCAACCCTCATCTTGATTTAGCCGAAAGACATCAGACATAGGCTATTTATACCTGTATATAGTAGGGTTATTGTGAAGTTAGGATTTCATAAAATCCTCAATGAAACAATTATTTTTTCAACACTAGACTTCAAATATTCTCACGAGTTTCAGTATTTTGAACAAATTCTTAGTTGGTTTGTCAAGTAACTTTAAAGTCTACCTCTAACTGACATTTTTTTATTGGGAGGCCTCGCATAAAAATCAGTAGAGGTAAGGCAAGCAAGAAACCGGTTCACCATAGCCTGGAACGCTTCGCTGCACTGTTGAAACGCCTGGTCTGCATGATGCGCTGGCTCGCTTCTTTGTCTCAGTCCAGTCGCTGCCGCGGCTGAAAGCACAGGCTGCTATGCCTCCACGTGTCGCATCGTAGCGCGTGCTAATTCCCCAGTTCCATGTACTCCCGCCGCACTTACTGATACCGTGTTCTGAATTCGGGCCCCTAATTAAACAATTAAAAAAATCTCCAAGTTACAACTACGGGTATCTAAATACAATTACCTAAGCAGTTACATCTATTTCCAATAAAAATACCTAACATTACACAACCTGCCTGTAAGAATAAACAGACTTGGAGACGTATGATGAAAACATTTCATATAATATTTTAACATCTCGTTTATATAACGCGATAGGAACGTCCAAACGTTTACATTTCTGTTACCCGTCATGTTAACGGTCATGTTGACCCGTCATACCGTACATAAAGTATCGTTTACACGATGAGAGTTGCTCGTCAAAATTTGCAATAAAATAGAAATGATTCTAGGCGCCCTTTTCAAAGGTAGTTTCGTATGGAGGAAAACGGGTAAGAAACTCTTAGTAAAAGTGATTCCAATATCCTATTTACAAGATGAACAATATTCATTTAACTTCATTTCGAATCCCAAGACGTTTATTTCCTTTCGAAATACGTTTTTTCATGGAAACCAAGTCCTGGTTATTTTAAGTTTTGAAAATTATAGTTCGAAAAATTGTCTGGGATGAGTAAAGTAAAGTGTAAACACATGCGTGCGATAAATCGCCTCGCGAGTTTCGTATGGACATTCTCGCCTCTCGACGTTCGAGTAACTCTCCTCATGTAAGGCTCAACATTTGAATCAAGAAAACTCAAAGCTTTGAAAGTATCAGAAACTCACGTCTTTCAATTGATTTCTTTTTTTATTAAAAAATGTGGAATGAGCTCTTGGAAAGGAAAACCGAGATCATTTTTTTTGCAGCTTAACTTTGTACCGTGTTCACTTTGCAATGGAAGTCGCCAAAGGAAAGGACGGAGGTAGTATACAGATATTAGACGTTGGAGAACTTATAAACGAGGTATTCGTTTATTTTGCTGTTGAATCTTTTTGCTAGTAGTAACGTACGTCAAAGGAAATAGGATGGGAGAATTTAATTAAGAGTCTTGCAAGCGAAACACAAAAATAATATCACCATTTGACGGTCTCCGTTGTTTATTACATTATTCATCCAGAAAATTGTACTTACTTAGATACCAACTCGAAAATTAATAAGACATTTATTAATAAATGTAAGAAATTTCTCTCTTCTTCTTCTTCTTATAACATAAAAATAACACGAATAGACACACTAAATTGGTGTTAACATAACAAATGAATGTTCGAAATCTAAAGTACAATAGCAAGAATAACAATACTGGATATAGGAGATCGTAAGTTCGCCCCTTCTGTGCGAATGGCAAGCTCAATCCAAAATAAAAGTTCTTTTCCCGGAGGTATGAGACCACAGATGAGAACGATCATGGTATATCGATGAGATTTCTTTTGCTTTTTGACGATACCTAAAAACATTCATGTTTACAAAAATAGCATATAAATAAAAATTAAGTCTTCAAACATCTTGTTTTCTATTTGTGTAATGGGATCATTATCTGCATGACTGACCATTAATTTCATAGATATGATCATTCTGAAACAGGTAAATGCCCGAATTACATTTAGTATGTGGCGCGTGGAATCTCGAAATGGTCTCACCTAAATTCTACCCTCATAAAGTACTGCTATCTCTGTAATATATTCACTTAGTATTTCTTATTACGTTATCCATGGCCTCTTTCAAATCTTTTATATCCTTATTATATGCTTTCTAACCAAAACCTGCATAAACTGCTTTGTCGACATTATTGAATTGATCTTCGAATATTGGAATTCCAATTATAGGAACGACGATGTTAACAGCTTTGATAAATGATTGAAGGTCTCCGGCCTTAATGAACAAAATACAATTTGGGTGTGCTGAACGTCAGATAAATCATTTATGGGTAACTCAATTTTCATATCCACTCCCTCCTTGTGATGTAAAAGTCAGGATTGCGTCAAGATAGACTGAACCCTTTTACTGCGTTCCTAATAATAATTAAGTAAAGTCCGCGAGGTCGAAGCTGACCTTTGCATTTGTTGAATGTTTACCAACCGCGCCAATGGAGGGACGCACAGCGCCTCTCAATGCAAAGCGCAGCTTAGGCCTCGCGGACTGGACAGTGATTATATGGTTACCAATATACAGGGTGGTAGGGACAACGGCCCGATAACTGTGCCATGAAAATACATACTGACCGCGTATTTATTGCACTTTTCTATGTTTTTTTTAATAACCAACGAAAAATTTATACGTTAGCGTTAGGGTGCATGGCTCAGGGTCGCGGGGAATCCGACAGAGATAACCGTGGCCCTGGCGTCAGTAAAAGTCTGACACGCCCTCCCGCTCCACCCAGAGCGGGAGAAGCCATTTGATGACTTCCCACACAACAAAAAAAAAAGGGGGTGCATGGCGTTGGGGGTGTTGGGGGCATGTGTTAAATTCAAAGTTCCCTGCCACCGTGTATTGTAGACTGTTTTTTTAACATCAAATGACATCTGAAACGAGTTCGATTATAAAACATTTTTGAGTTGGTGCTTATGATATTATGTTCAGAATATTTATAATTTATAAGACAGTGATTATATGGTTACCAATATACAGGGTCGTAGGGGCAACGGCTCGATAACTGTGCCATGAAAAAAAAAATACATACTGACCGCGTATTTATTGCACTTTTTTATGTTTTTTTTAATAACCAACGAAAAATTTATACGTTTGCGTTAGGGTGCATGGCTCAGGATCGCGGGGAATCCGACAGAGATAACCGTGGCCCTGGCGTCAGTAAAAGTCTGACACGCCCTCCCGCTCCACCCAGAGCGGGAGAAGCCATTTGATGACTTCCCACCCAACAAAAAAAAAAGGGGGTGCATGGCGTTGGGGGTGTTGCGGGGGGGGGGGAATGTGTTGAAAAAAAAAAAAAAAAAACATTTTTGAGTTTGTGCTTATGGTATTATGTTCAGAATATTTATAAGGTTTCGGTTTCAGAAGAGAAAGAATTATTAAATATTTTGCACTCTCAATAAATTATATCTAAGAGTCTGACAAATCTTATCCTCAAGTCTTAAGAAAATTTTGTATCTATAAACCAACGTCGTTCCCATAGTGAAATATACCATGCCTTTCTTCAAACCAGCCATAATATTTTGTAGATTCTGGGAAAAAAGATTATTTGTTGAATAAAAGGTATTAAGAGTTAAAGGTAAAGATCAGTGGTTGCCCAGTGATAACAGCCCCGACTTACGAGTTTTAAGACGTGTATCCGAACCCAGGCAGACGCTTCACTTAAGTGTAAATAATAATAAAGGAAAACATCGTGAGGTAGCCGGCATGTCGTAAAACGAAAAAAACGAGGACATGTGACATCTATCAAGCCGCACTAGGCAAGCGAGGTAGATTTCAGCCCAGTGCCCTTGCGTCGTTCACCTCATTGCTTAAAGCCGAGGCCATCTTCATGGATGAATTTTTGTCTGATAATGGTCCGCCATCTTGGACTGTTTTCGGCGACATGGGTCATGCATGTTAAGCTACGGTTTCCTGAAACTGCGATGGCCGCCACAAAGCGTACGAAATTTACCGTAGATTGACAGCAAGTTATTTATGATATAATTGTCATGACAGCCCTCACTGCAGGCGTTGTATGGCGGCCACCACTGTTGTAGGAATCCGTAGCTTTAGTGTCAAGTGTGTTGCGGATTTGGTAAGACTTTTGAGCACATCGGATCGGACTATATAACCTCGTGGTCTCTGCCCCTTTTGTTCTTCGCTGGTGGCGTTTTACAAGCAAAATGACCGAAAAACTCAAGGACTCTTCAAACCCCTTGACCGCTACCATAGCCAAGGGTAGACGGGCCCCTGGGAGCTAGGGGCCATTTTTTCTTCTGGCTTGTCAATTTAGGGGCGGGAGGGTTGCCATAATCGCCATGATGTGCAGGGGGGTGGGCGATCATGTATGGTTTTAAAATGCATATAGGGGAGCGGGGTGGTGGTATTCTTTATGTCAGGCACCACACGGAACGACTCGAACTCAAGGACTCGTAGAAGGCGAATAATGACACCCTAGCCATCACTTTAAGCCTTTCAGCATGACGATTCTGTAAAATCTCACAGTGAAGACTAGCGTGGAGTGAGCTGTCAGTGTCATCCCGTCCAGGTGAATCCCTAGCATCAGTAACACTTAGAGCTCACTCGTCGCTCACTTCACGTAAGTTTTCACGGTGAGATGGTTACAGAATAGCACAACAGGTCGTCATTTTGACTTTTGCGATGAACACATAACATCACGTCTGTATTCCCTGAAGGATTTGGCAGAGGTGTGCCTATTGTACTACCCACATTTCGCCAGTAATGTTTAAGTCCCATGTAACAGGGAGCGAGCCTATTGCCATCAACCGGGCACAACATACTCCGGGTTGTCCACGGAAAAACTTAACCTAATTCCTCATACAGGCGAGCACTTGGACATAATTTCAGAAGGTCATGAATAGTCATGATATTAGTTTACAAGCATAAAGACATGTTTCATATAGTACGTCAAATCTTGTCGTTTTCCCCGCAAAAGGCTATTATTTATGCTTAAAGAACGTTATATATTGTTTGTTTAACAACGTATTTATTTTCATCAAAGAGAATTTTTCGAATTTCCATTTGCGCTCATAAGCATTCGACCAATTAGGCATTCCATAGTAAGGAATTCTGTATCATTATCATTATATATTTTTACCTTTAATAGAGGTTTCCTTTTCTCCTCAATGTGGTAGAAATCTATCGGAATATTAGTGGCAAACGGAATGTCTGGCCAGTGGAAAAATGCGAATTTTCCAACAAAATAGTTCCTTTGTGCTTCACTACTTCAAAGGGAGGTAAAATGCCACCTCTTTTAGCCATTGCTCGGCCAAAGGCTTTACTGAACACGGATTCCTCTTTCTTGCTGAGTACACCTGGAAAAGGTAGAACCATTTTAAAGTACCTACCTTCAGAAATTTGTTTAGCTAGGCAGCATTTTGTTAAAGTTATTAAACAGGGTGGCTTGTAATTTGACGTATTCCTTCCAGGACTTAATAGTGTGACCCATTTGCAACAAATTAAGCACCCCTTCATGGACCTATAGCCTATATGTATTTTTGTAAATATGCCACTAAATAACACTTTTCTCTAAACTCTTAAATTCACTATTGACGATGCTAGATATGTAGCGGCTACACCAAACTGTATCCCCAGATTTTGTTATCATCAGTTTTTTGGAATGGTTTTTTACTATGTTAGTAAATTTTAAGACACATTCACGTCAAAAAGATGTATGCAAACTACACGGTACATCGATCTGTAATTATATATGATGTATATCTCAATGACACCTTAGGTCAAGGTGACAATGTTTATTTTGCTAGTTAGTTACTGTAATGCCTATTTCTCTTAGAATCGTTTATAATAGCGTGACTCAGGAAAAACTGCTGAACCTGCTGGAAAGAAGATTTATACGAGACTGGTTTACAATGTCTGCGAGCGCAATAACCGTACTCATTTTGCAGATTTACCAAACAATGAGTCACTGATAGCCGTGGTGGCATTAAACGATAGATTTAGAACACAGATTTATGGGCCATCAATTATGAGGCAGTAGAAAGAATTTGTGCTCTGTGTAAAGGCAAATTGGGGAAAATTCGGTTCTGTTTTTCGTGAATTCAATAAAGAGAAAAATGGATATTCTTTACTTTTCCTCATCTTCTTTAATCACTTTTGAATGTTGCATATATCGGCCTAAGCATTATTTTTTCGAATTTTTTCTTATTTTAATCTTACTGTTGCCCACGACTTCGTGTGCAAAAAGGGACCCTAAGTCCTTCTCCAGGTCATGGTTAACCCATGTGCCCAATTTAACACAAATTGACTTTCGCATTGGTTATATTAGGATTATCACTAGCTTTGCCGAGCAGTGGTGGCCCAGTGGTAACGGCCGCGACTTACGAGTTGTAGGTCGTAGGTTCGAACTCAGACAGGCGCTTTACTTTGTGTAATTTACTTCATAACCACGGCTCTTAAAACGGCGAAGGAAACATCGTGAGGAAACCGGCAAATCTTAGAACCAAAAATTCGAAGACATGTGACATCTACCAACCCGCATTGCGCCCGCGTGGTTGCGGCCCACTCCCTCTCATAGAGGAGGCCTGTGTCCCAGCAGTGGGACCATAATAGGCTGATTATGCTATGCTAGCTTTGCCTGCGGCTTCGCTCACTTGGAGGTAAAAAGTTATCCCACGAAATGTACTAAATTATTTTATGCCCTAACTCAGGTCATGGTCTACCGTGTGCCTAATTTCATACAAATTCGTTCAGCCATTTGGGCGAGATAAGGTAGCAGTCAGACAAACAGTAGGACAGACAGATTTACTTTCGCATTTGTATGGTATTGGTATGGAGTTGATTTATTTTGTTCTTCACCTCTTTACCGTATCATAATCTGTTTTTAAAACCGCCAGACGGTAACATTGATCCAGTCTTTAAACTTTTTCGCCTTATTAAAAGTCTAGGCGTTGCGCGTTGCGATGTTTTGTTTCAAAAGAGTAGAATAATGGCAGTATCAGATTAATAGAGCAGCCGTGGAACGTTCGCTTTATTTTCTTTTACGAGCTTTGTAAAAAAATTAACGGTCGGTATTATAATAAGGCAAGCAAGCACCCACCTTCAGTTAATTAATACAAACTTTTTTCATACCTACATTTTACACGTCACATACCTAATTTTTCCCCAGTACTAGAAAAAAATATTATATATCCTAACTTTAATGATAGTTTCCAAATATTGCAAACAATATCAGGTCATAATATGTCTCTGGTAGATATTCGTCAAGATAACTTCGTCCATAATTGCACAGACGAAACCTTCTGTTCCCCGAAAAGGTCACCAAAATGTAGCCAGGATACGGACGCTAGGAAATCTACATCAGGCTCATGAAGAGCCCGATATAAGCGCCCGTGAAGCTCCTTGCTTTGCCATACCGCCTTGCGGTCTTCGGAAGTAAGTACTACAGGTTTGTGCCAGTTCCCTTTAGCTATGGAGAGCGGGGTAAGCCCCTTGTCCACTGCGACCACATCACGGTGCATACCCATTTCGGGTTCGCAAAAATATTCCCTGAGACTGCACACCTCGCGGTTGTCTGGGTCTTCGCATTTAAAAATCCTCGACCCCCGCACTTTCGCGGGATGTACAGTCTCACCGATGATCGTGGGTGATGCATCCGATTTGCGGTCAGACGTGTACGGACCCGCCTATCCAGGGCGTCGAGTTCAGTTTGGGTCTATTTGAGTATGCCGAAAGAGTACATCAAAATCGGTATGACGCAACCGTTGAAGGCGCGCACCTTGTTTCCGCCCGAAAGAAGACTAATTAATACCTCCTTCAGGCGGCCAAAGAAGCGCTCCTTCAACGATTGCTTCATGTTAATAACGTTGATGCCTAACGCTTCCGACATACCCAAATACTTATAGTTTTCGGATGAAGAGAGGGATCTAAGGTGTATGGAATCCGACAGTTGAATACCTTCGGATTCCATAATCTCACCTCGCTTAACATGCATGATTGCACATTTGTCCACAGCAAATTCCATTCTGATGGCGCTACTGAATGTTTCAGTTACCTTCAGTAGCTCCATCAGTTGCAATTTGTTGGGGGCAAAGATTTTCAAGTCATCCATGAATAGACCTGACCACCTCTCTTCAACCGATAGCCTAGACCTGGATCCTCCAGCAGTGTGCTTAGAGGATTCAGAGCTAAGCAGAACCAAAGTGGACTCAAACTGTCGCCCTGAAATATTCCCCGTTTAATCCAGACAGGCGCGTCATTCCCCTGGATCTGTTGACACCTCGGATAGCGAAGGACCGTCTTCCATTGCCCCATACAAGACCTAAGGAAGGTGCGTAGAGTTGCATCTATCTTGTACAACTCCAGCACCCTCACAACCCCATGAATGTGGCACCGAGTCATAGGCCTTCTTATAATCTATCCAGCATGTCGACAGATCCTTGCGGGAGCGACGAACCTGTTGGCTAATGGCCATGTCGATAAGGAGTAGCTCCTTAGTACCTCGGGACCCGTTCCTACATCCATTTTGAGAGGCAGACATAATCGAGTTACTGTCAATGTGTGTATTAATTTTCGCTCTCAAAATGGATGTAAGAAGTTTATAGACCGTCGACAAACACGTGATCGGTCTATAATTCTTGGGTTCCGTGGGACTACCTGACTTATGGAGCAGGTGGGTAACGCCTGTTGATAGAAACTGCGGTAGCGACCCACACTCTAAGGCAAATTAAGATCCCGTATCTTAGTACAGAGGATACGCAAGCATGGTAAGCAACCATCGCGGTATCGATGTTAACAGTTTGCCTGATTCTTTTCAGGACATAAACAAAACCATCTATTTTTAACAAGATTTTGTCTATGTGAGGTTCCCAACTGCAGTTTTTGTCGACGGTTATACCTAAGAATACACATTCATTTCCAGTACTTAAATGGGAACCCTTATATTTAATGTCTAGATTATCTATGTGTGCGTGTTTCGTCCGTTTCACGGCAAAATTTTCGTGTAAATGTTAATGAATAAGTAACAGGCCAGTATCTAGTTTAAGGGAAAAGCGACGTCTGTTTTCTTGGGTGATTTACTTGGGTGCATAAGCTGTGAGGAGAATGTGTTTTTATTTTGGGTGGGTAATCATCAATGACTTTTCCTGCTCTGGGTAGAACTCCGGCCCACCTGTTCTGAACCATATGAATTCAACACATGATTCTGAAACACCTTTTTTATTTTTTGGTTGGGAAATCATCAAATGACTTCTCCCGCTCTGGGTGGAGCGGGAGAGCGTGTCAGACTTTTACTGACGAAAACCCACCCGTGTCCGTTCAGTTGCCTGTGCCAGGGCCACGGTATCTCTTTCGAACAACCCGCGACAGGCAAGTATCGGCCCTATCAGACCCCGTCACTTAGTGCTGATCTCTTTGAGGCGCGCGAGGAACACGACGCGCCGTCGACCCAAGCCTGGTCCTTACCGGACGGCGAGCTTCCCATCGCTCGCCGTCCACAATCCTACGCCTATGGTACGATTCCCGACGCCCAGGGCGTCTCCTGCGGCGACTTGGGACGTGAAGGCGCAAGGCTTGTATCTCCCTCACGCGCTGCGCCTCTTCTTTCTCCAGCATTACTGCTTCGCAGAGCGAAGTGCCGGCTTTCCATATACTCGTACTCTCGCTCCGTACCATGGCCTGGACCAAAGCCGGACGTGAAAAATCACCGCCTCCAATCGTCTCTTTGAGGACACGGCGGTGCTCCGTCCAAGCCGGGCAGGCCTCCACCATAATATGCTCCACCGTGTCCTCCGGGCGATTCCCAACCCCACTGTTCCTTCTGAGTCAGGGGCCCCGGAGTTACTTATACATTTGCCGCACCGCTAAGACCCAATCTAAGAACCAAATAATTTGGAGAGCGATTCAGATTGGCCTCTAGTTTACCGACTACCGAAGTAGATCTGATTAAAGTAATGGAAATGCGAAACCTTCAGAACCATTGTTTACAGCTCACAAAGTACTTTAATGATTGTTTCCAAATAGCTATGCAGCAATGATTGTTGCATAGTTTTTTTTACATTTTTAGTTTTCGTTAACAAACAAACAAAATTTGGCAAGAGATCGTACACATTTGAAGTACCAGCAACTTCAAAAACACGACGTCACTCCGTGACTAATCGCAGGTGATTGAATGAAATTGAAAGCACGTGTGCTAAATTTCGATATTTTTTAATCGGTTCATTAATTTTTTTCATAATTACTGTCTAACGGTGAAGGAAAACGTCGTGAGGAGACCGGCATGTCCTAGAACCTAAAATTTGAAGACGTGTGACATCTATCAACCCGCAACGGGCTCGCGTGGTGGATTATGGCCCACTCCCTCTCACAGAGAGGAGGCCTGTATCCCAGCAGTGAGAACGTTATAGGCTGATTATGCTAAAAAAATTAAGTAAAGAATAAAGAGCCATTAGTTACGTGTGAATAATTTATAGCCATGCCATACAAGTCACGTTATTTTTTTATGACTTGGCTAATGGATCGTTTGTCCATTAGTGGGACCAATTGCGTCTTTTGATATATAAACATTTGCTATATAGATTTGTACACGTATGTACTACAATAGTTCGCTTATTCTTATCATTTTTTGCATGCACGCGTTTCCCTTTGTTGTGATTTCAATTCGAATTTCGCATTGAATTATTTTCGCACTATGAAGAGAAATAATAAAGTTGTGCTTTTTTTGTTTATGTCGTTATTGAGTTGTTTTTGTTTGTTATTCGATGTAACTTCATTATTGATAGACAGATTTTTTAATATCAAAAAGCGACGTTTGTTATTTTATTGCGATCTGTATTTTATTAACGTTCGTACAGTCCGCGATGCCTAAGCTGAGCTTGGAATTTGTGTGAGTGCACATAGCGACGCGTGCTTTGCTTGGCAATCGGCCAATCAGACAATCGGCCTGAGGCGCTGTGCGTCCCTCGCGCGATCATATTGGTGCAACTGGTAATCACTCACACAAATGCAAAGCTCAGCTTAGGCCTCGCGGACTGTACCTACTGGTACCTTTGCTTTCATAACCTTTTAGCCCATGCGAGAACGTTATCCTTATAGTGAAATAAAATATTTGAGTGGCAATAATAATCTCCCATTCAAATTCAAATTCAAATCTTTATTGCTTAACACATGTGTTTACAAGGTCTTATTATAGTTATACAGTTCACATGGACCCTGTCGGCCACAAAAATTAAATATGATATGGGTAGTAGCATCCATAATAAATAAAGTAAATAAGAATTAAGTATTGTTATCATTATAAAATGTAATCAAACTACATTAAATAATATCATATTTAAATATATGCAAAACGTCTTTTCAATTTATAACTAGAAATCATTAGAAACAATCAATTCATTTAAAATAAATCATGTCACAGATTAAAATCATTATCAATGTAGATAAAAATTATACAAAATATTTTATTTAGGATTAAATCAAAATTTAATTAAAATTCGAATATTTTGGTGTATTTTTGTTGAATAGATGTCTAAAACTGGAAGTCATCTCATTTAGATGTCATCATTAAATAATTTATTCAGCGAATAACAGCATCTATCCACCAGTAGTTTCTCGAGCTGTTTATTAAAACAAAATCATTTTGTTCCATTTTCAAGTCGTTAGGTATTTTATTATATGTTTTGATTGATGTTACGTGAGGACTTGTGCTGTGTAATTTTAGCCTAGATTGTGGTATAACGAGCGTGTTTTCAAAACGTGAATGCGGTGCATATCGGCCATTGTCGTATACTTGTAAGAGCTACCACATTACTTAAATAAACATATATTCGATTCCCTACTATCCCGAAAAAGATACGGTTAAAATTATTTGGTAAACTCAAGGAGTTATTAAACTTACCACCAATAAAACTTTGCATGTAGTAACCGAAACTACGTCTACACTCGTTGCCAGAAGATCGACCGGTATTGACGACGACTTATAAATTCTGGATACTCAGTCAAAAGATACAGTACGAACTCATTCGGCTCCACGGGAGATGACCATATTAACGGGCACTTGAACACTGATGAGAAGTTGCAATGATGTGAGTAATTTAATTATAACATGACACATTCAGACCAGATTGCTATCTGAGCAACACACAATCTGGAAAATAAAGTTCTTAAAAGTTCAACAGCAGTGGCAGTACCTGCCATAAATTCCAAGAGAATAACGAAAAAGAAGGCATTCTAAATATTGCCCGGATTCTAAATAAATTGGGAAAATGGTAGTAACATGGCAAGGATGACATAATGATACTCCAATAGGTACTGGGTAGATTAGACAACACGGCTAACTTTAGAATGTCGGTATTGGGTAGTAAATGGGTTGTAAAGGTCAAATATCAGCCGCTCCACCTAAAATTGGTTGGACAGCCATATCTGAATAGATTGAAGACCGATCTCAACGTTGTTAAGAATAGGGATGATGACCGATATTTGAAACGTACGAACAAATAATCCTATTTCAAAGACGAGGTAAAATGAGATAATCGAAAATATCTGTAAAATCGATGGAATGTATAGAAGCTAAACTTTAAAAGTTTTTGAATATGAATGGCGCTAGTATGAAGTTACATAATCGTGACGTCACATCTACGATAGTGCTGTCTTATTCTAACAGTTATTTTAAAACGTTTCTGTCTTGTTTTTAATTTTATTTTATTTTTGTATAATACTGTTTGCACTATTTACAAACAATTATTTCAAAGAGTAAAACAAAAATGTCGTCATCCCTAATTGGGTGGTCGCATTACGGATGAGATTGGACGGACTGTGCTTTCTTTTTCTACTTCTAAGCCTGTCGATGTTAATCTAAATTAACTCGGCCCAGAATTCGACTACGTGTTTGGTGTCAGTTCTTGTAACATGCAGTGACAGTTGTAACATGTGACAGGACACGATATTAAGTGTCCCATCGTTTGTGGAACAGCACCACAATTCCTGGACCATATGACACTCTGATTTGATTGCGCGAAGCCGTTAGCAAGCATTTGCGATAAAGCCAGTAGGTTCGTTAGAAAGAGGGGAATTCAGTTAACATGTTCGTTCTGAATAGGAATAAAAAGTGATCCCGTTCGTAATGTGAAGCGAACCGTGTCATCGTTTACTAAAAGCCGGCTGTTTCGAGCGCGAAAGTTAGTGAACTCTTCCGTCTCCCATCATGAATATTTAGTTTTATAACTTTAACGAGAGCGTGATTTCATTTCAGTAAATTGGAGTATTCTAATGGAAATAAAGTTTTCAGTAAAGTACTAATGAACCTGGAAAAGCTAAACTAGATTTAACCAGGTTCGTAATATTTATCTATATCCTACATGTATATATTATTGTACGATATACATAAACATAAACGAAACCGTCCGCCGTCCGGTAGATGGCAATAGGCTCGCCCCCTATTACATGGGACTTAAACATAACTGGAGAAATGTGGGTGTACTATAGTTACACCTCCGCCCAACCCTTCGGGGAAACAAGGCGTGATGTTATGTTATGATGTTTATATGTGTTATGTTGTGTAAAGCGGGTGTTGTCGTTCTGCAGTTTCTGCCTACCCCGTGCGAAGAATGCGTCAGTTTATGTCTGTGTATGTATGGTTAAAGTTGCGGTGAAATAAGAAATATTGCGTGTCAAAATAATGACAAGTAATTAGGTAGGTCATCAACAGAGCAGTTCTAGCTCAAAGTCCCTTCGATTTTGGGAATAAGCCACTGCCACAACACCCTGTCCTCCGCTTTCCGCATCCAGTCTGTCCCAGCCACTGTTTTAAGGTTGTTGGAGCAGTAAAAAGAAATAAATTGCTAGAAATATATATTAAATAAGCAGCAATAATATAAATTGAGCAGTGGTGGCCCAGTGGTAACGGCCGCGACTTACGAGGTATAGGTCGTAGGTTCGAACCCAGACAGGCGCTTTAATTTGTGTAAATTATTTCATCAACACTGCTCTCAAAACTACACTACTCGTACTCTCGCTCCGTACGGTGGCCTGGACCAAGGCCGGATGCAAAAGATCGCCCATGCCGATCGCCGATCGCCTCTTTGAGGACACTGTGGTGCTCCGCCCAAGCCGGGCAGGCCTCTACCATATGCTCCACCGTGTCCTCACGGCGATTCCCAACCCCACTGTTCCTTCTGAGCCAGGGGCCCCGGAGATACTTGTACATTTGCCACACCCCTAAGACCTAATCTAAGGACCAAATAATTTGGAGAGCGATTCAAGGTTTCGCCTCTAGTTTACCGTCCACCGAAATAGATCTGATTAAACTAATGGAAATGCGAAATCTGAGAATTTGAAGTTTCCACAGAACAACTGTATTAATTTAGAAGAGAGAAGAGAGAAGTTTATACTTTTCTAAAATAAACAAGAACACATAAGGGCTCGATATATCCAAAGAAAACTTCACTCCCTTTTGTTTTCAAAAAAGTACCAAATATCTAACTAGAGTAACTAGTTTTTTTCAGTACTTCAATGAAAACTCAAGCTCTTGAACGATAAGTACCATCAGGTATGTCACTGAAAGGTTTTACCGTCAGAACCATTGTTTACAGCTCACAAAATACTTTCTCGCGTGTCACTCCTTGATGACGTCACGCGTCACGCGCTCGTATTTCAGTCGTCGCGTCGTACTACTGCAAACAATGCTTGCGTGATAATGGCTTCAGGTCTACGTATTAATGGAAACGGTTACATAACTGCATTGTAAATGCAGCACGTTTTGTGTTTACAGGAATTCAGTAAAATAACAAAAGGTAATTACTCGTGAGTAGTAAGCGTTTTAAAGGTTATCTTTTATGGTTTGACGTTATAAAGTACGTTTGGTGCTAATTTATTACGGATTATAGACAATACCTTTCAATTACGCGAAATTCTAAAGCGATTTTCTCCTAAAGCCGTGCTAGAGATTTCATGGTATTTCGGACAAAATCTTTTCGAAACCATAATGTTATAAAATTGGTATCTTAAATAAACGTAAACAATAGTTATTATACGAGAAAATCCCTTTAGAATGTTGCGCAAGAGTAAGGTATGAGACGTTTTTCCCATTTACAGTAGCCCCTAATATAGGGTTACCATAACTCAGGATTTGACCTGAGTTTTCAAGATTTTATGGCTTCTGACAGGATTACGGCTGAATTCAGGAAATCTACGGATTTTTTCATTTTTTAAAATAAAATACATTCGATTTTTATGATTTTTTAATACAAAGTTACAATCAACATAAACAAAAACATATGTTATATCTTCTTTGCATATAATTATGTTCACAAATCAACGTAATTAACATCAACATATTTTAAAACATATATCTAATCAAATGTACCCTCTTTAGCTTGTAGATCAAATAATAATCAATACTTTCATTAATGTGTGAATTTCTATGGAAATCAGGCTTTGTGTCAGGACTTTTCAATTCTCCATCTGGTAACCTATTACTCTAATACGACTTGAGGAACGACTAAACCTGGACATTCTTCTATCAGAAACATTTCAAAGTTACACTAACTGCTTACGTACTCAGTCTGTAAGTGGACGTTAAAGTTACTCAGTGGTCGTGTTAATGTGCCATAAAAAAAACAGGAAAAACAAATCGCCGCAAGGTAACTTACGAAAAAGATTATCACGCAGATTTCCACAATACAACCCACAATAATATGACACGAAACAGTGTCCAATACCCGATCGTAAATATGGCACATATGGCTTTAGAAAGCTATGTGTGTACTTGTCACGGAGTTATGAGTGACAGAGACCGCGAGCTCTACAGGCCCGAACTTTTCCTATATACAATCTGATGCGCCCTCTTTACGCCCGGCCCGTGTGCTCTGGCTTGACAAAGAGAATGTCACGCAGATTTCTTTAACCCACACCTAAGAAACAGAACAACGTACATCGGCTATTGTGCTGACACATCCATTAAAGTTACCCCTACTATTGTTACAGGAAATCTGAAGAGGCGACTGGGTCGGGCGCGAGGCTTCGTTCTCCGAATGTTCGACGCTCTGTGCAATTGCACGCAGACCGCTGCCGCCGCAGCTCGCACCACTGCCCGCAACAACCCGTTTACCAAGCGTTAAACCGATCACATCTCACTTAAAACATGAATTTGAATTCATAGAGCCTCCGTATATATATATACTCGGAGGCTCTATGAATTCAAACAAACCAGAACGACTACGGTCTTGTCGTGAAATGTGTCCGACAACAAAACAAAATTTAATTCCCTCATGTATAAATGGCTAGTATTTTACAGTACATTTTTACAATTTCTGAGGAAACTTGTTTCGTATTTTTCTGTTAAAGTATGCAGAAAGTTATACAGACTAACATGTAAAACAAATCTGATACTCAAACTACTATCTACACTAATACTATAAAGAGGAAATATTTGATTGTTTGTTTGTATTGAATAGGCTCCGAAACTACTGGACCGATTTGAAAAATTGTCTTACCATTAGAAGCCGAAATTATGTCTGACGAAAATAGGCAACTTTTTTTTCGAAGTCCACGCGAACGAAGTCGCGGGCGAAGTGCTAGTACTACATAAATGTGTTGGCACAATTCTATGCACTTTTGCGCCTTCTGGATTGCTCTGTATTCTGAATCCACTTGTAAAGAGCTTGAACCTTATATATATAGGACCTTCTCTCAAACATTAATTATTTGTTATTTGATATCGAGTTAAAAGGGTAGGGTATGGATTACAAAGATTAAAATTTTATTGATTTGTCTTCCATTTTATACAATTTAATTGAATCTCTGGTATTCTTTCATGTATTCTTTGCTCGATTTTGACAACTTGTTAAAAGGGTTTGGGCATGCCTCGAGCATGGATAATATTTGGCCCCAAAGAAACAATTAAATGTGGAAAGTTCGTTACAGCATTTTATAAGAGCAAAAGTCCTCTAATGTAATGAAGGATTAAAGAATGAGATGCTTAAAGTTTTTATTTAAAATGAGTGTTAAGGATTTCTTGCCTTTTTACCTTTGCAAGATAAGGTCGATCATAAACGGTAAAATTGATTTAAAAAACACTGGAACTTTGTAGAATTACATTATATTATACTGTAGTGTCAATGAGTAAGTGTTATAAGTCAAATATGTTAATGTGAATATTGGTTTTATTATTTCGACAAAATTGTCAACATATCTTAAAACTGAGTGAAACCTAGTATCCGAATGTGATTGCCTGTGTAGTTGACTGTTTACCAAAAATGTTTAGCCAGTAAATGTGTATAAATGTTTACCAAAAAACAACAATGTGTTTTCTCTGGTATTTTGGAGACCGAAACTCCCTTTTTCGCAACCATATTTCTATGTAAATTAAACATCATTTAAGAATTTGTCCTTGTAAGTAATGTGATCTCAAATAAAACGAGACGGCAATATCACAGACCAAAACTACAGTTTATAAATAAGGAAGTGAATGTACAGCATAAGCATTTGCATAGAGATTAAATAATAATACAATCTCTCGCAAATCATTCAAGGCGTATGATGGCAGTTGTTTTTTTTATGCAACGTAGAACCCTATTGATTTCTTCTATGGGTGGAGCCAGGTTTTCAATAAGATTTTCTATTTCAGAGAGAATTTTAAAATAGATTATTGACGCCAATTTACAGCAAATGTTAACCTGCAAATGCAACCCTTAACCTTCTCGGATTTAGGATGTTTTTCGACCCTCAGAAGCCCTGGCTGTGCCCGTGATTCCCAAAAAACCTTAGTCTTCCTACTTAGTATCCCTAAAACGGTGTAACATGGTGTTATGTGATCGGTGTGATTACGCTTATAGTTCATAAGGTGTATTTTAGTCATAGCGTTAAAATATCTGGATACATGCTATAAAACCTTTTAAATAAGACTCTTTTGAATTGCGAAGACGCGTCGGCTTCCTACATGTTGTGAAAATTTCTAATATCCTGAAGAATTTTACCTTATTCACCAACACTTCAGGCTTGGTAGCCAGTTAACATTACAAGCTCAAAAATGAATGTTACAGTTTAACTCTTGACGTATCATAAAAAAAGCATTACGCGTCTTCGAGTTATTTAGGAATTGTATGTTAAGGTATCTGTACTCACTCTTTCACTATAATATGTATTTATGGGTAGAATATAACTGTTTCAACATACTATTTTCTTCCAACAAAAAAAGTAGAGCTTCTTCACTCTAAACTAAAACAAATATATTTACCTGAAACACCTATTTATAATATATAACTTTTATAGTATCTACCTATTGTAATAAATATAAATAATTTATATACTAAAATATTTTATACTTATCTACTACGATGAACTTTTATACACCACTTGGATAGTTTTTTTTTTCTATTTTAAGTCTCGAATTTTCATGCAATGAAATATTACTTCGGTAAAAGCTAGAAGTTTTGGTAATGATTTTTTCACTAATTATTTATAATTAAGTATTTGATGCACAAAATATGAACGAAATCGGCGCAAAATTAAAATGAGTGTTAAATTTATTGAACTATTTCTAAGTTATATTTTTCAAGCTAAAAATATTATAATAAAATATAACTTATAGATAGTTCAATAAAAATAAATTTAATTTATTTATATTGAACTATCTATAAGTTGTATTTTTCATGGAAAAGGATACTATGGTTATTTTGTAGTAGAAAATTGAAACCTATGATTGTCTAAGTTAAAAACGTATTTCACAATAAGAACATTAATGGGATACAGTGTTTAAAGTATGTATTTTACAAAAAGATTGTAAAATGTTTCTATGTACATGTATATATATTTTCAGTGTAACAGTTTCTGTAGTTAAATGTTCACAAGTTAATTAAGTGTTTTAAAGATAAATGTTCAATGTGATATCCTGCCTGTAATACCTTACTTCCGGTGTAATTCTACAAAAAACTTCTTCTAAAAAATAAAGTGATTTTGTAAACGAATTTTATTTCATTCATCCTTAGGCGGATCTTACTCCACAACACGCCACGCAACGAGGCGCAGTAAACTGATCCCCTATAATCTGCTATTTCATAGAAAAGTGCGATACTTACGCGGTCAAAAAAAAAACGATAAAAAATTTCAACGCAGGGGGGGTTCAGAATCTTATACTGAATACATGGCAACAGGTCGCGCGTCGATGTCTCTTTTTTTTTTGGGTGCGAAATAAATGACTTCTCCCGCTCTGGGTGGAGCGGGAGGGCGTGTCAGACTTTTACTAACTAATACCCACCCGTGTTCCTTCAATTGCATGTGCCAGGGCCACGGTTACTCTTTCGAATTACCCGCGACCCTGAGGCGTCGGCCCTATCGGACTCCGTCATTTTGTGCTGACATCTCTGTGAGGCGGGCGTGGAACACGACGCGCCGTCGACCCGACCTGGTCCCTACCGGACGGCGAGCTACCCATTGCTCGCCGTCCGCAAGCCCGCGCCTACGGTGGCCGGGAATCTGCTTGCGATTCCCGACGCCCAGGGCGTCTCCTGCGTCACGCGCTCCGCCTCCTGCTTCGCAAGCATTATTGTTTCGCAGAAGGAGGTGACGGCTTTCCATTCCCTCTCGCTCCGTACCATGGCCTGGGCCAGTGCCGGACGCGAGAGATCGCAAATCGCCTCCGTGAGGACACTGCGGTGCTCCGCCCAAGCTGGGCAGACCTCCACCGTATGCTACACCGTGTCCTGCGGGCGATCCACACAATAGTAACACCCGAGCGTTTCCTCCCGCCTTATTCGAAACAGGAACCTCCCGAAACAACCGTGTCCGGTGAGGACCTGTGTCAGACGGAAGGTGAAGACGCCGTGGGGCCTCTCCAACCACTCCTCAAAGAAAGGACTTACCGCCGCTATTGTGGCGTACTCAGGCGTCGATGTCCATACCACCCTGTTTATATACATTCAGACAGATAAAGGGGCAATCGTAAATTAGATGTTTTCGTAAATATCACCATAGTCTAAAACAAATAAACGTCAAGCAATGTCACTGTCAAGATGACAGGACAGTGTTGCAAAACATTTTATCATTAATAATTATAGTTAATTAATTATAAGAACTATGCAAATCAAACAACGTAGCCAAACAATGTTTTGTGCAGTGGTCGGAGACGCGGCTTATGGTCATCACAATTAGCCATTTAAGTCAACTGCTAGACGTAAACCTAGCTAAATCGATTTCCACTCGGAACAGATTCCAGCCGTTTTCATCCAACATGTGGCAAGACATGCTACTTACAATATGAATCTATGAATGAGAGTTTTAATATGTGCGTTGTGGAGGATTATCACCATGAGTTTTTCTGTGGCACTCTTAGAGTCTACTTTTTGACAGGTGACAAATTTGTCGGGGGCGGCGGCCTTCGAGGGACCCGGCTGAGGCTCTATTACTTTGTCAATTAACAACTAAAACTTATTTTACATAAATTATCTGAATTCAAGACTTTGGATATAGCTACAATTTAATAGGAATCGCGTTCAAAAATGATTCGTAGATCTAAACTACGCGATCGTAGCACTGTGCTACGCCGTAGCGGGGGGTTGCGTAGCAGGGTGAGTTACGCACGTAGGCTTCATTGAACGAGTCATTTTAAGAAAGATATCTTAGGGAGATGATAATAATGATTATGAGTAATGTATATAAGTATATATTTCAATCGCATACCTAATTATAATCACCGGTGTTTGTCCAAGAGTCAAGATAAGGTACTTACAAATTGTAATACCCCAGTTTTCTTACTCAGCCGTAACAAATCGCGCATGATAAGAGCCTTTATGGTAAAAGTAGCCATTATGCGGCTGCTACGTTCCGTGACTGCCGAGTTTACGGCCTAGTTATAAATATCAGACCGTGAACTATTTAGTCTCACGTACGAAGTAACTACGCACTCTGTTGGGCACAATATCATAATCACTACGCTAGGCAGGCTGTGTTTGGTGGACTGGTGTTGGGGAAACATGAATGAATAAAGAGTTTAATATTTTACTAGAGAACTATGCGTATTATGCTATGGTCAAAACCGCAGCAACATTCATTATAAATACTGTGTCAAATGAAACTATCTAGCTAAACTCTACAGACGTGGTGGGTATCGATTTTATACACGATAAAGGAAAAAAGATTTGATCAGATTTTTGGGGTGAACGACCGCTGGCAGTGTGTTATAGTACATACGATACTATATTTTATCGTGATTAGACACACATAACACATTACATCACGCCTGTAATCCCAGAAGGGTTAGGTTACCCACATTTCGAAAAAAACTATTCACGATTTTCGATTACAAATTAATAAAAATCACGTCTGTGAAGTTTACGCGAAAAACACTGCTTTTTAAATTGATATTTCAAGTGAATACACTTAATGGGATGGATGACCCCACAAAAAATGATCAATTTTTTTTTTTTTTTTAGATACTCGTATCGATACCCATCAAGTTTGCGAAGTTTCGCTATCTAATTAAGTTTGACACTGTAGAAGATATAAGCGGTGACACAGATGACGAGAGGTGACTTTATTTTATACCTACTATGTATATTGATTATTGATAGCCTTGTGTTTGATCACGACCACAATGGTAAGTTATTATGAGGTGAATGATGGAGCACGAAGAAGAGAGAAGGAAATGTAACCTTTTTACTCACGACTTGAATACTGTCCAACAGCCCATGCCCAACAGTGAAAATACTATGTACTTGATGGATTTATTGCTACTGAATACAATAACACAGTTATTACACTTAAATGCTACGTTAGAGAAATGCACAGCTAAACAATAGTGATGTGCATAAATGAGTGTGACGTACAAACTACCACAAAGGTAGCTCGTACAATAATTTAATGGTTTTACAATTCGTAGCATTTATAAAACCGTTTTATTAGACTAGAGCGACTTATGAGAGAGTAGAGAGAGAGTAAAGCCAGATTCACGTTACTGTGTTGTGTCATGTCGTGACGCCTTCTGACGTAGTGTTTGCCAATCAAAACACGTTGTGATTTGAGGTAGTCCTGACCCATTAGTTTGATTGGTGTATCCCGCATCACGACACAACACGACACAATAATGTGTCTGTGCCTTAATGTGACTTTGTTAGTTGTTCTCATCACATTTGTAGCGCATTTCCGCAATCTCCGGTAGAACGCACCACTTCGGCTACGTCTTTGCCCTACAATTATTTTTGACATTAACCCCACAAATTACTCCTTGTATATAGTTTCCATGTAAGGTAATTCTTCATTTTTACAAAACGTGCTGGGCACCAATTATGGCAATATTGTCGAGTGCACGACTACTTACGACCGGTCATTGAATCGGCCTAATTCAGAAGTGGACGATTACACTGAGTGTTCACGTAATTTTGCGCAGGTAAAAGAAAGATTTTTATTCTAAAAATACAGTATGTACAGTGTGTGTATGTGTATAAGTGTGCAGGGTGTGTGTGTTCTTATTCTTGCTTCTTGTCTTGTTTGGGCTATGCTAGTTATTCGACGAATCATAAGCCGGAATGTCCCAGATTGAGGTGACGTTCACCTATTCACACTGGGCCCGCGTCGTGGACTAAAGACCACTCTCTCTCGCAGAGAGAAGGCCCGTGTTCTAGGGGTGGGTACGTACATTCCACACTGATAAAAAACAAACTTTCCACCAGATTCTTATTCGAAATCAGTCTTAAATGTTCCCACTGCTGAGACACATGCCTCCTCTCTTCGAGAGGGTGTGGGCTGTAATCTATCACGCGGGCCTAGTGCGGGTTGGTAGTTGTCACATGGCTTAGATTTTTTTTATTTCTAGGACATGCCGGTTGCCTCACGATGTTTTCCTTTACCGTTTTGGGAGCAGTGGTGATGAAAGTATTGACACTGTAAAGCGCCTGCCTGTGTTTGAACTCGTCGTCGTCGAAGTCGGGGCCGTTACCACTGGGCCACCACTGCTCTCAGATTATTATTGATTATTGTACGTACTTTTCTGTTCTCTTTATTCTTCTTGTCTATTTATATGTGTGTACATAAATGGTTAAATAAATAAATAAACAAAAACTAGTTACAAAAATGTTTCAGTTTAATCTAATATATGTTGTTTAACTTCACCAATTTATGTGATTAAAAAGCCTTACACCAATATCAACCAAGCTAATAACAATGACTCATAACAGTGATTATAACGTAAGTTTTAATTCCCATTGCAGAACACTGTTACAAAGCTCACAAAAGTGGTTAGAAAATACGAGCAAGCGATAACTAAGTAAGTTTGAAACGGATCTTCATTTACTTACTGAAGTATTTAATTCAGAATACTAACTTTTGTAGACCTTATGAAAGCTTTAGCTTTGAAACACCGGAGTCAATGAAAGAAGAAAATTTGTTGATACTTCCAAAGTTTCAATGATTTATTAAGTATTTTGATCAGACTTTCTCTCTAGTCTCCTGTGATATGCCTACCAGTTTCTTATTCATTTTGTTAACATCTACAGTTTCATCATCAAATTTGTTTGTGTGTACGGTCGAACTAACGACCTCTGGCTTGACTTTCCATATATCTTATGCTGGACTATTGCTTCTTATTTACGTGTGTCCCGGGATAATGTGAACTTGACTTGGTTGAAACTTGACCAAAACGTAATAATTTTGTACTTACGTACTAACAACTACAGCATTTATCTGCACTACTAAAGTTAGTGAATTGATCATCATCAAAACTATTTTTATTGTGTGTATTAGAAATTGATCAATATAAACAGGAGAATGCAGATCATGGCAGGGTAGACAGGTAGCCAAATATCTTATGTTTAGCTGCATAGCCAACAATCCTTAAGCACATTTCTAGAAATATGTGTATCACACTATCTATTTTATTACAACGTTTCATCGGAATCTAGAACGCGATGAACCGCCTAGCAGAAATTCTTGATAGAAAATTGCATTTATAATGTAAACTGGAGGGGATTGTAAAAGGTTGCACCGGTTGAACGCTACAAGCTGGCGTTTGCAATTTTCTTCTTATTTTATGCATAAATATTTGATTGAACGAGCAACATCTGTCGAGATGTCAGTGGTTTGTGAAGTTGAACTGCGTGACTCTAGTACTAATAACAAAATGAGTAAAAGGTACCGAGATAGATAGTAATCTACTTTTAGGGATTAGCGAAGCACTGTAGTTTATGGAGCGGCGACTTTTCATAGCAGTTTTTTGTATTGTGTTTTTAGTGTATTTTTAAAAACCCCAAACGTAGCAAAACCATAGTTGCCTAGAAAAAAATCTCCATATGTTCCTTTTGAAATTGGTGAGAAAGTGGGAGAATTAATGGTGGGGAAGTACACGTGGTGGGTCTAAATTGTTTTTATGGAAATAATAATAAGGCTTAGCCGACGGAGCGTTGCTTCGCGGGGCTCCTACTTGTACTGGTTTAATAAAATAACCATTTTTTGTGAGGTTCCAAATTCAAATCACATTATGCACCATCTGCGATCATAATGAAATCCAGTACAATGTTATGGCCCGGCTAGAGACTTGGGATTTAGAAAAGAAATAATAATAGAATAATTTATTTAGAAAAAAAATATACTATCTATGATTTTACATTTGTATCATATTACCTACATATTACATTTTTTACACGATGCAAATAAGATTCTAGATACTCATTCAAAAGATTCAGTACAAACTCATTCGGCTCCACTGGAGATGACCATATTAACGGGCACTTAAACACTGATGGTTATCTGAAATGATATGAGTAGTTTGATCATAACATGACACATTCAAACCAGATAGCCATCTGAGCAAAACAGAATCGGGAAAAGAAACTTCATAAACACGTTGAACAGCAGCGGCATTACTTGCATTATATTCTAAGGGAATAACACGACGAAAAAGAAGACGTGCCTATTGCCCCGAGTCTAAATAAATTGGGAAAAGAACAGTAAGATGACGAGTAAGACATAATGACACTCCAATATAATAGGTACTGGGTAGATTAGATCAAAGTCAAAGTCAAAGCATTTATTTCAAAAAGGCTCATAAAAAGGCACTTTTGAACGTCAAAATTTACATTAAATATAGAACTGATTCTAGGCGCCACTTCAAAAAAGTAGTTTCGTATGGAGAAGACGTGGCAAGAAACTCCACCGTTACTCTTTTAAAATGTTTTACAATGTTTTGTATACATTAATTATGTTTCTATATGTGAAGACGATGCACCAAGAATAAAAATACTATACCACAATTGGTAAAAAGAATTAAAAATAAAGCAAAGGCATATAAATTAATCACGTGATAGGTACATAGTGCTCACATATTTACAAACAATTGTAAAAATATATGATAACTTGAATGTCTTGTTTGAATGTCGATATTGGGCAGTTATTGGGTTGTGGACTGGGCTTAAATAACATAATCATTTTTCTAAATGTTGAACAGACAAGCTGGCTTTTGCTTGAAATAAATTGGGAAAACAACAGTAAGATCACGAGTAAGACATTATGACACTCCAATATATACGTACTGGGTAGATTAGATAACTTGAGTGTATTGTTTGAATGTCGATATTGGGCAATTATTGGGTTGTAGACTGGGTTTAAATAACATTATCATTTTTCTAAATGTTGAACAGACAAGCTGGCTTTTGCTTGAAATAAATTGGGAAAACAACAGTAAGATCACGAGTAAGACATTATGACACTCCAATATATACGTACTGGGTAGATTAGATAACTTGAGTGTATTATTTGAATGTCGATATTGGGCAATTATTGGGTTGTAGACTGGGCTTAAATAACATTATCATTTTTCTAAATGTTGAACGAACAAGGTGGCTTATGCTACTACCATGTTGCTTTCTGGCATAATGAATATCGAAATACACAAGCAAAGTTAGAAGTCGGTTTCGTAAAATTCCTGAGATCTTTTTCTTCTTCTAGGCCTGTCGATGGTAATCTAAATGAACTCGGCCCAGAATTCGGCTACGTGTTTGGTAGTATTACTAGCATCTTTCAATACTTGCAACATGCACACGGACACAATATTAGGTGTCCCATCGTTTGTGAAACAGCACCATATTTACACACTTGTTGCGATGATTGACAATATGACATTTTAAATTGATTGCGCGAAGCCGTTAGCAAGTTTATGCGAAAAAGCCAGTACCTACGTTAAAAAGAAGGGAAATTCGTTCAAATGTTCGCTCTGAAAAGGAATAAAAAGTGATCTGGTTTGTAATGTGAAGCGAACCGTGTCATTGTTTCGAGCGAGATAGTTAGTGATCTCTCCTGTCTCCCATCATGAATATTTAGTTTTATAACTTTAGCGAGAGCGTGATTCTATTTCAGTAAATTGGAGTATTCTAATGGAAATAAAGTTTTCTATAAAATAATGATGAACCTGGAAAAGCAAAACTAGATTTTAACGGGGTGCTTTACGAAATTCTAAACGTGATGGTTATTACTACCGATTTTCAAAAGTCCGAATTTAATAATACCTATTCAATTCAATAGCCCCAGATATCAAAATTTTGGAAAAAAGTTCACTACATCTCCTAGGTTCCCCAATTGTCGAAGACAGCTTTTCACAATTCGTCGACGAAAAAATTAAACATTTTAACGATATTTCGGAAAGACTTTCTAAAATTAATTTACAGTCGGCATTCACCCTTATCAGATATTGCTGTTTCGGTCCAAATTGTATGTATTTTCTCCGCTCTTCCTCTTTATGGAAACAGTCACGGAGTCACGAAGAAAAAAAAAACCTTTTAGAAAAAATTGATCATATTATTCGAAATACTCTAACATCCATTTTTAATGTGGCATTGGACGACCGTGCGTGGCTGCAAGCCACACTACAAATTCGTTTTGGTGGGCACGGCGTCCGTAAAATTTCCAGTTTAAGCCTACTGGCGTTCCTGTTCTCTGTCCATAGCACCGAAAAGTTAACCACAAGAATTCATAGCCCGTTCTCAGGTTACTCGTGAAGTGCCGTGTTTGACCGATGCGGTGTTCGCCTGGAAAGTGGCTTGCCCGGACACGGTTCTGCCCGAGAACCCTTCTTCCCAGAGACAGTGGGATGAGCTGCTCTGCAGGTTGGTACGGAATAATCTCATTAATACGTTCACCAGTACTGCCGAGCGTGCCCGCCTGCTGGCTGTAGGCGAATGGGAGTCGGGCCTCTGGCTTCAGGCGCTACCGTCACCCAACGTGTGACGTGTGTTTGCATCTGGGCGCTCCTTGCGGGGCTCCGCATCGCTGTCAATACGGTGAACCAGTCAACTGCCTCGGACGCGATGGCCTATCCTGCAGTTAGAGCGCTGGTCGGATGGCACGACACGCCAGCATTAATGACACCATCCGTCGGGCTCTTGTCACCGCCGGGGTGCCAGCTGTTTTATGACCCAATGGCTTGGCACGTGACGATGGGAAGAGGTCAGATGGAATAACCATAATGCCTTGTAAGTTGGGTAGGCCTTTGGTGTGGGATGCAACCTGTGTCGTCACCCTCGCGCCATCCCATCTTCCTAGCACGGCGGGCTGTGCCGGGGCGGCTGCTGCAGGAGCAGAAAACGGCGCAAGTATAACAACCTTATTAGGAGCTATATGTTTGAACCGTTTGGGGTTGAAACACTAGGTCCTTGGGGTCAGATTGCTCATCAGTTATTTCGGGACATCGCCAAATGGTTGGTCGACACTTCTCGTGACCAGAGGGCTGGCCAATTTTTTTGCCCAAAGAATAAGCATTGCCATCCAACGTGGCAATGCTGCCAGCCTTTTGGGCACTTGTCCCGTTGACAGCGATGCGGACGTATTTTTTGATGCCCTATGCTCTTTCCCCCATTTTTTGTATACTTTTGTACATAAGATTTTAGTAATAGATTGTATTATAGATTGTATTTCGTAATTTAGATTTTATTTCTATATAATATAATGATATTTGAAGTGGCTTTTTGGATAAAAAATACCTATGAAATATACTGTGTATTATAAAAAATTACGAAATTTATTTGTCCGAAAGTCGTAAATACAATTTGTTTATTTTCCGATTTTCATACGTTATAAGAATCAAATGCTCCATGAGGTTCAAAAAACGACATTCCGATTTTTTATATGCCGAATAATCACTCACAAATGCAAAGCTCAGCTTAGGCCTCGCGGACTGTACCTATCTGTGTGAAGGGAACTGCGACATCTTTTCTCTTGGATTATTTGACTTGGGTGCATAAGCTGTGAGGCGAATGTAGACCATATTTTATGCTAAACTAGTTTTCTCCTAACTCCTCTCGCGTGAAGTTTTGCGACTTTTCTTTATTCGGGACCAAGTTTTCCACGTGTCGGGCTATTTTACGGTCTTTTGAAATGTAGGGTTCAGATAATACAATTATTATTTACTTATCTGGATGAATCTTAGTGTCCAATTTGTCGCAACTCTTTTGGGGCGTTTTGTATCGGATAGGCCGTGATGCATGTCACCTGAAATTGGGCGCCTGTAGTGCTATTCTGTAACCATCTCACCGTGAAAACTTAAGTGAAGTGAGCGTGGAGTGAGCTGTCAGTGCCACTGATGCTAGGGATTGACCAAGACGGGATGACACTGACAGCTCACTCCACGTAAGTCTTCACGGTAAGATTTTTACAGAATCGACAGGCTGTTTTGATAATTTGCGAAAACTGACAGATGTAATCAATTATATTACAAGTAAAATGAGGTAGATAGGTTGAACGCCCTCCGCAAGTGGCATGTCAACACTTGGTAGGAAAGTTTTCTTTGTCTTTTCTCTTTTTTGCTACCGATAATTACAACATGTCCGTCTTCCACGTGCCATATAATAGTGTGACATCGCCGCGCAAACTGAAACCAAGGATATTTGTTTATGATTCTGAATCCCCACTGCGTTGAAATTCGTAGGATAAAAAAAAATGCTTTTCCATACATTTTGACCTATGAAAAATGAAAAAAATGAAAAAAAGTGCAATACCTAGGTATTGCACTTTTTTATGAAACAACAGATTTTTTTTTAAATACCCGACGATACATTTCAACGCATTGTCGCGGTGTCCCTGCCTTGTTAACGTCATTTATTTCGGTACCCACATAACACTTGTTAAAGCAAATTCAAAATTTTCGTGTAGGATTTGAGAAAGTGTGGTGATCATGGCTGGGCAGCATTTGAATTAAGTACTCTTCTTCTTCTTTTTCTTCGTTTCGATGGCACGACACTTGTTCATATACATTTAGCCTATAACTCTGCTACTTCCACGGCGTTATCGGTAGCAGCGCAGAGGTCACTTTGGCTGCATGTTTAGCTTCACAGAGGGCAGGATAGGAGGTGGAGCATAGTTTGTTACCTAGCAGCACATCCACACCCTGCTGTTGTTCCGTCGAAGTAGCCCCACTTTACGAGGTTCGACTTACACCTTCCCGCTTGGGTTCGGAGACGATTCAGCGACTTCCAAGTGGACCACGGAAGGTTGCACCCTGCAGGGAGATGTTCGTTTGGAAGTAGATAATGAGTAGGTCGAGGAAAGGTATTCTGCCACAGTTTACAACGGGCGTAAATCGGGTTATCTGGTATTAGTGACGCTGTCGATTTGAGGAAACGGTGCCTGCTTTTTAGCCTTTGAGCGCCAAATAGAGAGTGTCTAGTGTCAGACTACTGTTTGTGTTACTCCACTGCGCTTGCAACTTCTCTTCGGGCTTGTGGAGGTACTATGACAGCTGTGGGGTATAGTGCGTTGATCGGGCTCGGTTAGAGGCAGCCTGTGATTATTCGGCATGTTTCGTTCTTAGCAGAATCTACTTCCTTGGCGTGGGCGGAACGATTCCACACTGGACACGCATAGTCATCCACAGAGAATTGAAGGCCGGTGGTCCGGAGTACCTGAGATGAAGCACTCCAGGTGGTTGAGGTTAGGCGCCTGAGCAATTTGTTACGGGAACCTATTCTTTTTATCGCCATTGAATACTGCAATAACCCTACCTACCTAGGAGTAACCCTTGACTTGTCTGAAAACCAATTACGTAATTGTAATTGAAATACATATTTGAAATACGTATTTGAAAAACAAATACACATTTGGTATTATTAATAATAATAAAAATAAGGTGACTCTTACATAAACCTAGAAACACTATTTATTGTACCTACTGCATTATATCTTCAAATACACGTTTCAAATATACCTACACCAAAAAGGATTTTGAGATTTGTATTTAATAAACTAAGAATGTATTTTGCCCAGCCATGGCTGCATGTTGTTGATAAATGCTCGTTTCTTCTCTGCAGTGGAATGGCCTTTGTTCTTGTGAAAATCACAGGGACTGGTATTATATTACTCTTAACAATGTGTTACTGTTACGTACCTACCCATGCTTACATTTCCCATATGCTGAGTGCCGATGACGGATTTAGGTCAGATGAAAGTGATATGTAGAATGTTAAAATTATCATAACTAATTTGTGTAAAATTTTTGACGATAAACCTCTACCTATGAAACGTTATTTCATGGGGTGTCACAACTTTTGGAGTTTCTATTCTACGTACTTATTGAATAAGCAATAAAACTTAAATTAATTGGTACCTAGTTATAGTTTTGGCTTACTTTTGAGGATTCCGGACCCAAAGAGTACCAACGGAACCCTATTACTAAGCCCCCGCTGTCTTTCCGTTTGTCTGTCTGTCAGCGGGCTGTAGTAATAGGTAGACAGTTTAAATTTTCACAGATTGTACTTCTATTACCACTATAACAGCAAGTAATAAAAAAAAACACACGGTTCTTGTAAGAAAACAAGATTCGAGGATTTTATTTGGGGTCAAAGGCCATTTGTAGTGATGTTACTTGAAGTGTTAGTTGAGAAAATCTGTTTTTTTAAACCCATTACGTTTGTGAAGTTGACACAATTATTTTACGCAAAAAAAAAACTTCAATCAAATTAATTTATTTTTTATTTTATCATGTTTACAGTCAACTAAAACCTCTGAACGTGAGAACTCTTTGGTCGAGCTGTACATTTTCTCTGTAGAGAGCTGTAAAGTTTCCATACTATTTTCTTTGTTGAGGTTCCAAATTCAAATCACATGGATGTCCAGACGGTGATAATGAAATTCAGTACAATATTATTACCCGGCTAGAGTCTTAAATGATATGTCAAAGAGTATAATAATAATATGGCAATAACATGCTCTAAGTTCGGTTTGCATGACATATAATTTGACATTAGCGAGCAGGTGGTGTGGAATCAACGACCATATAGTTTTATGACCATATAGTTTTTTTGGGTGTGAAACCACTAAATGACTTCTCCCGCTCTAGGTGGAGCGGGAGGGCGTGTCAGACTTTTACTGACTAAAACCCACCCGTGTTCCTTCTGTTGCCTGTGCCAGGGCCACGGTTACTCTTTCGAATTGCCCGCGACCCTGAGGCGTCGGCCCTATCGGACTCCGTCATTTTGTGCTGACATCTCTGTGAGGCGCGCGTGGAACACGACGCGCCGTCGACCCGGCATGGTCCCTACCGGACGGCGAGCTACCCATTGCTCGCCGTCCGCAAGCCCGCGCCTACGGTGGCCGGAAATCTGCTTGCGATTCCCGACGCCCAGGGCGTCTCCTGCGTCACGCGCTCCGCCTCCTGCTTCGCAAGCATTACTGCTTCGTAGAAGGAGGTGACGGCTTTCCATTCCCTCTCGCTCGGTACCATGGCCTGGACCAGTGCCGGATGCGAGAGATCGCCAATCGCCTCCGCGAGGACACTGCGGTGCTCCGCCCAAGCTGGGCAGACCTCCACCGTATGCTACACCGTGTCCTGCGGGCGATCCACACAATAGAAACACCCGGGCGTTTCCTCCCGCCTTATTCGAAACAGGAACCTCCCGAAACAACCGTGTCCGGTGAGGACCTGTGTCAGACGGAAGGTGAGGACGCCGTGGGGCCTCTCCAACCACTCCTCAAAGAAGGGACTTACCGCCGCTATTGTGGCGTACGCAGGCGTCGATGTCCCTGCCACCCTATATATACATTCAGACAGATAAAGGGGCAATCGTAAATTAGATGTTTTTTAAATATCACCATAGTCTAAAACAAATAAACGTCAAGCAATGTCACTGTCAAGATGACAGGACAGTGTTGCAAAACCTTTTATCATTAATAATTATAGTTTATTAATTATAAGAACTATGCAAATCAAACAACGTAGCCAAACCATGTTTTGTGCAGTGTGTCGGAGACGCGGCTTATGGTCATCACAATTAGCCATTTAAGTCAACTGCTAGACGTAAACCTAGCTAAATCGATTTCCACTCGGAACAGATTCCAGCCGTTTTCATCCAACATGTGGCAAGACATGCTACTTACAATATGAATCTATGAATGAGAGTTTTAATATGTGCGTTGTGGAGGATTATCACCATGAGTTTTTCTGTGGCACTCTTAGAGTCTACTTTTTGACAGGTGACAAATTTGTCGGGGGCGGCGGCCTTCGAGGGACCCGGCTGAGGCTCTATTACTTTGTCAATTAACAACTAAAACTTATTTTACATAAATTATCTGAATTCAAGACTTTGGATATAGCTACAATTTAATAGGAATCGCGTTCAAAAATGATTCGTAGATCTAAACTACGCGATCGTAGCACTGTGCTACGCCGTAGCGGGGGGTTGCGTAGCAGGGTGAGTTACGCACGTAGGCTTCATTGAACGAGTCATTTTAAGAAAGATATCTTAGGGAGATGATAATAATGATTATGAGTAATGTATATAAGTATATATTTCAATCGCATACCTAATTATAATCACCGGTGTTTGTCCAAGAGTCAAGATAAGGTACTTACAAATTGTAATACCCCAGTTTTCTTACTCAGCCGTAACAAATCGCGCATGATAAGAGCCTTTATGGTAAAAGTAGCCATTATGCGGCTGCTACGTTCCGTGACTGCCGAGTTTACGGCCTAGTTATAAATATCAGACCGTGAACTATTTAGTCTCACGTACGAAGTAACTACGCACTCTGTTGGGCACAATATCATAATCACTACGCTAGGCAGGCTGTGTTTGGTGGACTGGTGTTGGGGAAACATGAATGAATAAAGAGTTTAATATTTTACTAGAGAACTATGCGTATTATGCTATGGTCAAAACCGCAGCAACATTCATTATAAATACTGTGTCAAATGAAACTATCTAGCTAAACTCTACAGACGTGGTGGGTATCGATTTTATACACGATAAAGGAAAAAAGATTTGATCAGATTTTTGGGGTGAACGACGGCTGGCAGTGTGTTATAGTACATACGATACTATATTTTATCGTGATTAGACACACATAACACATTACATCACGCCTGTAATCCCAGAAGGGTTAGGTTGCCCACATTTCGAAAAAAACTATTCACGATTTTCGATTACAAATTAATAAAAATCACGTCTGTGAAGTTTACACGAAAAACACTGCTTTTTAAATTGATATTTCAAGTGAATACACTTAATGGGATGGATGACCCCACAAAAAGTGATCAATTTTTTTTTTTTTTTTTAGATACTCGTATCGATACCCATCACGTTTGCGAAGTTTCGCTATCTAATTAAGTTTGACACTGTAGAAGATATAAGCGGTGACACAGATGACGAGAGGTGACTTTATTTTATACCTACTATGTATATTGATTATTGATAGCCTTGTGTTTGATCACGACCACAATGGTAAGTTATTATGAGGTGAATGATGGAGCACGAAGAAGAGAGAAGGAAATGTAACCTTTTTACTCACGACTTGAATACTGTCCAACAGCCCATGCCCAACAGTGAAAATACTATGTACTTGATGGATTTATTGCTACTGAATACAATAACACAGTTATTACACTTAAATGCTACGTTAGAGAAATGCACAGCTAAACAATAGTGATGTGCATAAATGAGTGTGACGTACAAACTACCACAAAGGTAGCTCGTACAATAATTTAATGGTTTTACAATTCGTAGCATTTATAAAACCGTTTTATTAGACTAGAGCGACTTATGAGAGAGTAGAGAGAGAGTAAAGCCAGATTCACGTTACTGTGTTGTGTCATGTCGTGACGCCTTCTGACGTAGTGTTTGCCAATCAAAACACGTTGTGATTTGAGGTAGTCCTGAACAGATTAGTTTGATTGGTGTATCCCGCATCACGACACAACACGACACAATAATGTGTCTGTGCCTTAATGTGACTTTGTTAGTTGTTCTCATCACATTTGTAGCGCATTTCCGCAATCTCCGGTAGAACGCACCACTTCGGCTACGTCTTTGCCCTACAATTATTTTTGACATTAACCCCACAAATTACTCCTTGTATATAGTTTCCATGTAAGGTAATTCTTCATTTTTACAAAACGTGCTGGGCACCAATTATGGCAATATTGTCGAGTGCACGACTACTTACGACCGGTCATTGAATCGGCCTAATTCAGAAGTGGACGATTACACTGAGTGTTCACGTAATTTTGCGCAGGTAAAAGAAAGATTTTTATTCTAAAAATACAGTATGTACAGTGTGTGTATGTGTATAAGTGTGCAGGGTGTGTGTGTTCTTATTCTTGCTTCTTGTCTTGTTTGGGCTATGCTAGTTATTCGACGAATCATAAGCCGGAATGTCCCAGATTGAGGTGACGTTCACCTATTCACACTGGGCCCGCGTCGTGGACTAAAGACCACTCTCTCTCGCAGAGAGAAGGCCCGTGTTCTAGGGGTGGGTACGTACATTCCACACTGATAAAAAACAAACTTTCCACCAGATTCTTATTCGAAATCAGTCTTAAATGTTCCCACTGCTGAGACACATGCCTCCTCTCTTCGAGAGGGTGTGGGCTGTAATCTATCACGCGGGCCTAGTGCGGGTTGGTAGTTGTCACATGGCTTAGATTTTTTTTATTTCTAGGACATGCCGGTTGCCTCACGATGTTTTCCTTTACCGTTTTGGGAGCAGTGGTGATGAAAGTATTGACACTGTAAAGCGCCTGCCTGTGTTTGAACTCGTCGTCGTCGAAGTCGGGGCCGTTACCACTGGGCCACCACTGCTCTCAGATTATTATTGATTATTGTACGTACTTTTCTGTTCTCTTTATTCTTCTTGTCTATTTATATGTGTGTACATAAATGGTTAAATAAATAAATAAACAAAAACTAGTTACAAAAATGTTTCAGTTTAATCTAATATATGTTGTTAAACTTCACCAATTTATGTGATTAAAAAGCCTTACACCAATATCAACCAAGCTAATAACAATGACTCATAACAGTGATTATAACGTAAGTTTTAATTCCCATTGCAGAACACTGTTACAAAGCTCACAAAAGTGGTTAGAAAATACGAGCAAGCGATAACTAAGTAAGTTTGAAACGGATCTTCATTTACTTACTGAAGTATTTAATTCAGAATACTAACTTTTGTAGACCTTATGAAAGCTTTAGCTTTGAAACACCGGAGTCAATGAAAGAAGAAAATTTGTTGATACTTCCAAAGTTTCAATGATTTATTAAGTATTTTGATCAGACTTTCTCTCTAGTCTCCTGTGATATGCCTACCAGTTTCTTATTCATTTTGTTAACATCTACAGTTTCATCATCAAATTTGTTTGTGTGTACGGTCGAACTAACGACCTCTGGCTTGCCTGTCCATATATGTTACGCTGGACTATTGCTTCTTATTTACGTGTGTCCCGGGATAATGTGCAAGCCCAGAAGGGTTGAAACTTGACCAAAACGTAATAATTTTGTACCTACGTACTAACAACTACAGCATTTATCTGCACTACTAAAGTTAGTGAATTGATCATCATCAAAATTATTTTTATTGTGTGTATTAGAAATTGATCAATATAAACAGGAGAATGCAGCTGATCATGGCAGGGTAGACAGGTAGCCAAATATCTTATGTTTAGCTGCATAGCCAACAATCCTTAAGCACATTTCTAGAAATATGTGTATCACACTATCTATTTTATTACAACGTTTCATCGGAATCTAGAACGCGATGAACCGCCTAGCAGAAATTCTTGATAGAAAATTGCATTTATAATGTAAACTGGAGGGGATTGTAAAAGGTTGCACCGGTTGAACGCTACAAGCTGGCGTTTGCAATTTTCTTCTTATTTTATGCATAAATATTTGATTGAACGAGCAACATCTGTCGAAATGTCAGTGGTTCGTGAAGTTGAACTGCGTGACTCTAGTACTAATAACAAAATGAGTAAAAAGCACCGAGATAGATAGTAATCTACTTTTAGGGATTAGCGAAGCACTGTAGTTTATGGAGCGGCGACTTTTCATAGCAGTTTTTTGTATTGTGTTTTTAGTGTATTTTTAAAAACCCCAAACGTAGCAAAACCATAGTTGCCTAGAAAAAAATCTCCATATGTTCCTTTTGAGATTGGTGAGAAAGTGGGAGAATTAATGGTGGGGAAGTACACGTGGTGGGTCTAAATTGTTTTTATGGAAATAATAATAAGGCTTAGCCGACGGAGCGTTGCTTCGCGGGGCTTCTACTTGTACTGGTTTAAATAAAATAATCATTTTTTGTGAGGTTCCAAATTCAAATCACATTATGAACCAGCTGCGATCATAATGAAATCCAGTACAATGTTATGGCCCGGCTAGAGACTTGGGATTTAGAAAAGAAAGAATAATAAAATAATTTATTTAGAAAAAAAAAATACTATCTATGATTTTACATTTGTATCATATTACCTACATATTACATTTTTTACACGATGCAAATAAGATTCTAGATACTCATTCAAATAAAGCAAAGGCATATAAATTAATCACGTGATAGGTACATTGTGCTCACATATTTACAAACAATTGTAAAAATATATGATAACTTGAATGTCTTGTTTGAATGTCGATATTGGGCAGTTATTGGGTTGTGGCTTAAGTAACATAATCATTTTTCTAAATGTTGAACAGACAAGGTGGCTTATGCTACTACCATGGTGCTTTCTGGCATAATGAATATCGAAATACACAAGCAAAGTTAGAAGTCGGTTTCGTAAAATTCCTGAGATCTTTTTCTTCTTCTAAGCCTGTCGATGGTAATCTAAATGTACTCGGCCCAGAATTCGGCTACGTGTTTGGTACTATTACTAGCATCTTTCAATACTTGCAACATGCACACGGACACGATATTTGGTGTCCCATCGTTTGTGAAACAGCACCATATTTACACACTTGTTGCGATGATTGACAATATGACATTTTAAATTGATTGCGCGAAGCCGTTAGCAAGTTTATGCGAAAAAGCCAGTACCTACGTTAAAAAGAAGGGAAATTCGTTCAAATGTTCGCTCTGAAAAGGAATAAAAAGTGATCTGGTTTGTAATGTGAAGCGAACCGTGTCATTGTTTCGAGCGAGATAGTTAGTGATCTCTCCTGTCTCCCATCATGAATATTTAGTTTTATAACTTTAGCGAGAGCGTGATTCTATTTCAGTAAATTGGAGTATTCTAATGGAAATAAAGTTTTCTATAAAATAATGATGAACCTGGAAAAGCAAAACTAGATTTTAACGGGGTGCTTTACGAAATTCTAAACGTGATGGTTATTACTACCGATTTTCAAAAGTCCGAATTTAATAATACCTATTCAATTCAATAGCCCCAGATATCAAAATTTTGGAAAAAAGTTCACTACATCTCCTAGGTTCCCCAATTGTCGAAGACAGCTTTTCACAATTCGTCGACGAAAAAATTAAACATTTTAACGATATTTCGGAAAGACTTTCTAAAATTAATTTACAGTCGGCATTCACCCTTATCAGATATTGCTGTTTCGGTCCAAATTGTATGTATTTTCTCCGCTCTTCCTCTTTATGGAAACAGTCACGGAGTCACGAAGAAAAAAAAAACCTTTTAGAAAAAATTGATCATATTATTCGAAATACTCTAACATCCATTTTTAATGTGGCATTGGACGACCGTGCGTGGCTGCAAGCCACACTACAAATTCGTTTTGGTGGGCACGGCGTCCGTAAAATTTCCAGTTTAAGCCTACTGGCGTTCCTGTTCTCTGTCCATAGCACCGAAAAGTTAACCACAAGAATTCATAGCCCGTTCTCAGGTTACTCGTGAAGTGCCGTGTTTGACCGATGCGGTGTTCGCCTGGAAAGTGGCTTGCCCGGACACGGTTCTGCCCGAGAACCCTTCTTCCCAGAGACAGTGGGATGAGCTGCTCTGCAGGTTGGTACGGAATAATCTCATTAATACGTTCACCAGTACTGCCGAGCGTGCCCGCCTGCTGGCTGTAGGCGAATGGGAGTCGGGCCTCTGGCTTCAGGCGCTACCGTCACCCAACGTGTGACGTGTGTTTGCATCTGGGCGCTCCTTGCGGGGCTCCGCATCGCTGTCAATACGGTGAACCAGTCAACTGCCTCGGACGCGATGGCCTATCCTGCAGTTAGAGCGCTGGTCGGATGGCACGACACGCCAGCATTAATGACACCATCCGTCGGGCTCTTGTCACCGCCGGGGTGCCAGCTGTTTTATGACCCAATGGCTTGGCACGTGACGATGGGAAGAGGTCAGATGGAATAACCATAATGCCTTGTAAGTTGGGTAGGCCTTTGGTGTGGGATGCAACCTGTGTCGTCACCCTCGCGCCATCCCATCTTCCTAGCACGGCGGGCTGTGCCGGGGCGGCTGCTGCAGGAGCAGAAAACGGCGCAAGTATAACAACCTTATTAGGAGCTATATGTTTGAACCGTTTGGGGTTGAAACACTAGGTCCTTGGGGTCAGATTGCTCATCAGTTATTTCGGGACATCGCCAAATGGTTGGTCGACACTTCTCGTGACCAGAGGGCTGGCCAATTTTTTTGCCCAAAGAATAAGCATTGCCATCCAACGTGGCAATGCTGCCAGCCTTTTGGGCACTTGTCCCGTTGACAGCGATGCGGACGTATTTTTTGATGCCCTATGCTCTTTCCCCCATTTTTTGTATACTTTTGTACATAAGATTTTAGTAATAGATTGTATTATAGATTGTATTTCGTAATTTAGATTTTATTTCTATATAATATAATGATATTTGAAGTGGCTTTTTGGATAAAAAATACCTATGAAATATACTGTGTATTATAAAAAATTAGGAAATTTATTTGTCCGAAAGTCGTAAATACAATTTGTTTATTTTCCGATTTTCATACGTTATAAGAATCAAATGCTCCATGAGGTTCAAAAAACGACATTCCGATTTTTTATATGCCGAATAATCACTCACAAATGCAAAGCTCAGCTTAGGCCTCGCGGACTGTACCTATCTGTGTGAAGGGAACTGCGACATCTTTTCTCTTGGATTATTTGACTTGGGTGCATAAGCTGTGAGGCGAATGTAGACCATATTTTATGCTAAACTAGTTTTCTCCTAACTCCTCTCGCGTGAAGTTTTGCGACTTTTCTTTATTCGGGACCAAGTTTTCCACGTGTCGGGCTATTTTACGGTCTTTTGAAATGTAGGGTTCAGATAATACAATTATTATTTACTTATCTGGATGAATCTTAGTGTCCAATTTGTCGCAACTCTTTTGGGGCGTTTTGTATCGGATAGGCCGTGATGCATGTCACCTGAAATTGGGCGCCTGTAGTGCTATTCTGTAACCATCTCACCGTGAAAACTTAAGTGAAGTGAGCGTGGAGTGAGCTGTCAGTGCCACTGATGCTAGGGATTGACCAAGACGGGATGACACTGACAGCTCACTCCACGTAAGTCTTCACGGTAAGATTTTTACAGAATCGACAGGCTGTTTTGATAATTTGCGAAAACTGACAGATGTAATCAATTATATTACAAGTAAAATGAGGTAGATAGGTTGAACGCCCTCCGCAAGTGGCATGTCAACACTTGGTAGGAAAGTTTTCTTTGTCTTTTCTCTTTTTTGCTACCGATAATTACAACATGTCCGTCTTCCACGTGCCATATAATAGTGTGACATCGCCGCGCAAACTGAAACCAAGGATATTTGTTTATGATTCTGAATCCCCACTGCGTTGAAATTCGTAGGATAAAAAAAAATGCTTTTCCATACATTTTGACCTATGAAAAATGAAAAAAATGAAAAAAAGTGCAATACCTAGGTATTGCACTTTTTTATGAAACAACAGTATTTTTTTTTAAATACCCGACGATACATTTCAACGCATTGTCGCGGTGTCCCTGCCTTGTTAACGTCATTTATTTCGGTACCCACATAACACTTGTTAAAGCAAATTCAAAATTTTCGTGTAGGATTTGAGAAAGTGTGGTGATCATGGCTGGGCAGCATTTGAATTAAGTACTCTTCTTCTTCTTTTTCTTCGTTTCGATGGCACGACACTTGTTCATATACATTTAGCCTATAACTCTGCTACTTCCACGGCGTTATCGGTAGCAGCGCAGAGGTCACTTTGGCTGCATGTTTAGCTTCACAGAGGGCAGGATAGGAGGTGGAGCATAGTTTGTTACCTAGCAGCACATCCACACCCTGCTGTCGTTCCGTCGAAGTAGCCCCACTTTACGAGGTTCGACTTACACCTTCCCGCTTGGGTTCGGAGACGATTCAGCGACTTCCAAGTGGACCACGGAAGGTTGCACCCTGCAGGGAGATGTTCGTTTGGAAGTAGATAATGAGTAGGTCGAGGAAAGGTATTCTGCCACAGTTTACAACGGGCGTAAATCGGGTTATCTGGTATTAGTGACGCTGTCGATTTGAGGAAACGGTGCCTGCTTTTTAGCCTTTGAGCGCCAAATAGAGAGTGTCTAGTGTCAGACTACTGTTTGTGTTACTCCACTGCGCTTGCAACTTCTCTTCGGGCTTGTGGAGGTACTATGACAGCTGTGGGGTATAGTGCGTTGATCGGGCTCGGTTAGAGGCAGCCTGTGATTATTCGGCATGTTTCGTTCTTAGCAGAATCTACTTCCTTGGCGTGGGCGGAACGATTCCACACTGGACACGCATAGTCATCCACAGAGAATTGAAGGCCGGTGGTCCGGAGTACCTGAGATGAAGCACTCCAGGTGGTTGAGGTTAGGCGCCTGAGCAATTTGTTACGGGAACCTATTCTTTTTATCGCCATTGAATACTGCAATAACCCTACCTACCTAGGAGTAACCCTTGACTTGTCTGAAAACCAATTACGTAATTGTAATTGAAATACATATTTGAAATACGTATTTGAAAAACAAATACACATTTGGTATTATTAATAATAATAAAAATAAGGTGACTCTTACATAAACCTAGAAACACTATTTATTGTACCTACTGCATTATATCTTCAAATACACGTTTCAAATATACCTACACCAAAAAGGATTTTGAGATTTGTATTTAATAAACTAAGAATGTATTTTGCCCAGCCATGGCTGCATGTTGTTGATAAATGCTCGTTTCTTCTCTGCAGTGGAATGGCCTTTGTTCTTGTGAAAATCACAGGGACTGGTATTATATTACTCTTAACAATGTGTTACTGTTACGTACCTACCCATGCTTACATTTCCCATATGCTGAGTGCCGATGACGGATTTAGGTCAGATGAAAGTGATATGTAGAATGTTAAAATTATCATAACTAATTTGTGTAAAATTTTTGACGATAAACCTCTACCTATGAAACGTTATTTCATGGGGTGTCACAACTTTTGGAGTTTCTATTCTACGTACTTATTGAATAAGCAATAAAACTTAAATTAATTGGTACCTAGTTATAGTTTTGGCTTACTTTTGAGGATTCCGGACCCAAAGAGTACCAACGGAACCCTATTACTAAGCCCCCGCTGTCTTTCCGTTTGTCTGTCTGTCAGCGGGCTGTAGTAATAGGTAGACAGTTTAAATTTTCACAGATTGTACTTCTATTACCACTATAACAGCAAGTAATAAAAAAAAACACACGGTTCTTGTAAGAAAACAAGATTCGAGGATTTTATTTGGGGTCAAAGGCCATTTGTAGTGATGTTACTTGAAGTGTTAGTTGAGAAAATCTGTTTTTTTAAACCCATTACGTTTGTGAAGTTGACACAATTATTTTACGCAAAAAAAAAACTTCAATCAAATTAATTTATTTTTTATTTTATCATGTTTACAGTCAACTAAAACCTCTGAACGTGAGAACTCTTTGGTCGAGCTGTACATTTTCTCTGTAGAGAGCTGTAAAGTTTCCATACTATTTTCTTTGTTGAGGTTCCAAATTCAAATCACATGGATGTCCAGACGGTGATAATGAAATTCAGTACAATATTATTACCCGGCTAGAGTCTTAAATGATATGTCAAAGAGTATAATAATAATATGGCAATAACATGCTCTAAGTTCGGTTTGCATGACATATAATTTGACATTAGCGAGCAGGTGGTGTGGAATCAACGACCATATAGTTTTATGACCATATAGTTTTTTTGGGTGTGAAACCACTAAATGACTTCTCCCGCTCTAGGTGGAGCGGGAGGGCGTGTCAGACTTTTACTGACTAAAACCCACCCGTGTTCCTTCTGTTGCCTGTGCCAGGGCCACGGTTACTCTTTCGAATTGCCCGCGACCCTGAGGCGTCGGCCCTATCGGACTCCGTCATTTTGTGCTGACATCTCTGTGAGGCGCGCGTGGAACACGACGCGCCGTCGACCCGGCATGGTCCCTACCGGACGGCGAGCTACCCATTGCTCGCCGTCCGCAAGCCCGCGCCTACGGTGGCCGGAAATCTGCTTGCGATTCCCGACGCCCAGGGCGTCTCCTGCGTCACGCGCTCCGCCTCCTGCTTCGCAAGCATTACTGCTTCGTAGAAGGAGGTGACGGCTTTCCATTCCCTCTCGCTCGGTACCATGGCCTGGACCAGTGCCGGATGCGAGAGATCGCCAATCGCCTCCGCGAGGACACTGCGGTGCTCCGCCCAAGCTGGGCAGACCTCCACCGTATGCTACACCGTGTCCTGCGGGCGATCCACACAATAGAAACACCCGGGCGTTTCCTCCCGCCTTATTCGAAACAGGAACCTCCCGAAACAACCGTGTCCGGTGAGGACCTGTGTCAGACGGAAGGTGAGGACGCCGTGGGGCCTCTCCAACCACTCCTCAAAGAAGGGACTTACCGCCGCTATTGTGGCGTACGCAGGCGTCGATGTCCCTGCCACCCTATATATACATTCAGACAGATAAAGGGGCAATCGTAAATTAGATGTTTTTTAAATATCACCATAGTCTAAAACAAATAAACGTCAAGCAATGTCACTGTCAAGATGACAGGACAGTGTTGCAAAACCTTTTATCATTAATAATTATAGTTTATTAATTATAAGAACTATGCAAATCAAACAACGTAGCCAAACCATGTTTTGTGCAGTGTGTCGGAGACGCGGCTTATGGTCATCACAATTAGCCATTTAAGTCAACTGCTAGACGTAAACCTAGCTAAATCGATTTCCACTCGGAACAGATTCCAGCCGTTTTCATCCAACATGTGGCAAGACATGCTACTTACAATATGAATCTATGAATGAGAGTTTTAATATGTGCGTTGTGGAGGATTATCACCATGAGTTTTTCTGTGGCACTCTTAGAGTCTACTTTTTGACAGGTGACAAATTTGTCGGGGGCGGCGGCCTTCGAGGGACCCGGCTGAGGCTCTATTACTTTGTCAATTAACAACTAAAACTTATTTTACATAAATTATCTGAATTCAAGACTTTGGATATAGCTACAATTTAATAGGAATCGCGTTCAAAAATGATTCGTAGATCTAAACTACGCGATCGTAGCACTGTGCTACGCCGTAGCGGGGGGTTGCGTAGCAGGGTGAGTTACGCACGTAGGCTTCATTGAACGAGTCATTTTAAGAAAGATATCTTAGGGAGATGATAATAATGATTATGAGTAATGTATATAAGTATATATTTCAATCGCATACCTAATTATAATCACCGGTGTTTGTCCAAGAGTCAAGATAAGGTACTTACAAATTGTAATACCCCAGTTTTCTTACTCAGCCGTAACAAATCGCGCATGATAAGAGCCTTTATGGTAAAAGTAGCCATTATGCGGCTGCTACGTTCCGTGACTGCCGAGTTTACGGCCTAGTTATAAATATCAGACCGTGAACTATTTAGTCTCACGTACGAAGTAACTACGCACTCTGTTGGGCACAATATCATAATCACTACGCTAGGCAGGCTGTGTTTGGTGGACTGGTGTTGGGGAAACATGAATGAATAAAGAGTTTAATATTTTACTAGAGAACTATGCGTATTATGCTATGGTCAAAACCGCAGCAACATTCATTATAAATACTGTGTCAAATGAAACTATCTAGCTAAACTCTACAGACGTGGTGGGTATCGATTTTATACACGATAAAGGAAAAAAGATTTGATCAGATTTTTGGGGTGAACGACGGCTGGCAGTGTGTTATAGTACATACGATACTATATTTTATCGTGATTAGACACACATAACACATTACATCACGCCTGTAATCCCAGAAGGGTTAGGTTGCCCACATTTCGAAAAAAACTATTCACGATTTTCGATTACAAATTAATAAAAATCACGTCTGTGAAGTTTACACGAAAAACACTGCTTTTTAAATTGATATTTCAAGTGAATACACTTAATGGGATGGATGACCCCACAAAAAGTGATCAATTTTTTTTTTTTTTTTTAGATACTCGTATCGATACCCATCACGTTTGCGAAGTTTCGCTATCTAATTAAGTTTGACACTGTAGAAGATATAAGCGGTGACACAGATGACGAGAGGTGACTTTATTTTATACCTACTATGTATATTGATTATTGATAGCCTTGTGTTTGATCACGACCACAATGGTAAGTTATTATGAGGTGAATGATGGAGCACGAAGAAGAGAGAAGGAAATGTAACCTTTTTACTCACGACTTGAATACTGTCCAACAGCCCATGCCCAACAGTGAAAATACTATGTACTTGATGGATTTATTGCTACTGAATACAATAACACAGTTATTACACTTAAATGCTACGTTAGAGAAATGCACAGCTAAACAATAGTGATGTGCATAAATGAGTGTGACGTACAAACTACCACAAAGGTAGCTCGTACAATAATTTAATGGTTTTACAATTCGTAGCATTTATAAAACCGTTTTATTAGACTAGAGCGACTTATGAGAGAGTAGAGAGAGAGTAAAGCCAGATTCACGTTACTGTGTTGTGTCATGTCGTGACGCCTTCTGACGTAGTGTTTGCCAATCAAAACACGTTGTGATTTGAGGTAGTCCTGAACAGATTAGTTTGATTGGTGTATCCCGCATCACGACACAACACGACACAATAATGTGTCTGTGCCTTAATGTGACTTTGTTAGTTGTTCTCATCACATTTGTAGCGCATTTCCGCAATCTCCGGTAGAACGCACCACTTCGGCTACGTCTTTGCCCTACAATTATTTTTGACATTAACCCCACAAATTACTCCTTGTATATAGTTTCCATGTAAGGTAATTCTTCATTTTTACAAAACGTGCTGGGCACCAATTATGGCAATATTGTCGAGTGCACGACTACTTACGACCGGTCATTGAATCGGCCTAATTCAGAAGTGGACGATTACACTGAGTGTTCACGTAATTTTGCGCAGGTAAAAGAAAGATTTTTATTCTAAAAATACAGTATGTACAGTGTGTGTATGTGTATAAGTGTGCAGGGTGTGTGTGTTCTTATTCTTGCTTCTTGTCTTGTTTGGGCTATGCTAGTTATTCGACGAATCATAAGCCGGAATGTCCCAGATTGAGGTGACGTTCACCTATTCACACTGGGCCCGCGTCGTGGACTAAAGACCACTCTCTCTCGCAGAGAGAAGGCCCGTGTTCTAGGGGTGGGTACGTACATTCCACACTGATAAAAAACAAACTTTCCACCAGATTCTTATTCGAAATCAGTCTTAAATGTTCCCACTGCTGAGACACATGCCTCCTCTCTTCGAGAGGGTGTGGGCTGTAATCTATCACGCGGGCCTAGTGCGGGTTGGTAGTTGTCACATGGCTTAGATTTTTTTTATTTCTAGGACATGCCGGTTGCCTCACGATGTTTTCCTTTACCGTTTTGGGAGCAGTGGTGATGAAAGTATTGACACTGTAAAGCGCCTGCCTGTGTTTGAACTCGTCGTCGTCGAAGTCGGGGCCGTTACCACTGGGCCACCACTGCTCTCAGATTATTATTGATTATTGTACGTACTTTTCTGTTCTCTTTATTCTTCTTGTCTATTTATATGTGTGTACATAAATGGTTAAATAAATAAATAAACAAAAACTAGTTACAAAAATGTTTCAGTTTAATCTAATATATGTTGTTAAACTTCACCAATTTATGTGATTAAAAAGCCTTACACCAATATCAACCAAGCTAATAACAATGACTCATAACAGTGATTATAACGTAAGTTTTAATTCCCATTGCAGAACACTGTTACAAAGCTCACAAAAGTGGTTAGAAAATACGAGCAAGCGATAACTAAGTAAGTTTGAAACGGATCTTCATTTACTTACTGAAGTATTTAATTCAGAATACTAACTTTTGTAGACCTTATGAAAGCTTTAGCTTTGAAACACCGGAGTCAATGAAAGAAGAAAATTTGTTGATACTTCCAAAGTTTCAATGATTTATTAAGTATTTTGATCAGACTTTCTCTCTAGTCTCCTGTGATATGCCTACCAGTTTCTTATTCATTTTGTTAACATCTACAGTTTCATCATCAAATTTGTTTGTGTGTACGGTCGAACTAACGACCTCTGGCTTGCCTGTCCATATATGTTACGCTGGACTATTGCTTCTTATTTACGTGTGTCCCGGGATAATGTGCAAGCCCAGAAGGGTTGAAACTTGACCAAAACGTAATAATTTTGTACCTACGTACTAACAACTACAGCATTTATCTGCACTACTAAAGTTAGTGAATTGATCATCATCAAAATTATTTTTATTGTGTGTATTAGAAATTGATCAATATAAACAGGAGAATGCAGCTGATCATGGCAGGGTAGACAGGTAGCCAAATATCTTATGTTTAGCTGCATAGCCAACAATCCTTAAGCACATTTCTAGAAATATGTGTATCACACTATCTATTTTATTACAACGTTTCATCGGAATCTAGAACGCGATGAACCGCCTAGCAGAAATTCTTGATAGAAAATTGCATTTATAATGTAAACTGGAGGGGATTGTAAAAGGTTGCACCGGTTGAACGCTACAAGCTGGCGTTTGCAATTTTCTTCTTATTTTATGCATAAATATTTGATTGAACGAGCAACATCTGTCGAAATGTCAGTGGTTCGTGAAGTTGAACTGCGTGACTCTAGTACTAATAACAAAATGAGTAAAAAGCACCGAGATAGATAGTAATCTACTTTTAGGGATTAGCGAAGCACTGTAGTTTATGGAGCGGCGACTTTTCATAGCAGTTTTTTGTATTGTGTTTTTAGTGTATTTTTAAAAACCCCAAACGTAGCAAAACCATAGTTGCCTAGAAAAAAATCTCCATATGTTCCTTTTGAGATTGGTGAGAAAGTGGGAGAATTAATGGTGGGGAAGTACACGTGGTGGGTCTAAATTGTTTTTATGGAAATAATAATAAGGCTTAGCCGACGGAGCGTTGCTTCGCGGGGCTTCTACTTGTACTGGTTTAAATAAAATAATCATTTTTTGTGAGGTTCCAAATTCAAATCACATTATGAACCAGCTGCGATCATAATGAAATCCAGTACAATGTTATGGCCCGGCTAGAGACTTGGGATTTAGAAAAGAAAGAATAATAAAATAATTTATTTAGAAAAAAAAAATACTATCTATGATTTTACATTTGTATCATATTACCTACATATTACATTTTTTACACGATGCAAATAAGATTCTAGATACTCATTCAAATAAAGCAAAGGCATATAAATTAATCACGTGATAGGTACATTGTGCTCACATATTTACAAACAATTGTAAAAATATATGATAACTTGAATGTCTTGTTTGAATGTCGATATTGGGCAGTTATTGGGTTGTGGCTTAAGTAACATAATCATTTTTCTAAATGTTGAACAGACAAGGTGGCTTATGCTACTACCATGGTGCTTTCTGGCATAATGAATATCGAAATACACAAGCAAAGTTAGAAGTCGGTTTCGTAAAATTCTCGAGATCTTTTTCTTCTTCTAAGCCTGTCGATGGTAATCTAAATGTACTCGGCCCAGAATTCGGCTACGTGTTTGGTACTATTACTAGCATCTTTCAATACTTGCAACATGCACACGGACACGATATTTGGTGTCCCATCGTTTGTGAAACAGCACCATATTTACACACTTGTTGCGATGATTGACAATATGACATTTTAAATTGATTGCGCGAAGCCGTTAGCAAGTTTATGCGAAAAAGCCAGTACCTACGTTAAAAAGAAGGGAAATTCGTTCAAATGTTCGCTCTGAAAAGGAATAAAAAGTGATCTGGTTTGTAATGTGAAGCGAACCGTGTCATTGTTTCGAGCGAGATAGTTAGTGATCTCTCCTGTCTCCCATCATGAATATTTAGTTTTATAACTTTAGCGAGAGCGTGATTCTATTTCAGTAAATTGGAGTATTCTAATGGAAATAAAGTTTTCTATAAAATAATGATGAACCTGGAAAAGCAAAACTAGATTTTAACGGGGTGCTTTACGAAATTCTAAACGTGATGGTTATTACTACCGATTTTCAAAAGTCCGAATTTAATAATACCTATTCAATTCAATAGCCCCAGATATCAAAATTTTGGAAAAAAGTTCACTACATCTCCTAGGTTCCCCAATTGTCGAAGACAGCTTTTCACAATTCGTCGACGAAAAAATTAAACATTTTAACGATATTTCGGAAAGACTTTCTAAAATTAATTTACAGTCGGCATTCACCCTTATCAGATATTCCTGTTTCGGTCCAAATTGTATGTATTTTCTCCGCTCTTCCTCTTTATGGAAACAGTCACGGAGTCACGAAGAAAATCACAACCTTTTAGAAAAAATCGATCATATTATTCGAAATACTCTAACATCCATTTTTAATGTGGCATTGGACGACCGTGCGTGGCTCCAAGCCACACTACAAATTCGTTTTGGTGGGCACGGCGTCCGCAAAATTTCCAGTATAAGCCTACCGGCGTTCCTGTTCTCGGTCCATAGCACCGAAAAGTTAACCACAAGAATTCAGAGCCCGTTCTCAGGTTGACTCGTGAAGTGCCGTGTTTGACCGATGCGGTGTACGCCTGGAAAGTGGCTTGCCCGGACACGGTTCTGCCCGAGAATCCTTCTTCCCAGAGACAGTGGGATGAACTGCTCTGCAGGTTGGTACGGAATAATCTCATTAATACGTTCACCAATACTGCCGAGCGTGCCCGCCTGCTGGCTGTAGGCGAATGGGAGTCGGGCCTCTGGCTTCAGGCGCTACCGTCACCCAACGTGTGATCCGCACCCATCGTCACGTGCCAAGCCATTGGGTCATAAAACAGCTGGCACCCCGGCGGTGACAAGAGCCCGACGGATGGTGTCTTTAATGCTGGCGTGCCATCCGACCAGCGCTCTAACTGCAGGATAGGCCATCGCGTCTGAGGCAGTTGACTGGTTCACCGTATTGACAGCGATGCGGAGCCCCGCAAGGAGCGCCCAGATGCAAAAACACGTCACACGTTGGGTGACGGTAGCGCCTGAAGCCAGAGGCCCGACTCCCATTCGCCTACAGCCAGCAGGCGGGCACGCTCGGCAGTATTGGTGAACGTATTAATGAGATTATTCCGTACCAACCTGCAGAGCAGTTCATCCCACTGTCTCTGGGAAGAAGGATTCTCGGGCAGAACCGTGTCCGGGCAAGCCACTTTCCAGGCGTACACCGCATCGGTCAAACACGGCACTTCACGAGTCAACCTGAGAACGGGCTCTGAATTCTTGTGGTTAACTTTTCGGTGCTATGGACCGAGAACAGGAACGCCGGTAGGCTTATACTGGAAATTTTGCGGACGCCGTGCCCACCAAAACGAATTTGTAGTGTGGCTTGGAGCCACGCACGGTCGTCCAATGCCACATTAAAAATGGATGTTAGAGTATTTCGAATAATATGATCGATTTTTTCTAAAAGGTTGTGATTTTCTTCGTGACTCCGTGACTGTTTCCATAAAGAGGAAGAGCGGAGAAAATACATACAATTTGGACCGAAACAGGAATATCTGATAAGGGTGAATGCCGACTGTAAATTAATTTTAGAAAGTCTTTCCGAAATATCGTTAAAATGTTTAATTTTTTCGTCGACGAATTGTGAAAAGCTGTCTTCGACAATTGGGGAACCTAGGAGATGTAGTGAACTTTTTTCCAAAATTTTGATATCTGGGGCTATTGAATTGAATAGGTATTATTAAATTCGGACTTTTGAAAATCGGTAGTAATAACCATCACGTTTAGAATTTCGTAAAGCACCCCGTTAAAATCTAGTTTTGCTTTTCCAGGTTCATCATTATTTTATAGAAAACTTTATTTCCATTAGAATACTCCAATTTACTGAAATAGAATCACGCTCTCGCTAAAGTTATAAAACTAAATATTCATGATGGGAGACAGGAGAGATCACTAACTATCTCGCTCGAAACAATGACACGGTTCGCTTCACATTACAAACCAGATCACTTTTTATTCCTTTTCAGAGCGAACATTTGAACGAATTTCCCTTCTTTTTAACGTAGGTACTGGCTTTTTCGCATAAACTTGCTAACGGCTTCGCGCAATCAATTTAAAATGTCATATTGTCAATCATCGCAACAAGTGTGTAAATATGGTGCTGTTTCACAAACGATGGGACACCAAATATCGTGTCCGTGTGCATGTTGCAAGTATTGAAAGATGCTAGTAATAGTACCAAACACGTAGCCGAATTCTGGGCCGAGTACATTTAGATTACCATCGACAGGCTTAGAAGAAGAAAAAGATCTCAGGAATTTTACGAAACCGACTTCTATCTTGTGCGTGCCGTGTGTTGCCGGCCTAGAATTGCACCACCCCAACTCTTCTCGTGGGTGTCGTAAGAGGCGACTAAGGGACAATCACAGGGGGGCGGGCAGCAGCGCCCCCTGCAGAGCAATTCCATCACCAAACTGCGATCCCCAACCCGCATGCCCAGCGTGGGGATTATGGGCATTACCTCCAAAATGAATTTACAAGCCAAAAAATGGCCCCCAGTTCCCGGCCGCCTCGCTATTCCTGGCCATGGTAGCGGCCATGGTAACGGCGGGGCAGGGGGTGCTAGGAATCCCCGGGCTACGGTAGGCTACCACTCATTACTAAAAAAATTGACCCTGGCGACGTATAACGGACGAACTCTGAGGCTCGACCATCATCTAGCGCAGTTGGAAGCAGAGTTAGAGAACATTAAATGGCATGTTCTGGGGTTATGTGAAGTCCGTAGAGAGGGGGAGGACACCGTAACCCTAGACTCGGGTCATCTTCTCTACTTTCGCGAGGGCGATAAAACATCCCAGGGTGGCGTAGGTTTTCTCGTCAATAAGGCCCTCACTAACAACGTTCAAGAAATCTCCAGTGTGTCGAACAGGGTAGCGTACCTGATCCTTCGGCTATCCAAGCGGTATAGCATGAAGGTAATTCAGGTCTACGCACCGACCTCGGCACACTCGGATGATGAAGTGGAGGATATGTATGAAGACATATCCAAAGCCTTACACAACACCACTAAGGCTCACTTCAACGTTGTTATGGGGGACTTTAACGGCAAGGTGGGAACCCGGACTGGCAACGAATCCCGAATAGGCCCACATGGTTATGGAGTTAGGAATCACAGGGGACAAACGCTTGTCAACTTCCTTGAGAAGGAGGGGCTGTTCTTAATGAACTCCTTCTTTAAGAAACGGCCCCAAAGGAAGTGGACGTGGCGAAGTCCCGACACTGTGACAAAAAATGAGATCGACTTCATCATGACGGATAGCAAGCACATATTCAGAGATGTCTCAGTGATCAACAGGTTCAATACCGGGTCTGATCACCGACTGCTCCGAGGGTCTCTGAATATCAACTTAAAGCTTGAAAGAAACCGTCTGTTGAAGTCCACGCTCCGACCTAACCCAATCCAAATAATGGCGGGCACCGAGAAGTTCCAGCAGGCTCTCGGGAATAGATTCGTTGCCTTGGATCCCACTGATGACGCCGACGAGACCCTACACAATCTGGTCGAAACGTTGAGAGACGAGGGCATCAAGTTCTGCCAAAAGCAGCGTACTGGCAGGAAATCCAAACTCTCGGATGAGACTCTCAGACTGTTGGCAAAAAGACGGGAAACCACCCAAGCGACTTTGTCAGATAGGTCAACCTGAACAAGCGAATTGCGAAGATGGTACGGCACGACCTTCGGAGCTCCAACACACGCCTCATTGAAGAGGCAATAGAGCGAAACCGAGGGTCCAAAGTATTCACTCAGCAGCTTGGCAGGAGCCACCTGACGAAGCTTAAAACGCACGACGGGAGGACTGTATTGTCGAAGCCGGAGATATTCGCCGAGATAGAGGATTTCTATGGCCGATTATACGCTGCACATGCCCCTCGTTCCCAACGAGACGACCACGATTCCAGAGCCACCCTGACACGCCACTATACCGACGAACTGCCAGACATCAGTCAAGACGAGATCGTGTTAGCTCTGAGGCAGCTTAAAAATGGAAAAGCCCCCGGTGAGGACGGCATAACGTCAGAGCTTTTGAAAGCCGGAGGCCGGAGACGGAGTTCCTGTTATACAGGAACTACAGAACCTCTTCAACGATGTCCTTCACAGTGGGAGAACTCCAAAGGCGTGGAGCAGGAGTTTGGTGGTGCTCTTTTTTAAGAAGGGTGATAAAGCCCTCCTTAAAAACTACAGACCCATCTCACTCCTGAGCCACGTCTATAAGCTGTTCTCACGAGTGGTCACGAACCGTCTCGCCAGGAGACTCGACGAGTTCCAGCCACCGGAACAGGCCGGGTTTCGCGGAGGATATGGCACCATAGACCACATACACATAGTGAGGCAGATTATACAGAAGTCCGAAGAGTATAATCAGCCCCTGTGTCTGGCCTTTGTGGACTATGAGAAGGCCTTTGATTCTGTCGAAACCTGGGCTGTTCTGGAATCCTTACAGCGATGCCAAGTAGACTGTCGCTATATCGAGGTACTGAGATGTCTTTACGACGCCGCCATCATGAGTGTCCAAGTACAGGACCAGCAGTCCAAACCCATCCAACTGCGCAGAGGAGTGAGACAGGGGGATGTTATATCCCCGAAACTGTTCACGAGCGCTTTGGAGGATATGTTTAAGACGCTGGACTAGAAAGGTAAGGGCATTAACATAAACGGCGATTACATCTCACACCTGCGATTCGCTGATGACATAGTTTTAATGGCGGAGTCGTTGAAGGAGCTGAACCAGATGCTGGACGGCCTAGCTCCAGCCTCGCGACGCATCGGTCTCGGCATGAATTTGGATAAAACCAAAGTCATGATCAATGGTCTCATTGATCCGGGACCGGTCGTCGTACATGGCCACCCTCTCGAAATTGTTTCCGAGTACACTTACCTTGGGCAAATTCTGTAGTTAGGTAAAAACAATTTTGAGAGGTAGGCCAAGAGGAGGATCCAGCTAGGCTGGGCAGCGTTTGGGAAACTACGCCGAGTCTTCTCGTCATCCATACCGCAATGCTTGAAAACTAAAGTTTTCAATCAGTGCGTCCTACCTGTCATGACCTACGGAGCTGAGACGTGGACACTAACGATAGGGCTGGTCCAACAGTTCGAAGTCGCTCAGCGAGCTATGGAAAGAGCTATGCTCGGAATCTCTCTGAAGTATAGAATTCGCAACGAATACATCCGACAGAGAACCAAAGTTATTGACATAGCTCAAAGAATTAGCAAGCTGAAGTGGCAGTGGGCCGGCCATATCTCGCGAAGAACCGACAACCGCTGGGGTAAACGAGTTCTTGAGTGGAGACCGCGACTCGGCAAACGTAGTGTAGGACGTCCTCCGGCCAGGTGGGATGACGATCTGCGAAAGACTGCAGGCAGATGCTGGATGCGTCGAGCTGAAGACAGGGCGCTATGGCGCTCATTAGGGGAGGCCTATGTCCAGCAGTGGACTACTATAGGCTGATGATGATGATGATGACTTCTATCTTTGCTTGTGTATTTCGATATTCATTATGCCAGAAAGCACCATGGTAGTAGCATAAGCCACCTTGTCTGTTCAACATTTAGAAAAATGATTATGTTACTTAAGCCCAGTCCACAACCCAATAACTGCCCAATATCGACATTCAAACAAGACATTCAAGTTATCATATATTTTTACAATTGTTTGTAAATATGTGAGCACAATGTACCTATCCATGATTAATTTATATGCCTTTGCTTTATTTTTAATTATTTTTACCAATTGTGGTATAGTATTTTTATTCTTGGTGCATCGTCTTCACATAGAGAAACATAATTAATGTATACAAAACATTGTAAAACATTTTAAAAGAGTAACGGTGGAGTTTCTTGCCACGTCTTCTCCATACGAAACTACTTTTTGGAAGTGGCGCCTAGAATCATTTCTATTTTTAATGTAAATTTTGACGTTCAAAAGTGCCTTTACTTTGACTTTGATCTAATCTACCCAGTACCTATTATATTGGAGTGTCATTATGTCTTACTCGTCATCTTACTGTTCTTTTCCCAATTTATTTAGAATCGGGGCAATAGGCACGTCTTCTTTTTCGTCGTGTTATTCCCTTAGAATATAATGCAAGTAATGCCGCTGCTGTTCAACGTTTTATGAAGTTTCTTTTGCCGATTCTGTTTTGCTCAGATGGCTATCTGGTTTGAATGTGTCATGTTATGATCAAACTACTCATATCATTTCAGATAACCATCAGTGCTTAAGTGCCCGTTAATATGGTCATCTCCAGTGGAGCCGAATGAGTTTGTACTGAATCTTTTGAATGAGTATCTAGAATCTTATTTGCATCGTGTAAAAAATTTAATATGTAGGTAATATGATACAAATGTAAAATCATAGATAGTATTTTTTTTTCTAAATAAATTATTTTATTATTCTTTCTTTTCTAAATCCCAAGTCTCTAGCCGGGCCATAACATTGTACTGGATTTCATTATGATCGCAGCTGGTTCATAATGTGATTTGAATTTTGAACCTCACAAAAAATGATTATTTTATTTAAACCAGTACAAGTAGAAGCCCCGCGAAGCAACGCTCCGTCGGCTAAGCCTTATTATTATTTCCATAAAAACAATTTAGACCCACCACGTGTACTTCCCCACCATTAATTCTCCCACTTTCTCACCAATCTCAAAAGGAACATATGGAGATTTTTTTCTAGGCACCTATGGTTTTGCTACGTTTGGGGTTTTTAAAATACACTAAAAACACAATACAAAAAACTGCTATGAAAAGTCGCCGCTCCATAAACTACAGTGCTTCGCTAATCCCTAAAAGTAGATTACTATCTATCTCGGTGCCTTTTACTCATTTTGTTTTTAGTACTAGAGTCACGCAGTTCAACTTCACGAACCACTGACATTTCGACAGATGTTGCTCGTTCAATCAAATATTTATGCATAAAATAAGAAGAAAATTGCAAACGCCAGCTTGTACCGTTCAACCGGTGCAACCTTTTACAATCCCCTCCAGTTTACATTATAAATGCAATTTTCTATCAAGAATTCCTGCTAGGCGGTTCATCGCGTTCTAGATTCCGATGAAACGTTGTAATAAAATAGATAGTGTGATACACATATTTCTAGAAATGTGCTTAAGGATTGTTGGCTATGCAGCTAAACATAAGATATTTGGCTACCTGTCTACCCTGCCATGATCAGCTGCATTCTCCTGTTTATATTGATCAATTTCTAATACACACAATAAAAATAATTTTGATGATGATCAATTCACTAACTTTAGTAGTGCAGATAAATGCTGTAGTTGTTAGTACGTAAGTACAAAATTATTACGTTTTGGTCAAGTTTCAACCCTTCTGGGCTTGCACATTATCCCGGGACACACGTAAATAAGAAGCAATAGTCCAGCGTAAGATATATGGACAGGCAAGCCAGAGGTCGTTAGTTCGACCGTACACACAAACAAATTTGATGATGAAACTGTAGATGTTAACAAAATGAATAAGAAACTAGTAGGCATATCACAGGAGACTAGAGAGAAAGTCTGATCAAAATACTTAATAAATCATTGAAACTTTGGAAGTATCAACAAATTTTCTTCTTTCATCGACTCCGGTGTTTCAAAGCTTAGCTTTCATAAGGTCTACAAAAGTTAGTATTCTGAATTAAATACTTCAATAAGTAAATGACGATCCGTTTCAAACTTACTTAGTTATCGCTTGCTCGTATTTTCTAACCACTTTTGTGAGCTCTGTAACAGTATTCTGCAATGGGAATTAAAACTTACGTTATAATCACTGTTATGAGTCATGTTATTAGCTTGGTTGATATATTACTGGTGTAAGGCATTTTAATCACATAAATTGGCGAAGTTTAACAACATATATTAGATTAAACTGAAACATTTTTGTAACTAGTTTTTATTTATTTATTTATTTAAACATTTATGTACACACATATAAATAGACAAGAAGAATAAAGAGAACAGAAAAGTACGTACAATAATCAATAATAATCTGAGAGCAGTGGTGGCCCAGTGGTAACGGCCCCGACTTCGACGACGACGAGTTCGAACACAGGCAGGCGCTTTACAGTGTCAATACTTTCATCACCACTGCTCCCAAAACGGTAAAGGAAAACATCGTGAGGCAACCGGCATGTCCTAGACTAAAAAAAAATCTAAGACATGTGACAACTACCAACCCGCACTAGGCCCGCGTGATAGATTACAGCCCACACCCTCTCGAAGAGAGGAGGCATGTGTCTCAGCAGTGGGAACATTTAAGACTGATTACGAATAAGAATCTAGTGGAAAGTTTTTTTTTATCAGTGTGGAATGTACCCACTCCTAGAACACGGGCCTCCTCTCTGCGAGAGAGAGTGGTCTTTAGTCCACGACGCGGGCCCAGTGTGAATAGGTGAAGATATGATACGTCAAATAACTAGCATAGCCCAAACAAGACACGAAGCAAGAATAACAATAAACACACACTGTACATACTGTATTTTCAGAATAAAAATCTTTCTTTTACCTGCTCAAAATTACGTGAACACTCAGTGTAAATCAGTGTAATCGTCCACTTCTGAATAAGGTTCCCCTTAGGCCGATTCAATGACCGGTCGGTGAAAACTTAAGTGAAGTGAGCGTGGAGTGAGCTGTCAGTGCCACTGATGCTAGGGATTGACCAAAACGGGATGACACTGACAGCTCACTCCACGTAAGTCTTCACGGTGAGATTTTTACAGAATCGACATGCTGTTTTGATAATTTGCGAAAACTGACAGATGTAATCAATTATATTACAAGTAAAATGAGGTAGATAGGTTGAACGCCCTCCGCAAGTGGCATGTCAACACTTGGTAGGAAAGTTTTCTTTGTCTTTTCTCTTTTTTGCTACCGATAATTACAACATGTCCGTCTTCCACGTGCCATATAATAGTGTGACATCGCCGCGCAAACTGAAACCAAGGATATTTGTTTATGATTCTGAATCCCCACTGCGTTGAAATTCGTAAAATAAAAAAAAATGCTTTTCCATACATTTTGACCTATGAAAAATGTTTTTTTTTTTTTTTTTTAAATACCCGACGATACATGTCAACGCATTGTCGCGGTGTCCCTGCCTTGTTAACGTCATTTTACTTATATGTCATTGGACGTGACAGTAAAGCATCCTACTACTCGTAATATTATAAACGTGAAAGTTTGTGAGTATGGATGGATGTTTGTTACTCTTTCACGCATACACTACTGAACGGATTTGGATGAAATTTGGCACACAGATAATTTATAACCTGGATTAACACAAAGGGTACTTTTTATCCCGATACTCCCACGGGATCAAGATTAATGAGAGTGAAACCGCGGGGAGCAGCTATTAATTTAATAAAAAGGGTATACCTAAAAATCTAAGTTGCTACGTCATTTATTTCGGTACCCACATAACACTTGTTAAAGCAAATTCAAAATTTTCGTGTAGGATTTGAGAAAGTGTGGTGATCATGGCTGGGCAGCATTTGAATTAAGTACTCTTCTTCTTCTTCGTTTCGATGGCACGACACTTGTTCATATACATTTAGCCTATAACTCTGCTACTTCCACGGCGGCGTTATCGGTAGCAGCGCAGAGGTCACTTTGGCTGCATGTTTAGCTTCACAGAGGGCAGGATAGGAGGTGGAGCATAGTTTGTTACCTAGCAGCACATCCACACCCTGCTGTCGTTCCGTCGAAGTAGCCCCACTTTACGAGGTTCGACTTACACCTTCCCACTTGGGTTCGGAGACGATTCAGAGACTTCCAAGTGGACTACGGAAGGTTGCACCCTGCAGGGAGATGTTCGTTTGGAAGTAGATAATGAGTAGGTCGAGGAAAGGTATTCTGCCACAATTTACAACGGGCGTAAATCGGGTTCCCTGGTATTAGTGACGCTGCCGATTTGAGGAAACGGTGCCTGCTTTTTAGCCGTTGAGCGCCCGATAGAGAGTGTCTAGTGTCAGACTACTGTTTGTGTTACTCCACTGCGCTTGCAACTTCTCTTCGGGCTTGTGGAGGTACTATGACAGCTGTGGGGTTTAGTGCGTTGATCGGGCTCGGTTTGAGGCAGCCTGTGATTATTCGGCATGTTTCGTTCTTAGCAGAATCTACTTCCTTGGCGTGGGCGGAACGATGCCACACTGGACACGCATAGTCATCCACAGAGAATTGAAGGCCGGTGGTCCGGAGTACCTGAGATGAAGCACTCCAGGTGGTTGAGGTTAGGCGCCTGAGCAATTTGTTACGGGAACCTATTCTTTTTATCGCCATTGAATACTGCAATAACCCTACCTACCTAGGAGTAACCCTTGACTTGTCTGAAAACCAATTACGTAATTGTAATTGAAATACATATTTGAAATACGTATTTGAAAAACAAATACACATTTGGTATTATTAATAATAATAAAAATAAGGTGACTCTTACATAAACCTAGAAACACTATTTATTGTACCTACTGCATTATATCTTCAAATACACGTTTCAAATATACACCAAAAAGGATTTTGAGATTTGTATTTAATAAACTAAGCATGTATTTTGCCCAGCCATGGCTGCATGGTGTTGACAAATGCTCGTTTCTTCTCTGCAGTGGAATGGCCTTTGTTCTTGTGAAAATCACAGGGACTGGTATTATATTACTCTTAACAATGTGTTACTGTTACGTACCTACCCATGCTTACATTTCCCATATGCTGAGTGCCGATGACGGATTTAGGTCAGATGAAAGTGATATGTAGAATGTTAAAATTATCATAACTAATTTGTGTAAAATTTTTGACGATAAACCTCTACCTATGAAACGTTATTTCATGGGGTGTCACAACTTTTGTAGTTTCTATTCTACGTACTTATTGAATAAGCAATAAAACTTAAATTAATTGGTACCTAGTTATAGTTTTGGCTTACTTTTGAGGATTCCGGACCCAAAGAGTACCAACGGAACCCTATTACTAAGCCCCCGCTGTCTCTCCGTTTGTCTGTCTGTCAGCGGGCTGTAGTAATAGGTAGACAGTTTAAATTTTCACAGATTGTACTTCTATTACCACTATAACAGCAAGTAATAAAAAAAACACACGGTTCTTGTAAGAAAACAAGATTCGAGGATTTTTTTTGGGGTCAAAGACCATTTGTAGTGATGTTACTTGAAGTGTTAGTTGAGAAAATCTGTTTTTTTAAACCCATTACGTTTGTGAAGTTGACACAATTATTTTACGCAAAAAAAAAACTTCAATCAAATTAATTTATTTTTTATTTTATCATGTTTACAGTCAACTAAAACCTCTGAACGTGAGAACTCTTTGGTCGAGCTGTACATTTTCTCTGTAGAGAGCTGTAAAGTTTCCATACTATTTTCTTTGTTGAGGTTCCAAATTCAAATCACATGGATGTCCAGACGGTGATAATGAAATTCAGTACAATATTATTACCCGGCTAGAGTCTTAAATGATATGTCAAAGAGTATAATAATAATATGGCAATAACATGCTCTAAGTTCGGTTTGCATGACATATAATTTGACATTAGCGAGCAGGTGGTGTGGAATCAACGACCATATAGTTTTATGATCGTTAGTGGGATATATTGTAATTTGTACGGTAGTACGAGAAGGGTTCCGCTTCTCGCATTTTTCCGGTTTTTAAGTCTATACTAATAGATCAGTAAGGAATAAGTAAAAACGTTAAGTAGCCGCTTATATCTTCACGTTACATCAGATTGACGATGTGAAATCTGTTTGGCTCAAAGCATCACCAAAGGTTCTCTGGTAGAAAATGCTTGTGCTTAAAGTATTAAATAAATAAACGATGTGTTCAGGTACTTGATTATGCTCAAACACAAGGCGTGACTATAATACGAAAACACCCAACAAATAAGTACCAACCTCTAAACAAAACAAAAGGCTTCACGCCACTTAACCTTTCAACCTTTCTAATCTTGAATAAAGAAAATCTTAATCAACCAGAAATCTCATAATCTCGCACTCACAGTTCGCTTCTTTGAATTGGGTCCCGCTGTGATGACGTCAGACGTCAGTTGACAGGCTCTCGTCTTACAATCGTTTGCAAACAAAGGTTGTTTGTTTACCGCTCTGTGTTGTCTTACCGCCCTAATGTTGGTATTGAAGAGATTAAAACGTAATCTTAATGATACAGTAGACATTTCGTGGAACCTAAAAGATGGTTGGAATTATTTTGAAGTCAAATTCTATAAATATGTGGGATATTAGGTAATTAGTTAATTTAGTCAATTCGCTGTTATTTCTGAATTGATTTTATTTCGTATCCTTAATCTGTTTATTACAGTTTCCGAACAAAACGTACAGGCATAGACTAGGAGGTGAATACTGTGTTAGAATAAAAGCTGATTTATATTCACAAAAAGGTGTTTTATTTCTGCCAATCTACGAATTCTTCCATCCCACTCAAAGGGCATCCATCTATCTATACTTACTAATAATAGAGCTAGAGAGCTCGTCTGTTTGTTTGGATGCGCCAATCTCTGCAAGTGCCAGTCTGATTTGAAAACTGAGTTTGATTGTAGGGTGTAATCTCCGCAAGTCCTCATCCGAATAAAAAAAAACATCAATTCATCAATCAATGAGATAATTAAGTGATTATAACTAGTAGGTACTATTAGTTACCTGTATGGTATTGGAGACATTATATTAGAATATTCTGTTTTATGTTATTTCAAATGTTGTGATATAAGCTATTGAACAGCCGTGCTCCTTCAAACAATACTGTTTTTTGCCGTAATTAGTGCGAGCGTACGCTGGTTTTAACTGGATTTTTATTTTTATTCCTTACATTGTATGTTATATATGTATTTCCTAAGTAGTTGTATGTTTGATGATTGAACAGATTTGGTGAAGATTTTTTTTTATGGATGCAAGTGACGTATTTGTAAAGATGAGTTATACTGAGCAGTTTTTTTTTGTACTTATAGTAATCTTGTCGGAGTTAAATAATGGTAGGTAATGAAATTATTAACTTGTCTTTATTTTTTAATTAAGTCATAACTATTCATTACACTCTAAATTTAGGTCACAAGTTTAGTTTAGCTTACAATTTTTTTTGGTTGAAATAATGATATATGGATGGTAGAAGAGGGCAGGTGGGATGAGGTCGCGGAGTTCTTGCGCACACTCACCGAAGTACAGTCTATAGAAGACCGACAAGCAGGCAACCTTGCGGCGATGAGCTAAGTTGTGAAGCTTGGCAGGCACCAGTTTTACGTCGCCTATGAGCCTCTTAGCTCTGCGTTCCACTGAGTCGAATATGTGCTCTCTCACGTATCATTCCTTGATTACGTCACTTGTCTTACGCTCGTATTTCAGCCTTCGTCGTACTACTGCAATGCTGGAGTGAAAATGGCTTCAGGTCTACGTATTAATGGGAACGTTTACATAACTGCAGTGTTGCTGCAGTAGGTATTATATTACAGGAATTCTGTAAAATAACAAAAGGTAAACAAAAACGCGTGAATGGTGAGCGTTTTAAGGGTCTTTTATATTTTATGGTTTGACGTTATTAAGTATTATAGCCAATAGCCAATACCTTACAATTACGCGTACTTCAAATGCTATTTTCTCTTAACGTATTGGTAGAAATTTCATGGTATTTCGGACATTTTTTTTTTGAAAACACAATATTATTAAATAGGTATTTTCTCAACAATAGTTATTTTACAAGAAAATAGCTTAGAGTAAGGTGTTTGACGTTATTCTAATTTTCAGTAGCCTCTAATATAGGGTTTCCATATCTCAGGATTATTTTGGGCTCCTAACAGAATTACGGCTCGATTTTGGAAAAAAAATACAGTACATTTTTCCGATTTTCTATTAGAAAGTCTTTATCAACGTAAACAAAAAAAAATACTTACACTCGTATCTTTTTTGGATGTATTCACAAATCATCCTAATTAACATCAACATATGTATTTAAAAACATATAATCAAATTTACCCTCTTTAGTTTTAAGATTTAGTATCAACTTTTATTAAGTGTATTGCACAAAATAATTATCAATACTTACATTAATTTATGCATTACGTTTGCGTCAAAATCTCAGGACTATTCTATGGAAATCTGGTTTTTTGTCAGGACTTTTCAATTTTCCATCTGGTAAACCTACTCTTGCGGAACGCCAAATCCTGGACATTCTACTTTGAGAAACATTTCAAAAGTTACACTAACTAACTGCGTAGCGATCCAATTAGTAATATTGGATATTCCAACAGTCCTTCCGTAGTCTGTCTGTAAGTGAACCGTAAAAGTTACGCAGCAGTCGTGCCATTGTGCCAAAAAAAACAGCAAAAACAGATTGACGCAATTTAATTTAACCGCGCCGGTAACTTGGGAAATAGATTGTCAGAGATTTCTACAACCCTTACCGATGAAACGGTACAACGTACATCGGCTTTTGTGCTGACACATCCATTAACGTTACCCTTACTATTGTTACAGGTAATCTGAAGAGGCGACTGGGTCGGGCGCGAGGCTTCGTTCTCCGAATGTTCGACGCTCTGTGCAATTGCACGCAGACCACTCGATCAATTCTCACTAGCAACAAAAAGTAAAAGTTAATAAACAGTTATAGTATGCAGAAATTAATAAGGACTAACGTGTAAAACAAATCTTAAACTCTAACTACTATACTTACTAAATAAATGAGTTACTGTAGCCTCAATTCTATGCACGTTTGCGCCTTCTGGATTGCTTTGTATTCTGAATCCACTTGTAAAGAACTTGAACTCATAGTACGGACCTTCTCTCAAACTTTATTTATGTTTTATTTATAGAGAGAGTTAAAAGGTTAGGGTAGGGATTAAAAAGATTAAAGGTTTATTGATTTTTCGTCCCTTTTATATAATTTAATTGAATCTCTGGTATTCCTTTGATCTTCGAGTTTTCATGTTTTCTTTACTCGATTTTGACAACTTGTTAAAAGGCGGGGTTTGGGCATGCGTCGAGCATGGATAATATTTGGCCCCAAAAAAACAATTTATGTGATATAAAGATCGTTACAGAATTTTATAAGAAAGTTCTTTAATATAATGAAGGATAAAAGAATTACATGGCTCAATGTTTTTCTTTGAAATGAGTGTTAAGGATTGCTTGCCTTTATTTCTTTGTAAGATTGTCGACCATAAAAGGTAAAACTGATAAAAAAACACTGGAACTTTGTAGAATTACATTATATTATATTGTCGCGTCAAATAATAAGTGTTATAAATCAAATATCATAGCAATTAAAGTGCATATTTGTTTTGCTGTTTCGACAAAATTGTCGACAAATCTAAAAATTTAGTGAAAAGTGGTATCCGAATGAGATTGACTGTGTAGTTGACTGTTTAGCAAAGAATTTTAGATGTTTAGCCAGTAAATGTGTATAACGGGATAGGCCCTCATCAGCGAATATCATATTTTTATATTTATCCTAATACTAGCAATCTGTACCCCAATTGCGTAATATACAATCAATAGGAATCTGAATCGTTTTGAAACAGATTGCATAATTGATTCATAAATTCGATTATAACAAGTAAGCACCCCGATGTCCGCATGACTCTCTCTACCCAAACACCTGCCCTGCCAGAACCGGTAGCAACAAGGTAAAACTCTACACCATGGTCACCATAAAATTGCTCTGTCTGCGCCAATACAACACCCGCCCCGATCTGAAATGATCCGCGAAGTCGCACCGAAAAGACAGACAGCCTCCTTGGGTGCTTCAACTGCACCAGCTGCATCCAACTAGGAAGTGAACTCGAGAAAGACGCATTTTGTGAAAGATACAACAATGACGAGAATACCCTGGCCATCGATTGCTCCACCCAACTTCCCCGCGATGTCTATATGTACAGTATGCCATTGTGCTGAAACCCTAAGCATCGGATGGAGTCCCCGTACCCGTTGAGCCCCGAACAACCTTCGTACGTTCTGCTCCTCATGCTATTTTCCTTCACCGTTTTGGTTGCAGTGGTGACGAACTCACGACTTACAATTCGTAAATCGGGGCCGTTTCGTTACTGGGCCACCACTGCTCTCAGGTCATTATTAAGTGTAGTGAACACTAGTTTCAAATATGTTTCAATCTGATCAAATTTATGCTAGTTTAGCCGGTAGGGTGCGGTTGGCTTATGACCTGGCTAAGTTATAACAGAAAACAACACAACACAGGTAAAGTTCACCAATTTATCTAATTAAAAAGCCTCACACCAGTAATATATCAATCAAGCTAATTACAATGACTCATAACAGTGATCATACTGTAATTTTTAATTCCTATTTCAGAAAATTGTTATGAAACTTACAAGAGTTGTTTGAACATACGAGCAAGCGATATCTAAGTAAGTTTGAAATGGATCGTTACTTACTAACTACTGAAGTTAGTAATTAAGAATTATGTACGTTTGTATACTTTGGCTTTAAACAAATAAATTAATAGAAAAAAATATATTTAATTCTAGATTGTTTCACAAATGTTTCAGAAATTATACAAAGGCTAGTTTTGGGCACAAACGAGTTAAGCATATGTAGCCGAACTAGGCAAAACCTGTATATCGGCTATCAGCGCCAATCCCCTCGGATGAATTTACATTTATCATGGCCATTAATTAACATTAACTTTTACAAAATAATTAGCAGTAGTATTATTTTACATTTCTTGTTATATTTTATCATAATATGTAGAATATGATGCGTGACCTCTCATTGTGTTGAATGAAGTGTGAGTGTATGTGTTTAAGTGTGTGTAGTCCATGAGAAATTTAAACATGTTTATCTATGTGAATTTTAGAGATTTTTTTAAAGTATCAAACAAATAAGTTAATGCTAACGTGACCATTATGTTATATGCAGTAGAAGTGCAATCTCTTCATAATTTAGTTTTTGTAAATATTCAGACACCTTTTTTTGCATTGAATTTTTGTAAGTGGGTATAGATTTATAGACCAGCACCCTAATTGCGTAACACATTTTCGTAAACGATTACGATTAATCCGATTGATTTTGACAGTTCAACAACATTCATTGCGTTTTGTACATTGTTGAGCAGAATTTTATCGAACTTATGAAGCAATGGATTAGCAATCTGTTTCAAAACGATTCAGATTCCGATTGATTGTGTATTACGCAATTAGGGTGCTGTTTAATTTATTGTAAAGAAGGGGTCCAATGAAGTTCGCCAAGCGTTGGCTAAATTTATTTTTAAAGACATGCGTTCTGCCACATAGGTACCAAGTCAGCTCTTCGTTTTCGGAGGATTCGTGGGTCATATACCTGCTTGCTATGCTGTAGCAGAGTGATACTTATTTATACATAACTGTCTAACAGTCATGAACCCACAAACCTAATACAGTATAGCTTAAACGTCAGGAAAATATAGTGGTTTAAAATGGCTGACCTGAAGAATTGCACGTGAACCTCCCCATGAAGATATACAATACGCAAGAAGCGACTTACAGAGTGCGTAATAAATTTGTTTTAGCAGCACAGGATCTGCAACGTGCCTCAGATAAAAAAAGAGCTTTCATACCCTACCACTCAGGATTCGTAAAGTTAGTCAGGGTTCGTCTTAGCTTTGAAACACCGGAGTCGATGAAAGGCGAGAATTTGTTGATCCTTCAAAAGTCTCAATGATTTATTAATGTATTTTGATCAGACTTTTTCTCTAGTCTGCTATGATATACCTACCAGTTACTTATTAATTTTGTTAACATCTACAATATTTTATCGAGAAAAGATATTATGTTTGTGTGCGAATGACGGTCGAACTAACGATCTCTGTCTGGCCTGTCCATATATCTTATGCTGAACTATTGCTTCTTATTTAGGTGTGTCCCTGGATATTGTGCAATCCCAAAAGGATTGAAACTTGTCCAAAACCACTTTGTACTTACACACTTACAACTACAGCATATAACTGTACTAATATAACTTAGTGAATTGATTATCATCAAAATAATTTAGAATGTGAACAATGAAAATCTAGTTGATCATGGGAGGGTAGGTAGGTAAATATCTTATGTTCAGCTACCTAGCCACAGTCCTAAGGCGCATAAAAAAAAGGAATGTATTTATGAAGACCACTCTGTCTATTTTATTGCATCGTTTCATCAGAATCTAGAGCGTGATTGAATGAAAATTGCATTTATAATGTGAACTGGAGGTGGATTGTTAAAGGGTGCACCGGTTGCTCGCTACAAACTGGCCTTTGCAATTTTTTCTTATTTTGTACATTTTTTTTTTAAACAGAAACTTCTGTCGAGATATCAGTTGTTTGAGAAGTTTTGTAGCTGAGAGAATCATATTGCTGATAAAAAAATGAGTAATGAAGGTACCGATATAGATATCTATATGTTTTTTTTATTATTATAATTATTTTGTATAACCTATGTTCAACCGTGAACATACAAAACCAATTACAGCGTCAGCATCAAGAGCGACATACATTCGTACCACGTGCCGGCAACATCGGCACACAGTCAACGCTAAGAAGTGACCTACTGAGATCTTCGCTTCATCGGCTCAATACACACACAACACACATGGATATATGATATGTGTATTAACCAACAAACTTGTATATAATTAAGTTAATTATCATAATAAACTAGTCATCAAGCTGGAGTCGAGTTTGATTCACCTTCCGGAACTGTGGCCAAGACACCTTTAGCCATCATCGATCCTATGAGTCTGTGGGATCGGCAGTGAGATAACCATTTCCTGTGTACATTGCACGACGTACACAAACCCCTATTCCTACCCAACTTCCGTCTGTTACCGTAGGTCTCATTGTAACAGATTTCCCTCACGTGAAACCAACGTAACCTGCGTTTGGTATGGTTTGTATGGTAGGTAGGGCATTAGGAGAATTAGGGTGCTAGCGTATTGCTAGAGGGCTAGGTTTGTAGTCAGTAGGGTCGTACGTAAATCCATAGGTACTAGGCTCAATTGATTAGACATAGCCAACTGTACGCATTTGGAGTAACGGCCGTACTAAGCTGTAATACCGGTGCGTACAACCTATTTAATTAAACATTTCTTTGTTGAGATTCCAAATTCAAATAACGAGCATCAGCTGTCAAAATGAAATCCAGTACAATATAATTGCCCGGCTTGAGACTTGGGCTGTATAGACTTGCTTTATGTTTGCATGATATAGAATTTGACATAAAATATACAAGCAGGTGGTGCAAAAAACTTTTTATCTTCCAACTATGCTTTAATTTCATCACAATAACACTAAAAACTAAGTACAAAGCGAGTCTTTAATGCTCTAGAGCAATAAAAATGTATGAAATGTCATTATTGCACAGTTTTTTTTTTATGGCACCAAAAGGTGCCAATCTCAATGGATTAGCTTTATTCAGCCAGCCGATATCAATACTTTTTTTTTACGTACGTATTATTCGTTTCTATCCTACTTTTTCCAAATTTAAACAAAACAAAACTATTAACCTTACGTTTAATAATTGCTAAAGTATAAGTTTTAATTTCAATAATTAAACTTCTATTTTAACTGTTTGATATGAGTTCTTTTATCTACTATTCCTATAGGTAATAGTTGAAAGAAAAGCAGAATATGCACCTCGCCTTAAGTAATTTATATTGCCCTCGTGCCTGTTGGATTATAATCAGGCACTCGGTGCATTAATAAATTACTTTGTGCTCGATGCACTAATCTACTATATAATACTTTTTGAAAATTATATCATATTTGAGGTTCACGCATTTATTTTTTAGAAAATGCATTTGATTTGGAGTCCGAGTGTGCAATTAATTCCGTCTACAATAACCATTATAATCATCGACTTTTTATACCTACCTACAGTACATAAAAGGGGATGTTTTCAGTGAAATAATTATTTACATCATCGGGTCGGCTCTGCGCTCGAGGGCCATCAATTGGGTCAGGCCAGCCAAGTAAAGGTGTATTTTGTCTTACTAATGCCTGTATCGACAGACGGTAACCTAATTATGTTCTGTAAAAGCTGATATGTTCTGCATTGGTTAGACAAAATCTAAAGGGAAAGGGTGTAGGTGTAATTGAATTGTTTTATGTGATGAAACCGAAATAAGCTATTTCAGGAGGTTAATGCTCTAAGTCTGTTAGAAGAGAGTAAGAGACTGTGACCTGCACTCGTAGCACGCCCACCATAGAAACAAGATTTGTCGACGGAAGAATAGACAAAAAAAAAACAAATGAATAAAAGAATACTGACATTTCGTCTATTCTTTTGTAGAAAAAAGTTGTCATGCTACTCGTGATGAGTTTGTTTCGTTGCTTACTCTCAGAGTAGTCAGATAGGAAACATCGAACTCATCTAGATTTAAAACATAATTTAATTTTACCTAGGTGACCTGGCGAACTTCATGTCGCCCCAGAATATTATCGTACAAAAAAATGAGCAGTGGTGGCCCAGGGGGGCCGCGACAGACGAGTTGTAGGTCGTGGGTTCGAACCCAGAAAGTCGCTTTACTTTGTGTTAATTATTTCAGCACTGCTCTCAAAACGGTGAATGAAAACATCGTGAGGAAACGGGCTTGTCTTAGAACCAAAAATTCGAAGACATGTGACATGTACCAACCCGCACTGGGCCCGCGTGGTTGATTACGGCCCACTCCCTCTCACAGAGAGGAGGCCTGTGCAGTGGGAACATAATAGTCTGATTTTGCTTATGGTTATGCTAAAAAACCTGAATTTTGATGACTTAATATATGAGTATATATTAAATCATCAAAATTCACGTTTTTTTTTCGTTGTTATTCGGGGCGGAGACAAATCCAACGAATCAAAGATAATAAAAATCGGTCCCGCCATTCATGAGTAATATATGGTGTAACTAACCAGACTTTGTTTTATTTATATAGATTTACAGAAATAAGTAATTATTTAGACCGCGCGTTATTGAGGCCTGCAGAATAAAATAATTCTTAATGCATTATATTTGAAATGGTTACCATAGTATCTAGACTGACTGTACTGTACTATATTTTGACTGACTCGTTGGTCTAGTGGTCGCAAGAGCTACTGCTGAGCATGGAGTGCTGGGTTCGATTCCAAAGTCGGGCCAAGTGTTATTGGATTTTTCTATCTAGAATTTTTCCGTAGCAGCCCGGAGTCTGCATTTGTGCCCGGTTGATGGCAATAGGCTCGCCCCCTATTACAAGGGACTTAAGCATAACGGGCGAAATGTAGGTGTACTATAGGTACACCTCTGCTCAACCCTTCCGGGAAAAACAAGGCGTGATGTTGTGTTATGTTTTAAAATCTACACATAGCTATGCCTCGACAACAGCTGATGACGATTACTTAGACTACCTATTATATTTGTTTGTTTTCGAAGTAAACTCAGTCTATTAATTTAATAAATTAATAATTAAATAGAATATACAATCTCACACTTTATAGCATGTATACGCGTACGGATACGGAACAGGCCACAGTGAGGGGAGTTCGAGAAGGTGAATCAAACTCGACTCCAGCTTGATGACTATTTTATTATGATAATTAACTTAATTATATATAAAGGAGATGGACAAAATGTGCCCCACGGAGTACAAACGTACATTTAATGCAGATAATTAAAATAAAATAAATAAAGAATTTTGAATAACTTTTTCTGCCTCATAGCAGAAGTGGAGAAATAATCGTAATTAAAAGTTTTTCTGTTTGATTTGCGTTGTATATACCTTTTAATGGTGCCATATAATATTAGCAAAGATCAGAACAGGGAAAAATATTATATGAAGGTTTTTAAAATTAAAATAAACGCTTAGCAGGCCTTAAATATACACGTAAATTATTCGTAACCATAATGTAATAAAAACGTATTTTTTGTACGTTTTCTTGTCTATAAATTGAACCATCTATGACTGAATTTATAGACGTTAGTGCAGTTACGGATAGGATAATATGACGTCGTTACTGGCAACACCGCTGACAAATGTCAATGAGGGTTTTCGATACTTTTTCTGCCACTAGGCGGCGCTTCGTAGGCGTCAGGTAGGCATGCGCAAAATGTGTCAGTGAAAAGAAATGAATGAAGTATATCTTTTCGATCAACGAAGTAGTCCACTCATTTAGTTCAGTACTTCATTTAGTTCAGCAAATCAGAACTAGTCCCGAGTAGTCCGTATCCTGATTGCTATGATAGGATGAATGATACACTTGACTTGATTTGATTATCTCTATTTTCCTTCATACTTTATACAGGCTTTAGGACTGTCAACCAAGAAATATGAAAACTATTTTCATTTAGTAGTGTTTTATTACTGATGTAAGCGCTGTGAGAGATTATTATTACCACCCTTAGATAGAAGCCGTCTCTCGTCAGACCGAACGTCACCCGACCAGCTGGTGAAGCAGAGTACTATAATTAGACGGGTATGGTGAAGTGACACGAACGTGTACGAGTGTTACGTGTGAGGGTGTCGTCGCCTGACGCAGCGCACAGTTGATGTGAACTAAAAGAAATACTGAACTAAATGAAGTAGAGACACATTTGAATGACTACTGAATGAGTGATAACTTTATTTTGCGAAATGAAGAAGTTCATTTCCTTCAATCGTTCGCGAACTACCCATGTCTAGCGTCAGGTCCAAACAGCTGTCAAATAGCACAGAGTCGTAGGTACTGAACATAAATTATTGAAATTCTATTGTATTTGGAAGTGTTATTGATTTTATTATGGATTACGGTCAGAAGAAGATCGCTGAACTCAAGATTGAGCTCAAAAAAGGGGGGCAAAAGTCACTGGTTGAAAGGTACTGAATTTGTTTACACAATTCGATTTCGTTCTTTAACTACTAAATTGCAGTTATTTGTGTTTTAGTGAGTTTTAGTTGATTAATGTATATTTTACATTTCAGGCTAAATGACTATGACAGAAACAACAACTTTAAACCAAATAAAAATAATAACTCTAACCTCTCAAGTCAGATTCTTTATATGATAGAATGGCCAGAAGAAAACTTATACAAAAGTGTGGATTCAAAAACAGTGTTACCCAATTTTGATATAATTAATATAAATACGTATTTCCTTGAATTGTTTAGAGAGGGCATAGGAATGTCAGATTATTCTGCAGTGCACAGAAGAGGTTATAATATGCTGCAAAATAATTACCTGCTAGCATTAGTAACCGCAAATACTAGTACACATATATTTTTCAAAGGTCAAGTTCATTCAGAAAATACAAAATCCCTCACTTATTTTGCTTCCATTGCCATATGTAACGAAAGCGGATGTATTATACAATCGGTGTGTGAGTGTGTAGCAGGAAAAGGCCCAAAAGCCATTTGTAAGCATGTGTCCGTTTTGTGCTATGCTATACTCAAATTCCGAGAGCAAATTGTATGTAAATTAAACACACTCCAACACAAAAAAAACAAGTATGGCATGCACCTAAAAAAAATAAACTTGATGTTTCACCACAAAAAGCAGAGAACCTTTCATATGAAATATCAGAATCAAAGTGATTAACTAAAGTTTATAATTAATATTGAAAATATTCTTACATTTTTCTAATACTGAGTCCTTTAGTAGCTCGTAATCGTCTGCCGTAAAGTGGCTTTTACAAACCAGGCAATTTTTCGTTGGAGTAAATTTATCTCTGCGAATGGCTACAAGCCACTGTTTTAATCGGGTTTTTATCTCTCGTAGGGAACTTATGTCCTCCTGTTTTATTTGCACACATAGGCACTGCACAACACTGTGGCATTTTAAACAACGATATTCCGAAAGGAACGATTTTAAGAATAAATAAACCAAAAAATAATATAGAAAATTACAATTCGCGTATGTATTTTGACAGTCCATTGGACCTGCCGCTACAGTCCTGCCATCTTTCGGAGATAATTTCAGAAAACCCTCATTGTCAATACCTTACTCCTTTGACGACGATTATTGTCTTTGACGTTTGCGCCGGTTTTCTCGTTCGAATCGTGCTCATGTTTCATTGTTTTCGCATAGAAGTTTATATTTTATAGGGTCGTAGCGCCACACGTGTGCTCTAACTAATAATGATTGTAAACTGTATAATTACAAACAACGAAAATGGACCTTTTACAAGCGTGTGTTGACTGTGGTATCCCAATTTGAGAACGCGCGCAGGCGGCATGTAAAATCATCATTCCCCCCTGATGTGATGAGTTCTTCTATAGGAGTGGTAAACTTTTGAGGTAAGTTCTAGTTTCAATAACTACCTCCTACTAAAATATATACGACAGGTATTATTTACTCCATATTCTAACGTCGGCGTCGTGGTCAAATCTTAGACTAATAAGTTCCTTTTTTACCTTCACAGTTGTCACCTCATTGCTGTGTCTGTGGTGCCTGCTATGACAATAAATCAAGAAACCTTGCAACCAATTCAAGGGAAAGACAACTTGGTCATACCAATGTTTGTTATGGCTGTTGGAGATCGGTATTACGTGCAAGAAGACACGACATATCGGAATTGAATTAATGTTTTGATAACATTAAATGATTAAAATAATGTTCTTCGTTTTATTATTTGCCATAAACAGAATATGCTACTGTAGACATTTTACTTTTTGTGCAAAAAAAAAGTTACAAACTATAGATTTTATCAGATGATATTAAAAATGCTTTTATAATTATTTAAAACTAAAATACTATTTATATTACACTCCTGGCACAGATATATACACAATAATTTACATGAAATACCTTAGCCATAGTGCAAAAATCAAGCAGCTCATTTGCTTCTAAACTGCCCTGTGGTCGCCACATACTAGGCAAAGTACTTCGGTAACCCAGGTACACTACGCGAGGCTGTCAGTAACACCAAGGCGTTGCTGGCCTTCCTCGAGGAGCTGGGGTGGATCGAATGATCGATTTTCCCACCGAACGCAAAATACGTGAATTGTCATGGAGTTGCGGACACCAGCCCGTATTACCTATCATGTACGTAAGGAAAAATTTCAGTAAAAGAGGTGAAAGAAACAAATATAGGACTAGACATAGGGACCAATTAGTTCAACCAGGTTTCAGATTGGCTTAAGTAGATTCCAAACAGATCTCAAACTTGTATCAAACGCACACTATGCAGCCAAGCATTTAATAAGTTGGGTAAAATTCTTGGCTCAACGCTGGTTCTGCTCCACAAGGGCGCATAATCTAATTAATTAGCATTCGAAAATATTGTTGGAGCTGTTGATGATTGTAAAAACTATCTTTGCGCTGTATAAATTCAATCTTGTTCTATGTTAAAGGGTTTGGTTTCCGCACTTAGTCCTTTATGTGGACCATTGTACGTGGGCCATGGAGGCCGTCGGTGGTTATTATTCCAACTAGCCCACCTCCGTCCAGAAGCCGATCAAAGCTTCTGGTCTGTTGAGAACATCTGAGTAAGATCCGGGTGTCCCGAGGGTTTCTGTCCTAATCTGGGTAACGCCTGTGCACTCAAAGAGCACAGGTGGGACGGTCTCGTCCGACTCCAAGCAAGCTCTGCATAGAGGACTGTCTGTTATTCCTATTGTGTGAAAGTGTTTGTTTAGCGAGTAGTGCCCTGTGATCGTCCCCGTCACCAGGCGCAGGCCATTTCTATCCAGGCGTAATAAATGTCTGGTTAGCCTGCCATCTAAGGATGGCAAAGCTTCCTTGGACTGCCTGCAGCCTGGTGTCAAGGTTCACCACTTCTCGGCTTGTGTGTGGGTGGACTCCTGCAGCCACCTGCGTATCTGGTGGAAGGGGATGGGTATGATGGGTTCAGGCCCGCAGGCCGACGTGCTAGAGGCTCTCCTGGCTAGTTCGTCAGCAGCGTCGTTGCCTAGTGATTCGCTGTTTCCTTTTATCCATTGCTGTGTCACTGTGTTGCGGTTGGATACCGTTACTCGTTCTAGAGCATTGTGACATTCTAGTATTATACTCGAGGTAATGTATTTTTTACCCAATATAGGTGTCCGTAACTTTCCTGGTTTCTATGGCATACGCCGCTTGCATAATATCGCGTTTGCCTACACACTCCGCCTGATAGACGGTGTTGAACATTCCCAGCGGATTTGATGTTTATGTTGAGGTCATGTGAGAATACTCCGACTCCGGTCCCAGATCCGGTCTTAGAGCCGTCTGGGCCTGAGTAGTCACACTGTTCTTCTGAGAGTACGATGTTGTAGTGCATTTGAAAGTAGTGTCGCTTCGGGGTTTTGTGGCAGGGTGATGCCAACATTGGTTGTCGTTTGACCGCATCTTCTTTTATATGTACATATGTGCCTGACCCTAGAATCTTTACTAAGGGTTCCCGATATATGGAGCCTGAAGGCAGCCAGGCTCCTCCCGCACGATGAGGTGTAGGGGTGGCAGCCCAAGCATTGCCTGTAGGGCAGCAGTGGGTGTAGTTCTCATGCAGCTAGTGATTGCTACACAAGCGAACCGCTGCAGTTTTTCGAGATCTCTGGGCTGTGCTCAGGTCTGTCCTAGGCCACTAGACCAACGAGCCGTAAGTGATAATTGGTCGAATGACAGTAGTGTATAGCCAGTAGGTGACCTTGGGGTTAATCCCCTAGATTCTGCTAAGCATTCGCTTGCACTGCCACAGAGATGCGACCCCTCTTCGCCGCCCCTGTACCGCTTGGTCCAGGCTGCGGTTTAGAGGTACCTGGCACGATGTTGTCCGCCAGCTTCGCCTGTGCATGTGAGGCTCTAAGGCGCTTACCCCTGTGCTGTGTGGGTCGAGTTCTGTTGTGGTGCGTCAGTATGTAGTCTGGGTTTTGGGGTCGACTGGCGGCCCTGGTAGACTCTGTTGCGTTCGGGGGCTATTATATGCCATAATTTTAATCTCCATGGCCAGTACTAAATTTTTGAACCGTAAATCGTTTTTATTAGTGGATATTTTGCAACCGTGTAGTTTACTGTATTAATTAACCTTATAATTGCCCAACAGTAGGTACGACATTGATTTTCTAACATAAAAAAGTTTAAGTCCTATGTAATAGGGGGAGCAAGCCTTTATTGATATCGACCAAGCACAAATCCAGTGCCTGGCTGTTGCTAAGACATTCCTGATGAAAATCCCAATAACGCTGTCCAACCTGAGAATATTCCCTACCCAGGACCTTGCTAACACCTCATTCGTAGCGAATAGTTTCAGTAAGTAGTTTGATAGGAGTTAGGACCTACTTTGAGTGTTGACTTATTTTCGAACGGTCGTACTGGAGTTGACAGCTATGTAAGCGAAGATTAGGTACTCACAATCAGCCTATAATTTTCCCACTGCTGGGACACAGGCCTCCCATCGGTGAGATGTAATGAGCCCTAATACACCACGCGGGCGCAGTGTCAAACACAGTTGTTAGATGTCACATTTAGTAGTTTTCCTTCTTCGTTTTGAGAGCAGTGGTGATGAAGTAATGTACATAAAGTTAAGCGCCTGTCTGTCAGTAATCTGGGTTCGAACTTACGACCTGCAACTCGTAAGGCGCGGTCGTTTCCACTGTGCAACCACTGCTCTTACCACTTGGGCCACCACTGCGTTTTTCTGTATTTGGTAATATCTCCCGATAATTATGTTCGTTGAAACTATCGAGATTATAGTAGGTACCCACGCACCTAAATGATAATGATAAATGATTTTATATCTGTAAGTAGGTTTGTACAAACACTTTTACAAGTAATTTTTTTATTTTATTTTTATTCTAGAAGAGGTCTGCGTTTCCTATCTGAATACTCTGAGAAGAAAGGCCGAAACAAACTCAGAGGTCACAATCTCTTTTAAAGTACAGACATAATCTTGGTCAGATGATCACGTGAAGGCCATGTGGATTGATGTCTGAAACGGTCTTTTGAGGAAAGAACCACACAGATTGAGTGGACCTGTCCAGTCAGTGCACGCATTTGTCAGTAATCGTGCAGCTCAACTCAAAACATAAGGAGCTCAGTGATTCGACGAACAATACCAAAGAAAGGACATTGGGTAGGCCGCATAATTACATTATAACACCTCATTATAAAAACTCAAACCGCCAGACCAAGATTAAGAGTAAAACAAACTGAGATAATAAGAAAACTCAAATTAAAAACAAATAATGACCCACATAGTCTCAACATTCACAATAATAACAATAAAATAAGTAAGTAAATATTCATGTCATTGTTTATTTTACAGATCATATGAGGACCCTGTAGGTAGGTGTCTGAAATGGTCTTTTAAGGAAAGAACCAAACAGAATTGAGTAGACCTGTCCAGTCAGTGCACGCATTTGTCATTAATCGTGTAGCTCAGAACTTAAGGCTAAACCTCAGCTAACTACTCCCGTTCCAAGGTACCTACTATCAAGGTCACTGTATGTACATTTCATTCTAGTTTTTGACAAATTTCCTAAAATTTATGAATTTCTTTTACCAATACCTTTTAGTATAGGTTCCAGTATAGGGTACCTACATACATTAACTATCTATTTCTTAGATTTCGTAAACTAACTATACATTATTAGGTACGTACCTTTAACATTACATCACGCCTTGTTTCCCAGAAGGGTTGGGCAGAGGTGCACCTTTAAGAAAGTAATAAGAACTTACCAAAGTAATAAACTAGGTACTCAGCAGAAAAACCATAACAAATACAAACTTTCATCAAATAACGTTATTTAATAAATTACGTCCATGTTAATCTTCTCTTATACCAATAATATTAAACGTCTAGGTTGATAGAAACATAAATTATTAAAAACGTTGGCAGAAAATCCATTTTCCGTCTATAGGTAGGTATTACCTAAAAGCTCTCAAAGTAATAAGGTATCTACCATGTCTTAGGTATCTTAATAAAAACTATGGGCTAGTGTTACACTTACTTTGAAATAAATGCTTTAAGTTTGAGATTGTTTGTCGATTGAGCTGCTTAAGTTCTGAGTTGAGCTGCACGATTACTGACAAATGTCTGGACTTTAAAAGAGAGTGTGACCTATGATTCGACCTTTCTTCTCAGAGTAGTCAGATAGGAAACGCTAACCTCATCTAGATTTTAAAACATGGTTGACGTGTTAAAATGTTTGTACAAACCTATTTACAAAAATAAAATCTAGATAGATCTAGTGGTCGCAAGGGCGACTGCTGAACGTGAGGTCGTAGTTCGATTTCCCAGGTCGGGCAAAGTATTATTTAATTTTCCTTCAGGAATTTCTCAGTAGGAGCCCGGTGTCTGGATTTGTGCCCGGTTGATGGCAATAGGATCACCCCCTATTACATGGGACTTAAACATAGCTGGCGAAATGTGGGTGTAGGTATTTAAAGGTAGGTACGCCTCTGCCTAACGCTTCGGGGCTTATAGGCGTGACGTTATGTTCTCACGTTAATACTATTGACACATGGAGTTTTGGAAAGAGACTTAGCCCAAGTTCGCAAGGACGTAAAAATATCGCGGCGGGATTAAAATACTCAAAACTCAAAAACTCAAAGCATTTATTTCAAATAAACCAATTGCAGGCACTTTTGAATTGTCAAGGGGTCGGTCAGTCAGAAATATGGAGCTAGTTGCCCATTCCAAAGCGAAGTAGGTACCTATGGAGAAGAACGGGCAAGAAACTCCATGGACACTCTTTTAAATAATATTGTTACAGAAAATTTTCTGAATTTTATCGCACACTGAATTTTCAACGCTGTGCTTAGCGCCGAGAGTTGAAAATCTAACATTGTTGTTTTTTCTACGTGCTGGTATGCACTCTGTTACATTCTCGACGCTCGGCTCAACACCGCGAGTTGACAATCCAGTGCTCTGTAAAATGTACAGTAAGGTTAGAGAGACGACCGCGACGCTCTAGCAGAACTTTATCTAAACTCGATGAGCCATGCCGATTCGATATCCTTTCCGAGTGTGACCCAGGAATTTGACCGGCGTACTGTCCAGGGTGTCCCTCGTTTTGAGCGCGGTGTGCGAAGGCGCTTTGTCGTGGTGGAGCAGTAGCCCGCGGAACCCTGTGTTTGGTCGCTTGTTGCTCACAACAGAGAATACTTCTGCCAAGCATTTGGTAGTATACCATTCGGCGTTGATGCTTCTTTGGTTCCGTAAAGGAATTGACACCAAGTAGCCAGTTAAATAGAAAAGCTCGGGATCAAAATTTTCGACTTTTTTGGTGATTCGTTTGGAAACATCCAAACCGTCGACTGGCGCTTCGTTTCTGTTACGTATTGATAAATCCAAGACTCATCACCTGTAATGATGTCGTAAACACGCCGACGGCCTGACGAGCCTGCTTCAAGTTTGTTTATCATATCACGGCACCATTCCACCCGGGCCTGCTTCTGAGCATCGGTGAGGTTGTGCGGCACCCAGCGTGAAACTATCCTCCTCACGCAAAGATGCACGTGTAGAATTTTGTGAAGGCTTCCTGATTCAACCTGCAGTATGTGCTGAATCTCTTGATATGTAACTCGTCAATTGTCTTGGATTGAATTTTTCACTGTTAGCACGTTTTCTTCCGTAACAACCGGCAAAGGGCGACCACTTCTTTCTTCGTCCCCTAAAGTTAGTTCGACCTCGCTTGAACCCTTTAAACCAACGATACACGGTTGCCTTAGAAGGGCCTTCATCCATGAATGCCATTTATGTCTAAAATGGCACTTGAAATCGTAAAAAATCATAGCGCGAAAATGTTCCAGGCGCAGATCCACTGAGTTTCGAAAATTTAAATTAGCTCGAAAACAATGTGTAGCGAAATATATTTTTACCTACAAATAATCATATTTTAAAAATAGACTAAAACTGGCCAGTCTTTAATACATAAAACTTTTTTTGCAATACTTTCTGAATGGCCTTGTTTTTTTTTAAACAACATGTTAATTATGGTTTCAAACATGAACTCAACCCTACGGTAGTCTCGCTATCATCTTTACTAAAGGACAAAATCGCATGTCAAGTGCATGTAATTTATTCTGATTTGACGTATATTTTCGAAATGCATGAATGAATGAATGAAATGCACCGACCCTAGAATGGTTTGACCACCTCCTTCTGCGAAGCAGTAATGCTTGCGAAGGAGGAGGCGGAGCGCGTGAGGGAGAGAGCCTTCCGCCCCGCCTCAGGGTGGCGGATTGTTTGAAGAGATACAGTGGCCCTGGCACAGGCAACTGACGGATTGCGTGGTTTAAAAAAAAAAACTAGGTTTGACCAGACTCGATTAATCGAATGAACCCCAAGATTTGCACCAGCCCTTAGACTCGTGTTTCATGGTGCTACAAGGACCATTGCATATCAAGCAGTAGACCGTGGGCCCTTTAATGGTAGGGAAGACGTGCACTTGGGATAGGGAAGGATTTATGAGACGACCGGATATGCATCCTAGAGTAAGCACTGGACTAGTGGAGAGATGAGTGTTATTTGTCTATAGGAGGGCTCTTTTATTGACGTTGCCGCCAGGTTGGTTCAGGTCGAGCTTCACCGGTGAATATTTCGCCGGGGTTCAACTGCTTTCTCGTCTCTTTTCTATGTCATTGCTCTGCTTTGTTCAATGTAGCTCTTTTCACCGTCTTCCTCTTAGGGCTCGCTACTATCCGTATCTGGTTGTTTGTAAATCGCGCTAGCAGCGTTCTTGATCTTATTTCTATCTTCCGCCGGATCCATCAAAAAATTTATTCCCTTGTCGAGTTATTTCATGTCCTCTTTTAGGTTCTTCTTTGTTTGTGTAAATAGGTTCAGTTTTCTGTCTAAGATTTCATTCATTTTCATTTGTCCTAATTTATTCCAAGCATGGTTTATCAAGTGTCTTATGACAACTCGCTCATATCTTCTAAGTCTTTACATTTGGTGAATATTTGAAGCTTTAGTGAGTGCCGATACTCTCAACCCATATATCATGCACGGTACGGTACAATCACTATTCGATACATAAGTCAGGCTGATTTTCAGTTCTTATTCACGTTTCATATATTATCACAGGTAGTAGTAATTTTGCTTTTGTTTCCCGTGGCCTGTCCGCACTGTTTTTTAATTGTGATTGTTCTGCCAAATGCAGATGTTATGTCTGTGCCTAGGTTTATAATTTCATCAAATGACAGTATACCTACTTATTCCATTAAGGGTCACGTAGGTCGTTTTCTGTGCAGCTATGGGGTCCCTATTTAGTATTTTGGTTTTGTTTCGTTTATTTCGAAGTCTACACTATCTAGTAGGTAGTCACATCATTTGATGCATGTTCATTCGTTGTTCATTTGTCCAGTTAGTGATGAGGAAACATTTAAAACTATTCACTCTTTAAACAATACTTCGTCTGTGGGATATGATGAGATCCCGACACATTTCTTAAAGCACACTGCAACATTGATTACACCAACCTACCTACCTTACTGCCTTACCTGCCTTATTAATTTGTCATTCTCCCGGATAAATTGAAAACCTCCGTCATTAAACCGATTTTTAAGAAAGGTGACGTAATGACTATAAATAATTACAGGCCAATCGCCCTAGTACCAGTCTTATCTAAGGTATTTGAGAAGATAATGCATTCTCGCGTGACTCAATTCTTGACTAAACATAAAATACTAAAAACCGAACAAAATGGATTCCAAAAAGGCAAATCGACAACTTTAGCAGCTTTTAAATTACTTTCAAATATAACTTAAAACGTATGTACCTGCGCTGTGTTTTTCGATATGAGCAAGGCTTTCGACTTTGTTGACCACATTCTGCTGACTAAATGTGAAATGTACGGTTTTCGAGGCTTGCCATTGAAGTGGCTACAAAGTTATCTTTCAAATAAGACTCAATTTACAGCGATTACTCAAATAAATTCAAATAAAGAAGAAATGTTATGCAAGTCTAATATAAGAAGCAACAATACAGGAGTGCCGCAAGGTAGTGTAACAGGGTCGTTATTCTTTCTGTTATTTATTAACGACCTACCAAATGTTACTAATCATTTCTACTCGCTGTTTGCGGATGATATTGCGGTGGTTATCACGGAGAATAAAATGTTTAATTATAATAATGAAATTCATGAAACGGTTAATACTTTTATAATGTGGCTCAGTAATAATACGAGAATTTAAAAGTAAACATTGATAAAACCTCCTTCGTTCAATTCCACAATAGAAAATTAAATTCTGACGTTATGATCACTTATTCGGATCAAAGTATTAACGAAGCACACGAGGCAATTTTTCTTGGTATAACAGTAGACAGTGGTTGCACTTGGAAACCGCACTGCCTAAAAGTCACAAATAAGATTAATCGTTTCGCTTTTGCCTTGTGGAGACTTCCGTACGCGTACGGATATAGCTATATGAAGAAAAAAAACGAACACCTCAAAATATTATGAGTAGTCCGCATCGCTGTTAGTGGGAAAACTGCCCAAAAGGCTGGCAGTGTTGTCACGTTGGATGGCAATGCTGATTATTTGACCTAAAAATAGGCCAGCCCTTTGGTCACGTGAAGGGTGGCGATGTCCATACTCGATGGGCACTCGGACCCCACGGCCATTGTGTTCGTATCGGCCCTAGTGTTTGTATGTTAGTAGAGTCTAAGCAATGGACTACCGACTGACTTACCTATCTAGCCTGAATTTTATTGAACTTTGTTCTGACCTAAAATGAAATTAAGTTACTGCCTTCAGTCACTAAAATTCGTTTTAGGTCACAACAAAGTTCAATACAGTTCAAAATAAAACGCACCTACAAAACGTTTAAACGTTGAATTAGTTTGACGAGGAATCTATGTAACCTACTAATCTAATTATGTAGGTCACCATTTATGTAGCTACATGAGGCGCAACCCCGCTGACTGGCAGATAATCCTTTTACTAAGAAAGGCATGAGCTGTTCTTGTACACCTAGCTCATGCAGACAGGACGAGAATAAAACACTTAACGATGAAAGTGAGTTAAAGGATGAATCTTGGTAGGTACTTACATATCTAATATATACTCGTATAAGTGTTAGATTTATAGTTTTAATGGGTTTTTGCGTATCTGTAAATTAAAAAATATTAATTCCTTGTTTTTTTTTAGATTGCACCTACCACTGCTTGACTCTGTATCACCCAAAGGTTGACTGGTAAAAAAGTCTTATGGCATTAATTCTGCCTTTGTACATTCGTGAAGTATGAATAAATAGATACCTTTGTTTGGTAGCGGGGTGAAAATCTGTGTCCTTCGCCACAGAACCCTTACCTTTAAAAAAATGATGAAAATCAATTTTGAAAACGCCAAAAATTAGTCATAAAATAGTCATAAATACTCACAAACATTAAAAACAGTCGCATTATGATTCCGAACTATAGCTATAAGTTAGTGAGGATTGTGGGGTGAACGTCTCCACATTATCCGCACCTCAGTGTGGGAGTATCGGCTTGGTTTCAATGATAAAAAATGTCAAAAAATTGTCGTAAGTCTATGCAAAATCTCGAAAATAGTCATTGAGGGATTCCAGAAATATAAGGTGTCTTAACCTTATATTTCTGGAATCCCTTAATGATAACCGCAAAACAATTACGTTTTTGGATTCGCATTTGGTGTCAAAAAATATATAGTTGTCTCGAACCATGATAATTTCGACCTGGTTTACTATGTAGAAGTGTGTTAAACTTCCATGTAAACTTCTACATACATTATGTTTTGGTACAGTCGCGAACACTAAAATTGCAAAACTATCTTATTTTATATTATTGTATATTATTTTAAAACGGTAATAAAATATTGTAGTTACTTACATTATGTTGCCCACTATATCATTTCTAGACATTTCCTTCCGGTGGCTTTGGCAGAACTGAATAACAATATGTAAGTTTTATTTTATTAGGTTTTTTTTATGAATTTTTGGTTATGTTTTAATTGAAATTCTACTACCCTCATAACACATTTTGATTTTTAATTTGATTCAACCATCATTCAACATAAAACATGTCATGAATCGAGTATTTTCCTCACATCAATTTTATGTTCAAAAAGATGAAAACATTTTTCTTTTGCATTATGAAAATATAAGGTATGCATGAAATGAAATGAAATTTATTCGCAAGAATTGTAGGACTATCGAGGATAGCCACGCATGACCCTTTTCAAAACATTTTCGGCTGCACGTTGAAATCGTAGGTTATCCCGCCCTTTTTCTGTTTAACCAATGAATGAAGGGTGACCGTTTTTTTAAACGTTAATTGTTTTAGTTTGACGAATGACGAAGAATGTCTCTTAGGAAGGGCCCTTTTTTTAAGCGCTATTGGTAGACAAAAACAATGCAGGAGGGGGTAGCCACTGGCCCGTGCACACCAAAATCGCCCTAATGGGGGTCATGCGAAAATTTCGTCGATAGTACATTGAAGATGGTCAGATTTTTTTACAATTTCTAAACAATTCGCTAAAATTTATGTTACATTAATTATTAAATGAATGTAACAAAAATACACGTACATTCATGGAATTGATTAAAAACTAAATTTAATGTCAATTACCTTTTTGTCCATATAATATATGTCAGCGTGAATCTTTAAAGTTCAAATACTGATTCACAGAATAAAATGATTTTTCTATATGCCATTTGAATAACGCTGTTTTAAAACGATTGATTGGCAATTCCCTATACGATTTTGGTAGTTTATTAAATATCCTTATAACCATTGGAAAGCAACTTCTGTGATATAGATGGCTTTTCATTTGTGGTATAATTAATCGATCAGGATATCTCGTCTTAAACGTAAGTGTCTCCCAGACGTTGAAATAAGTCGGAATGCATTGTAACAAATTTACAGCATTTAAATATGTACATACCAGGAACAGTTAATATTTTTTAAACTTTAAATAGAGGTTTACATGAGGTCAATGCTGGCACACCGCAAAGCGCACGGATACATTGTTTTTGGGCTATAAATACCTTACTCACATGGACAGAATTCCCCCATAACACAATGCCGTATCGAATGATAGAAACTACGTAACCATGATACGCTAAGAGAGCTGTCTTGCAGTTCGCTATTTTACAAAGTCTCCACAAGGCAAAAGCGAAACGATTAATCTTATTTGTGACTTTTAGGCAGTGCGGTTTCCAAGTGCAACCACTGTCTACTGTTATACCAAGAAAAATTGCCTCGTGTGCTTCGTTAATACTTTGATCCGAATAAGTGATCATAACGTCAGAATTTAATTTTCTATTGTGGAATTGAACGAAGGAGGTTTTATCAATGTTTACTTTTAAATTCTCGTACTATTACTGAGCCACATTATAAAAGTATTAACCGTTTCATGAATTTCATTATTATAATTAAACATTTTATTCTCCGTGATAACCACCGCAATATCATCCGCAAACAGCGAGTAGAAATGATTAGTAACATTTGGTAGGTCGTTAATAAATAACAGAAAGAATAACGACCCTGTTACACTACCTTGCGGCACTCCTGTATTGTTGCTTCTTATATTAGACTTGCATAACATTTCTTCTTTATTTGAATTTATTTGAGTAATCGCTGTAAATTGAGTCTTATTTGAAAGATAACTTTGTAGCCACTTCAATGGCAAGCCTCGAAAACCGTACATTTCACATTTAGTCAGCAGAATGTGGTCAACAAAGTCGAAAGCCTTGCTCATATCGAAAAACACAGCGCAGGTACATACGTTTTAAGTTATATTTGAAAGTAATTTAAAAGCTGCTAAAGTTGTCGATTTGCCTTTTTGGAATCCATTTTGTTCGGTTTTTAGTATTTTATGTTTAGTCAAGAATTGAGTCACGCGAGAATGCATTATCTTCTCAAATACCTTAGATAAGACTGGTACTAGGGCGATTGGCCTGTAATTATTTATAGTCATTACGTCACCTTTCTTAAAAATCGGTTTAATGACGGAGGTTTTCAATTTATCCGGGAGAATGACAAATTAATAAGGCAGGTAAGGCAGTAAGGTAGGTAGGTTGGTGTAATCAATGTTGCAGTGTGCTTTAAGAAATGTGTCGGGATCTCATCATATCCCACAGACGAAGTATTGTTTAAAGAGTGAATAGTTTTAAATGTTTCCTCATCACTAACTGGACAAATGAACAACGAATGAACATGCATCAAATGATGTGACTACCTACTAGATAGTGTAGACTTCGAAATAAACGAAACAAAACCAAAATACTAAATAGGGACCCCATAGCTGCACAGAAAACGACCTACGTGACCCTTAATGGAATAAGTAGGTATACTGTCATTTGATGAAATTATAAACCTAGGCACAGACATAACATCTGCATTTGGCAGAACAATCACAATTAAAAAACAGTGCGGACAGGCCACGGGAAACAAAAGCAAAATTACTACTACCTGTGATAATATATGAAACGTGAATAAGAACTGAAAATCAGCCTGACTTATGTATCGAATAGTGATTGTACCGTACCGTGCATGATATATGGGTTGAGAGTATCGGCACTCACTAAAGCTTCAAATATTCACCAAATGTAAAGACTTAGAAGATATGACCGAGTTGTCATAAGACACTTGATAAACCATGCTTGGAATAAATTAGGACAAATGAAAATGAATGAAATCGTAGACAGAAAACTGAACCTATTTACACAAACAAAGAAGAACCTAAAAGAGGACATGAAATAACTCGACAAGGGAATACATTTTTTGATGGATCCGGCGGAAGATAGAAATAAGATCAAGAACGCTGCTAGCGCGATTTACAAACAACCAGATACGGATAGTAGCGAGCCCTCAGATGAAGACGGTGAAAAGAGCTACATTGAACAAAGCAGAGCAATGACATAGAAAAGAGACGAGAAAGCAGTTGAACCCCGGCGAAATATTCACCGGTGAAGCTCGACCTTTTTTTTTTTTTTTTTTGTTCCCGGGGTGGAAAATCCTCATGGATGTCCTCCGCCCTGGGGCGGGCGGAGGGGTCTGTCAGACTCTTACTGACTAAAAACCACCCCGGTGTTCCATCTCACACCTACGCCGGGGTCGCGGGAACACATTATTCTTCCACAACCCCGGCTGGTGCCGGCCCGCTTGCGCGGGCCCCGTCTCGGGCGGGGGGAGTGAGGTGTACTCCCCCCGGTGAAGCTCGACCTGAACCAACCTGGCGGCAACGTCAATAAAAGAGCCCTCCTATAGACAAATAACACTCATCTCTCCACTAGTCCAATGCTTACTCTAGGATGCATATCCGGTCGTCTCATAAATCCTTCCCTATCCCAAGTGCACGTCTTCCCTACCATTAAAGGGCCCACGGTCTACTGCTTGATATGCAATGGTCATTGTAGCATCATGAAACACGAGTCTAAGGGCTGGTGCAAATCTTGGGGTTCATTCGATTAATCGAGTCTGGTCAAACCTAGTTTTTTTTTTTAACCACGCGTTTTCCGTCAGTTGCCTGTGCCAGGGCCACTGTATCTCTTCGAACAATCCGCCACCCTGAGGCATCGGCCCTATCGGATCCCATCATTACGCTGACATCTCTTTGAGACGCGCCGTCGACCCGGGCCTAGTCCTTACCGGAGGGCGAGCTACCCCTTGCTCGCCGTCCGCAAGCCCGCGCCCACGGTGGCCGGGAATCTGCAGGCGCCCAGGGCGTCTCATGCGGCGACTAGGGGCGTGAGGGCGGAAGGCTCTCTCCCTCACGCGCTCCGCCTCCTCCTTCGCAAGCATTACTGCTTCGCAGAAGGAGGTGGTCAAACCATTCTAGGGTCGGTGCATTTCATTCATTCATTCATGCATTACGAAAATATACGTCAAATCAGAATAAATTACATGCACTTGACATGCGATTTTGTCCTTTAGTAAAGATGATAGCGAGACTACCGTAGGGTTGAGTTCATGTTTGAAACCAAAATTAACATGTTGTTTAAAAAAAAACAAGGCCATCCAGAAAGTATTGCAAAAAAAGTTTTATGTATGAAAGACTGGCCAGTTTTAGTCTATTTTGAAAATATGATTATTTGTAGGTAAAAATATATTTCGCTACACATTGTTTTCGAGCTAATTTAAATTTTCGAAACTCAGTGGATCTGCGCCTGGAACATTTTCGCGCTATGTTTTTTTACGATTTCAAGTGCCATTTTAGACATAAATGGCATTCATGGATGAAGGCCCTTCTAAGGCAACCGTGTATCGTTGGTTTAAAGGGTTCAAGCGAGGTCGAACTAACTTTAGGGGACGAAGAAAGAAGTGGTCGCCCTTTGCCGGTTGTTACGGAAGAAAACGTGCTAACAGTGAAAAATTCAATACAAGACAATTGACGAGTTACATATCAAGAGATTCAGCACATACTACAGGTTGAATCAGGAAGCCTTCACAAAATTCTACACGTGCATCTTTGCGTGAGGAGGATAGTTTCACGCTGGGTGCCGCACAACCTCACCGATGCTCAGAAGCAGGCCCGGGTGGAATGGTGCCGTGATATGATAAACAAACTTGAAGCAGGCTCGTCAGGCCGTCGGCGTGTTTACGACATCATTACAGGTGATGAGTCTTGGATTTATCAATACGTAACAGAAACGAAGCGCCAGTCGACGGTTTGGATGTTTCCAAACGAATCACCAAAAAAGTCGAAAATTTTGATCCCGAGCTTTTCTATTTAACTGGCTACTTGGTGTCAATTCCTTTACGGAACCAAAGAAGCATCAACGCTGAATGGTATACTACCAAATGCTTGGCAGAAGTATTCTCTGTTGTGAGCAACAAGCGACCAAACACAGGGTTTCGCGGGCTACTGCTCCACCACGACAAAGCGCCTTCGCACACCGCGCTCAAAACGAGGGACACCCTGGACAGTACGCCGGTCAAATTCCTGGGTCACACTCGGAAAGGATATCGAATCGGCATGGCTCATCGAGTTTAGATAAAGTTCTGCTAGAGCGTCGCGGTCGTCTCTCTAACCTTACTGTACATTTTACAGAGCACTGGATTGTCAACTCGCGGTGTTGAGCCGAGCGTCGAGAATGTAACAGAGTGCATACCAGCACGTAGAAAAAACAACAATGTTAGATTTTCAACTCTCGGCGCTAAGCACAGCGTTGAAAATACAGTGTGCGATAAAATTCAGATAATTTTCTGTAACAATATTATTTAAAAGAGTGTCCATGGAGTTTCTTGCCCGTTCTTCTCCATAGGTACCTACTTCGCTTTGGAATGGGCAACTAGCTCCATATTTCTGACTGACCGACCCCTTGACAATTCAAAAGTGCCTGCAATTGGTTTATTTGAAATAAATGCTTTGAGTTTTTGAGTTTTGAGTATTTTAATCCCGCCGCGATATTTTTACGTCCTTGCGAACGTGGGCTAAGTCTCTTTCCAAAACTCCATGTGTCAATAGTATTAACGTGAGAACATAACGTCACGCCTATAAGCCCCGAAGCGTTAGGCAGAGGCGTACCTACCTTTAAATACCTACACCCACATTTCGCCAGCTATGTTTAAGTCCCATGTAATAGGGGGTGATCCTATTGCCATCAACCGGGCACAAATCCAGACACCGGGCTCCTACTGAGAAATTCCTGAAGGAAAATTAAATAATACTTTGCCCGACCTGGGAAATCGAACTACGACCTCACGTTCAGCAGTCGCCCTTGCGACCACTAGATCTATCTAGATTTTATTTTTGTAAATAGGTTTGTACAAACATTTTAACACGTCAACCATGTTTTAAAATCTAGATGAGGTTAGCGTTTCCTATCTGACTACTCTGAGAAGAAAGGTCGAATCATAGGTCACACTCTCTTTTAAAGTCCAGACATTTGTCAGTAATCGTGCAGCTCAACTCAGAACTTAAGCAGCTCAATCGACAAACAATCTCAAACTTAAAGCATTTATTTCAAAGTAAGTGTAACACTAGCCCATAGTTTTTATTAAGATACCTAAGACATGGTAGATACCTTATTACTTTGAGAGCTTTTAGGTAATACCTACCTATAGACGGAAAATGGATGTTCTGCCAACGTTTTTAATAATTTATGTTTCTATCAACCTAGACGTTTAATATTATTGGTATAAGAGAAGATTAACACGAACGTAATTTATTACATAACGTTATTTGATGAAAGTTTGTATTTGTTATGGTTTTTCTGCTGAGTACCTAGTTTATTACTTTGGTAAGTTCTTATTACTTTCTTAAAGGTACACCTCTGCCCAACCCTTCTGGGAAACAAGACGTGATGTAATGTTAAAGGTACGTACCTAATAATGTATAGTTAGTTTACGAAATCTAAGAAATAGATAGTTAATGTATGTAGGTACCCTATACTTGAACCTATACTAAAAGGTATTGGTAAAAGAAATTCATAAATTTTCGGAAGTTTGACAAAAACTAGAATGAAATGTACATACAGTGACCTTGATAGTAGGTACCTTGAAACGGGAGTAGTTAGCTGAGGTTTAGCCTTAAGTTCTGAGCTACACGATTAATGACAAATGCGTGCACTGACTGGACAGGTCTACTCAATTCTGTTTGGTTCTTTCCTTAAAAGACCATTTCAGACACCTACCTACAGGGTCCTCATATGATCTGTAAAATAAACAATGACATGAATACTTACTTACTTATTTTATTGTTATTATTGTGAATGTTGAGACTATGTGGGTCTTATTTGTTTTTAATTTGAATTTTTTTATTATCTCAGTTTGTTTTACTCTTAATCTTGGTCTGGCGGTTTGAGTTTTTATAATGAGGTGTTATAATGTAATTATGCGGCCTACCCAATGTCCTTTCTTTGGTATTCTTCGTCGAATCACTGAGCTCCTTATGTTTTGAGTTGAGCTGCACGATTACTGACAAATGCGTGCACTGACTGGACAGGTCCACTCAATCTGTGTGGTTCTTTCCTCAAAAGACCGTTTCAGACATCAATCCACATGGCCTTCACGTGATCATCTGACCAAGATTATGTCTGTACTTTAAAAGAGATTGTGACCTCTGAGTTTGTTTCGGCCTTTCTTCTCAGAGTATTCAGATAGGAAACGCAGACCTCTTCTAGAATAAAAATAAAATAAAAAAATTACTTGTAAAAGTGTTTGTACAAACCTACTTACAGATATAAAATCATTTATCATTATCATTTAGGTGCGTGGGTACCTACTATAATCTCGATAGTTTCAACGAACATAATTATCGGGAGATATTACCAAATACAGAAAAACGCAGTGGTGGCCCAAGTGGTAAGAGCAGTGGTTGCACAGTGGAAACGACCGCGCCTTACGAGTTGTAGGTCGTATGTTCGAACCCAGATTACTGACAGACAGGCGCTTAACTTTATGTACATTACTTCATCACCACTGCTCTCAAAACGAAGAAGGAAAACTACTAAATGTGACATCTAACAACTGTGTTTGACACTGGGCCCGCGTGGTGTATTAGGGCTCATTACATCTCACCGAGGGGAGGCCTGTGTCCCAGCAGTGGGAAAATTATAGGCTGATTGTGAGTACCTAATCTTCGCTTACATAGCTGTCAACTCCAGTGCGACCGTTCGAAAATAAGTCAACACTCAAAGTAGGTCCTAACTCCTATCAAACTACTTACTGAAACTATTCGCTACGAATGAAGTGTTAGCAAGGTCCTGGGTAGGGAATATTCTCAGGTTGGACAGCGTTATTGGGATTTTCATCAGGAATGTCTTAGCAACAGCCAGGCACTGGATTTGTGCTTGGTCGATATCAATAAAGGCTTGCTCCCCCTATTACATAGGACTTAAACTTTTTTATGTTAGAAAAACAATGTCGTACCTACTGTTGGGCAATTATAAGGTTCATTAATACAGTAAACTACACGGTTGCAAAATATCCACTAATAAAACGATTTACGGTTCAAAAATTTTGTACTGGCCATGGAGATTAAAATTATGGCATATAATAGCCCCCGAACGCAACAGAGTCTACCAGGGCCGCCAGTCGACCCCAAAACCCAGACTACATACTGACGCACCACAACAGAACTCGACCCACACAGCACAGGGGTAAGCGCCTTAGAGCCTCACATGCACAGGCGAAGCTGGCGGACAACATCGTGCCAGGTACCTCTAAACCGCAGCCTGGACCAAGCGGTACAGGGGCGGCGAAGAGGGGTCGCATCTCTGTGGCAGTGCAAGCGAATGCTTAGCAGAATCTAGGGGATTAACCCCAAGGTCACCTACTGGCTATACACTACTGTCATTCGACCAATTATCACTTACGGCTCGTTGGTCTAGTGGCCTAGGACAGACCTGAGCACAGCCCAGAGATCTCGAAAAACTGCAGCGGTTCGCTTGTGTAGCAATCACTAGCTGCATGAGAACTACACCCACTGCTGCCCTACAGGCAATGCTTGGGCTGCCACCCCTACACCTCATCGTGCGGGAGGAGCCTGGCTGCCTTCAGGCTCCATATATCGGGAACCCTAAGTAAAGATTCTAGGGTCAGGCACATATGTATAAAAGAAGATGCGGTCAAACGACAACCAATGTTGGCATCACCCTGCCACAAAACCCCGAAGCGACACTACTTTCAAATGCACTACAACATCGTACTCTCAGAAGAACAGTGTGACTACTCAGGCCCAAATGAGCTGAGAGTATACACCGACGGCTCTAAGACCGGATCTGGGACCGGAGTCGGAGTATTCTCACATGACCTCAACATAAACATCAAATCCGCTGGGAATGTTCAACACCGTCTATCAGGCGGAGTGTGTAGGCAAACGCGATATTATACAAGCGGCGTATGCCATAGAAACCAGGAAAGTTACGGACACCTATATTGGGTAAAAAATACATTACCTCGAGTATAATACTAGAATGTCACAATGCTCTAGAACGAGTAACGGTATCCAACCGCAACACAGTGACACAGCAATGGATAAAAGGAAACAGCGAATCACTAGGCAACGACGCTGCTGACGAACTAGCCAGGAGAGCCTCTAGCACGTCGGCCTGCGGGCCTGAACCCATCATACCCATCCCCTTCCACCAGATACGCAGGTGGCTGCAGGAGTCCACCCACACACAAGCCGAGAAGTGGTGAACCTTGACACCAGGCTGCAGGCAGTCCAAGGAAGCTTTGCCATCCTTAGATGGCAGGCTAACCAGACATTTATTACGCCTGGATAGAAATGGCCTGCGCCTGGTGACGGGGACGATCACAGGGCACTACTCGCTAAACAAACACTTTCACACAATAGGAATAACGGATAGTCCTCTATGCAGAGCTTGCTTGGAGTCGGACGAGACCGTCCCACCTGTGCTCTTTGAGTGCACAGGCGTTACCCAGATTAGGACAGAAACCCTCGGGACACCCGGATCTTACTCAGATGTTCTCAACAGACCAGAAGCTTTGATCGGCTTCTGGACGGAGGTGGGCTAGTTGGAATAATAACCACCGACGGCCTCCATGGCCCACGTACAATGGTCCACATAAAGGACTAAGTGCGGAAACCAAACCCTTTTACATGGAACAAGATTGAATTTATACAGCGCAAAGATAGTTTTTACAATCATCAACAGCTCCAACAATATTTTCGAATGCTAATTAATTAGATTATGCGCCCTTGTGGAGCAGAACCAGCGTTGAGCCAAGAATTTTACCCAACTTATTAAATGCTTGGCTGCATAGTGTGCGTTTGATACAAGTTTGAGATCTGTTTGGAATCTGCTTTAGCCAATCTGAAACCTGGTTGAACTAATTGGCCCCTATGTCTAGTCCTATATTTTTTTTTCTTTCACCTCTTTTACAAAAAATTTTCCTTACGTACATGATAGGTAATACGGGCTGGTGTCCGCAACTCCACGACAATTCACGTATTTTGCGTTCGGTGGGAAAATCGATCATTCGATCCACCCCAGCTCCTCGAGGAAGGCCAGCAACGCCTTGGTGTTACTGACAGCCTCGCGTAGTGTACCTGGGTTACCGAAGTACTTTGCCTAGTATGTGGCGACCACCGGGCAGTTTAGAAGCAAATGAGCTGCTGTCTCGTCCTCCACTATGCAGGCCCTGCACAGCGGACTGTCTGTGACTCCCATGACAAAGAGGTGTTTATTAAATGACCCGTGGCCAGTTAATGCTGCCGTAACTATACGCAGCTGTTGTTTCGTTAGTCGGAGAACCTGTTTCGTGAGGCGGCCATCAATTGTAGGGAGTGCTCCCCTAGCCTGCACCCTAATTGCGTAACACACTTTCGTAAACGATTACGACTAATCTGTTTGATTTTGACGGTTCAAGAACATTCATTGCGTTCTATATATTGTTGAGCAGAATTTTTATCGAACTTAAGAAGCAATGGATTAGCAATCTGTTTCAAAACGATTCAGATTCCGATTGATTGTGTATTACGCAAATAGGGTGCTGCCTGCCTCACCTTGTTCCAACCATAGTTTGTGATGTTGTTCCCTGGTGCGTTTCCTTACCAGAGTACGTAAGTACCCGAAGGGAAGTGGCAAGATGTGTTCAGGTCCCACTGGCGCCTCAATCGATCCCCTTCTGGCAAGTTTGTAGGCTGCATCGTTGCCCAGCGAACCGCTGTGTCCCTTGATCCATTGAATGGTTATATTATTGAGGCTACTCACCTGTTCAAACGTGAACAGGCAAGACTAATTACAGCGTCAGCACCAAGAGCGACATACATTCGTACCACGTGCCGGCAACACCGGCTCACAGTCAGCGCTAAGAAGTGACCTACTGAGATCTTCGCTGCATCGGCTCAATAGACACACAACACACATGGATATACGTATCTATGTGTATTAACCAACAAAAGACATGGCCAAACAAAATTAAAAAGAGGCATATTGCTGAGCTTTTGTGGGCAAAAGTTATGAACGTTTGAAAAGGTTGATTTTTGCACTATGGCTAAGGTATTTCATGTAAATTATTGTGTATATATCTGTGCCAGGAGTGTAATATAAATATTATTTTAGTTTTAAATAATTATAAAAGCATTTTTAATATCATCTGATAAAATCTATAGTTTGTAACTTTTTTTTTGCACAAAAAGTAAAATGTCTACAGTAGCATATTCTGTTTATGGCAAATAATAAAACGAAGAACATTATTTAAATCATTTAATGTTTTCAAAACATTAATTCAATTCCGATAAGTCGTGTCTTCTTACACGTAATACCGATCTCCAACAGCCATAACAAACATTGGTATGACCAAGTTGTCTTTCCCTTGAATTGGTTGCAAGGCGTCTTGGTTTATTGTCATAATGTCATAGCAGGCACCACAGACAAAGCAATGAGGTGACAACTGTGAAGGTAAAAAAGGAACTTATTAGTCTAAGATTTGACCACGACGCCGACGTTAGAATATGGAGTAAATAATACCTGTCGTATATATTTTAGTAGGAGGTAGTTATTGAAACTAGAACTTACCTCAAAAGTTTACCACTCCTATAGAAGAACTCATCACATCAGGGGGGTAATGATGATTTTACATGCCACCTGCGCGCGTTCTCAAATTGGGATACCACAGACAACACACGCTTGTAAAAGGTCCATTTTCGTTGTTTGTAATTATACAGTTTACAATCATTATTAGTTAGAGCACTCGTGTGGCGCTACGACCCTATAAAATATAAACTTCTATGCGAAAACAATGAAACATGAGCACGATTCGAACGAGAAAACCGGCGCAAACGTCAAAGACAATAATCGTCGTCAAAGGAATAAGGTATTGACAATGAGGGTTTTCTGAAATTATCTCCGATAGATGGCAGGACTGTAGCGGCAGGTCCAATGGACTGTCAAAATACATACGCGAATTGTAATTTTCTATATATTTTTTGGTTTATTTATTCTTAAAATCATTCCTTTCGGAATATCGTTGTTTAAAATGCCACAGTGTTGTGCAGTGCCTATGTGTGCAAATAAAACAGGAGGACATAAGTTCCCTACGAGAGATAAAAACCCGATTAAAACAGTGGCTTGTAGCCATTCGCAGAGATAAATTTACTCCAACGAAAAATAGCCTGGTTTGTAAAAGCCACTTTACGGCAGACGATTACGAGCTACTAAAGGACTCAGTATTAGAAAAATGTAAGAATATTTTCAATATTAATTATAAACTTTAGTTAATCACTTTGATTCTGATATTTCATATGAAAGGTTCTCTGCTTTTTGTGGTGAAACATCAAGTTTATTTTTTTTAGGTGCATGCCATACTTGTTTTTTGTGTTGGAGTGTGTTTAATTAACATACATTTTGCTCTCGGAATTTGAGTATAGCATAGCACAAAACGGACACATGCTTACAAATGGCTTTTGGGCCTTTTCCTGCTACACACTCAAACACCGATTGTATAATACATCCGCTTTCGTTACATATGGCAATGGAAGCAAAATAAGTGAGGGATTTTGTATTTTCGGAATGAACTTGACCATTGAAAAATATATGTGTACTAGTATTTGCGGTTACTAATGCTAGCAGGTAATTATTTTGCAGCATATTATAACCTCTTCTGTGCACTGCAGAATAATCTGACATTCCTATGCCCTCTTTATACAATTCAAGGAAATACGTATTTATATTAATTATATCAAAATTGGGTAACACTGTTTTTGAATCCACACTTTTGTATAAGTTTTCTTCTGGCCATTCTATCATAAAAAGAATCTGACTTGAGAGGTTAGAGTTATTATTTTTATTTGGTTTAAAGTTGTTGTTTCTGTCAGTCATTTAGCCTGAAATGTAAAATATACATTAATCAACTAAAACTCACTAAAACACAAATAACTGCAATTTAGTAGTTAAAGAACGAAATCGAATTGTGTAAACAAATTCAGTACGTTATGTTACCTACCTTTCAATAAGCTTTTCCTTTGTACCAGTGACTTTTGCGCCCCTTTTTGGAGCTCAATCTTGAGTTCAGCGATCTTCTTCTGACCGTAATCCATAATAAAATCAATAACACTTCCAAATACAATAGAATTTCAATAATTTATGTTCAGTACCTACGACTCTGTGCTATTTGACAGCTGTTTGGACCTGACGCCTACGAAGCGCCGCCTAGTTGCAGAAAAAGTATCGAAAACCCTCAGTGACATTTGTCAGCGGTGTTGCCAGTAACGACGTCATATTATCCTATCCGTAACTGCACTAACGTCTATAAATTCAGTCATAGATGGTTCAATTTATAGACAAGAAAACGTACAAAAAATACGTTTTTATTACATTATGGTTACGAATAATTTACATGTATATTTATGGCCTGCTAAGCGTTTATTTTTATTTTAAAAACCTTCATATAATATTTTTCCCTGTTCTGATCTTTGCTAATATTATATGGCACCATTAAAAGGTATATACAACGCAAATCAAACAGAAAAACTTTTAATTACGATTATTTCTCCACTTCTGCTATGAGGCAGAAAAAGTTATTCAAAATTCTTTATTTATTTTATTTTAATTATCTGCATTAAATGTACGTTTGTACTCCGTGGGGCACATTTTGTCCATCTCCTTTATATATAATTAAGTTAATTATCATAATAAAATAGTCATCAAGCTGGAGTCGAGTTTGATTCACCTTCTCGAACTCCCCTCACTGTGGCCAAGACACCTTTAGCCATCATCGATCCTATGAGTGGGATCGGCAGTGAGATAACCATTTCCTGTGTACATTGCACGACGTACACAAACCCCTATTCCTACCCAACTTCCGTCTGTTACCGTAGGTTTCATTATAACCGATTTCCCAACTGTACGCATTTGGAATAACGGCTGTACTAAGCTGTGAGTACCGGTGCGTACACCACCTGATTAAGGCGCTGGTGTCACTCGTATATTAGCCCAGACTCAACTATGTGGCTGTTTAGCGCTTACAGAACAGCCCTGCTGTCTGAGAGTATACGGATCAAGTGATCCTTAACTTCCCTGGCCATGATGGCCGAAGCAGCCAGAGAAATACCCATGCATTCGGCCTGGAACACTGTGTTATGGACCCCCAATGGTGTGGCTTTACGTATGTTGAGGTCCTCCGAGAAGACTCCAGCACCTGTGCACCATTACCTGTTTTGGATCCATCTGTGAAAATGCGCCGCTCTGCACGGCACAAACTCTCGCACCTACGATCCTCGTGAAGCTGTATCTTGTATTTTTTATCGAAGATAAATTGTTTGGGTACCCGATCATTAATGGTTTTCGTAATGGGGAACTCCTTGTTAATTCCCTCAAGTAGCGCGGTGTGTGGTGTGTCTCTCTTACCCCAGACTACGTACATGATGTTTTCATCAATAAATTGTCAAGTTACGGTCATGTTGTGAATATCTTTAAACAGTTCCATATATTGCTCCGGTGGCTCTTTTGAGCAGAATAAAAATAGACTCGATTTCTGCAGCGCGTCCCCATTATTAAATTCTATTCATAGCCTCGAGGTACATTAGTAAATTGACGGATTTTTCTTAAAGCTTCTGCTGCTGAACTTAGCCGTCCTGCAAGAGATGTTAAATGAGGACCCCATTGCAGCCTTGAGTAGAGCATGATCCCAAAGAAAACAGATTCTAAAAGGGGGTTAAAAATTTAAATAATTCTACTCTAGGACGCCCCGGATACGAGATATTTTGTAATTTCTCGTTCTTTCTTTTATTATTTAGGTATTGACGTTTTCCAATTTTTGTGGCGAATTTCAGGAAATGGAAGTCATCGGAGCTTGGATACTCCTCGGCGTGATCGCTCGCGCTCGAGGCACAGCAAGCCGCAGCCATCGGGAATCAGTATCCAAGTATGCCAGTCCAAAAGAAGCCATAATCACATATATTGACTATCGTAGACTCGTTCACCAAGTTTTATTTATCAAACTGGTCAGGAATACAAAGACGTAAAATTTGATTAGTCTTGCAGGACATTTTTGACACATCCGAGTTGTTAGTGATCGAGGTTCCTTTTTCACTTCTCAGGCATTTAGAAGGTTTTGTCTTGAACGCGGAATAAAGCATGTACTAATTAATGCAGTTGTACGCCCAAGGGCCAACGGTCAAGTTGACCGTTGCAAAAAGATCGTCCTCGACTCGTTAACGGTATAGACCTTTAGCGCAGATTAAAAAGACTGAGATAGTAAAAAATCAAAATCAAAATCAAAAGTCATTTATTCAAACTAGGCTGAGAGTCAGCACTTTTCGAACGTCAAAATTACATAAGACAGTCCCCCAAAACGCCCGCCCTTCACCACTTCCTAGTGCTTTAGCTGGGAAGAAGAAGTGGCGCAACAAACTCCCCAGCAGCACAGCTGTCTGTTTAGTTAGAAAACCATAGAATTATATAATTATAAGGTAATCAAAGAATAAAAACCGAATCACAAAAAAAAACATATTAAATTATCTGCCATATTTAAGCTAGCCACGCCAATATACCCAAAACAGAAACCAATAAAAAAACAATGAAAAAAACAACATAATTAATACAGAAATAAAAGCCTCCAGGCATAAGGGGCGTGACATCTTACATATGCATTATTGGATTATTTTTAAGTAAACACAAATGATAAACTAGGACCATCGAAGTAAAATAAGTTAACAGAACAATTACGTAAATTAGAGAGAGTTCAATGGGGCTTCAATAATACGGGTAAAAAAAAGACACACATAAAAAAGAGACAATGAATAGCTAGTTTAACGCAGCATTGAACGAGATAACCAAACCGAAACAACGCTCGAGGTCACCTCCTTGCAATATATTTGCGATGAAGTTAAAATGACAAAATATTTAAGTAGGTGAAAACGCTAGCTCAAACTCTTCATTGTAAGTATATTGATAAAATTATTAACTTTTATGTTGTTTATTACATGCTGTTGTTTTTCTTTTTTTCAGGTCAGACAAAAGAAATCGCGGAATGATTTTGCGTCTTGACCTGAGAAAACGAAAGTCATGGTTGATCTGTTAAACCGTCCTAAGAAACGGATTGGTTTACAGATTTATGGTTAACTAGGTTGGATAAAAAGATAGATAATGAAGAAGATGGTTACACGGATAATTGTTTACAAGGATAGTTGGTTACAAGGATACTTGGTTACAAGTTTACTTTGTTACAAAGATACTTGGTTACATGGATACTTGGTTACAAGGATAATTAGTTACAAAGATAATTAGTCACAAGGATAATTGGTAACAAGAATAATAGGTTACACGGATACTTAGTTACACGGATACTTGGTTACAAGGTAAATTTTTTATAAGGATAATTGTTTAAGGATACTAAATTATAAATATAACTAGTTCTAAGGATAATTTCTATCGAAAATTATCGCTAATACTCCAATAGACGCCAGGTAATAATGAATGCATTATAGAAGTACCTGCTTATACAAATTTAAAAAAAAAACACTACGAAAATCCTAATAATAAGCATCCTAATAATGTATTTCTCATGTAAGTGACTGTAGTCTTTTATGAGAATAAATTTTCTTTAAACACATTTTGTTCTAAAGATAATTGGTTGTTACAAAGAAACTTTTGTAACGCATCAGAGTAGCCACTATCGTTACTAGTTTAAATCAAAAAACTTTATTTTTTTGTATTACTTTACATGGAAATGTAAAAGAAATCGATTAACATGTTTTTCTGAACCCAGAACTATAAAACTTTATATAAAAGGATTGCACGAAACGTTTTAAAAGTAGGTCGACTCCTAGATGGCGTTGAGTCGCTGATGCTGCCATATATTGAAAACTTGGAAGAAGTAAAATTGCCAGCTCAATAGCCAATTATAATAGTCATTGGGTATCTGTACGTAGTATTATATTATCTGTGCCAGAGGGTTCATGTTGAAGCACGATAACGCCCGCTGTCACACCACATTATTAGTAAGAGACTACCTGCAAGAAGTTAGGATCCCTGTTATGCGCTCGCCGGCGCGAAGTCCAGACCTGAACCCTATTGAGCACCTTTGGGATGAACTGAAACGGCGTCATCCTGCCCCTATCACTCTCTAAGAACTTCAAGATGCCATCGTTGTAGAATGGGACAACATTCCTCAAGAGACTGTTGTAACATTAATATATTATAATTATTTTTTCTCATGGAACTACCATGAGAAAAAAATAATTAAATGAGAGAACGCATGGAAGCAGTTATCAGAGCTAGGGGATAACACTATGTTTTAAGTTGTTTTTAAGGACTGTTGTATTTTTACTGTAAAATAAAACGACACGTTTTAATAATTTGCATTAGCTTGCTTTATTTATTCCCTGGTAAAAAAACATATCCTATTGCTTTGTTCCGAAATTAAATTGTCTTTTTAGTGATACCTTAAAGTCACATGTCTACCATTGATTAATAGAGTTAAATGACAAAGATTTTGCAGGGAATTCATAAAGAGGTGCGATTTTTGTGACGCCGAGTGTGGCATCATAAAGGGCTAACTGAGTAGGAGAAACGCTAATGAAAATGCATTCAACTTGCACCACACATAGTGGTCGCGTCGTAAAACGCCCAGTAAGGTTTAATTATATTAAGCGTACATATACGATGTATGTCCATCATATACCTTAGCGACGCAAAATACGGTCTGGTGCATGGTTCCATTCATAATATTCACAAAATGCTTTGATAACACTTTAATTTTTAATCGCTGTGTTTCTATAGAGTGCCATCTCAAGGGATTTTTATGACAACCTGTCACAAGTAGCGCCACCTGGATTTCATGTTCCATAACTAACCATACTATTATCCTTTTACATACATATATTACTTGTACTCTATACTTTATTCATTTAATTGCTTTTGCATATGTTTTCCGTGGTTGTAGATTGATTCATGTAAAACCATGTTTGGTAGCTTTAAATTAATTTTACAGTAGTTTGTAAATAAAAACTGCTCCACATTAAATGTATTCAATGTACAAGCATGGAAAATGTGCACATTTATTCTTTTAGATAGTTTGTAAAGGTTAACTTAGTTTTTAATTAAACAAAGTTGCTTAAGAATATTCGATACGAATATATATTCACGTTTGCAAATTACAAAAGGTATCGGCAATTTTTTGCTTTCTTTTGACAGTTTCGAATTTTGACATTTAAATGATAAATGATAAATGATAAATGATAAATGATTTTATTTCTGTAAGTAGGTTTTTACAAACACTTTTACACGTCAATACTATTTTAAAAATAGATGAGATCGGCGTTTCCTATCTGACTACTCTGAGAAGAAACGCCAAAACAAACTCAGAGGTCACAGTCTCTTTTAAAGTCCAGACATAATCTTGGTCAGGTCATGTGAAGACCATGTGGATTGATGTCTGAAATGGTCTTTTGAGGAAAGAACCAAACAGAATGAGTGGACCTGTCCAGTCAGTGCACGCATTTGTCAGTAATCATGCAGCTCAACACAACACATATGGAGCTCAACGATTCGACGAACATTACCAAAGAAAGGACATTTGGGTAGGCCGCATAAATTGCTCAAAATGCCAGACCATGATTAAAACTAATTTTAAAAATTAAAAATAGATTGAGATAAAAAAAAAACAACAAATCCACACTGCCTTCACATTCACAATAATTAAAATATTATAATACTTTACAAAGTAAATTTTCACGTCATGTCAAAGTGTAAAAATCCGAGAATAAACATGGTCAGATCATATGAGGACTCTGTAGACTGATGTCTGAAATGGTCTTTTGAGGAAAGAACCACACTGATTTGAGTGGACCTGTCCAGTCAGTGCATGCATTTGTCAATCATGGTGCAGCTCAACTCAGAACTAAGGAGCTCAACGATTCCACGAACAATACAAAAGAAAGGACGTTTGGGTAGGCCGCGTTAAGTACTCAAACAGCCAGACCGTGATTAAAACAACAAAACAACAAAAAAAACAATGACTCACATAGTCCTCACATTCTCAAAAATTAAAACAATGTTATACTTTTGGATTTTTTAATAGCAATTGAATAAATGAATCGAAAAACCCAAAAAGATGCATCTGCCCGTAATTTAAATTTAAGTCTTACATTTAACTTAACAATTACAATTAAACTTATTGAAAATAATTATGAAATCAAAATAGCAATTTCAAACAACAAGTATAAGTCGTTTTGTAGAGACCTCTATTGAGTGCTTTGTGAATAATTTGCCTTAAATTTACAGAACCAGATTACTAGATGGCGCACCTAAAAAAGTTGCTGTGTACGTAAAGGCAACTTTACCCCCCCTATAACTTTATGGTCTCGATTGATTAGATTACTCAACAAGCGTGAACCATCGTCAATCGATATCATCGCTTAACTTGATATGAGATACCTAGTGGTTTGCATCGAATTAAACTTTATTGACTCAAAACAAAAAAAAATGCTCCCTTTTAACATGTTGGTCTACGTATTTAGTACGCAAGTGACTGCAGCTCATGAAATCGCAGTTGTAATCATTTACAAAACTTTTCTAAAATAACAAGAAATCAAATTTTAAAAAGCCACAGCCTTGTCTTTACTTTCGATTAAAGTTGATTAGTTGAATGCTTTGTCTTTGCCATTACCGGTACTCGATCTTTCGGTCATTTCGTTCGCGTCGTCGATCTCTCTCTCTGGCCGTACTCCGAGTTAGACCATAATCGCTGACAGCGCTCACATCGATAATTTGCGTTCCGATTTAGTTATCACGATTATGACAGCTGAGAGCTGTCAAAAATTCGCTCACAGTGATATTATTAAAGGGTATGGTCGGCGTTATCGCAAGATGGCACATGTCATGACGTCATCTATGACGATTCACGGGACATCGTTATCGCGATTATGCTAACTCGGAACGGGTGTAAGCGCGCTCAAATCGATTACAGCTCAATTCGGAATGCGGCCTCGTCACACTTGTCACAGTCAGAGTCACAGGACGCACAGTGTCACTTTCTCTGTTTACGTCAAAGTTCAATTACGAATGGTATCTGTGTCTTGTTTTTAATAAACTACGAAATAAATGTAGTTAATTAATTAACTTTACGTACAATCATATTTCTTATAAAAAGACATGATGTGGGTGTGGTTACTGTTGGATATATTATTTTACTGAAGTCGAATCAATTGCAACATGGAGGGCAAGAAAATATCCTTTGGTTTTATGAAAACTAAAAAGGTTGAAAAACCATTTACACCAATAATAACAGAAGAGAAAAGGGACTATATAGAATGTGTTGAAGAGAAATCAATTAAAGTCGTGGGGTAAGTTTCCTTAATCCTATTTATTTAACGTAAAAACTAACCTAAAAACAGACATTTTGGCTGTTATTGTTTTATATAAATAATAGTAAGCGAGAGTTCATAATTTAGTTTGACTCAAGTTTAAGCACATCATGCTTAAGTATGATGTTTTTTTTTAACTTTAATGTTAAAAACATTACAGAAATAAACATCACTAAAATATCAATAATCTCTTAAAATAGCCATCTAACGCTTATTAAAAATCCGTTTCAGAGGCGAAACGGTAACGGAAGATTTGCCGCTAGTAATTCCTATGAAACCAAATACTCTGATCACGGCAGATAAACTGAAACAAATAGCTGAGAAAGTTGAAAGTGCTGTTCAGGAACCGGAAATCAAAGAGGAACCTGTAATAAAGGAAGAAAAGATTGATGAAAATGAGACTTTGGACCAGATGGCTGTTCGGGAGCTGATGCAAGAAGCTAGAAAAGATGTCAAAGTAGAAGTTCCAGATAACTTGGCTATTCCAACGCTGGCAAAGCCTGTTATGACTGGAGAGAAAGAGGTGAATAAGTTTATATTGAAACTAGCTTCTTCTTCATGTCGTTTCATAAAAAAAAATCCAGACAGATTGATATGCCAATAATAGTTTTCACATGAAATTAATTTGTAAAATGTAAAACAAGTAAATTTTGATAATAAATTGTTATAATAATCCAGAAGAGGGACAATAACAAAAAAAACTTAAACATTGCATTTCTGGTGGTTTTTTGTGATTATTTTATTAAGTTGAAATCAAAGTTCTATTTTATTCCAGCCAAGCACAAGATTGTTGGTATATATATCTATTTTGAACATTTACTCTTATTTAAAAATACTTAATTGTAAAAAGTACTTCAAATAGAAAATAATTGACTCATAAAAATTTACATGTATTGCATGTAAATTTTTATGAGTTGATAAATGATAAATGATTTTATGTCTGTAAGTAGGTTTTTAAAAACACCTTTACATGTCAAACATATTTTAAAAACTAGATGACATCGGCGTTTCCTATCTGACTACTCTGAGAAGAAAGGCCGAAACAAACTCAGAGGTCACAGTCTCTTTTAAAGTCCAGGCATAATCTTGGTCAGGTCATGTGAAGACCATGTAGATTGATGTCTGAAATGGTCTTTTGAGGAAAGAACCACACAGAATGAGTGGACCTGTCCAGTCTGTGCACGCATTTATCAGTAATCATGCAGCTCAACACAAAACTTAAGCAGCTCAACGATTCGATGAACATTACCAAAGAAAGGACATTTGGGTAGGCCGCATAAATTACTCAAACTGCCAGACCATGATTAAAACTAATTTTAAAAATTAAAAATAAACTGAGATATAAAAAAAAAACAACAAATCCACACTGCCTTCACATTCACCAAATACCAAAAATAACTATAAAAAGTAGCATACAAGCTAATAAATACCAACAATCTAGTGTTTGGCAGAAAATTAATAGTAAGGTCAATTAAAACTTAGTAAAATAACCTTGAAAACCACTAGAAATGCGATGTTGGCAGAAGGATGAACATAATTATTTTCTTGAATTAAAAAAGTTATCATTTTCTTGAATTTTGACGTTCTGTTAAAATCTTTTTTCAATCTGTCATTTTGTATTCATAGCATGGCCACTATAGAAATAGTGGCCATGCTGGTGTTTAATTTTTTTATTTATTAAGATGTCTTGTTCTACAGTAATTTCATGACACAAACTTTTTGTGTAAAAAACAATTTTGTTTTTTTTTTGCAGTCCACCCTAGATGACTATGATTCAGTACCTATTCAACAATTTGGAATGGCAATGCTTCGAGGCATGGGGTGGACACCCAGCAAAGATGGGTATGTATATTTTTTTATGTTTAATTCTATTTTCAAACATAATATGTATTTCTCCAAAGAGTTGAAGGGTTAGACAGAGGTACCTTACAGTATACACCTTTCGCCAATTATGTTAAAGTCCCATCAAGTATAGGGGGCAAGCCGTTTGCTATTAACACAAACCCAGACTCGGGGCTGCTACTCAGAAATTACTGATGGGAAAAAGAAATAAAACTTAGTCTGACCTGAGAATCAAACCCAAGACCTAATATTCAGAAGTAGCACTTGCGACCACCAAACCAGCAGGGCAGATGATGTTGTTTATATTCATTTGTTATTTTTGAATATGTTTATTTTTTATCTGGCTTACAAGGCCAGCTGATGGTTTGATTTAAAATTAATTGCTGGTAAAAGTAATTATAGAGAAAATATCCAGGTTCACCATACGTAGCATGAGCACGAGATTTGTCGACGGAATAATAGTCAAAATGACAGATAGAATAGACAAAATGACTATTCAATCGACATAACGACAGGATTCTTTTATTCGTCTCTAGTTTTGTATATTCTTCCGTCGACAAAAGTTTTTTTATATGTTGCTTGTGCTACGAGAGCAAAAGCCTTATTGGTCGTAGCCCAATGAATGCTTGATTTCAATCTGCTGGGCATCAAGTAAACCACTCTCGCATTACATCACAGAATAGAAAAAAAAATGCACACGCAGCGCAGCTATCACTAAATACACATAAATCTTAATTTTGTACGAACAACAAATAAGCTTTTTGTCAAAGTTGAATTTGTTGTTCACACAAAATTAAGTCTTATAACAACGGCCGAAGGTTGCTATTATTTTACATATTTTCCGCAGAATTGTGACACGCGCGGGTTAACCGACTGGCACTTCCACTTGTTTTTTCTATTCCGTGCATAACATACAGATAAAAGAAGAATATAATATGTAGCTAGCTGCTATTAGTACAGACATGTTGAAGGTGCCATTCTCTTTTAAAAGGTTTTGTCCTGTCAGCCAGCCTGATTAACCTTTAATTTGAATAGAGAAATGCATCTGACTAAATAGTTGGAAAACCCTGATGTTGTTAAACCTCTTACTCGTGAAATTTGATTTGCATTGCATCACCTGCCCGAGCTATTAATTTGTTTTCTCTTAGTGTTCTTTCTGATTTTTTTCTTGTTTGCTCTGCTCCTAAGGGTCATATTTAGAGATATTTTCAGAGATTATCCCCGACATACAAACCTACAAATAAACAAACAATTTTTTCCTTTTTTTAATAGTAGTATAGATAAATAATGCTTTCTTTTAATAATTTCAGGTCTAAATACAAACAACCTGAACTCCGTCCAAAAGGCTTAGGTTTAGGAGCTGATAAAGTAATCAAAGAGAATCAGAAGAAACAATCGAAAGACAAGAAACAAGAAGAGTTAGTTATTGTGAAGAACTCTTTCGTGAAAATCACGACTGGGAAATATAGTGGTTTTTATGGCAAGGTAATGTTTAAAATAATAGTTTTGCACTGAAAATTATTTTGTATTACCTATTTATATGACCTACTTTCTGAGATAGACTGCCAGCATCATAGTGTAGCTATGGCCTTAATACAGACATACATCGCTGAAATAAACGTATTTTTACCCATTAAATGTGACACTGATATCTTTATTTGAGATAATTACAATTGAAACACTACCACTGATTACAAAAAAGTAATAATTGCATTTAATGCAACCTTTCCATCGCAGTTCTAGGTTATCGCTCAAACATTTGCACCCCGCAAATGTCTCTTTCTGGAGAATAGGAGACTTGGGAGGATGAATCTATTTTCTGTAAACTGAAATATGTTCGCCCCTTTTTGGGATGGCTATACTTATATATCATATTAATATACTGTGTAACGAGTTTTTTTACACCGTTACATTTATTGATAATTATAGTCGATTTCGGAACGATTTCTAAATTGTATTTTTATCTGTGATACATTCGTATGACATTTTCGACGTCATAATTTGACAAGTGACTTGCGATCTTTGTTGGTGAAGATGACGGGTATCCTGATTTTCCCTAATGGAATCACTGTGAATCCGGTAGATTTTAGATAGCATTAACCTAAACCGAAGGACCCGTGGAATGGTCCCAGATTATATTTCGTTCGGATTTTTGATTTCCTCGTCGTCGTTTTTTATTATTACATTTGGCTTCCCAATAAAGGGACTTTAAAAAAAAAAAAATACAACTATATACAAAGAAAAAATACAGTTTATGTTTATGTCCAATTTGGAGTTTTGGACTCTGTTTGGTTGGAGCCCAAGGAGGAGGCAATTGCAACCGTTTCCCTCCCCCTGTATCCGCTCCTGATATCTTTGCTAATAGTTTAGTAAAGTGCCCATGTTAGTTTCTATGAAATAAAATAATTTGAGTTGTACACTGACTCAACAATAAAGAGCTAACATCATCATCATCAATATTTCAGTCTATAAACATTAACAGGTAAACAAACAATAATGTGTTAATTTCTATTATTTCAGGTGGTGAGCTTAGATGAAGACAACGGTCGAGTAATGGTAGACATTGCTGTGAAGAAAGAAACAGTCAGCCTCAGTGAATTCATGATGCATGCAGTCACAAAATCGGAATATGATAAGGAATCCAAAGTTATAAGTAAGTATATGCATAAACAATAAGATAAACATTTACACTGTCCAAGAATTGCAACTTGCAAGTACAGTACAGGTCTGAAGTGCGCTACTAGATGCGCAGTACCTCACCCCTCAGCTCTTGCTCCACAGCAGTGTGAATTTCTTACTCCACAGCGACTCACCTCATGTTCTGAGCCCCCATAAAGTTTGAATCGGGTGTTAATTTGGCAAATAGCTTATTGGTGATGTTCTTCAGACAGGTCAGGTCCGTAGTACTCGCAAGCGGCGCGCGTGTACGACCGGATGTATGAATGTAAACGAGACAAAAGGAGTATGTAAATATCGTAGCATGGCGGTTCTGTGGTTTCTGTCTACCACCATGGGAAGAAGGCATAAGTGTATGTATGTATTTTTACCTCACAAAGCGACGCACGCTTTTCTTGTGGTAACCAAGTGTACAAACACGCTGTCAATGTGTGTGTGAAAACGAAGAGCGTTGTCAGCACGCACATACACACTTTCAACACTGCCATTGTCTCGTACAGATAGGACACTGCAAACCCGAACTTTTCCTAATACTCGATGGGCCATATTAACGACCGTATACTATAGAAACTTCACTCAATTAATTTCTTTACAGATGCAATTGAAGATGTGACTAACAACTTCAGATGCTATTTACACACAAACCCTGCTTTTTAAATGGGACTGCAAGATACAACACTTAGACATAGCATAAGTTTTATTCATTACACTAATCATAAATGTATTCACTACAATTTTAGACGCGGATTCATTCGAAGAGTACAAAAAGACCGAAAAAGTAGCACGAATACCGCCCAAACAGGAACAAAGAAGTTCGACCAGCCAGAGAAGTAGTGAACTTAATGTGAAAACTGACAGAGAGAGAACTAATGACGATCATAGACGGAATAGAGAAGACCGAGAAGAAAAATCATCTAATGGCAGAAGTAGAGATAGGACGAAGGATAGAAGAGATTCCTCTAGCAGTGAAGATAGGGCGAAACGCAGAGAGAAAAAAGACAAAAAAAGATATAGCAGTAATGACTCTTTGAGCTCTTCTGACGACGATAAAAGAAGAAGAAAACATAAGTCTAAGAGCAGGAGACATCGAAGCAGTTCCGAGGATTCACGCAAAAGAAGTTCAGAAGTGAAAAGAGATATTGATAAGAAACGCAAAGGGAAGAAGAAGAAGAGAGACAGAGATCGGTCACCGAATTATAAAAAACATAGGAAGTAAGAATCAAGTGTAAATAAAACTTTTAAATTTTTATGATTCAATGTTTTTTTTTTCTTGCAGCTCAATGGTGCCGATTCTCTTGTACACCGAACTAAACTAACTAAACTATCACTAAAATTCCTTACTTTTTACTATGAAAATCTTGAAGCTATTCTGCGAAAAATAATCTCAAAATTTAAAAATAATTTTGACACAACTATAATCGAATTTGACAATCGCGAGTCCACGTGTTTTTTTTTTCTTTTGGTTTCGCAACGTCTTTTTTAGAGCCGGAGGCAGCCTGGGGCAGCCTCGACGTGTTTTTTATGGAAGTTTTGACTTTTTGTGTGGAAAATAAAATAAAAATATCTAAATGTAGAGATTTGGTGGTTTCAGGATTACAAAGGGGGTCGAAATTTTCATTATTTTTGTGATAGGACACACCGTTTTCGAGATATGACCAAAAAAAGAAAAAGAAAGTTAAAGTACCGTTTTTGCACGTCTGAAGTCGAGGTGTTGGTGTGAATTTTAGTCCACGCCACCTAATTTTATTCCACACCTTTTTAATCGCGATTAAAAATAGTCTGATTCATGTTCAGATTTAGTTAGACAATCAAATTTTTAGTTGAAAAACGTAAAATTCAGAATAGCAAAATTGCCATTTTCACTAAATTAATAACTCAGTGCAATCTTAGTGCTGTCAAACTAAAATATAGTTAAGTTGTGTCACTATAGTAAATTTCAGAATGGAAAATCGTCATTTGACAGAATTAAACCAAATTTTAGTGATTTTTAGTCTAGTTTAGAGGCGTTTGTGACAAGAGAAGATAGTGCAATCCACGAAGACGCTCCCCACTATTCCTCCTAAACGTTTATAGTATATGTGTGCAAGCTTCCGTCAATGTTTGAATGTTATCAGTACACACTAATTACCTATGAGTGCACACGCACGCTACAATGAATAGACTAATCAGGAGAGAGCGTCATGGTCAAAGTGAAAGATGCTCTACTTTAATTTTATATTTTTTACCCGACTGCAAGGAAAGGGTTATGTTTTTATTTTATTTTTAGGTGTGGATATATTATGTGATTATTAGCTACTATACGATAATATTACCATTTTTATAATAGGGGGTAATTATAGACATAAATGAAATACGTGAAAAAGTTTTATTGAACTTTATTGAGAAATGAATATCGTCATTCACTCGTTTCAGAAATATCTGATTCAGAGCCTGATGTATCACCGTCATTTATAATAAAACTAAAATCAAGATCACAGTGTCTCATGTTTTCGTCTTCTATTTTTTCCACGTGCTGACAAGTATTGAACCAGACATCTTTATTTACTCGATCAAATGATTCATTTAAAATGGGCATAATCGAAGTGTAATTTTGATTGATATTGCGGCTAGCAACGTCGTTTTTTACAATACTCCAAATGTTTTCGATTGGGTTTAAATCTGGATGATAAGGAGGCAGCCGAAGCACTGTGAATCCATGTTCTTTCAATAATTCGTCAACTTTGTTCCTGCGGAAGTTTTCTTTGTTTTTTAATATAAGGTCATAAAGTTCAGGTTTTTTGTAGCTTGGTTCAAAATGGATATTTTTTGCATTCAGCCAACTCTTCATGTCTAATTTGTTGGAGTTGGATGTTGGTATTTTTCCGAACTAGTATTGTGATAGGCTGCATTATCCAAGACTACCACGGCATCATTTGGGAGATTTGGTATTAGTTTCTCTTTTAGCCATTTTAAGTAATTTTCTGTGTTCATGTTATCGTGGTAGTCTCCGGATTTGATCTCTGCTCTGTATGTCAACAACGCATTTGGTACGAAACCCTCTGCACTTCCGCCATGTTCTATAATTATGCGCACTCCTTTTGTTATATTTTGTTTTATGGCTGCTTTAGAAAAAAAATCGGCCCAGGACTTTTTTTGCACGTGGTTGGTATGAATATCTGATTCATCTGTGTAGACTATAGGTCTACCTGCATTACGAAAAGACTACCCGTTTTAAATATTTCAATCTTAACATTTGAATATCATGTTTTTCGGTTAGCACCTTCCTGTTATTTTCAGTTTTTCTCCATTTATAACCCAGTTTAAGTAACAATGTTCTTAGGGTTGTAATACATCCGTCAAATTGTATACGGTCTTTCAAAACAATATTAAGTCGTGATAATGTTGGAAATTGCCTATGTTCTCTATGATAGTTTAGGATAGTTCTTCGGACTACACCAATATCAAATTCGTCTAAATTAATTTTTCGTGGTCTTACCCTTCTCTTCTTCATAGGTGATGTAAAAATAGAAGCACTTCTGCCTACTAGATTCGAATGCGACGTACTCGCTTCATTTTCAGACTCAATATCCGCTTCCGTAGTCGGCTCTGTTGTACGCTCCGCACTTGGGACTACAGGAACTATCGCATCCGTCTCCATAGTTATATTCGATTCCATAGCGGGTACTGTAGTTTGCTTCATTGTATTAGTATATTCCTTTCTTTCGCGTAGAATTCTAGTCACTGTGCTTTCAGATACTCCAACAGCCTGTGCGGTTCTCCATCGCGCATCAGTGAGTTTTTCTGCATAATTTTTACTTGCTTCTTTTTTCATAAAATCATAAACTTTAGAAATAATTTCTCTTGCCTAAAATAAAATAAAACATTCAATAGTTTTACTTATTTTTAAAGATGAAATGAAGTCTTCTTTTTAGTAAAATTTGCTATTTTCAAAATTAAATTACTTTCCTTTGCTTTTGTCATGTGTTTTAGTAACTACGAACTTCTAAACAATCATTTACATACCTGGCTTTTAAGTACAACACGCTGAGATTTTCTCGACATAAAAAAAATATATAAAGTAGAGCAACTTTCGTGCCAAGTCTGGATTTTTGCAGCATAGGGTGTACTACTTGTGTACATCGAACCGCTGACGCGTGACGGCTCGCGACTGACGCTCGGAGCAAACTCCCCGCACCCCGCGATCCCCGCAACCAAAAATAGGTGGGGCGCGTCTTCGTGAATTGCACTATCTTATAGGTCTGTGTGCTTAGGCATACCTGCTGATTAATGCTACGCGAAATGGTCGTTTACAGGGATTGCCTATTCCCCAGTTCACAATTTCTACAAGGTTAGATGAATTCTAAATCTATATTTTTATCACCTAGAGATTTGAGTTGACAAATCTCGTTGAAAAAATGTAGTTTTACTCGACAACTTTACTTCAGTGCCATCTATCTTTAGACAGAGGCGTTTCTAACACTTGATGACACGGTTAGAATAGTTGTCAAAATTAAATATAGATGGTGTTCAGATTGGTCTTCTTGCTAATCAAGAGCTCCGATTTTAGGTAACGTAAGGCCAACCCTTCCATAATTGGCGGCGGCAGGTGTCGCACAAAGAAACCAACCAATGACATTAAGATGATGGACGGCATTGTAACTTAAAAAGTTGTAAGAGGTCGAAACTGTTTAGGTCACTCCTATCTAGTCTGTGGGTCAATCCCTCGTAAATATAATAAGTCTCGCTCGCATCGATGCAATGGCCGCCGTTATTTCAGTTATCTATTTCGTTGTTTGTTGGTGTTTGTTATCTTCTTGTCGGAACTGATTTTACAATTACAATCTTTGAATGATATTAAATAGTGTACACAGTGTTTAAATTCTATATTATAAAGCCGCACACAGCATCTTGACGGCGGGCGTCTTCCGCGACGCGCGATCGCAGCCCAAAAATATACTGCGACGCGCGATCGGCCTCGTTTGCCTGTCGTCGTGTTGGATCAGATCGGTGAAGGAAAACGGCATGTCTTAGAACCAACAAACCTACGATGGTTTTGTCGACGGAAGAATAGACAAACAGATATAATATACAAAAATCATTTAAAAAAAACTGTTGTTTGTTGTTTTTTTTTTTGAAAAATAGTATACAAATTCGAATACCACTACCTGCTAAGTAAATTACAGTGACAAGAACTTACTAAGTGTAACATCATCCAAAATCTAATAAGATGAAAACTCAGCATTACTGAAGTTAGAATGTAAAAACTATCCAAGCTATGTTAATAAAAAAAACACATGTCTTCGAATTTTTGGTTCTAAGACATGCCGTTTTCCTTCACCGTTTTGAGAGCAGTGGTGATGAAATAATTTACACAAAGTAAAGTGCCTAACTGGGTTCGAACCTACGACCTACAACTTTGAAAGTCGCGGGCGTTACCACTGAGCCACCACTGCTCCCAGGTTAAAATACGGATTTATTACTGCGCGTGGTGGAAGAATTTCGCGGAAGCCATTGTATAAAATATCTCAATCTCAAATCAATATCATTGTATAATAACCACAGATAACCTTCAAAAGCTATTTATTATTCTAATAACTTAAATTAATCAAAACTTATTTCTTAAATAATCACGACGCGGCGACGGTACAACAATCCCACCACCGCACGCTGCCAAGTCACTCAAAAAAGTGCAATAATTTTTAATTTTATTTAAACAAGAAAGTATAAATTTTTACCAACCGAATATCAGAAAAAAATCTACCGTTTAACGCTTTTTATTGATTAAATAATTTCATAATGGTTACCTATGCTGCCATCTATGATATTTTTTCAAGACTAATATAATTTGTTCGAGTTGAGACACAATGCCACTGGCAACAAAACCCGTACCTTTATGGGACCACGTGCTCATTAAAGATTTCTGTTATGTACTAAGCAGCAGTCAGTGACCCTTGCCCGCGAGCCCTTCCAGTCCGAGAAACACCCAGAAATTAACATAAAAAACAATCTAAACAGAAATTATCATCAAAAATAGTACCGTACCTAGTGACAGACTTTATGCACGTGCAGTTCTATTGGAATTAAAAAGTTTAATGTAACGCAACTTCCTTACCAAATAACTTTTTTTTCTTTTAAAGTACAGATCGAGCAAAGAGTTCTCAATGCAAAGGTTTTAGTTGCGTAGATGCACAAAATAAATTGAAATAAGCAACATCTAGATACAAAATTCATATTTAAAATAACATTACCTAGGTACCTAATTTAATATTTTTGAAAAAAATATAATGTTTAATGAGTTTAGTTAAAGCAGTGAATGAAGCGGCACATAATTAGATGTTAAAACACTTGTGGATACTAATAAGAATCTCGCCCTCGGCTCGATTCATAAAACCCACTCGTAGCAGGCAACAGTTGCATAAACTACTATTTAATTGTGTTATTATAAATCATCCTTGAAAAAGGAAAACAAATAATAATAATATTGTACTTCGACCGAGCCATAATTACCGATCGTACAATCCGTTTTAATAGACCAGACATCACATAACTTACGAAATAGCCCGGCTTTTGGCATCTTCAAAAATTCACGATAGTCCCAAAATTGCTATCTACAACAGGAGTAATACCCAAACAGTTTCATCAGTCCCTTAGTTCCCTCATCGTGCCACCTACCACCTGCTGCAGAAGGCAGTGATTCTTACAGACCTGCAGGCTAGTAAGAAAATTATTCGGACATCTTGCACTATTACTCCCACTCAAATATAGTTTTATTTCCAATATTACTTCCACATTTAACTTCACAGATGGACACTTGGCTTAAGCCCGTGCCATCAATTCTACCCGGCTAGGCCGAGAAAACAAAATATGAAGTAATAATAATAAATAATAATAATATGTATGATTTGTAATCATATTATGATTAGAAATTTAAATAAACCTTTTCAAAGTCCGATCAACCGACTGTGACTTCCATTGCGTTGATGGCATGCAGTAGTAAAATGGAATGGCGATAGGAATGGGAAGCGTGAACAATTAGCGAGATGCAAATTGGCACTGGCTATTGTTTATGGTTATCTTTTGTTACACGCCATGTACTCACACAAATGCATATTGTCTCTGGGCGAAATCAGGAAGGGATGTGGTCTGTCACTAGCTGTCCTTCCGCAGGAATATTTTAGTACCTACCCTTTCTTTGTGCAGTAACGAGTCTTGTATATGGAATTCAAAACGTAGAATTTATGAAGTCATTTAAGTTTGCCCCCTTGGTCCGCCTAGCTTCAGACCCGCGGGCCGCGACGCGACATTCACTGAACAAACTAAATGAAATATTTTCACGACAATATCGACATAAATTGGACTGGGCGAATGCTTTGTGCCAGCTGCGATTTATTTGATACAGAAAAAGGACGATAAACTTTTGTCTATACTTACCCATCTGGAATTTTATCGGATTTTTGTAGTGTCTCATTGTTTTTATCAGGATAATAAGTAGGTAATTAGGTACTTAAATGTTATAGTTATTTTTTTGTAGATAGCTATTTTACATAAGGTACAGTAGCGCTCATAAGTCCCTAAGCAATCTCACAAAGCAATAGATTGACGCTTCAATTTCACTTACGACCTTCTTCTATAAGTTGTTTCCATACTATAGACACGCACAGACACTAAATTTGTCTGTAATTTATAGTAGTTACCTACTTAAATAATAAAAGTTTGTAGGTAGACCACAGAAAACATAAAATTATTTCGATTTCTGTGAGGTAGATGCAATTCGTTACGACTATTCACCTAATTGAACGTTGTTGGTTAGTGACGAATGTTTAAATCTGTTAATTAACGGTGTTGAGTGTATAATTTCCAAAATGCAGTGAAATGTAAATATAGATGTCTAATAGTATTACACTCTTTGTTATAGAAATACAATAAGTCAGTGGGTTAATAGATGTGAGGAAGAGGAAATCCTTGCTAATCGGAGCGCTTGTTTATGAAGTGGAAGACTTATTTAAATGAGACTTCATATGGTGAATGAATATGAAACAAATGGTTTCATACCAACCGGACATTTTGCTGAATTTTTCAATACGTCATTAAAAACTGTTCGCCGTGTACTCCATGCTATAAAGGTTGCATCACCGAAGCCCAGCAAACAATAAGGTAATAAACAATAACGTTTTAGTTTCGGAATAGTTTATCCTGTATATTGCGCTATATCCGTGAATATTTAATTTAAAAAAATTGAGTCTTAGTTTCAATCATCTTCTCTTACTATAAACTCTTAAACGAATACTTAATCTAGTCTCAAAATTTTACATTTTATTTGGACTAAGTGAATGTAGATTACCATTCACTTAAGCCAAATAAAATGTTAAATACCTAATGTAAACAAACTGCCCTAAATAACAACTTATTAGAATCACTTGTTTTGGAAATTCATGATCGAAGCTTAATCTTAATGGTGAAATAAATCTACAACAATTTTTTTGGACATTTAACATGTCAAATAAAACAAATTGGTTCTTAGTTTCTAGACATAGGATTGCACATCATATTTGGCTGAAGAAGTTATTATAAATAACCGGATCGGTTTGTTTTCTTTATGTAAAACTGTGCTGCATCATATGAGATCAGAACCTTAGCCGAAAGCTTCTCAGTCCAACGCTTGGCGCCTACTGCTACCAGTTCATATTAGATTAACTCGAATTTTAGCAATGCCATAAACTGGCCAGGTCACGAGCATGATGCGTTTCTAACAAAAGCGACGGAAACATATTTTTGTTTCGTGTAGTGTGATGCGAGTGCGCCATTACGTCAGTGTGTGCCGTGCAAAACTGCGATATTTGTGGTGTGTGTCTAAACACATACAGTCGTACCGTGAGTTCACAGTAATACGACTGTCAACGTGCCTATCCACTTTTGAACTTGAGATAATAATGCGCATGGCAAAATAGACACCATAGAAGTTTTATAAGATTGGGTACAAAGGTAGGTACTTACAATAATATCTACCAGTTTATTTTTGTTCCAACTCACTGCATTGGCACTGGCAAAGGCTCGTGCCTTCTCAAACAGAGAAGACACGAGCATTGGTCACCACGCTTGCTAAAGACGAGTTGGCAATTTCAGACTTTTAATAAATTAACGATGTTTTCCTAATGTCCAAGAGACTGTTTAATAATGTAGATATGCAATCAGCCAATCCTGATTGCCGTGGAATGCTTCTCTTCTTTTCAAGCACCTCAGGAAGTGCTGCCCCCCTGTTGCTACGTCAGTATGTGCTAGCGACCGTTTTGGGTGCCCATTATTGAGTGTGCTATTTTTTCCGTGTAATACATAACACTGATACCCATCCACTATAGTCCGCAAAACAAAGAGCCCAATATGTTTTGTTCCCACGTTCTGAAATAGTCCTGCAACAACCGGGGATTGTCTTTAGGTTTACTTGTATAATGCATATAGGAATAATCGTCGGTTGGTGCCGGAAAGCTTTTAATTGTATAAGGAGAGTCTACGAGTTGGCTTCGGCCTGTCGTACGCCTTCCAAATATCCGGGACCCTAGGTCCGGGTCCTCAGATTATGTCAAAGACATTCACACAATAATACTAATAATAAAACTGAAGAGTTTGTTTCTTTGAAAGCGCTAATCCCAGGAACTACCAGACGAATTTGAAAAAAACTTTTTGCATTTGATAGCACAATTCTTGAGGAAGACTATATAACATCACGCTACAACCTTAAGGAACGCTAAGCTAAAACGAAGTAATAGCGCGAGTGATGGGATGCGACGGGACGAATTACATGCGGAAGCAGTCGCGGGCAGTAGCAGCTAGTAATAAATACAATTTGACTGACAGTTATATATAAAGTAAAATGATCTCCAGTCCAGAATCACAGTATGTAGGTGCACGATTACAATATTTTTTGAAGTTGCTATGGGTTGCTAGTTATTAAGGTCACACATAGTTAGTCAGCACATTCATACAAGCACAGAAGCACAGTAATTAAACACCGACACTTAGTTGCAGTTTAGCTAACAAAAATAGCGTTCATTTTAGGTTTCCTCAAGTATAACCTTAGTTTATTATTTACGCTCCCATCATAAAGTTTGTAACAAAGACGAACTTATAAGGAGGTAGAATAGTTTGTTAGATACGCCTCGAGAACATTTAGTTTTCTTTGAATACTTTCTTGTCATGGAGGAAAAGTTTTGACGTCGTAACGCTATCTGTTACAAAGTTGAGAGATTTTTAGGAGGCAGTCATGAGTTTTTTTATCTATATAGATATTTGACTGCTTAGCGAGACGTGAGACTGTTTTTGTATTTGTTGAGTATAATGGAATTTACAATTACTATGTACAAAAAATGTAATTATTTGCGTTGTTAGTTTTTAAGTAATTAACAATAATAATTAAAAAAAAAACTATGATTTCAGGCTACAATGGGCCATAGACATATACCTTACTATCTAAAATATTTCTATTATAAAACAATTTTTTGTTAATAAATATAGCATAAGATCATGTTAGTAGCACTTCCCTAGCTTGTTCTTGTGCTGTCCCGTAGGACTTGTCCGCGGAAGCGACGGAACACCCCGTCCTGCGGCCATAAGTCTTCTTCCATGACGACGAGCAGATAGCAATTCGGTACGCGCACCACGAGCGCCTTGAAGTTGACGTTGCGGTGCGACTCCAGTCACTGCACTCTCGGCGTGTACCTCGTCTTCCGGCGCACGTACTCTACGATGTCTTCCGCCTTAAAGTGTGTCGCGTGTTATTAGAAGTAAAGCTACTTAAATATAAACCTTACTAAAAGTGAATCTCAGTGAATTTATTATTAACCTCTTGTGTGCGTAAAGGTATTTGACTCACTCGATCACCTCCGACCATCCGACTTGCGGCTTCGAGAGGTATTAGAGAGATCTAAAAACGTGGCGTGAGACGCCGCCGCCTGAAGAAACAATAACCAACGTGAGCTCCCACTCGACACAGTGCGGGCCGGAGGAGCGGCCGACGCGAGCTGCTTCAACCTCGAGCTGCTTCGCGACCGTGAGCATGGAGAGGCTGCTTCGAGCTTCCACTGGACAGACTGCGGGCCGGAGGAGCGGCCGACGGGAGCTGCTTCAACCTCGAGCTGCTTCGCTACCGTGAGCTCCCTCGTTTCACGACTGCGGGCCAGAGGATCGGCCTACGCGAGCTGCTACTAATCGATTTAATTTCTAATCCTTAATATCTTTTTCTATATTCTTTTTGTAATTATATTAACTGAAACTGTAACGTAACGTTTAGCCGGCTGGACAAACGTGGTTACAAGTAAATATAATTTTAGAATATAAAATACAAAAAGTATATAGAAAAACATATTAAGAATTAGTAGAAGCTCGGGTGGGCCGCTCCTCCATCCAGCAATCTGTCGCGAGAGATTGCTGGATGGAGATGAGCTCCCTCGTGTCAAACTGCGGGCTGGAGGAGCGGCCTACGCAAGCTACGAGTACTACTGATCGACTTAATTTATTATTCTTAATATCTTTTTCTACATATTTTTGTATTTTATATTCTAAAATTATATTTGCTTGTAACCACGTTTGGCCAGTCGGCTATACGTTACGTTACAGTTGGCGCCCGAATGGCCAAACGTGGTTGCAATGTCCAACCCAGGATCGGGCCCGTTTGGTCATCCCAATTATTACGGCGAAGTCCTCCACCGACGCCTACCGAACCATTACCCCCGAGCGACCCAAGTTCACCAGCACCCGCGGAGGATGAATATTGCCGAGTGAAGTCACCAGTACGCCGGAGATCCAGAAATGGGTAGGATCTATAGTTGCCATTCTGAACGAAGTTTGCTCTGCTGTCGGTGAAGAGAAAATAAACTCGGATCAGAAGCTTCGTGCCTCCACTTAAGCTTCATGTCCTTGGCCTGAGAAAAGTTAAAATGGGGGCGTTCTGATTAGCACCGAAAATAACGGCGATATTGAAAAACTCAGAAATTCGGAAAACTAGTCTCATCAGGCCTTCTAATAAAAGAACCTAAACGCCGCCCACGGTTCGCTGTCATTGGTGTCCCCGTATCCGTAACCGAGAAGGTACTCGTATTTGACTGTATTTACGAGCAGAACCTTTCAGACAACCTGCCGAATATAACTCGTGAGTCCTTCCTTGAGAGCGTAATTGAGCCATAAATCTTGTAAGAAAGGACTTCCGCTAGCATAAAGTAAATTATTATGAATCTAAGCAGAATTTTAGTAATTTGACATCATGCCTTGTGAGAGATTTCACCAGTGAAGGGATATGAGGAACAGGGTGTGAAGATCACTCATACTCTTTGAAAAGGGAGGATCCTCCGACCAGATGGATGTCGTATCTGGTGGGTAACTGCCCAACGATTAGCTATATATCGCGGCGCCCCCGTAAGGGGGCGTTGCGTGCGGTGCCGGGGCTTCACCCCCCGACCGCGGAAGCCATACGGCGACCCGTAAATACGGGCCTCTCATTTTGGTCGCTTCTTGGCGGGTGATACTGGGCGCACGCGAGATACGTGCGCCTATGTGTGTGGATGTTTGTTTGTTTCTGTAGGAGCGCCGCGACGCTTATAGTGAAGCGCCGCTTTCTTCACGACATCTCGGCGGTCTGTCGCCGCCAGGTGAGACCCCTAGTTACCTAGGGGAGGCCCGGCGACAACGACCAGCGACGAAGATGCCGACTCGACGCGCCTACAGAGTAGGTGAGTGGTCCCCGCCCGTCCAGATCACAGAGCTAGCCGTTACTGTCCGGGCTAAGGGGCCGATATGTGGGTGTGAACGGTATTGTAATTGTGTAACACCGTTCAATGTTTGCGTGACTCGCGGCCCGCGCCGCGCGTACACGCGTGAGTTTGGGTGCCTGTATAGACATGTATGTCTGTCTGCATCTACGTAACGTGCCTATATTAACCTAGAACACGTTACGCAGTGGGTGTGTGTGTTGTGAGTGTGGAGTCTTTTTGTCACAGATAAGTCGCGTGTAACTTGGCTGCGGCTTATCTGGAGGTCGATCCGGGTTTGTTTTGTGAAGTCGTCCGTGTCCCGAAGGAGGTGGCGGAGGGGGGGCGGCCTTGTGCCAGAAGGCCGCCGGCGTCCCATTTTGGGCCGCCCTGGGTGACCTAGCCGTGGTACAGAGTCAGTAGTGCGGCCAAGCCATCCAGGATGACCAACTCGACATCCTGTCCCTGCCTGATGGCCTTTATCAGGTCCATCAGTAGTTTGATGGCACAGGTTGTGAAATCCGACTTTTCGGTAGCTGTTTTGGCGTCGGTGGCGCCGCCACTGGATTCTTTTAGGAACTCCTTCTTGGGTAGTTCCTTTGTTGTCCGCAGCGCCGTGGCGGCGCTAGCGGTAGTTTGCTGCTTAATCACAACCTGTGCCTCGTTGAAGGCAGGGGTGGCAATTGGGTTTTCTTGGGTCGCCTGGGGTGGGTCGGGTTTCTTCCCCTTGCCCTTTCCCCCGCGTCTCTTGTTTTTCCTCCGCCCAGAGGAGGTAGCTAGTTTGTCTGAGGGCCCGTTGGCCGCCGCCATAAGCGTCGTGGCTTGGGCCTCTTCTGGCATCACTTGTGGCCTCTCAATGGCCACTTTGGGCCGGCGTGATGTGGCCGTTATGGCGGCGGTGCCCGCCCGCTTGTTCCGGATCTCCTTCTGGAACACCGGACACTTGATGTTACACGCCGGGTGCGGGCCACCGCAGTTCACGCAGGTGGCCGGCTCTTCCCGCGGGCGCGGGCAGTCTCTCGCCGCGTGCTCCCCTCCACAACGCACGCAGGCGAGCGGGCGGTGACACTGATGCGAGCTGTGTCTGAACAGTTGGCATCGGTGGCACTGGGCGGGTCCTCGTTTTCCGCGCCAGGCCTCTATCTTGACACCACGCATCAACATGAATGTCGTGGTATCGTAAATGGCCCGGACGTCCGGAGTCTTCTTTAGAATCGCGTGGAATACGCAACCGGGTCGTCCTTGTGCAGCCTTAATATGGCGCACGTACTCCGGCTGGTATCCCAGCGTTTTGAGCTCCTCCTCTATCTCCTTCGGGTCCGTATCCGCCGGTAGCCCCCGAATGGCGATCTTCAGGCTCTTCTCTGCCGGTAGTGAGTAGGCGAACCAGCTGACGCCGCTGTCCTTCTCTAGGCCAGTCAGGTATCGCTGGACCAGCCTATATTCCTCCTCGCTGTCTGGGGTGAAGCGGACTCCACCCCCGTATGGACGAGCGTTAGGAGGCCGGCCCAGTTTCTCCCTGATGGCCCGGAAATGGGCGGCCCAGTTTGGCAGCTTCTCAACTACCAGCGGCGGGTACCTGGGCTTCTTTTGCCCCAGCTTATGTTGCCACGTTCTTGTCGCGGCGCCGGGGGGTGCATCGGGAGTGTTGGCAGCGGTAGCGGGGGCGGGGGGTGGCCTAACCCCCGCGGTCGGTGACGGTGGCGGCGATGGTGACGCAGGTGGCGGGGGGGGGTGAGCGGCGCGCCGCGTCGGCAAAAGTAGGCGACGCTGGCGGGTCCGGACTCCGCGGCGCGCTTTCGCGCGGTGGCCGCGGCGAGTCGGGGCAGAGCCGCTTCCCCTCCTCCGCTGCGGTCTCACTCGAGCTCCTGCGTCGACGTAGTCTTCGGCCTCTGGGTTCGAGCCGGGACTCGAAACAGGCACGCGCACAGCCATTGCCGGTCGAGCCCGCGGATGCCAGCGACATGTTCGATCCTATGGACGAACACGGCGACATAACCGCGGGCGAGTCGTAGGCTGATGCACGAGGAGGCGCCGGTGAGTCGGGCGTGTATGTGGCACTAGTCACTGCCCTTGCTGTTGTCCTGGTGGTGGCGGAATTTTGTGCTGGCCGCTCTCGCTCAGCCATTGCCGGTCCCGCCAGCGAGAAGCGGGCGCCGGTCACGGCGGTGCGCGGAGCTGGCGCAGCTTTGGTCATTGATTGCGCGGTCACAGTAGCCGCTGCGGCAGGCGCGGGCGGAGTCGCGAATCGCGGCGGCGCGGCGGTGTGTGCGGAGGGCGCGCGGGGGGGCGCGGGTTGTGTGCGGGGGCGCGCGGGGTAGTCGCGCGGCGTGGCGGGGCGCGCGGCGTAAGCGGAGGCGGACGCGGCGGCATACGCAGCGCAGCGCACGGGCGCGGGTGCGGGAGCAAGCGCGGGCGGTGCCACGGCGCGTGCATGCGGCGCGCGACTGGGGCTAGCGGCAGGCCCCGGGGCCTGACTGGGTACCGGGCGGAACGCGGCGGGGCGGATCGCTACCGCGTGCGGTCGGCTCGACGACGGCGTGGGCGCAGCGCGCGCAGGCGCCGGTGACGTCGGTGGGCCGGCAGCAGCAGCGGCGCTCGATCCCCCTCCTCTTCCCTCTTCCTTTTTCTTCCTCTTCTTGTCCTTCTTCGTCTTCTCTTCGCTTCTTGTGGAGCCGGCCGGCGGTGCACAGGACGACGCAACACCGATGATCGGCATCGACGACGTCCTATCCAGCGCCGGGCGGGACTCCGGTGAGCCGGCATCGCAGCCCAACGAGCCGCGCGTCGATGTCGGGCTTCGGCATCGCTGGGGTGAGGTCTCCGCGACCGCGTCGGTACTAAGTACCGGGCGGCGAAGAAATGTTAAAGCGGTCCGCGCGGAACAAACTTATGAACGGAAATAAAATAATAAAATAATACTCCGTAGGACAAGCTTGCGTGACGACCACAATCCAATCCCTGCCCAACGATTGTTGTCGTGAAGTTGTATATAAGGTGTATCTATTCATACACGAAATATTTAAAGAGGGGCCCCTATAGGTCGTTTAGAAGCTATAGAAACGAAAAAGAATTTTTTATCTAAATGTTTTTTTTATTTTACGTAATTATCATAATTTAAAACTGCTTGAGATGTTTTACATAAAACCTTTTTTGCCAGCTCTATGAATCAAAGACGCGGCGGGGGAGAGGCGCGGGCGCGATGCCCGCCCAACCGTAGCAGCGGGGCGCGTGCCGTCTCTCTCTTCGTAACTCGATCTCGTCTTATTTTGATAACAGAGTTATCGCTTACAATAAAAATAAATGTGAATTTAAAATACAAAACGACCTAAATCTAAGTAGCTACAATATTGAATTCCCTCCTCGAAGTTTTACAAAAACAGTACCTTCTGTAAACTAGGTACTTACATCTGAATAAGCAGCTGACCTCTGTGGGGTCACGACTTTTACGAGCGAGCATCGAAACGTTTCAATCATTTTCTTATTTATTTTACGAAAAGGATCCTAGATTCGATTAAAACATTCATATTCTACAGTGTTACACATCTTTTAGATACTAATAATAGAAAAATAAACAGCTGACGCAACGCGATTTCGCATAAGGTAATGACTTCTGTTGGTTACGAACTGTGCGTCGAGTCGTATCTGTCAGCTGATTGATAGGTTGTGTACCTACCTATTTGTACAGATGTAAACTGTAAGAAGTGCATAGCGCGAACAATTTAAAATGTACATACCTCATAACGACGTAGTTTTTATTTATATTATTTACACCAGAATTGCTGTACATATTCACCCTGCAGTTGCACGTTAAATAATGTGTCGTTGCACTTTTAACAATGTCTCTATCTCTAGCCATCACTGCGTAAACGCCACAATTCACGTTTTTTTGTTCCGCACTAGAAATGGTCTGGTCTATCCCTACCCCACACATGGAAGTTCAACGGCGTAAGATCAGACCTGCCTCCGTCTGCAGCTGGGGGCATGTAGACCCCGTAGTCCCGTTGCCGCTGTCGAGCTTCTAGGATCTCTAGGAAGGGGGCTTGTGCTGTGAGCAAAATAAGTCCACCCTCATTGTAGCAGTCCACCATGTTCTGGTACTCCTAGTTGGAATATTTCGGCATTGTTCCGTTTGTTGCGCGAAGCGCGATGCGTTCCACGTTGGTTAAGCCGCGTGCAGTGCAACATGGTTCGCGCGAGACTGAGCATGGCGGCGGAGCGGACGGCGCGGCGGGCGCGGGGCGAGGCATCGTGCGCGGCGCCGCCGCCGGCGCCTCTTTTGATAATTCATAAAAGCCACGCGACATCTAAGGGCACCGCCATGACCTTGCCCGCTTCAATGAAAGTAGTTTCTATGTAGTATTTTCGTAGCGTAATGGATGTTACAAAATATGAAAGAGCCAGTATTTTATGTGTGTTAAGTAATATTACATTATTAAATTTTTTAAATTAGATGCTTAGATAAAAAAATAAAAATCATTTCTATAGCTTATGTTCGACCTATAGACGCACCTGTTCAAATATTTCGTGTATGAATAGATACACCTTATATATGCTAGCTGCGCGGTAAACTCTGATTGCGCGATTCAGGATTTGTGTGACGTCAGTGTGATGTGTTGTTCACATGTGGCGGTGTAGATGCCGCCACAAGACTATGAAGGCGCCTAAGAGCGCCACCGAATACTTTACTTAATTATCACATAAACACGTAGCTTATTCTTTATTCATATTTCCACTTAGTTTGTAATTATCATGACAAATCAGCTTATTTGTGATCTTGATTGGTTCTCTGTCTCCGAATCTAAAATCGTAATGTTGAGGATTGTAAATATCTCCTTCCTTAATGTGACAAAACGTTAACCGAGCTCACACAGAATATTCGAAACTGTGGTTTTGAAGTGTTTATACAGAATCTTGACATAAGCTGTGATATTTTCGCACTAAAAGAAAATTATTTGTCATAACAAACAGTCAACTTACCATTACTTTACGGATATTATTCCCACAAAACTGACAGAAAAAAAAAAAAATGCAAAAAATATGAAAGAAAGGATTAAGCTAGCGTCACCGCGAGTGCTCCTGGCGCTCCAAATAAAAAGCATATCCCAGAAAAGGCACCGAAAAGGGCTGATAATGATGAGGGTTTTGTGCCGGTGCAAAGGAAGAAGTACGGATCGCAAACTAATAAGAACTGCTGTGGCAAAGCTCCTACTGACATCGCTCTATTCTTCTTAGTGTGTCGATGGCAATCTAAATGGACTGTGCCCAGAATTCGGCTACGTGTTTGCCGTCATCACTATTGTCCACGGAGCAGTGGTGGCCCAGTGGTAACGGTTCCGACTTACGAGTTGTAGGTCGTGAGTTCAAACCCAAGCAGGCGCTTTACTTTGTGTAAATAATTTAATCACCACTGCTCTCAAAACGGTGAAGGAAAACATCGTGAGTAAACCGGCATGTCCTAGAACCAAAAATTCGAAGACATGTGACATCTACCAATCCGCACTGAGCCCGCGTGGTGGATTACGGCTCACTACCTCTCATAGAGAGGAGGCCTGTGTCCCAGCAGTGGGAACGTTATAGGCTGATTATGCTATACTATTGTCCACGCGTGGACATGGTGCCGCGGGAAACGAAACGCAGGGGGGGGGGGGAGACGCGCGGGACGATGAGGCGGCGGTAGCTAATCGGAGCGGACGGACGCCGGCCGCGCGTTACTTGTCACTCCACATCAAAATCTGTAGCGAACGGTCACTGTTCTAAGTTATATCGAAGCCCTTTTACTATTGAATTTTGCCTATATTTTATACAGTCCTAGTTTTATTAAGAACCAAGAACACACCAAACACAATAGTCCATCAGTTCCTGTAACGTGCAGCTGACAGGACACGCAAGACATGATATCAAGTGTCCCATCGTTTGTGGGACAGCACTACATTTACACTGCAAGGCTGAGTCGTTTGTGAATCTCCACCTGAATAGGTTTTCCTTGCTTCGGTCAACCTGGGCCCGGAGTATGTTTAAAGACTTCCAGGTTTTTCAAGGCAACTCATGTCTAGGTGGAAGATCTTCAGCGGATGGAATTAATGGTTTGGGTAAAGAAGCACTTCTCGCCACAGCTTCAGTCTTAAGAACGTTCTCCAGTGAGTGGGGCGACACACTTTAAAAAACTTTCGGCTTTTCAGCCTTTGTGGGACAAGCGTATAGTCGTGCAAAGGATGTCGTGTGTCGGAGACCATTTGGCTCTTTTGCTGGAGCTTGCCACCGCTCTGCGAACTGCAGGTGGCACTATTCCTGCCAGTGGGTACAGCATTTGTACCGGGGTCGGTTTTAGGCAACCAGTGATGATCCGGCCGACGTTTTATTCAAAGCTGTAACCACTAACTTTGCATGGGCAGACCGATTCCTCACGGGGCACGTGGGGAATACGACCGCAGAAAAAGATAGCGCAAGCCCAGTAGTCCACATTACATCAGGCGAAGCACCCCACTGAAGAAGGCTATTGCGAGTGCGCACCTACTGCTTGATGTTCTTGCAGTTTTTGCCGAATGTTAAAGATCTGTTCTGAGTTTCACAAAAACATTTATGGGAAGTTGCTGTGCTCGATGGACACCCCACGCCAAACGATGTTAAGTTTGCGGCGCGCCTCTCTATTGCAGAGATGAAATATGCAAGACAGGGTTCTGCTCGGATTGAGCTTGAGTGAGTTAGCGAGGTAATAAGTGGCTAAGTCACCAAGAGCGTCAGATAAGTGGACCTCAACCTCCTCAAAGGTGGTGGCTTGAGAGGTGAGGGCAATGTTGTCTGCATATAGGAAGCGGGACGTGTTCGGGCTGTCGTTCGTGTATATGTTAAATAAAAGCGATGCCAGGACAATACCTTGAGGTAGGCCGTTTTTCTGCGCTCTTCAACGAGAGAAGGTGGACTCTAAACCGGGGATTGTTAAGAAATTCTCGGAGTATTCGAACAAAGTTCTGATCGTTAATCAATGTCTCCACCTTCCACAACAACCGTTTCAGGTTGACTTTATCGTAGGCAGCTGACAGGTCCACGAATACAGCGCCTGTGACCATTCCTGTCTCGAAATCACCCTCTATGTGCTGAACGAGTTTGAGGGTCTGATTGCAGCAAGACTGGACGGGTCTGAAACCAGCTTGCTTCGGGATTAAATAAAACTCGTTAATTGGTTTAACAATTTGTAGGTCTGACAAAGCAGAGATATTGGACGAAAGATTTCGTCTGTTGTTACCTAGCTCTGGAATAGCTATGACTTTTGATTTTCTCCAGAGATATTTACTTGTCTCTGTCGACAGCCCTGATATGTAGGTAATCCTGCAGATGTGTTTGCGGGGTTGGCAAGATATTCAAAACGGCGTCATCAATCGACCGCGTAAACGACTCCCAGTCTGCCTAAATGTAGTTGAATCGGCGCTAAAAGGGGGCAGTTACAGGCCGGAACACGGGTTCGTGCAGCACTTAATATGTCTGTGGTGGGTCTGTGCGGGTGCGAGGGATAGGTGAACATTCGCTTTTGGTGCAGTGTGAGCTGATAGACGAGCTGGCGAAGATTAGGTCGGGATTGTATCAGCGTTTCCAGCGGCCACTATTAAATGACGCTGTTAATCGAGACTACGCACAAAGCCGGTTTTGTAAGTAGACTTTTGATTGCCATCGTGGAGAAAGGATTTGCCAATTAGCGTGGAAACTCACTGATTGCCCAGGGTGCGCCGGACGTATAGTAACTCAGTAAATACGTCGCTCGGGGCGGCTCCTATAATGCACCCCACCGCTCTATTGTTCTCACCTCAATCTAGATTTGACGTCTATGAATATGCTCAGAATGGATTTAACATCGTGTCTAATAGGGATGATGACTGATATTAGAAATGTTCATAAAAATAATGTAATTTCAAAGTAGGCATAGTAAAAATGAGATAATCGAAAAAAACTTTTAAATCGGTGTAGATATGGAGGGGATACACGCTTTTAAAGTTTTTGTGGGGGATTATTCCCGTCCTTGTCTCACGGTACGGACAATGTACGGCGCAAGTATGAAGTTACATAGTCGTGACGTCACTTCTACGATAGTGCTGTCCTTGTCTAACACCTATCTTAAAACGTTTATAACTTGGCAATTTTTTAAGCTTTTTCACTTTCAGTAATTTTGTTTGCACTATTTGGAAACAAACAATTTATTGAAAAAAAAAGTTTGTCATCATCCCTAGTAATGTCCTAACTTTAAATGCAGATAAAACAAAATACATTTTATTTAAAATGAAAAATACTAGCATACCGCTTACTAATCTCAACAGTTACGCATATAATTGTAGCACGTACGCTGACACTGCATGTTCTTGCCCCACTTTAGCTAAAGCTGACCATTTAAAATATCTAGGTGTCACTATTGACCCCAATCAAAATTTTTGTAAACATATCGAATAACGGATGACTAATATCAAAAATGTTCGAAAAAATAATGAAATTTTAAAGAAGGCATGGTAAAAATTAGGTAATCGAAAAAAACGATATAAATGTGAAGTAGCGACGGGCCTAAAAGTTTTTGGAGGGGATTGTTTGCGTGCGCTAGTATGAAGTTACTCAGTCGTGACGTCACATCCACGCTAGTGCTGTCCTTGTCTAAAACGTTTATAGCTTGGCCATTTGTTTAGCTTTTACACTTACTACGAGATTGTTTGCACAATTTGGATACAAATATTTTGTTTAGTTAAACAAAAATTGTTATCATCCTATGCACTGAGAGTGCGCAAATTAATATATGTTTATAATAATTTACGGAACATACCCGACTGTAAATTAATTAATGAGGTTTAATTAGCTTTTAGTCAAATAATTCTTACCTATTGCATAACTTCATGGGGTGAACAAAAACAATTTTACTCCCTCTAGAGCGCGCTCAAAGATCAATTATCTTACTACCTTTCGTCCTTTTAGAGTTCCTACGCACCAGCTCTACATAGCATGCAATGTACCAACGGTACGGCAATTGAAGTCAAAGTCAAAGTCAAAATCAAAGTCAAAGCATTTATTTCAAATAGGCACATAAAATGGCACTTTTCAACTATATTGATTCTAGGCGCCCCTTCCAAAAGGTAGTTTCGTATGGAGAAGAAGGAACAAGAAACTCCGCCGTTACTCTTTTAAAATGTTTGCTTTTAAATTTTTTATTCCCTGCACTTCCTTTTGACCCAGTACCTTCCGACAAGAGAAGGAAGGACCTGGTTTGCATAAACCCTAAAACGTTTTTAGTTTTTAGGACCTTTTCTGTACAAAAGACTCAACAAGGCACTAAGCTTCTATAGTGAGTTTACAATTGTTGTAAAATGTTTTCAGGATACTTAGCCATACTCAATTACACAGACACAGAAAAACTTCTAGAAATTCTGGCATGTTGATAATAGATTCCTTCGTACGTATTTACTTTTGTTATTAACATAGGGTAATGGGTAGTATTATATGTATTAATGTATTAATATGCTTTTTCTCATAGTTGTTAATAGACTTTTTTTTTTTTCAGATTTACTGGGAATCTTACTGTCCCGGTTTAATTGAAGTGTTAAGTGATGGCTTGACACACAGGTTTTGAAGTAATCTAGATCGGGCGGGTCGCTACCTTCCTTTTTAATTCGAAACCATCATTACTTGCACCGTTATAAAAAAAATTGTGTAAGTAATTTTTTGGCACAATAATTGTATGGGAAATCTTACTACTGTTGGCTAAATTAACACTTTTTGGAAACGTTTTTATTTACTTATTTTTATTAATCATTTATACACGTCACTTTTCACCCAATTTCCCGTATGATCTTCAGTAGCTTAATGAAACTCTAAACCAGTTACAAGATAAACAAAACTAAAGTCCAGCATACACAGTTCTTTTAAACAGAAATCCTCTTAGCAAACACCACACATCTTGCTAGCAATCTGAAAAAAATAAGAAATAAAAGTAAAAGCGCACACGCTAGAACACGAGGCAATATCTCATGAAGAACGCTAATTATTCTTGCCACGTCCGTCTTGCAATTAGCTCGGGCGCTTCGTTTTATGTTGCCACAATAACTGCTGGTTCTCGAAGCTAGCTTAATGCAGGAGGCGTGTCTAACTGAAGTGTTGCTTTGCGAAGATGCTTTATGGCCCCGAAATCTGTGATATACGTGTAGTATGTAATCAGTGTACTTCTGATAATACTCAGCTAAACAGTAAATACAAATATTTTCATTATCATCGTGAATCATATTTTTAACTGACTTCCAAAAGGTTCTCAATACGTCTGTAAGTTTTTAGTGTTTTGTTTTTACTTGTACCTCCGGCAATTGTTGAGCGATACCGAAAATTATTTTTTAATGGATAGTATGCTTCGGGAGTAGTCCCATTCAAATGTTATTAACTTTCCTTGGGTATTTTTTCAGTTAATGTTAATATTGCAAATTTCTTCCACTTAGTGTATATTGATGAAGTTATAATGACATCCTGTCAGTGTTATTTACATACGAGTAGCAAGTAGTTGTACACGAATTTGTGTGGGGTAGGTACACAACTAAAAAGAAAAAAAGAAAAACTAAAAAAAAATAAGCAACCGACTTCCAAAAAAACACTCCAAATTAAACAATTACTTGAATTTGGGAAGTCGGTGGCAAAAACCGAAAACATAAAACCAAAGACACTTCCGAAATAAAAGAATTTTTTTTTCTTTGTTGTGTTGATCATGGAAGTCAGTATTTTTTTTTATCAACATAAGACCAGATTCAGAGCTGTATAAAGGAAAGGAAGGTTTAACATTTTCCGGAACGTTTACATGAGGGGACGTTCTGGACCATCGAGAGGTGAGAATGGCCAAGGGAGAGTCGTAGACAAGAAATGCCACCCGATCTGCCGCTCTCATGTGAACTCGTCGCTCAAAGCATCGTTTAAACGACGAGTTCAGTGTAAACAAGTAAGTGCGATAAATCCTCATGTAAACGCGCCTTAATGCAGGAGGCGTGTCTAAATGTCAATCAAGTGTTGCTTTAAGTTAAGGCCAAGAGTACAGTGGTTAGCTCCTGACGAAACAGATATGCTAATGTGTAACACAGTCTTTCTAGTGTTTGAATAATTGTTAATTATTCAGAGACATTGCCCAAAATGTTTTATTTTGCAGTCGTAGAGAGTTGTTTCTTACCTTCTGCAAACTGTTTTAATGTTTTTGCAATGTAACAGAGATCGGATAAGCTTAAAATGGAGATAAAGATCAAGGAATCTTTCAGTTGTTCTCGTAAATTTTAATACTTAAATAAAATTGTTGATAATCAAGTAACACGATGTGGCTATCAAATCTTTCCATAAAACACGCTACGTGTCCCACTCAGTCTTTGGCCCTGTTCTCGGCCTAGTAACTCGTTTTCTGTGAGACCTACCATTGAAACGAATATAGAACAAAACATTAGTTAACCTGTCAGTGCAGCGAAGCCCTGGCACAAAATCCTCACAATGAAAATTGAATAAATGGTCCTTATAGATCCCGTTGCGATTCCCGCCTTGGTGATGCCTCAAGAGGGCTCAAACCGACTCCTACCGATTGAAAAGCATTTCTTCATTTACACTACTTACTTAATCTTCAGTGAACGGATAAACAAAGTTGACGGACTAACGAAGTGGGGTAGTTAGTGCTTGTGATTTTAGAGTTGCTCTGAAACAGTTTATGACTTACACTTTAGTACGTTCTCGTATGGAGCGAACGTCACTGTCGATAGCAGTTTTCAGCCATTCATGTACTTATTTCATGTACAAACGGCGCAAGACTTAAATACCTATTTAGGTCTACAACGCCAACTCATTCTGATTGAGGACGCTGTCTGATTGGAAATCTTGCCGCTATGGTGGTGCACTATTTTTAACCAGAAGTCAGAAGTTCAAAAATCTGACAATCAGTCTTAACAAGGGGTATCGTGTTACCCAGTTACTGGGTTGTGGGCATCAGATAGGGAGTCGCTCCGTGTAATATACTGGAATTATCTGCACCCGGTTTCCCACACTCTAACATAGTGGGGAAAAAGCTGGACAGATTGATTGTTTTCTTTATTATTAATAATTATATTTATGCCTGCTATATCTCAGTACAGTATGCGGGTGGGTATACGATTTATCGAATTTTATAAAGAGCCTGTCGCAGGTCTGAACGACAGAACCGATGGTCTACGAAACAGAACGTTTGGTAAAATGTGATTTTCCAAATTGCCGGCTACTGTTAACGTAATTCATGAAAGTCTTATTAAGGCGCGGTAAGATGCAATTTTTTTTTTGTGCTGTTTTTTAAAATCATAATACTGTTTTATTTTTTTGAAGTATTTTTGTCATGAATAATTATTTTCTTTGAACATTTGAACATATATTAAAAAAACTGGCTTGTAATATGTGTCAATGCGCCTAACTGCTGGGCAGTTACGCAATATCTTCTCGCCCCACTACCGCAGTTTTCTTTGACTAGTGCATGTTGCCAGCGATGACATATGGTACTGAAACGTGGTCGCTAACAATGGGCCCTATTAGAAGGCTACAAATCACCCAAGAGGCAATGGAGAGGGCTGTGCTTGGAGTTTCCCAACAAGACACGATAAATAAATACGTTATGTTAATAAATAAAGATCTAATCAGAAATGAAGAGATCTGCAACAGAACCAAGGTAATCGAAATAATCCGAAGATTTGGCCGCATTGCTCGAGGTACATATGGCCGATATGGCCGAAAACTTCTGGAGTGGCGACCGCGTAACCGACGCGTGACGTAGCGTTGGAAGGCCTCCCACAAGGTGGACCGATGACCTTGGAAAAGCCGTAGGGGTGCTTGAGGGAGGTCTATGTGAAGCTGTGGACTTCTTTCTGAAATGATGATAACAACTATTCGCATAGTTGTTCGCACATAGTAACTGTGCGACAAAAAACTGCGCGTTTTATGGTGTCCTACTTTTGGGTAGCGCCTTAACCACTCAGTATCCTTAAGGGATTGCCCACAATTTCTTATACCACGCTGCTCTTTGAATAGTCCCTGAAGATACAACTAATTTATACAACGTTAATTTACTCGTCTATTCGGAATTTGTATCAGGATTTCGAAAATAACTTTGTTGGGTTAATTTTGGGATCTTCCTCTAAGTGTACAATAAAGTCATAAATATCCTTATCTTACTTATTTCAATTTGTATTACTCGGATTGCAGATATAAGAATCTAACCTTATGTTTGAGATCTACGATAGGTATTTACATTTAAGAAAGAAGTCGGTTAGGCAAAATAAAACAAGTTTTTTTTTGTTTTTTTTATTGCTGTTTTTTCTGTAGCTAACATCAACTTACAATTATGTTAGTCGAGATAATACGAGTATAACGCCCCCTCGCGTTTGAGACTTTTAGGGGGCCAGAAAAGACGAAGAGAAAATTGGAGAACGTTGAGATGGGATCTTACGACTACTCGTTTAATATAATATTACACGTTTAAATACAATCGTGGCAATAGCTGTTCCTCATTCGCTACAGATGGTAAGCTATTGTAAATATACATTGACCGTTTGTCAGACAGATTAGTTTACTACTTAATTGCTGTTGAATTATGAATGTTGACGACACAAATGTATAACTTTTATTTAGATTTCTGTGAATCCTGACATGTCGCCGTCCATTATGCATATAATAATTAATTTAAACTAGCTTGTCATTCATAAAATGAGCTCTAATTTAACTTTTACTTCCACCAGACATATGCGGTTCGTTTTTAGTATAATTAATTTTAGTTCATTTAGCTCTAGGGAATGGCACGTTAGTATAACACCAGTAAGGCGTGGAAATTATTAAAATAGACAGATACGCAAACACTTTTATTTCCTTGAATTTTAGAATAATAATAGCCCTCGTATTTATACTCGTATATTTTTTTGTATGGCATCTCGTCGTTGACCTTGAGAGTTCGTGACTACTTAACCGGACTATCCTGTGGCGGCCTTAAGCGAACACAAAGCCTCCAGCCAGGGGCGAAAAACTTACATTACTATGCGACTGCTCGCTGAGGGCATCCCCTGTGGGGTACGGACCTCGGCTTAGGGCGTCGCTGGATGGAGGACAGCTAGATGGGACAGGCTTGATCAGATTTAGGCGATTATTATTATAGGGGGAATTTAAAGCTACAGGCTCAGCTACGGCGCGGGCTAGCACTTCGTTGAGCAAGGGTCGGGGGAGACAGTTACGTCGGGGTCTTTGAGAGGGACCTCGGCGGCGAGGTCGGAATGTCGGTTTGTGTTTTTTGTGCACTGTACTGGTGGCCCTACTGCTCTCCTGGATGACAGTTATGTGGTCAACGGGGTCGGTGAGGACATACCTGAGACGGCGGACTTTTGCTACATGCATTTACGACGAAATGGAGTCTACCTAGAGCGAAGGCGGCTCGGTCGCGCGCCGCCTTTGCTAATGTGCTTTGAAAAGGAGAGGTGTTCTTCGAGCACCACACCTAGATATTTGGCTCGCTTCTCCCAAGGAATCGGCTTATCGAACATGGTCATCGGTCGAGCGCCCTCGTATACAAGGGCACTCCGTTTTTACAATGACTGGCTGGCTGGCGAGGCGGCAAAGGTCAAACCTCCCCACTTAGCTCTCGTGGTAGGATGTGACGACATGGCGGTTGGCTGGCTGGCTGGCACTAAAGTGGCGGCATCTTTGGCGTTACATTCGGCCATCCTGTAAGCTTTGCTCCCGCAATGGGAACACAAATCCCACTATCAACAATGACATGGGACAAAGGAACCGCTGGGCACAGATTAACTCTCAAGCAGATCTATTAGATCTTCTGTTTCGAGCAGCTCGTCAGTTCTACTTGCACTATCGGACATGGGTGCTGCTACACTTTTATATGGGCGAATAGCGTCGGCCGATACTAGACCGGTAAACTGTTTATATGCAATATGTACCGGTTGGTGCGTTCGACCTTACCGTTTGCTCTAGGACATGCTATAGCGCTTAATATATGCCTAAATTGTTTTCAGTAGCAAATCTCTTAAAATACTTGCACATGAAGGCTTTGCCATGATCATAAACCACTCGTTCAGGATACCCAAAAAAACTTTTTTTTTTTTAAGTCGAATGGTTTCCACAGAGTTAACAGTACGAGCTGGTTCAGCTACCACAAATTAAGAGAAGGCGTCAGTCATCACGAACATGAATGCATTGATACCCCTTTTAAGTACGAGTGAACAGTCCTAGGTGGTCAATAGGGACCATTCGCATCGGTTCATTAGGCTTTGGTATGGAATGAAGTTTGCCTTCACTCTTGTCACATTCACCTTTTTCGTAAGCATAATGCAGACATGATGTTACATACTTTTTTATGAATCGCGACATTTTGGGAAACCAGAAAGTATTCTTAATAGCCTCAGTACATCTCTTAAGACCTACATGACCTATGTCGTCGTGGTGTTTTTGTAATATTTTTCACCTAGCTAATCCCGGCACAACAAAGCGGTTGCCAATCAGGATTTTACGATCTCGAAGTCTCTCATTAATCCACGCGTAATTATTTACTATTTCAGTATCCTTACAACCGCCCTTTAGCAAATTTTTCGTCCTCGTTTTGTACGGTAGCAAACCAATCCATTACATCTAAACGGTAAACATCAAACGTTGGTACAGGATTTATACTTAATGCATCTATGTGCTGCATATGCTCACTGGGCCTATAATCTATAGATATGTCGTAGTCCTGAATTAGTAACTACCACCGAGCAATACGCGGAATGATTTCGCGTTTTGTTAATGTGTCGCGAACGGCGGTACAGTCTGTCACTACCCGTACTGGTTTGCCTAATATGTTAACCCGAAACCTACGTAAAGATTCTACTACTGCCTAACTTTCGAGTTCATGACTGTGGTGGTATACACCATCTTCCCGACTAGTGATACGTAATCTTAAATCCCGGCTTAAATACGTAACAGGGCGCAAACTGTCATCATTTTGTTTTTGAAGTAACAAACCCGCAATTCCTAACTTGCAAGCATCCGTGTAAATTCCAGAAGTCAGTTTTGGATCGTAAATTGCTAATAACGGTTACTACAAAGTTTTTGCTTTAATTCACAAAACTTTTGTGGGTTTCATCCCAAGCCCAAATTGCATTTTTCTTCGTCAGTTCTGTGAGTGGGCGTGCTATAAATGCAAATATGTTGGTTTATGTAGTTACTTTCGTAAATATATATATTTACGAAAGTAACTACATAAACCAACACCATCACCATCACCACCACACCATCACACCACCATCCACCACCAAGTAAGTTATAGTTTTTTTTTTTTTTTCATATTTAACTTTAAATTTTCGAATCGCAATTTAACGAGAACTTAATAATTATTAATAATTCAATATCCGTCGGAACGTCAATAGATGGCAATAATAAATCACTTGAAAGCTAGCATTTCCGAATTTTTTTGATTTGATGGTGATGATGATCTAATATCACTCGGGTTATTTATAGAGTGTATGATTTTATTTATCAGACGCATAAATACAGATGGGGCATTCGCGAGGCCAAACGAATTATGTTCGTTATGACCTTGAGGTATTACGAACGCAGTCTTATGTCTTCTGGTAAAATCAATAATTAGAAAACCATAACCTTGGGCTGGATCTAGACTGGGTCAGGAGTGCCTTAAATTTCTTAATGACAACATCGCCGTCCCCGGAGAATAAAATGATAATTACAAAAACTCAACTTTTCAGGAAAAATAAAAAACATGTTTTCATCCATTGCTCCTTAAATAGTGGACATATGTGGATAATTAGCTTAAAAAAAAGTCATTTTTCCTATGTTTGAAATGTTTTAGTAAAACACGCCTAATTCAAAAAATTGAGATTTTATTTAATAAATAAGAAGTTCGTCGAAATCTTTCATCGTTTATGTTCTATAATGTCGATTATCATTTTATTCTCCATACAGCTTGACCACAATCAAATATTTTACTCTTTACTTATAATTTTATTCTACGGGTTTTAGTGTGCTACTAATGATGATAAAACTTTAGTATCGTCTTATTCTCGTAAATATTATAAAACTTTTTTTCTATAACAATCAAAATAATAGTAAAAAACAACAGTATTTTTCTTAATTTACTATCTATCTACATATATGATTTTCATTAAAGTCATCTTTATGATCACATATTATCTGAATTATTATTAATACTCGTATAAAGACAAATCAATATTTTACGAAAAAATATATTTTAATCTATTACATAATTCGTTATTAAATAAAACAGCCTCATAATCACATTTAGCACATAAAATCAGTTTAGTATAATTATTAATCTTCAAATATATATAAAAAGATGGGTTAATCGTGATGATCGTCCTCATTATCGTTATTGCTACCAGAACAGCTCTGAAGGATACTCAATGATCCAACATACACGCCAATACCAGCGAGACATTTGAAGCAGCATGAGATACTCTCAGCCGCCAGGGCACATTCAAGTAGTACCCAATAATTGCTAGCTTTATCAAAATCAAAAGTCATTTATTCGAACTGCACTGAGAATCAGCACTTTTGAACGTCGAAATTGCATAAGATGAAGGAAGAAGAAGTGGCGCAACAAACTCCCCAGCAACACACCTGTCTGTTCAGTTAAAAGAACTTGATTGAAGTAATTAACATTACGAAATACAAAACATTAAAATTAATTAATTGCCATGATGTCATAATAAAAGTATATACTCATGTACTACACTTATAAGGTATATAGTGCTTAAATACTTTTATACAATACTAAGAGATTAATGTATTTACAATGAAAATATAGTTTTTTAATCTTCAGCAGCTCCAACAATATTTACGAATGCCTAACAATTAGTTTAGTTAGAAACAGAAGTAGTAGTAGACAAACAGAACTCTCTGAACAGTCTGAAACCTGTTTGAATTAATGGGTCTCTATTGCTAGCGTTATAATTGTCTCTCTCTCTCTCTGTAAACTCCTTTTTAAAAAGATGTCGAATAATCCTTATGTTCAGTCTGTGGTCAACAAAACCTAACCGTCCCTTGGGGAATCATGAATTAAGACCTTATTGCACTCGTAATTAATCACCTTTTCATAGTAAACGATCGGCCGGCCGCCGCCGCCGCCGCCGCCGCGTTGGTGTGAAATACCGAAATGCAAATAATTAGAGTATACATTAGCAGTAATACTTTTCCTAAGCACTTGGGAAACCACTGTTGAATGTATATGCTATTGGTGTTCTCGAAAAAATAAATAAATACCATTTCCATGATTATTTTTAATATCGTGATTGTGCGATTATGAGCTACAAGTGTTAGAATATAAGTTGAATTGAGGTGGTTGATGACAATATATATGTCTTTACTGTTCAAAACCGTAAAAGTTGTTTTACTAAGACATCTTTTTACGAAGCGACTGGTTAGTTCTATGTTCTATGTTAGAGGGTTTGGTTTCCGCACTTAGTCCTTCATGTGGACCATTGTGCGTGGGCCATGGCGGCCGTCGGTGGTTAATATTCCAACCAGCCCACCTCCCTCCAGAAGCCGATCAGAGCTTCTGGTCTGTCGAGAACATCTGTGAAAGATCCGGGTGTCCCGAGGGTTTCTGTTCTTATCTGGGTAACGCCTGTGCACTCAAAGAGCACATGCGCAATGGTTTCGTCCGACTCCATGCAAGCTCTGCACAGTGGACTATCCCTAATGCCTATTGTGTGAAGGTGTTTGTTTAGCGAGCAGTGTCCTGTGATGGTCCCCGTCATCAGGCGCAGGCCATTTCTGTCCAGGCGTAATAACCGTCTGGTTAGCCTGCCATTTAAGGATGGCAAAGCTTCCTTGGACTGCCTGCAGCCTGGTGCCGAGGTCCACCACCTCTCGGCTTGTGTGTGGGTGGATTCCCGCAGCCACCTGCGTATTTGGTTGAAAGGGATGGGTATGACGGGTTCAGGCCCGCAAGCCGATGTGCTGGATGCCCTCCTGGCTAATTCGTCAGCTGCGTCGTTGCCTAGTGATCCGCTGTGTCCTTTTATCCATTGAAGTGTCACCTTGTTGCGGTTAGATACCGTAACTCGTTCTAGGGCATTGTGACATTCTAGTGTTAGACTCGAGGTAATATTTTCTTTCCCTAATGATTTGAGGACTGAGGCGCTGTCGGAGAGTATACGTATGTGGGTGTCCGTAACTCTTCTGGCTTCTATGGCATACACCGCTTGTATGATGCCCACACACTCCGCTTGATAAACGGTGTTGAATATTCCCAGCGGACTTGATATGTTTATGTTCAGGTCATTTGAGAATACTCCGGCTCCTGTACCGGATCCGGTCTTTGAGCCATCGGTGTATACTCTCACATCATTCGTGCCTGAGTAGTCACACTTTTCTTCTGAGAGTATGATATTGTAGTGCTTTTGAAAGTAATGTCGTTTCGGGATTTTGTCGCAGGGTGATGCCATCATTGGTTGTCGGTTGACCGCATCTTCCTTTATGCGAATGTGCTTGACCCTAGAGTCTTTGCTTAGGGTTCCCGATATGTGGAGCCTGAAGGCAGCTAGGGTCGCTTCCTCCCTCACGATGAGGTGTAGGGGTGGTAGCCCAAGCATCGCCTGTAGGGCAGCATTGGGTGTGGTTCTCATGCAACTAGTGCTTGCTACGCAGGCAAACCGCTGCAGTTTTTCGAGATCTCTTTGGGCTGTGCTCAGATCTGTCCTAGGCCACCAGACCAAGGAGCCGTGATAATTGGTCGAATAACAGTAGTGTATAGCCAGTAGGTGACTTTGGGGCTAATCCCCCAATTTCTGCCAAGCATTCGCTTGCACTGCCACAGAGATATGCTGGCTTTTGTAGTGATATATTTGGTGTGTTTCGACCAATTAAGCTGTTTGTCCAAATAAATGCCTAGGTATTTGGTTTCGGTCGACAGGCTTAGGGTAGTACCAAAGAAGCGTGGTAGTTGTAGTGTCATTTGTTTCCTCTTTTTTGTAAAGAGAATCAGTTCAGTTTTTGTGGGGTTGACGGATAGCTGGTGTCTGTCGCACCAGTCCTCTACTATTTTCAAGGCTTGGCGCATAAGGTTGCATAAGGTATTTTCGTGAGTGCCGTTTATTATTACGGTTATATCATCGGCATAGCCTACAGTAAAGTAGCCTTTGTCATTTAGTGTTCTGATGAGGCTGTCTACAACCAGGTTCCACAGAAGCGGCGAGAGGACGCCCCCTTGCGGGCAGCCCTTCGCCACAATGGCCCTTGTGGTGTCGTTTACTTTTACCTGTACAGCTCTCAGTTTGAGCAAATTGGTGATCCACCCGCTCAGGGTCGGGTCGATGCTGTGTCTGTCGAGGGCCTTGCTGATGCTACCAAAAGTGGTTTTGTCAAAGGCGCCCTCGATATCGATGAAGACGGCTAGTGCTGAGCATTTGTGATCCACAGCGCATTCAATTTTGGATACTACGCTATGTAACGCAGATTCCGTTGACCTGCCTGTGGAGTACGCATGCTGTTGTTTGTGAAGTGGGTTTTCCTGGAGAGGTCCGTCACGAATGTATCTATCACAGAGTCTCTCGAGGGTTTTCAGTAAGAAAGATGTGAGGCTTATGGGCCTGTAGGCCTTGGGTTGCGTGTAGTCGGATTTGCCTGGTTTGGGTATGAAAATGACTTTCACTTCGCGCCAAGCTAGGGGTATGTGTCTGAGTGCTATGCAGGCCCGATAGGTCTCCACCAGGCATGGTGCTAGTAAATCAGCCCCCCATTGTAGAAGGGCTGGGAAGATGCCATCCAGCCCTGCAGATTTAAAGGGCTGGAAGGTGTTGATGGCCCACTTTATCCGGTCTTCTGTTACTATACCGTGTGCTCTAGACCAGTCTTGGTCTGTTGGGGCCCAGTCTGGTTCAGCTTCCCATACCTTGTCCTCTAGGAGTTCGCAGTCTGGGAAGTGAGTCTCTAAGAGGAGTTTACTGGTTTCGTGGTCAGTTAGTGTGTATGAGTTATCGGGTTTTTTCAGCGTGCCGAGGGTTCGGTCCTGATCAGTTGATAGGATTTTCCTTACCCTTGCGGCTTCGTTGTTGTTTTCGATGGATTCACAGAATTTCCGCCATGCTGTTCTTCTGGCAGTTCTGATTTGCTTTTTGTATGTATATTGGGTCTCTTTGTATAAATCCCAGTCGTCCGGGAGTCTAGTGTTTTTGGCTCTGTTAAATTGCTTACGTAATGCATCTCTGAGTTTACTAAGTTCAGCGTTCCACCATGGGTTCCTCTCACTGTTGGTTTTTGGCGCTCTTAGTTTGCAGCATGCATGGTATGCTTCGGTTAGGTATTCTGATAATTTATTCACGGTGTATTCTAATTGTGCAGGGTCTCTTATGGTTACTTTTGATAAGTGCCTGTCTAGCAGGGAGGCTAGGAGGCGTTTATACCCGGGAATATTAGTGCGCCGCGGGTTTCGCCTTGGCACTGGGTTGCTTGTATTGGCAGCTAGTGTAAAACGAATCCTTCTGTGGTCTGAGCAGGAAGGCTCGTCGGATACATGCCAGTTTGTGATAAGATTTGTCGCATTTTCTGTTGCAAGGGTTAGATCTATGATTGTTTGTCCACGGGCTGTGACCCAAGTGGGTTCAGCGCCACGGTTAACAATGTTAAGGACTGGTTAGTTTTGAACGAGAATAAAATGATAACTGCATTTATAATTATCTTGTCGAATATTTTTCACGAGAACAGAATTCTATGACTGTTTGTCATACTGACAAGTAGAAAAACATTTGGATAATATTATATTGACACTTTATTCTTGTAATTTAAGGCCTGTGTTAAATCTTTGAATACTATTGTAACTTTCGTAAATAACTGTATAAAAATTATTAAAAAAAAATAGCAGATGTGTTACAGGTCCCAAAAATGACATAACACTAACACTAAGATAATGGCAGTTATCATTTTGTTCTCCGGGGACGGCGAGATAAACATATCGGTAAAGTAAACAGTGGCAAAGATATCAAAAAAAATGTTTTTCAGAGGATTTCATTTTCTGTTTACGCATAGATGTTAAACTAACTAAGGTTAAAGGCAGGATTGATCTGACAAAGAAATGTATTTGTTGGCTACCGAAATCAAGACAAAGTAGTCTCGGATTTACATATGTCTTTTGGGAATAGAAACCTTTTTCTTTCGAGTAGCTATAAATGTATAAAACTACCAGGCCACTTAGAAAGTATTGCGAATAAAAGTTTTATGTATGAGAGACTGGCCAGATAAAGTCTATTTTGAAAATATGATTGTTTGTAAGTATAAATAGGTACCTACTTTCCAATTTCAAAATTTCCCTCCACATTGTTTGCGCGCTAATTAAAATTATCGTATCTCATTAAAAAATAGATCTTCGCCGGGAACATTTTCGCGCTATGATTTATACGATTTTAAGTGTCGCCTGAAACTGGTCGAATCGTACGATAGACTTCAAATGGCATTCATGGATGAAGGCCCTTCTAAGGCAACCGTGTATCGTTGGTATAACGAACTCAAGCGCGGTCGACTAATTTTGGAGGATGAAGAAAGAAGTGGTCGCCCTTTGACGGCAAAATTTATATACTCAAGACAATCGGCGAGGGCTTAGCAGGTGAGTTGCACCCTTGACATTTCCAGCATACATGTAACACCTTAATTATAAGCTAAAAAGATGGTGAACTAGATGATTTAATCCTTGTTCTTTGTAATGTGGCTCATTACAAAGCCTTTATTCTACCATTACAAGACCTCCTTCAAGTAGTTCTATTCACAATGGAATAGAAGTGCCCATTGTCCACAGGAACCATGACAGCCGAGTGGGCGAAGTGAGTGATTAAGTTGCTCAACTAATTATATATAACTATCGTTTACTAGTGACTTCATCTTTGTTACTTCTCACCCCTTAACGAGGTTATTTGACCTATTTACTAATTATAACCCATCTTGTTTGGCCTAAAAGCTTCGATACAAGTCTATCAATTACCGTTCGTTCTAAAAATAAACCGTTCAAATTATCTTATACCCAAGTACATACAACCACCACTGAACTTTTCAGATTTATTCATGCTCGGAAAACAAACGTTTTCTCATTATACTCAAGGAGCCCAAGGAGCTTCAATGTAATGAGACCGAAGCGCAGAAAACTTTCCAATTGAATTTTCCATAAGGTTCTAATCATAGCAAACAAAGTTTCAAGTTTAATTATCTTTTATGTACTTATTATACAAACACGCAACATCTATGAATATTAGAAAAGTTTGCTGTGTTCCGTGTTGGTAGCGACATATCAAATCTGTTGTAAGGAGGTAACACCTCGATTCGTTCCGTAATCTGTTTTATGACTTATTGGAGTTTAAGTTGTTCAAAGTTCGCTACATACCGCACGGGCGGCCGCATTACGAGCTAAAATAACTAACACAGTGAACTGCGAATTTATTTACAGCGTGCTTATGTCGTGACGAATAAAAGGAACGAGCTATTTTTGCTCACGACTCTGGACACTGCCGTTTGGTAAAGTTTGGTGCGTACATTTTATAGTTGGAACAAAAAACAAGCTTCTCGCTTGTGATTCCAGTAATTGAGAGAAGTATAAAACTAGATTGGGCTGTAATGTATGACTGGCTGAGATTTTGTGTTTTCGTCACAGTTAGTCTGGTTTCGTCGATTTTTATGTAAGGCTTCATTTGGCGATACTTACTCAAAGAGCAATAGCAGTATTCAACAAACATATCTAAATGTATGGGCCGCAAATCAGAAATACAAATCCAAAATGGCAGTCATACCTGAATTTCTCTTAGCGACAAATTGTTGATTTCCGACATGCACGCGAAAGAAGTCGGGCCCAGCTAGTTTGTCATAAAAAATACGAGACTTCGCACCGCGGAACTACATTTTTGCGAGAAGGGTTCTGATATAAAGGTGGACTCGTTATGCAAATTTCTTTAAGGTCTTTGAACTACCTACGCGAATGTGGAATATACGAGTTGGTTGGATGAGTCTAGGCGTTTTTGTGATTGGTGAGCAGAGTTTAAGTGGTTTTGTACCATTAACGTCCATACGATCACCTACAAGGAAATGGAAAATTTCTGCTTTGACATAGTTGCGAGAATACAGAAAACTGGCTACAAAATTACTTTTAACAACTTTTTTGAGCTCGATACATTCTGTCAAAAAGGTTTCGGGAATGGATGATTTGTTTATGGTTCCTAGTTCATTTTTCGTTGTTTTTTAGATTTTTGCACAACTGTTTTCAATTTTATCGAGGAGTTTGAGTTGCATCTGTTATTTAGATTAAATACAGTGCTGTTTTTAGCTAGATCATATCCAGTGTGTTTTGCTAATTTAGTAATGGACAAAAACTTCTTATCTTAAATTATTCTTAAATTTTGCATCGCCAATGGAATTTTGTATTCGGAGTCACTGAAAATGTTACGGAAGGCTTACGGTGAATCAACTTTATCAAAAATATGTAGGTACTTATGAGTGGTACAAAGCGTTCAAAAGCGGTCGAGATGTGATGGAAGATTTGCCTCGCTCTGGTAGTCCATTAACGTCTTTAAATGAAGTTAACATCTCAAAAGTGAAGGAAATAGTGACTGAAAATCCTCATTCATGTTTGAGAGAGACAGCTTCTGAACTTTCTGTGTCTCACAAGTCGATCCGTAACATTTTAAATAATCACTTGGGTATGAAACACGTTGCCGCTCGAAGTCCCAAAATAACTGTTTTTTTTTTCCAAAAACTCAATCGCATAAGAGTCGCTGAGGACATGCTAGAACGAGTCAATTCCGACCCAACATTCATGAAACGCATTGTTACTGGTGACGAGACGTGAGTTTACGAATTTGACGTGCAAACTGAACCTAAACTGAAAAAAACAAGCCACATGACTTTGAGTTTTGATCGACATCAAAAGTCAAAGTCATGTGGACTATTTTCTTTGAGTTTCGCGGTGTTTTGCACTCGGAATTCTTGCCGGAAGGTCAAACGGTAAATAAAGAATATTATTTCAGCAGATTATCATTGCACGCTTATTATAATATAGGCATATAAACAAAAGAACAAGGAATATGAAAGCACCATACAAAAAAAAAAACACCACAATTGCGCCCGTTGGTCCACTATTCATTCGCTATAATAACGAGTACTGCAAAGCTCATTAAGACTTGAGGTTTCCTTTGAAAGAGGATATACATTCCAACAAAATATTTTATTAAAAACTTTTCTTACCTCACTATAAAATATATTATCTACGGTACTTCCTTGAAACAATCATGTCGTCCCTCTGCAGAGCTGAAAGTATAAACTAGCATTCATTTAATTTACGTTTTATTCTCCTTTAATAAATATAAATTGTGATAGGACTCTAACTGCATTTTTATTTATGCAGTGTTTAAACAAAGAACGATCGACAATAGGACGTATATTTAAGTGTTGGAGGTTATTTTAATGCTTGCAACCTACATTATAAAACATGTTCTTTGTTTTCAAGAAACATACAATAAACAGTCGCACACTGTGGCATGAATGAATCTTAAATGTTTTTTTTCTTAAAAGACTCCATATGTTTTCCTGAATAGCTTTTATGTTCCAGTCTTGGCCAATTTAAAAAATCCTTCTGCCGGACTGGCACTTGGCAGTTTGCCTTGCTGTCCTTGCTAATCCTTCGTTCGAGGTGTAAGCCAAAATTCTAGACACGCTTTTCGGCGACGAAGCATAGTACACAAATCCCGGTGATTTGTGTACTATGCTTACTTACCTAAGTAATATTGACAGTTTGTTTTTTAACTCCATTTAGAACTCTTTAACTATATTTACATTTATTCTTAATTTCGGACCAGTGTACTCACAATCCATAACGTATTAGTAACAATGACTAAAAAACTATGCTAGTAAAACTCTTACAATATAAACAACAAAAAAATACGTGAGCCAACACACGTTGGTACGTGCCTCTGCAACCAGTGCCTTATAAAGTTACTGTCCATTTTGTCAAAAAAGTTTGTAATCGTCAACACGGGCTTCCGCGAGCATATGCGAAGCGCTGCAGAAGCGCGGAAGCCTCATCAACATCCTAAATCCGTTATTATATTGAATGCGCAGGACGTTGTAGGCTCTCTGCGTATATTTCACACACAAGCTGCACGTGTAGAAAGTTTGGCAGTATCCCTTACTACAACGCGCAAACCTTCGGGCTACCACATTACATCGAACCACCAACGCCTTCCGCTCCCTCTCTATATCAGCATCATCAGATAAGTCCTCCGTGACTACATGCCCTAGGTATTTAAAATGTGTGACTCTCTGTAGTGGCTTTCCGCGTAAAGTCACTGGAGGAGCATTATCTAATGACCTAGACTTACACTTAAAAATCAAAAGCTCACTTTTCTTAGCATTGGATGCGAGTCCATGTGACGCAGCATAGGACTCACAAACAGCCAACAGCTTCCTGAGCGCGCTGATTGATGGACTCAGCAAGACCATGTCGTCCGCGTAGCTGAGATTACTATAGTGACATCAATCGAGCAACCGACTTTGGTCTCGCTGAGCTCACGAATCAATTGGTTCATGTAGACATTAAACAGGCCTGGCGACGTTAAACCACCCTGTCTAACACCACACTCTATAACGTACGTATCAGAGTGAGCTCCCGCCCACCTACTAGACTGTTAGTCTGAGAGCTATACCAAAACTTCATTATATTAATAAGCTCCTGGAGCACCTCTAGTAGTTTAAACTTCGACCAAAGCTTGTCGTAACAAACCAAGTCAAAAGCCTTGGATAGGTCGAGAAAAGCAGCATGCTGGCGTTTCCCAATCCGTGTAATACCTAACCGTCTGTTTGATAGCGCTTTCTTGATACCAAACTGAGCGTCACTCAACTTTAAATACTCATCAAGCCGGTAGTTGGTTTTGTCCGCTATGTCGCCGGTTTTATTTTTTTATCACAGGCATACAACATTGCTAAAACCTGTTAAATGTGAGGCATGTAACAGTTGCTCGACGCCAAGACCATCGTGACCAGGCGACTTCTCCCTCGACAAACTTCCTACCACTTGTTTCACCTCCTTAGCACGCCCAAGAGGAAACACCGTCGATACTCTAGGTTCATCCGTGCACCAAGCATCCGTTAATGAGGACGACACAAGTGTTCTTTAAAAATGCTGGCTATGCGTCCTACATCCGTCTCACCATCAACACTCAAGGGTAGGCGCGTTCTAGGATTCACCGTACCAGTTTGTTTCCAGAAACTTTTTAAATCTTTCTGTTCTTGGCTCCTGACTAACAAGTCAATACAGTAAAACGGGGTGAATAGGGATGCAGGGGTGAATCGAAACAAAACTTTAAAAGGGATTTTAACATTATAATAACAATGGTAGTTGCCAACAATGTATCTTATGTATTGACTGTATTATAATTAATGATCAAGTGCCCCTGTTGGCAAAAAACTATACTATTTCAATGTTAAAATCCTTTTTAAAGTTTCGTTTCGATTCCCCTCTTTATCCCTATTCACCCAGTTTTACCCGGTACGTGTTAGAAATTTATGATTTTGACAATATTTATGTGTTTCATAAATTAGTAGCATCGTCATGGAAACTGTCTGAAACAGACACGTTCTTGAGTTCACACCTAAGAGCAATAACGAAAGCATAGAAACCTGACTAAAACAGCAACTGAACTCAATATATTTGGTTCACTTTGACTTACGGAAGCTGCTGATATGTTAGAGTAGAACACACATACGACGTTTCGAAATTTCGTAGGTTGTCACAAAAAGAAATCTGACCTGTGATGTGACTTACTCAGTTTCAATGTCGATGAATCTAGGGATGAGCCAATATTAAAAAAGAGAATGTTACATGTCTAAGATGGGATATTTTAATATTCCTAGAAACATATACATATATTACTAATATACCAAACATCGCAAACTAATGAGCACAGGGAAAATGTTAATCTTTAAATAAATCAACAGATTTTGCGGAAACATTACATTTCATTAGTGTAGTCAACCAACATTAACCTCGATTTGTAAGTCTCATTTTTTTAAATAACTAGTATATGTAATATGTATAAAATCAACAATAACCGTTCATTCGATCTTATTCGTAGCGGCAATTTTTGCCACTCATGCGCATTCGTGGCGCTACTTCAGGGTGGTGTCGCGCGAAAACGGCGCGTGTGATTAACACGACGATAACTCCTTAGTTTTAGACGGAAGCTGTTTTTAAGTTACGTCGTTGGAATCGTTATGAAATTAGCTAACAGATTATGTATAGATTTTGCCTTGTAATCTATTAGTAATTTTAATTTTAATTTGTTTAGACGTGCAGACCATGCCTTTGCTTGTTTTCAGTTCCACAATGTCAGTTCGTTGGTGATGGGATACCTTTTTTATTTCTAAAACCTACAAACCTTCATGGTGTCTATAAGCAAATCTGCGAAAGGATCGATTCTACAGTCAATCCACTTAATCTGTAGTTGCAATTTAATTTACTTCTATTCAGGAACCAAAATTCAATATTCATTTTTCATTGAAAAGAGCGTAACAGTACTCGTAGTGCTCCGAAAAGAACCAATATTCACCAAATCTAACACATTTTATCCCGCGGCACAAATCCGACAAATCAAGTGTCAGAATATGAAGTTGTTATAGAAAAATATAAGCGGCAACAGCTGAATATGTCAATCTAGTCACTTGTTAGCTGAAACAAAATATCAATCGAACTCTCTTCACTACCAATTATGAGAGTTTGAATCATGTTCAAATTGCTACCGCATAGGTACCGTAGATACTTTTTTCAACGTACCTATCCTCCGCGAGTATTTTATAAGTTGATGGCATAATATTATGAGATGAACACTATTTTCATATTTATGAGATCGAAAGTAATAGAGATGAGATAGCTTGGAAAAAATTACAGAGCTAAAATTTTATATGATAGGGATACTTCCCACTTATAAGTGGGAACTATCATAAAAACAAGCTATAGGCAAATAACATCAAATCTTTGAAAATTCTCAAAAATTAAACCCTCAATCAGTACGCTATATTTATTAACCAAAGTAAGCTAGAAAACTAAGTAATTTACGTTAAAACTCAATCCTGTTAATTTGCAAATTTGATTCCGACATTTAGTTTAAAGAGAAAAAGGTTTTGGCAATAGTTGAAGGGATTCGGTGATTAAGGCGGTCTCGTTTATGTTAATCACATTTCAACGTTTTCGAATCTACCGGGATATATTGTTTAGTAGTTTTTTTTTAACGTGTCGCGAACTAGTTTTGATTTCGATTATACGGACTATTTATTAAATATGCATTCCCTTAAAACAGTGAAGGAAAACATCGTGAAGAACCCGGCAATGTTCTAGAACCATAATTTTTTTTTTCTTTCTATGTAACATCGACCAACCCGCACTGGGCACGCGCGGTGGATTATAGCCCGCTCCCTCTCACAGAGCGGCTTGTATACCAGTAGTAGGAACTTTATAGGCTGATAATGCTATTATGCTATTTCATTTCAATGCGGATGTGAGTGTGTCTGTTCTTTATTTAAGACATGATTCATCATCAACAAATAGCTTAAGGTATTCCACTGTCGTATCCGATTGATTTTCCTAAAATGGTATCTAAATTTTAATGAGCATACACGGATCACCCCTTGTCAGTGAATAATTGAACAGGTGATAATTGAGTGGCTCAGGGTATAAGGTATAATAGAATATCTAATTATCTAAATTGAATTCCTTATCCCGTGGAATTAGATGTTTGATCGTTTCATGGAAATTCAAGGTACAATGCATAAAATAGTATGGAAACCTACCATAAACTAACCAACCATAAATGTTTAACAACATGGAAGCTAAGGCTCCATGTTGGTTTTGAATTGTTTCTTAGAAGTTTTATAAAGGGCTGTGTAGTAACACGTATAGTTATTTCTATAGAAGTCAGAAATATGGTAAGAATTTCACATCATATTAAAACATTTTTCTTTCTGACATATATTGTCTTTTATTCCACCATAAAAATGTTTTTCTCACATATTCCACCTTGAGATAGTCTTCAATTAGACGTCGCAGAAACTTAGCGGATTCGTCAGCAATTTCTTCAAATTGGTCGCTGGCAGGAGTCCAGACGATTAACAACTTAGTGCAAGCTGTTTAATTTCATGCCTGGATGCCCTCGTTTTATGTCGTAACTACCTTCGGCCCCTCCTCCCCCACCCCGCTGGCACCGCTTGACAATGAACATGAGACAACCAGGGGGATCGATTCGGCAAAGTTTGTATCATATATGGAACAGTTACCTCTGCAATAGTTAGCGTCAATGTCTATTGACAATAGTTTGGCAGAATTTGTATGGATGTTTTAAGTGTTTGATTTGTGTGGGGACTGTGTAGTTATACACTAGTATGCAGTTGTTTTGAATTTGTTATATTGAAAAGCTGACTTTAATATTTTGGTTTTAAATCAATTAATCAATCTAAAGACTAGACTCTTTTCCCAACTATGTATGTAAATTTGGGTCGGCTTCCAGAAGCAACTGTGTATCTGATCTCCGTAACCCAGTTACTGGGTAATATATATAATACGATAGTCCTTGATTAAATTTTAATTATGTTTTTTAAAGTCTGCCGTTTTATTAACGTTTGAGTTATTGCACTTCTATCTCGTGGTTAGTTGACAATTCAATGTTTGGATAGTAAATGATATATTTCAAGCGAATTACCAGTGAATAACCAGCCAAGATTTCACAATGACGCCTACACGATTTTAAAATGGCAGCACTAACACGCTTACACAGGGCGTTGTTATAAATGTTAAAGAATGGAACGCGATCAAATCCCTCTTTTGTCGCGTTAATCCAATCACTTTGTTCTGATAATTAAAACCTATTTAAAGAGCGTTCGATTGAGCCGTAAAACCTGCAACGATCAGCTGGTTTGAGGCATGTCATGTTGTTCAATTAACAAAACCAATATTGATATCTATTCGTTTCATCACTAATATCGAAAAAACAACTTTGCAATGTCGAAAATGTTACTTTATTTTCTTATTCTGAAAGCCTTAACAAATGTTTGAAGGACAACCTGCCTGAGGAAGCTGATATCGTCATTTTGAATAATAGTGTTACTAAATTGAAGAAAATTCTATCTAATAGCTTCTTCGAGTGTTAATAGTAATTTTTCGGTTTTGAGTTATATAAAGTCTTCAATATTTTTTTTTTGTTTCAAATGATTAAATACTATATAATTACTGTAGTGACCGTACAGCGTCAACAAATGCAATGTAAGCACTTTTCATAGGAAGTGCACAGGCGACGCCGGCAATAAGGCCAGTCGTTCTGTCATTTCGGCCAGTCGGGCTGGTCCCGCTCCATAGGAGAATCTAGAGGCTAGACAAAATCATACTAGTTGCTTATTGTATTGTATAATTTGTTATTTTTACTTTACTCACACACTGACTTATTCCTAGTTAATATTTTAGGAAAATCATATATTTTTACAATGTTTGTAAATATGTGAGCACAATGTACCTATAACGTGATTAATTTATCTGCCTTTGCTCTATTTTTAATTCTTTTTACCAATAGAGGTATAGTATTTTTATTCTTGGTGCATCGTCTTCACATATAGGAATATAATTAATTTATACAAAATATTGTAAAACATTTTAAAAGAGTAACGGTGGAGCTTCTTGCCACGTCTTCTCCATACGAAACTACTTTTTGGAAGTGGCGCCTAGAATCAGTTCTATTTTTAATGTAAATTTTGACGTTCAAAAGTGCCTTTTTATGGGCTTTGACTTTGACTTTGAATTTGTTCCGTGGGCCCCGCTCGGCTCAATATTATCGTATAGTGTGTTAACTATTTATGTAATAATCGAGTCTAATCGTGTAACTGTGGATAATCAAATAAAACTACAAGTGAATTCTCTGTCCATCGTTAACTTATTCATCCTGCCACCTAAGGAATACCTCATATCCACATTGATGACCCCGACGTGATCAAGCAGGAAAGGAGATCGTGTTACACATAACTCAGGCAGACGGCTCAACTACCACGTGCAAGGAACTTTGAATAATATAATGGCATCAGTAATTGTGGATATGATGTACTTTATACATCATATCCACAATTACTATATAAATGATGATTATTATACTACATATATGGTTAGATAAGAATAATTTGAAACTTGTAATTGGCTATATTTAGTGTAACCTATTACTTACTATATCTGTTTAGCTGTAAGTTTTCGAATAAATAAAGTAATATCAAAATTGCTGGTGAAATAAAATGTTATATAATGACGAATGGTCTCGCTGCTGGTGCTAGATTCTTTAAAGTGTCAGTTAAAATTGGAATTGCAGTATATTTTTTTTTGTAAAATATAGATTGTGCTTTTATGAATGATTTCATGAAAAAATTTAGAAAGTTTAATTTAATATTTAAAATAAAGCTCATTCAAGTATTCTGAAGGCGCTGAGCGGTCGCTTTCGTAGCACAAGGCGAGCTACGCCGTAGCAAGACATGTAACATAGAAAAATTTGCTACGCGCGGCGCTACGCGAATTTCAAACAATAAAGTGGCATTATAACATAACATTACGCATATTCCTGGAAAGGTTAGGCAGAGGTGTACCTACAATCCCACATTTTGCCAATTATGTTTACATCCCATGTAGCTGTAGCAGGCGAGCCTATTGCTATAAACGGGGTACAAATCCAGGCTCTGGGCTGCTATTGAGAAATTCCTGACGTAGTATTTAAATAATGAACCATTTTAAATATGTGAGGTCAAGTAGACGCAGGGTAGTGTAAATGTATATTGTTGCGAATATTGAATAATATTTAACGTATGTAAAAGTAGATATCTCCATTCCTCGCTTCGACAAAAAAGGGTATTAACACTCTATATTTCCCGCAACATAAATGTTTATCTGAACGCATATTGGATTACCGAGATCCCGTTAAAACTCATATTAATACACCCGGTATGCATTGCAATTTGTTTTTATCGACCGAGAGTTTAGCTTCGCCGTATCGCTGTCCATTTTAATGCAGAGTTGAGTTCCGGTACAACATAAAGGCTGTAAAAATTTGGTTCACGTCTTTGGTATTTGGTGTTTCTGACGCGCTATCAGAATTATTTACAATAACATGTACTATGATTAATTAATGCAAAGATGCATCGAAATTGTAATTTTCTATTTTTTTTTATGTGTGTTTGTCTCTGTCTATGTCTTTAACTATTGTTATTGGTTATCAATTAATAAATAATCCAATTGGTAAATTAATAAAACACGCAAATCTTTCAAAGAAACAATTTATTAAAAAAAACCGTCGCGCTAGACGAGACAGGTAACCTTTAGTAGTTAACTAGGTACGTTAATCGGTGGAAACAAACAAAACTCAAGTAATAACCCCTTTTGAAATTAATTAAGATGACGGTCCTGTTACACATTTCCAAAGTTAACTTTGTCAAAGAGCCGGTTAGTTAAACAAAGTTTAAAATAACACACAAACACCATAACACAACATCACGCCTGTAATCCCAGAAGGGTTAGGCAGAGGTGTACCTATAGTGCACCCACATTTCGCCTGTTATCCTATAGCTTTATCCTAGAGCCTATTGCCATTAACTGGGCACAAATCCAGACTCCGGGCGGCTACTGAGAAATTCTAGATAGAAAAACCCAATAACACTTTGCCAGACCTGGGAATCGAACCCAGGACCTCATGCTCAGCAATAGCTCTTGCGACCACTAGACTCAAATCAAATCAAAAATAAAGGAATCCCCCTTTATAAGGGTTCCGTTACGTACGGAACCTAAGGGGTTCCTAATAATAAACGGAACCCTTATAGGATCACTTGTGTGTCTGTCTGTTCGTCCTTCTGTCAAAGCCAATTTGCTCCAAATCTACAGAAGTGATTAAGTTGAAATTTGGCACACATATGAATTCCGGTGACCCAAACGATCGTGTAACGTAAATAAGGGAACTTTAACAAAAAATACAGAAATTAGTTCATTACTTACAGATTACATGAAAACCTGTAATATATAAGCGTTTCGTCGTACTATTATGCCCTAATAGCTTCGGCCTAGATAATGCTAGAGAGCACAATTTCTCAAGATAAAATGTAGTAAGCAGACTTGTAAAACACACTCAGTTTTACACTGTCTGACTCATTTACTCGCTCATCAAAACCTCTAGGGCACTTCCCGAGGTCCTAACAAGCTGTAATTTGGTATGCAGGCCAGTATTTGCACGCAAACAACAAAAAAAAAGAAGGAAATTGTCTGTCTGTTATCTAAACTAAACTGATAATCCGTATACCAACTTTCATTTGATATGAAAGCTAGCATGCAGTACAACAACAAAGACGAAACTCTTTTTAACACGCTTTTATTAGCTTCACTTGTTAGTTTTTTTTTTCTCGAAATGAAATTTTGTTTGTAAAAGTACTTAAATGACAAAACTATAATTTGGTATCTTGAAGTGGATCAGTTGATGGAGCCAGGAGGTGTATAGTGGATCTCTTTATTGGCTACTAGTCAACCACTCGTGTTTGGGCTCATATGATTCGTTTTGTCGAGTCCAATAGATTGGGCTTGGTAACGAGGGCCTGATAATGTAGCCGAGAGGTGATAGTGGAACACTCCAGTTGAGACTAGATGAAGAATATACTAAAACACGCACTTAGTTTAAAATAAAACAAAGAAATGCTTTATCACGCACAAAAAAAAAAAAAAAACAATAATTAAATTTACTTGTATTAGTTCCTCCTTTCCATCCAATGATTAACACAAAAAGCATGGATCGCAGTTTTGTTGTTTTTACTTTTAAATAGGTTCGTTTTAAACAAAACACTCTTTCAAATCACTCTTTTTGATGTAATCATTGGATCAGAATAATTAATACAAGCCAATTAAATTATTTTATACTTTTTGTGCGTGATAAAAGCCTGTCTTTTTACCAAAATATTTTTTCTTTGGCTAGAAAGTAACTCCAGGCGTGCAAGAAATGGGTACCTTTTTTACCTCCGTCTGTGTAATATCAGTTCAATATCACCACTAAAACAAAAACAAAAAAGAGTACCCTACAAAAATAAATGAATATTTACCAAAGGTAGGTCGCCAAGACATACATAACGCTCTCAATGTTAAAAATTTATCAGATCTAATGTTCAGCAAAGCCACGAACTCTACACTATGGGTTTTGATTCATTTGCGAGTATCAAAACATGTCCGATAATTAACCGTATTTTTCGTTGCTATGACTTAGAAGCTCTTGATCTTGTTGACTTAGGTAGAGCTTCAAGTGGCCCCAGACGTACGTATTTGATATAAATTTCAAGTTGATACCTCCACGCGTTCCTGAGAAAAAAGGGTCTTGACAGACAGACGGTCGAACGGAAGGACAACGATGTGATCCTTTAAACTTGTTCCTATTGGGGTACGAAACCTGAACCCCCCTATACCCTATAAGTTCCGATTTTGTCCACGAACCACACTATCATTGTACATTCCAGCCCGTATGGCCCTTCTTCCGAAAAATCCTTTTGCCAGGATGACACAACCTCTTTTTTCCCCATTTCATGAAAATAAAAAGGAAAGGCTTCGAAAAAATCTGATTGCATTACTAAACTAAAAGCCCAGCAAACGAGAATAGGGAAAAGAATTGTTCAATTAACAACTTGTAACTCAATCACGGCTACAAGGTGGGTTAGTTAAAATTGCTGACCACACGGAGCTTTATTCTGGTACACAAGGTATACACTTAAAGCGACCAGAATACATATTAAGCCAATGTAGTAGAAATAGCCAGCGGCGCTTCTGGCTAAATAATCAATCATCCGCAAGGGTAGCCGCAGTTGGTTCGTGGATGGGTGACCATTCATTACATATCTAGATCCCTTCATGCCTCGAAAAGTATGTTAAGCCGTTGGTTCCCGCTGTCATTTGTAGATCATTGACAGTCGTAACGGGTAGTCAGAAGCAAAACGTCTGACAACTAGTTTTACCAGATTTCGCTTGCAGAAATAGCCAGCATGTTGCTTTGTCTTGTATACCGGACCCGTCTATAACCACTAGCCCATCAGCATTTACTGCATCCAGCGGATTCTCGCGGCCTTCACTAAACCGGGCCCGGCGGTTCTTCTTGTGGATTGCTTATGTATGCTACCACTCCCGTTACGAGGTGTCAAATAAGGGGCACGTCAATGAGACACCGTGATTGAGCAATGACTGATTTATTCAAAATGACAGTACTACCGCACATATATGACATCTCCCTTTTCATAAAACAATAGAATGCTTAATTGTACCTATACATACACAAAACATAAATATATCAATTGGAATACAAACATAAGCAACCAGGATTATCTTGTATGAACATGCAATTTATCTCTAGGTACATCTTCCGTTTACAAAAATGTCGAATTGAATTATTGCTAGTTATTAATTATTATTTCTTAAAAAGTGTTGTTTTTATGTAGATTAATCAAAAATACAATTTATTTTTATAAACTAACATGCATTTGTTCTTTACAAAGATTTAGATAATGTGGCTTTTTAGCTTTATTTAGTACAAAAATTTTAAGCAAGTACTAGTTGTCTTGCTTTAATTTTTATTAAAATGAAAGAAGAACTGTACTTACAAGAATAATTTTTATAATAATAATGGTAATCATTGCATCAGGATTGATGAGTTTCAAGATTTGTATTCATCACACAAACATATGACTCTTGCAGGATTCGAACCAGCGACCTTTGGCACAGCAGTCAGCATTACTAACCACCACACCAAACAGATTGTATTGAGCACATTGGAAATTATAATAATTAATAGTACTATATTACTTTAATTGACTAACTACATATTTTAATTATATTATTACTAATTGTTTTTATATGTATATGAATGAATATGGATTACTTACTAGAATATTTTAGATTACATTGTTAGATTAGATACATTTGTTTTATCATTTGGTTTAAGATATTAGGTACACATTTTAATTCGTTAGTATTCTTTTATTAAATAAATGGCTTAATATTACTTGGTTTTCCAATGCTGCAGTAGATCTAAGAGGCTGCCATTTATTAATAAATGGGGATGCCATTTATTAGGCGGTCTCACCAGCCTGCCAGAACGAGTGACATAGTGATTAGTATTATTGCATGTCTGGCTTACAATTGGTGGTGGGCTGTACGATGATGTGATGTCATCATACTCAAAATTGTAACTTGGTGTATCATGTCGTAGAGGCGAGTCTTTTATTATGTGCTTTCGATTTCTTACGATTTGCCTACCCGATACTAGTTCAATTAGGTATGATCTATTTGCTATCATTTTGATTACAGTTCCAGATATCCAGTGCTTCCTATTGTTCATATCCAGTACTTTGACCTTATCACCATTGAATAAACTGTGTAAGTCTTTTGCAGTACGATCAAAGTATGTTTTCTGCTTCGTTTGTCTTTGTTCTAGCTTGTCTTTCACGTTTTCTTGTACTTTTGGTATTAGAAATTTGTTAGATGTCGGAATTATACTGCGAAATTTTCGGCTCTGTAGTAATTCAGCTGGTGAAGCCAAGTTGTTACCTATGGGCGTGTTGAGATATTCTAGGAGTGCTAGGCGATAGTCTGAGTTATCTTCACTAGTTTTAATCATTATGTGTTTTACTGTTTGTATCGTTCGTTCAACTTGACCGTTGGACTGTGGTTTACACATAATACCTCTTCGCCGCACTACGGTGCGGCGAAGAGGTATTTTGTGTAAACTTCCATTCTACTGAAAACTTTTTAAATGCACTAGACGAAAACTGGGGGCCATTTTTTTTGAGCAATGACTGATTTATTAAAAATTACAGTACTACCGCACATACATGACACGAGGTAACCACTCGCTCGCATCGACCACCATTATCAAAATTAAATGCAATATAACTGCGTCTGTAATCCCCGAAGCAGGCAGTTGTGGCACCCACAGTTGTGGCGCCTTCTTCTAAGCATATAATGCCTCTGTTAGAAGTAGCCGCTGTTTCTAAGGTAGGTTAAAGGGTGATTAAAATAATAATAATAACAAAAAGAGAAAAAAACTACGTACGACATTTTACAAAAGATTTTTATAGTATATGTGTTCGCATGTGAAGTAGGAGGGGTGTGGAAGTGAGAGAGTTTTTTTATGTATCGGTGTTATGTATGCCGACCAAGTATCACGCTAGTAGCAAGCAACTTTTAAAACATGTCGGAAAGACGCACAGAAAGATCCTTGGCGCAGTTTACGATGAATCAGGGCGAAATGTCATCAGGACATATTTGTTTAAATCCACTTGTTTTAGCAGGCAAAACACCTCACTTAGCCATATTTCCGCTTGACTTATATCGTGTGCAGAGCAGTGGTGGCCCATTGGTATCGGCCACGACTTATGAGTTGTAGGTCGTCAGTTCGAACCCAGACAGGAACTGTACTTTGTGTATTTAATTTCATCACCACTGCTCTCAAAATTTTGAAGGAAAACATCGTGAGGAAACCGACACGTCCTACGACCAAAAATTCAAAGATATGTGACCTCTACCAACCCGCAAAGGGCCCGCGTGGTGGATTACGGCCCACTCCCTCTCACTGAGAGGAGGCCTGTGTCGCAGCAGTGAGAACGTTAAAGGAAGGTAATGAAAGATTGATAGTCAGATAAGTTCCCGTACTTCTTGAATTTAGTGTGATTTTTATCTTTTTCTTTTAAGATTTTTATTAACGGACTCTTGTACCAGAGAGGGTATTTTGATTTGGGGACGACAGTTTTTGTCGGTAGATGCGTGGAATGAAGCCTCCTTATTTCCTCATCTAGTATGATGGGGTAATAATAATACTACCGCCTCTTCCATCGATCTACTACTTAACTCCGACTGCCAGTCTACTCGATTTAACTCGCTTTTTACTTTTTCATAATCGGCAGAATTATATAAAAATAACGTAAGACCGACCTGGTAGTCGATGTAGTACAAAGAATTCCGCTATAACACATATGGTTTTGTGATGAGGATCTTCAGGCACTAGCGGATCATCGCAGCAGTTAACGAAAACTTCATCATTAGAAAAAAAACCTAATCGCGGATGTACGAGTTATATTCGATTGACTATATTGCATTAAATAACACGTAACGTTAAGACTATCAATTAAAGTAGTCTGAACATTGCCATGAACATTTGAAGGATATAATGATAGTCCGTTGCCGGACCGCTGCCATACAATATTTGGTAGATTGAAATCGCATAACACAATAAACTTATCTAACGGACCATTAATGGTAATTTCAAGTACGTTGTCCGAAAAGTTGCTCAGTTGAGCCATTAAAGAATTTCCGAGATATTGACAGCAAACATATATAACAAAAATGTGCATTTTATTAACTACTCTTTGGTTTTTGTTAAGAAATCCTCTAAAGCACTATTCGCTGCAAGTGTCAGCGGCAGGTTCACGCTTAACTGCAATTAAAACCCCTTCTCCCATCACCTGGCTAGTATGAGTGTAGTCCCGGTCACGTCTCCACACAAGATACCAGTCATCAAACTATTCCGAGTCAGATATGCCATCCATTAGCGACGTCTCAGTCAAATAAATAACATTTTAACCATTACCGCACACACTCCTAAAGGAAACAGCTGTCTTTGCCCGTAGGCCCCGTATCGTTCTGATAGTAAATATCAATAGGCGCCATACTATTTATTGAAAGGTTTATTATTTAATAGAGTAGATAAAAAGATATTGCACATTCAAATTACTGTTACAGTACAGGTATACGAAGTGTGTTATGTTCATATCCATGTAATGAGGCGTGCTTATTGCAATCAACCGGGCACAAATCCAGACTCCAGCTAATTGCGTAACACATTTTCGTAAACGATTACGACGAATCTGTTTAATTTTGACAGTTCAACAACATTCATTGCGTTATTTACATTGTTGTGCAGAATTTTCTATCGAACTTATGAAGCAATGGATTAGCAATCTGTTTCAAAACGACTCAGATTCCGATTGATTGTGTATTACGCAATTAGGGTACAGGCTGCTACTAAGAAATACCTGATGGTAAATCCCAATAACTCGTTGCCCTACTTGGGAATCGAACCAAGGGTCTCATACTACGCCGTAGCGGGTTGGATTTTACTACATTCAAGTGCAATAATGAGTGGAAAAATCCAATCCGCTTACAGCTCATACCTTATACTTCATACCAAATTAAACAGTGTATCGCCTTCAGGCATACGGTGTAGCAATACGTGACCGGTCCGGTTCCCCGCGACACCGGACGCGTGGTCCGTTGCTCAGTAGTTTTTCCATGTAGGTATGTTGGCACCGGTCCGGTAGGAAATCGTGTTTTTTTACGGAGGTGTATTTCGGAGTTTTAGAGTGAAAAATGTGTTAAGAATTTTCTGTTTGGTTATATTTAGGGTACGGTTTTACGATTTTGGATAGCATGATTTTTCAATGATTTTTGAAAACTTCTTTAGGTGGGTTTAGCGATTTTTGGTAGGGGAACGCATCCCCGATATTATAATATTAGCAATATATCTGTAGCTATAAGTGTGACGTGTAGCGCTTCGCCAGCAATGAACGCATATTTTAGTTAAAATTTTTCACTTTTGTCTATAGTTCCCATGACTGCCTATGTTTTCTGAGTTGAGATCTATAAATAAATCTATTATATATATTGTACGAAACGTTTTGTTGTAAATTATGAGTTTCTTTTGTTTTCCCGGAACAAGCTATGTATTAGTAATTTGCGTATTGGTGTTCACATGTTTGTCAGCATTTTTTTATAGAAACTCCACCAGTAACCGGGAGTGGGTTACTGGTGGACTCAGTAATCATAACTAATATTATAAATGCTAAAATGAGTTTCTTTGTCACTCAATCATGCAAAAACGGCTGGAAGGATTTGGTTGAAATTTGGCACACATATAGACCATAATCTGAGTAAGTACTTGGGCTATTTTTCAACCTGGATCGCAGACGAAGTCGCGGGAAAGAGCTAGTATTTAATATTACTCGTCCCTTATTATCTAGAACTTGCCACATAACTAGTCAAACAATATACAACTGCCTATCTCGTCAAGAATATATGTGTGTCGTTATGTTATAGAGAGCAGTGGTGGCCCAGTGGGAGAGCAGTGGTGGCCCAGTGGTAACGGCCGCGACTTAGAGTTGTAGGTCGTAGGTTCGAACCCAGACAGGCGCTTTACTTTGGAAACAAGCATGTCTAAGAACAAAAAAAATCAAGGACATGTGACATCTACCAACCCGCACATATCATTAGCAAGAGGATAGAATGGAGAATTAATTAGGGAGTTTGAAGATCCCGGTCGTATTTTTTTTTGTTTTGTAGCCATATAAACAGCTGTAACAAGTACAGCTTTAATTAAAGTTTTACCTTAGCGAGTGAATTAAAAAAAAACTAGACTCAAACTCAAACTCAAAGCATTTATTTCAAATAAACCCATTACAGGCACTTTTGAATTGTCAAGGGGTCGGTCAGTCAAAAATATGAAGCTAGTTGCCCATTCCAAAGCGAAGTAGGTACCTATGGAGAAGAACGGGCAAGAAACTCCATGGACACTCTTTTAAATAATATGGTTACATCAGTCTTGTTGAAATTAAACATGTGAGAACGATGTAGAAAGACCCGTAATAAAAACATAAAAATCGGAAAAGGAAAAAAAAAAAAAAAAGCCGTGGCAGCCAAGAGATGACCAGTCCCCACTGACGGCGCCCGTTCACGAACATGACGCATGGATCAGCACCATTCAGCTCAACCATTTTGAAGGGAACTTAATGATCCAACACACACGCCACCACCAGCGAGACATTTGAGTGAGCGTGATATACTCTCAGCCGCCAGGGCACATTCAAGTCAATGACAGACGTGCCCAGTATAGGGTAGCTTTATAGTAGGTACTACATAGTGCTCACACGTGTGCTTTGCAATTATACAATACTAAAAGATTGAATTTATACAGTGCAAAGACAGTTTTTACAATCTTCAGCAGCTCCAACAATATTTCCGAATGCTAATCAATTGTTTAGGCGCCCTTGTGGAGCAGAACCTGCGTTGAGCCAAGCATTTTTGTCAGAGATGTAATCCTCCAACTTATAATATGCTTGGCTGCATAGTGTGCGTTTGATACAGGTTTTGAACTTCGTTTCATTCATTTGGAGTATGTGGGGAGGTATTTTATTATAACATTTTAAACAGTACCCCATGAAGGATGAATCTACTTTAGCCAGCCTGAAACCCGGTTGAACCCATTGGTCCCTATTTCTAGTCCCATAGTTGTGTCTTTCACCTCTTTTACTGAAAAGATTTAAGTTTTTCCTTACGTACATGATGTTTTCATATATATATTGACAAGTTACGGTCATGATGTTAATATCTTGAAACAGTTCCCTTAAAGAATCGCGCCTGTGGAGGCCATATATTGCTCTAATGGCTCTTTTTTGCAGAATAAAAATAGACTCGATGTCTGCAGCGCGTCCCCATAATAAGATGCCGTAAGACATGATACTATGAAAGTAACTGAAATAGACCAGCCTCGCGGTATCTACATTAGTAAACTGACAGATTTTTCTTACAGCATATGCTGCTGAAGTTAACCGTCCTGCAAGAGATGTTAAATGGGGACCCCATTGCAGCCTCGAGTCGAGCGTGATCCCCAAGAAAACCGTTTTATCAACGAATTCTAGTTTCTCTTGATTCAATACTATGTCACAATCAGTACTTTTAACATTCGGCAAAGCAAACCTTATGCATTTTGCATTCTAGGTGACTAATGTCACTAATGTTGTATTTATAAGTACTCTTAAACAATACAAATCGAAATAAAATAAAAATTCAGAGTCTACGCCGTATATTAAAAAAAAAAAATTGTATTTGAATGTAAAATTGGGTGTTTTTTTTGTAAAACAATAAAAAGTCGATAAAAAAAACACAGGGCATGAGGGGTGTTAAGGGGTCTGAAAGGCTAGCAGATGACCCCTTCAGTCGACCATTTCAATTTGGCACACGATGCACGAAACCCCCTGTATAATGAATGGTCAACCATCCACGAACTGACCGCATCACAGCCGCGCAGGTCGATCGAAGCAGAGCTTAACCTTCCATCGACCCACGTGGCTATCATTATTTAGCCACGAGGCCCTCATATTTTCTTGGACGTCAATACCAAAATGGCGCTATTAAACAATCAATAGAAAACCGTGACAACAATCGAACTGATTAAAACCAGTACGTTAAATTAAATTGAAATGGTTAAGCGCATCCAATTTGAAACATACTAATTTCACTGTGATTAAATATTATTGAATAATTATGTCAATTTTAATGAGAAGTCAAAATAATATTTTAATTCATTGAGTTGACTATTGTTTCACTAAGAGTTAAATAGTACCAGTTAATATGACTAGTCAAATATAAATTTTATTAGCTATTAACATATTTTAAATTTTGATTGTTAGTATACAACATAAAATATTGAATGAAATAGACTCAAAAGACGATTCGAAAAAGAGTAATACGTAATACGTAATACCAGGGACTTAAAAATGATGTCAAATACTTTTTTTTGCAAGAGACAGCAGTAGTTTATGAAATCGACATCCAATTATCGACAGTGGCTCCGTCGTGGAATGGTTAGAATCAGAACATCCAATGGCAAAAACCAGATATAAATAGAGGACCGAATTTGATTAAGAAATTTGCACTACTGATTCAGATCCACGATTAATACACATAAACAAACATTAAAGTGAAATACTCAGACAAATCGATTTTATCTATGACGAATCAGGCGGATAATTTTCTGATATTGTTTGGTACATGTAAAAATATGTGGTAAAAGGTTTTGTACGCTGTTTTTCCGTTGAGTCGCTTGTATTTATTCGTTCCATTTTTTATCCCGAACGGGTCGGCTATTAGTCATTATGTGCCAATACTCTTTGTTTTGTTCGATGATTGGAAACGCAAAACAACGGTTTGACTTAGTACAAACATGTACATTGTGTGTGAGTTTGGACAATTTTGTGCACGATCTGCGCTGTAATGGGGTAATGAAAGGATATGGGACCGTATTTGGTGATCGTTTTCCGGTCAACTTATTGCATTAAGGAAACTAGGTTGGTCCCATTTAGAACAGGATTTGTAACTATTTTATATAGTAGCACATTTTTACCTCACTGTTATTTCTGGCTTACATAGCTAATGTAAATGAATGGATTGCGGACTTAAGGTTGCCGTTGCTCTAGGTAAATAACAAATTCCCCCCATCCTAAAGACTGGTAGAAAATTCCTCAGGTATTAAGTCCGCCTTGGTACAGCATTGTTTTTACTTGTACATAAAGTTATAATAAACAAATAAATAAATAAACTCTGTCGCATCTCTTCGGACGAGAAGGCTTAGGTGAAAGGCTGGAGGATGGCAAAGTAATTACATTAAAGTGTAATATATGCAGAGCTACAACCCGCAAATCACATTTTTAATCTTTTTAGACTCCGCCCAACATCAGCATGCAACGTTAACTCCAACGGGGCAGTTTTAACTTAGCATGCACGCCTGAAAACAAACGTAATCCTTAGCTCACAAAATTGTATTTAACCTGCACTTGACAGGCGAAAAAATAAAACTATTTTATATACATCTCTAAATCCGAAACATTTTAGTAAAACCGAGTAGTAAAGCGGAAAGAGAATTTAATTTAGCGCGAGCGGGAGCCAAACACGTCAATACAACAGCGAGAACTAGCACAAGACTGGCCTCAAATGCAAACGTCGCTCCAGAATTAAATTTAATGATTTACAGCCGTTGGGAGTGTGCCCCGCTCGAAACTCGATTACAGGGGTTGTCAAAGCAAACAGAGACGGGACCTTCTAAATTAATTGCGTGATTCGATGGTTGTGACGCGGGTAAAACTTGCGCTGATTGAGTGGTCATTGGCGCGGTTGTGTGATGTTACTGTGTGGACTTAGAATTGCGCTTTTGGTGAGCTCGGAATGCTTGATTGTTAAATAATTGTTTGTATAGATCTGATTGTTATTATTATCTCCTTTATTTCATTTTATGACTTATCTTTTACATTTTTAAAATATTCTCAAAAAGAAAAAAAATACCTTTTGCCCACTGGTATCGGGAACAGGGTCCGAGCTACCGGCAGTCTGGGCATTAAGCATCCTTAAGGCACGACACACAGGGGACTCAGCTTTGGCGACAGTTTTAGATAACAGCGGCGCAAACAGATTGCGTCGACGGCTAAGGCGATGTACAAATAGCCGACAAAAAAGATCGTGGAGTTCGGGACTGTCGATGCGTCCTCTAAGAGTTTTGCAGGCTACTGTGAGCTGTAGAAAGCCTCGTCTAATCTCTAACGATTTGAGGCCCAAAACTCCTAGGAGGTAATTATTAGGGTGCATGAAAGGGAAGAAGTGAAACGTCTTTTTATACAGAAATCTTAGGAATGTTTTCTGTACCTTTTCCAACGTTAAAGTATGAGTCGCTGTGTAGGGATGCTTACTCTGCTCGCATAGGTGCCAGGAGTTGCCCTTGGGGCATTCAGCCTCTATATACACAAATTCCTGAGAATAAGATGCTATATAGGATGCAGGTGGTACTATAATTTCGCTATTCTTATTTGGAACGGGACACAATTCATATAACTGATAGTTAGTAGTAAATGTAATAGGAAACTTTATGACTACTACAACTGTGGACACGGTAAACATAAAGCTAAGTTAAGCATCTCGTAATAATTTCTAATATTTAAATCAATTATTTCGTCGGAACTATAAATGCGTTTAAATTGACTTATCATATTTTTAAGATCTTTGACAGAAAGTATAGAATGATGTACTGATTTATCTCGACTAAAAGCTAATATATTTTCTATTCTATTAATTGCACTCTTTTACATTTGTTTTGTTCTTGTACATTTTCGGTTAGAATTGCGAAAAGTTGCACAAGATGAGCGTAATGAATTATTCGCTCATTATCATTATTAGTCATATTCATGACCATAAGAAAGAGCTTTCTCCAGTTTTCTCTGATTAATTGAAAGATTGCGGATTATCTGGTTTTGCTGAACGCATTTTTTTTATAGAAAGTAATATGTTTATTAAATGATTGTGACAAAGTTTGATCATTTTTATTTAAGATACGTAATGCATTTTCAAATTTCAGAGTATCATCGTTGTCTAAATTTCCAGAAATACTTTTGATGATTGTGCCTTTTGGGTTTATCAGGCCTCTCTTAACTCTGGTTGGCCTGAATGTATCTAACTGAAACGTAACTCTATGTAACTTTATTTATAAATGTTTTATCTGAAGGTTGAAGAGAGAGCTGTCCCCGTGAGATAGTTTATATGTAGCGACAGCGAGTTGAGATTTGATAGTGTTTACATGTGACTCAATTTCTTCGAGGTCGATGTCTTGTAAGAATGTGTGGAAGTGAGATATGATTTTGGTAACGCCGAGATTGAATGGTAGTATACCGGGTCCATTTTCTAGACTGTCAAGACGTATGTCTTGAGCACCAGCTAGGATAACCGGCAGCGCTAATAAGTATCTGAAACAATGATATGAAGAATGTCATTTCTTCGGTGGTTTTTTTAACCGTGATTTTGCGACCGGACCACGACTTTTTGCGGTATAGAAATGTTTGTCCTGAATAAATCGAGGAACCAATTTTTGTCTACTAGCCATTGGATTTCGTACATGTATGACTTGGTTTTGTTCACAATCTAAAACGGGTTCCCTATCAGCGTTACGCCGCGTCATTATACCTATACGATCGGATAATGCAGAATCATGAATAATTTTATACACCGTTTCCATTCGACTACGATGTCTGTTATGTTTAAATCAATAGGACTTCGACGATCGAAATGTCCAGATATTACATCAAATGGTCTACATTTAGTTAAACTGTGGATAGAGCTATTATAGGCGATTAGTGCGTACGGTATAAGATTTCGAATTGGTTCGTTTTTATGCTGAAATTTAAATAATCGTAAGTGTTCCAAAAGCGTGCTGTGGAAACGTTCTATGATGCCATTTTCATTTGGTGCATAGGCACTAGTCATATGGTGTTCTATATTGTGCAAATGGAGAAATTCTGACACTATTTGATTTTTAAATTCGGTAACTTGATCCGTAGTTATATTTACAGGAAAACCGTGATGGGTACTATAAGTTAAAAGGGTTTTTATTTTATTGGGTGCAGTACAATCGGATATAAGATACGCCTGTGCGTATTTAGAGAATGAGTCTACGATAGTTAAGTATTTGTCGTGGTCAATAGTCAGAACGTCTGCGTGTGCTAATTCGAACGGTTGAGTTGGTGGAGGTACAACCGTGAACTGCGGACGAAGTGGATTTTGATCGTATTTCGCACATCTGCATATATTGCATTCATTTATAACTTGAGTAATGTCTATTTTAATTTTTGTCCAAAAGTAACGTTGTGATAGCGAAAGATAGGTTTCATTGATTCCGCGATGATTGGTCTTGCCTTCGTGGTATTTTCTAATTATTTCTAATTGGTTTTACTGATCCTCAACGTTACGTACTTCATATTTGACTAAAACTAAGTTCATGGATGAATTTTCAAAAGTTTGCTGTAAAGTCGGTATGATACTCAACATTTTTCCGATAGGATTTACAAGAATCGCTGTCCGGAGTTTTGGATCCACGTGATACTTTATAACGTTAATAAGACTTCCTTCAATGCTATTTTCGAAAATTTCTACGGTAGTTTTCTGAAAGGACTGAAAAGGTTGAATTTTTTTAAATACTTTGGTCTACCTTTAGGGTTACCATTTATTATATTAATGACTAACTGCCTTTTAAATTATTTTAAAGGTTCTTCCGATATTGGAATTTCCAGAACAAGGCTTTCTAAACTCGTGTGTATGGTTTCGATATGTGGGGAGGCTGTACTTTTTTGATGCTGTGGGTCATTCGATCCTCCATCGATAACTGCGTGGGCCGTGAGAGTTGATGACGAATGTATTGGGCTAGCAGTGAGCGTGGATGATGATTGTTGGGTTGGATGTTGTAATTCTTTGTTCGTAGATGAATGAGCAGTAAGAGTGGATGATGAATGTATGGGGCTATTACCTTCAGCAGTTAATGTAGAAGATGTACCAGAGTTTGTCATTTCAGAGTGATTAACGAACAAGGACATAATTTCATTATGGTTGATTTGAATACGTGACAGAGCATCCGCATTGGTATTAATTTTACCTTTTTTATGAACAATAGTATAATCATATTCTGCTAACCTCAGTCTCCATCTCGTGAGGCGTGAACCTGGCTCTTTAAGATTCATAAGCCAGATTAATGGTTTGTGATCAGTTATTATTTTAAATTCTCTGCCGAAAAGGTAAGGCCTGAAATATTTTGTAGCCCAGACTATTGCAAGTAGCACTTTTTCAATCGTGGAGTAATTGATTTCGCTATCGTTTAAAGTTCTAGACGAGTAGGCTATGGGTTTGTCAGAACCGATAGTTCCCTGAGAAAGTATTGCTCCCAAGGCCACGTTTGAGGCGTCTGTGGTTAACATAAATTCTTTGCTAAAATCTAGATAAGTTAGGATAGGGTCATTTGTAAGAAGAGTTTTACAGTGTTCAAAGCAGGTCAGATATTCTGGTCAAATTAATTTTAGCGCCTTTTTAAGACATGACGTAAAGGGTTTAGTGACACGTGCGAAATCTGGTATGAAACGTCTGTAATAAACAAGTAAACCTAAGAATGCCGTAATCTGCTTAGGGGTTTTCAGAATCGGATAATTTACAACAGCTGATATTTTCTCCGGGTTTGGTTTCACAGCGCGTCTATAGTAATTATATGACCAAGATAGACGCCCTATCTTGGTCATATAATTACTAATATAATAATTAATAATAATTAATAATCATATTATAATTAATAATTCGTGTTTGAGAAATTCCGACTTATCCATCTGAATTTTTAAATTTAAATTTCTAAGACGTTCAAATATGGCGCGTAAATTAACTATATGTTCTTGCAATGACGTCGAAAATACCAAAATATCGTCCATGTATGTGGTACAATTTGGTAATCCGCGAAGGACATTGTCCATCACGCGTTGAAACGTAGCCGGAGAATTTTTTAATCCCATGGGCATTCTTACGTATTCAAAATGGCCTTGCTCTACACTAAATGCCTTTTTCGGAATATCAGACGGATTTAGCTGAATTTGTAGAAATCCAGATTTTAAATCTAATGTCGAGAAGTATAAACATCTGCCTAATTTGTCTAAAATATCATTAATGTTTGGGATGGGATATTTATCATTAATCGTTTTTGCATTGAGTTGTCGAAAGTCAATGACTAAGCGCCACTTAACTTTGCCAGACGCGTCACTCTTTTTGGGTACTATCCATATCGGGGCGTTCCAAGGCGATGAAGATGGTTGAATAATACCCTGGTGTAGCATCGATGGAATTTGATTTTGTACTTCTTTCTTATGTACGTAAGGGTATCTGTAGCTTTGACTGTATACCCGCCTATCGTCTACGGTTCGGATATAATGTTTGATTTCGTTAGTAAAGGTTAATGGTTAATTTTCGACATAAAATACGTTGGCATATTCTTTGCAAAGATTAATTAAATTAGCTGTCTCTTCTACGTTTAAATGTTCTATGCGCAAGAGCGATAAGACTTGCTGAGTTCGCATATTGGTATTCACGGTCGTGTCCAATGCTCGAGTTAATGGCATTGTTTGTTCGTTAAAAATATGTGCGCAGATGGGTTTTGTTATAGAAATTACAATGTCTTTCGGATTTGAAATTTGTACATTAGTATAATGATTTTGAGCGGATGATAAGCATTCACTGATGTAGCAATCGGAAATTGATTGTTCTTCACCCATCAAATAAATTATGAAATTTATATAAGAATAATTTTATCGGGATTTTGTCTTTAACTTCATCGAAACAGGGCACAGTTAACGAGTAATAATTTTGGGTAGTCACGTGGGTATTTGTGACTAAAAAAGGTTCATAGTTATGTTGGATGTGCGGGTAAATTTCCTCATTCCTCATTTGCTCCGGTGTCGATTAAAAGTTTTATTGGTGGATCATTTATTTGAATGTAAGGTAAATGGCGTTTGCTTTGCAAATTTAGTTCTATTCGGGGGCAGTTTTCTCCAAGGTTGGGTAAAAATTTGTATTCTGATGATTTTGAACATCAAAAGTTTGATTGTCAACGCCAAGGTCGGTCAAAAATTCTTCAGGTTAATGTGTATTTGTACCAGCAACATCAGTGTTCTGGATATTGCAGTCATAGTAGCAATAATTATGGTTAAAAGATTCGTTAAAGTTCGCTTCTTTAACCTGCGGAATACTTTTAAATAAGCTTGAGCGTTTGCAAAATATCTGCATTCGTTTTGTTTTTAACCTTAAAAAGTATGACCACGTTTCTAACTTTCGCAAGATACTCAAGTGGCTCCCTTTTCGACTTCGCAGGAACTCTCGGATATTGTGTCTGCTATTTAACTTACTCCACAACCCTTTAACGCCATCATATCTGCGGGAACGCTTCTCCTTCGCCCGTCCTTTTGATGCGCCTTGCAGGTCGCACCTTAAAAATCTCCTAAAAACCCCTCCCCACTCTACTGACTTCTACTCCTATTCTTTCTCTGTACACGTGGTTCGGTTGTGGAATTCACTTCCACCTGACATAAGGAACTGTCAAACTGTTGTGGTGTTTAAGAGGAGAGTGAAAGAACACTATCTTTCCACTGTGTCATAGTTGCATTTGTTTAATATATGTGTATGTATTTATTTTTATCACTTTATATTTATACGTATTTGGTGTTATTTATTTTAGAAGTATCTATGTAAGTATATTTTGATTTAGTATTTTTAATTTTAAATTAGTGAATTGTTTCGTTTTATGTATTTTGTTTTCCCTTTTACTCTTACACACGTTGTCTACATCTCTCATATACTCTCCTACTGCAGGTATGCTGGAAGAGATTTCTTTAGAAATAAGCATTACCTTTGTACGTACTTTTCTGTTATCTTTATTTTTCTTGTCTTTATACGTGTGTACATAAATGGTTAAATGGTCAACGAAATAAAAAATAAACGGCGTCAAACTACGTCTGCCATTGTAGTTCGTAGATGGCAGAGTACGCGCGACGGGGTAACTAATGCCACTCATAGGTTTTGAATAGTTATTCTGAGGTGCTTGACGTAGTGGGATTCGAAATTCAGTTGACATGTTGGTAGGGGATGCTCTGAAAATTTGTTGAGTCTTTGTAGGTCTCGGATAGGGTTGTCTGAATTGATCTGATCGTGGATGATGTTGTGGTGGATATTGAAATACCAAAGGCTGGATTTGAGGTCTCGGGTATGTTTGGAATGTTGAATATTGATTTTCTGGCCTAATTGGACGTGAAAATTAGGGTGTGACCAAGAAGTAGAAGGATTAACCCGCTCAAAATTTTGGACTTTTTCTTTGGACGGTACACATTTATTTCTTTTCTGTAGATATAGTATATTTAATTCGTCTAGAGCGTATTCAAGAGCGCTTTCAAGGGTTGAAGGTCTCATACATCTTATCCTAGAACCAAGTGGTTCTTCTAAACCTTTCAAAAAACTCTGTAAAGCTAGTTTTTTAAGAGTTCGTTTAGATTCTATGGTAGTTTTTATAGATTCGTGTATATGCATAATTGTTCATAATAAGTGTTGACCTTTTTCGTAAAATAATTGTATCATATCGGTTGCCTGAACTAAGAGAGAAAGATCAGTATACAACGACGATTAATCTCTGTGATCTGAAAATGTATTAATTAAGGTTTATCTTATACCATTCCAGTCACTTGGAATTCCGTTAGTTGCCAAAGTACGTGCAGCGTTACCAGTAATCTTGTTTAAAATTCCATTTATCAAAGATAAGTTTGAAAGCTGACGTCCTGGTTCTGGACTCTGGTCACACATGTTTAAAAATCTAGTTAAAACATTAGGATTTCCGTCAAATTCCGGAACTATCTCAGTGATTTATAAATCTTATCCGATAAATCTATCTGACTCATTTCAAATGTAGAACTACTACTCGATTCCGTCATGGTTTCTGAATTTTCCGTAATAGCGAAGTGACGTCTTTCGTAATTTAAAAGTTAAATTACGAAAGACGTCACATCGCGCGTTGCGGAGTTGATTGCGCCTACTAAGACTAAGATCCTAATAAGACTAAGAATTTTGGACAGTTATAGTACCTTGCGTTAAAAATATAGCAACCAATAATAGGACCTATGTACTTACATGAGTAGCATTGCTTGCGAGCGTTGTTTTATAGATTTTTGGATGTCCCAATCTCCGTAGCAACAGCTTTCTCGACAGGCCTCCAATAGGTTCTATCCAGACGGTTGATGAGGCGTATTCCTGATTTTTAGGTATCACCACAACTTAATTCTTTGACGAACTACCGACTGCGCCAGATATGTGTGGGGGCGTGTGTCGGGAAAGTCTTCAATAAGTACGTCCTTTTAGATTTAGAAATGTATTTGAGAGTTCACAAATGTCATATTTAAAATATAAAATAGATGCCTTATTAGTTAGGTTTAATGTATCAATGTCCGTTCCCACCGAAGTTAGGTAAAGAAAGATGATGACAAACGTCGGTACCGTGGGAAGCGCGGTGTCGTAATCCGATCGGTCACTTTATCGGTACGATGTGCTGAGCTTGCAGGTTGGGCTCGTAACAAACTTGATAACCGCTTAATTATTTTTTTGTTCTGATTTCACAATAACATAGGTAGTTTAAAAAGGCACAACGCAGTATATTTCACTCTATTATGCATTTGCTTTTACGTTAAATAGAATTAACAAATCACGGGACTCGTTTCACACGATCGCAACAGTTACGGTCAAAAGTGACATCACAGACAAGTTATCGGTCTATAATTTTTGGGTTCCGCAGTACTACCTGATTTAGGGAGCAGGTGGATTATTCCTTTCTTTAGGAACTGGGGCAGTGACCCTGACTCTAAGGTTGACTGGAACTGGGATGCCAAGCGGGCGTGCGACCTTTGCAACCATTTTATCCAAAAATTGTGCAGCCCGTCCGACCCTGGAGACTTCTAGTTAGGTAACTGACTGTACGTTAATACAAACTATTTGATTCTTACATATATAATACCGAAATATGAGTTTTTGTCTACTAAATATTACAGATCAGAGGTAGGTACTTACGATAAAGATTATGTCCTCCAAAAAGGTTGACAACACATGGATAGCCATCGCCAACTACGATGGCCACAATGAGTAGCACTACTCCAATGCAACTCCAGCAACTGCAAGTCCAGTTGATGAAACTATCATAGTTTCATCAACTGGACTTATGTTTTCCCCTCGACCACTTGAGTCTTCTATAACCGGACATAATCCAATTGACGACCTCTATCCATTTTTGGTGCAGGAACAGTCTGTTAGTGTTAATTGAAACTGCAGGGCTGATTGTTTTGTCGATTCTACTCTCTGCAAAGAGAGCCAATTAGTCAAAACGTTAGTTTGAACTTATTAAAGCATCGCGATTTATTAATTCTGTTGTATATTTCAGTGACACTAATATTTCTGTACACCAGCACGATGTTGACATCTATTTACTTGATGTGCTGCATCTCCTTGCTGCACGGCGCTGTCAAGTACAAGCGCGAATATGTGCTGCATTGGATCCTGGCTGCGTGCATTGGAGTAGTGCTACTCATTGTGGCCATCGTAGTAGCATCGTACCTTGCGTTAAAAATATAGCAACCAATAATAGGACCTATGTACTTACATGAGTAGCATTGCTTGCGAGCGTTGTTTTATCGATTTTTGGATGTCCCAATCTCCGTAGCAAAAGCTTTCTCGACAGGCCTCCAATAGGTTCTTCATCCAGACGGTTGATGCGGCGTATTCCTGATTTTTAGGTATCACCACAACTTAAGTCTTTGACGAACTCCCCATTGAATTAACGTAGATATTGGTAGAAGGTTTAGACCTTAGTTTCAAACTACCTTCGTACGAACCCGTATCGTCGTTGACGGAGTTAGAGAGTAGATCCCCGAGCCTTTCCCAAACTGCCCTATAAACCTACCTTTCATCGCTCTGGAATGTGCGATTCTGAGTGTACCGCTCCACTCTTCGCCTGTACCGACAAATACGGTTTGCCCATGCACAGATCTTCTGCTTTAGGAAATCGATACGCTCTGTGATGCCGGTCAAATAATTTTGAGAACTAATATCAGTCCCCGAGAATGCCCGCCTCACAAAGCGCATCACTCTAGGGCGAGCCTTGGGCCTCGCTGAATCAGATTAGCTTGCCGATGAGTAGTAGTCTAGTCTTACCGATACGACGCTCAATCCTATACTGCCAAGCTGGTACAGCTGGATTTGGTCGTGAAGCTTTGTCACTGTTGGGAAATTTAACATGAGCTACACGACATGCTGCTACAGCTGCACAGTACAAGATCGAGTGGGTATCGGCAAGGTCTTTGCTGTCGTCAAAACAGTTTGACAACTGTGAGTCTAGAGCACACATCAACGCCTTGTTTTTCTTGTGCATGGGCAAACGTGGTAAACGTAGTCTAAGTTCAGGCGGAATGGAGCGATACTCACGGAAAACATCCTCCAAAGCGCTCCTCAATCGTGCATTGCATTGGAACCTCACGGATATAGCCACATCGTCATCCTCTTCATCAACACGGTCAGGTCACGGTGAAACACTGAGTAAATTTTGCAGTTGCACCGCGACCAGTGGCGAAGTCGGCGTAACATGGCTATTCCGTGATTCAAGGCGTAGTCGATCAAGTACGACATCATTCAGCATATGGTTACGCTGGATGACCCGCACCTGATCCGACAGTCGTTGTGCCGACACGTTGACAGCTGGCTCAAGCACCTGAAACAGAGAGAGCATCCGACCACGGTACGCAGTCATGTTAGTCTTTGTAGCCTTGAAGGTGTTGGATGTGTCGACTTCTCGTCAACATTTTACTATTCTCCGTGTGATTATGTAATTTTTGTCGTTGATTTTTTGGTAACATCTTGGTACAGTATGTTATGGTTATCGATTCAGGTTCTTCAAATATGGTGTAGGAACACATAACAAACCATTGTTGTATAATTTATGTTGAAAAATACTATAAAAATAACACGGAGAGATATTTTTTTCTGTCAATTTGACAGTCGGGCCACAGATTTATTATTATTATTCATTTAAAAAAAAACATTTAAAAATATAAAAAATGTGGTCCGCCGGTATCGGGACCAGGGTCCAAGCTACCGGTGGTTAGGGCTCCAGAGACAGGAACCTCCTCACAATGCGAGCCGTATCGAGGAGTACAGCTTTCTGAATCAGGCCCTTGATCCAGCTGCCCAACGAGAGCCTCCTCAGGTGTATGTCGAGGCTCTTGGCTATGAAGCCATTGGCTGGCGACTATCGGCACAATGATTTCTGAGTCCACATCCCACATATCGACAACCTCGCGAGCCTAATCAAGATACTTGATTTCTTTATCTTTCTCGGCTTCCACGAGGTTACCGTCATGCGGGACCGTTATGTCAACAATCATTGTGCGCCGCTCTACTCGATCCACCATCAATGATGATGGATCGATCCCAGTACAATGTGATATTTCCATTTTCGAGAACTGGGTCGACAATATTATTATTATTATAGACCTTTCTATTTAATTCGACTACATATGATTATTGCGCTGGAGTACGAGAAAATTTCAAATTCAAATTCAAAAATCATTTATTTCAATCCATTTGGATCATAAATTAGACACATTACAAAAAATCTAAATTGCAATTAATATAAAAATAACTAAAATAAAATTTCAAAATAAATTAAATAAAATAAAAAATTGCAATACCAAATAAAAATAAAAATTATTATTATTTACTTATTACGCTTGCCTCTGAGTCATTTGTTTGTTTGTCATTACATTAATCATATAACAGTGGTTAATGTAATGACAATCAAACCTGTTCGCAAATACGCTCAGGATGGTGTTGGAGGTGGTCCGGAACCTGCGCAAATACACATAAGGTAGAAACGAGTAAAAATTTGCTTAACATTTAAACAGATTTTTACTCGTTTCTACCTTATTTGTTTAACAAACTCGTGGTCTAAACGCAAATGTTTGTAAAAGTACACAAGTATAAAAGTGATTCTAAGTCCGTAATAAAGGAAGGTTTGCCTCGTGTAGTTAACGAAGCGAGCCATCCAAAGTTCTCGGTCAATCGGTCCTGTCGAGGGACTTCATTATAAATTTATTTGGACGAATCCGCTGAGACAGTACGCCAAGACCAACATCAATCATAAAATTGTTATCAATTTGGTAAATAAATTGTTATACTCGTACAAGTTTGTTTCTAACTAAATTTTCGTCGCTACATTTACCGTGTAGTTTTTGTATATTTTATTAAACGCTTTTTTTTTATATCATAATCTCATAAAATATCCGAGGAATTTTTGACAGGTTTTCGATACAGAAGCTGTTAGACGTCAATTTTATTTTAAATGATATCTTGCGATGGAAAAAACAGCCCCAAGTAATACTTTTTTTAGAAAAATAAAGTATATCTACGTAGAAGTTCTTTCGTTTTTTGGAATGAGATTCTAGAATACATTTGAAATCGATTGTTACCTTGTTATACTTAGACAATATCTATTTTATATCACACATCACAATTTTTCCCTTCAACCAAAGCACCTGCCATCTAATCTCTTCACCACCCTTGGTTGACTGGTAGAGAATGCCTAAGGCATTAAGTCCGTCTTTGTACCTCTTTGGGTTCGATAAGTTTAAATAAATAAATAAATAGTTCAATTTCTTCAGATCATTTGGGTTCGAAGTGTTCATCCTGACATTTTAAATATGTGAAAATTACGGCTCCAATTCTGCATGGTAATTATAATTCCCCGCGAAATCTAAAATAATCAAAATATCTTTAAAAACAAAAAATAGTATTTTCAAGTTACGTACGAAATTACAACGATTCCGAACGGTTGTCTAGCGTGGTATTTTGACAGTAAACCACGCCAATTTCGTGTTCATATTGCGAGGTTTCGTTCATTGTGACCGAGAATACGATGTTAGCAGATTTCGTGTCTAGATAAGGAATTGACGTGGTTTTGAAGCAAGGAACAAACAAACAAACAAATATGGAAGTTATTCTGAAATAAACGTGTTATTATTATGTCGTTAATTTATTTTTATCCTTATTTTACTACATTTTTAAATATTTTTATAAAACAACCTTAAAAAAACATTTAAAAATATAAAAAATAGTGGTTCGCCCGTATCGGGAGCAGGGTCCAAGCAACCGGTGGTTGGGGCTCCAGAGACAGCAACCTCCTCACAATGCGAGCCGTATCGAGGAGTACTGCCTTCTGAATCAGGCCCTTGATCCAACCGCCTAACGAAAGCCTCGAAAGATGTTGGTCGAGGCATTTTGCCATCAGGCCATTGGCCGATACGACAATCGGCACAATGACAGCCAAGCTCGCATTCCACAAGTCAACAACCTCGTGTGCGTCGAGTCGAGATATTTAATTTGTTTCTCTTTCTCAGCTTTCACGAGGTTCTCGTCATGTGGAGTGGTAACATCGATAATCATTGTTCGGCGCGCTAATCGATCTATCACTACTACGTCAGGCTTATTAGCGATAATAGTCCTGTCAGTAATTATAGACCGATCCCAGACCGATCCCAACGTGACAAGGTCATTTTCAAGAACTGGATCGGGCACATACTTGTAATACGGTACCTCAGAATCCACAAGTTTATATTTCAAAGCAAGTTGCTGGTGAACGATCCTGGCTACTTGGTTATGCCTGTGTTACTAAGTAGCTAGACGTTAGCTAGACGAGAACAACCAGAGATAATATGTCTGATGGACTCACCTGGACGGTGGCATGCCCGACACACGTCAACCGTCCCGTCCCACAGACAGGTATTTGGCCCTAAAAGTCGGGCGAAATCCATTTTTTTTGTTTTAGTTGGACGCCGTTTTTTATTATTCCTCGAAATACAATGGTATCTCCTCCTACCTTCAGCGTGAACCCGACTCTCTAGAACCTTTCCCCCACTCCATGCGCTCAGTCGGAAATTACCGTTCGCTTGCCGTGGTCGTGTAATTATTCGATACGCTCGAATTTCATAGTTTTCAAATATTAAATTTATGGTGAAAAAGTCAATTTCTTGTGAATTTCTACTATGGATCTTACACAACCAGGTATGTACTATTTATTTTATTTAGTTTTGTTATGAAAAGAGGGAGTTTTTGTACCTTTAGCTCCATTAGTAAATAATTCTTAAAAAATCCTCTAAAATACGCATTTCAAAAAATCTTTAAGCGTTTTAAAGTATTTCTGCCACCCTAACGCACCCCTCTATTTTTGGCCTTTTTTTTTGTATGGACTCAAAAAACCAAGTATTGTTTTTTTTTTAATGAAAATTAGATTATTTTATATCCAGGCTCTTCTGGGATGCGAAAGAGTCCTCTTTCAGCGGAATGCATCATCAGGCGGCGTGAATCTTTTGGAGGAAAAAGATATTTGCAATATTAGTATTGAAAATAACTCTGAAGATGATGAAAATTAGAAATAAAATTTGTTAAGAATAGTGTATGCCTTTTTTACTCTATTATACCTCAAAATAGAACGAAATACTTTAATAATACTATAAAACGCAAAAAATATTTTTGTCCGACTTTTAGGGCCAAATACCTGTCTGTGCGTCCTTCATAATATGTCTCCGGTAGTTATTCGTCAAGAAAACTTCGTCCATAATTGCACAGACGAAACCTTCAGTTTTCCCGAAAAGGTCACCAAAACGTAGCCAGGATACGGATTCTAGGAAATATACACCAGGCTCATGAAGAGCCCGATAGAAGCGCCCGTGAAGCTCCTTGCTTGGCCATACTGCCTTGCGGTCATCGGTAGTAAGTACTACAGGTTTGTGCCAGTTCCTTCAACGATTGCTTCATGTTAATAACGTTGATGCCTAACGCTTCCGACATACCCAAATACTTATAGCTTTCGGATGAAGAGAGGGATCTAAGGTGTATGGAATCCGAAAGTTGAATACCTCGGATTCCATAATCTCACCTCGTTCAACATGCATGATTGCACATTTGTCCACACCAAATTCCATCCTGATGGCGCTACTGAATGTTTCAGTTACCTTCAGTAGCTCCATCAGTCGCAATTTGTTGGTGGCAAAGATTTTCAAGTCATCCATGAACAGAAGGTGAGATATGACCTGACCACCTCTCTTCAACCGATAGCCTAGACCTGAATCCTCCAGCAGTGTGCTTAGAGGATTCAGAGCTAAGCAGAACCAAAGTGGACTCAAACTGTCGACCTGAAATATTCCCCGTTTAATCCAGACAGGCACGTCATTCCCCTGGATCTGTTGACACCCCGGATAGCGAAAGACCGTCCTCCATTGCCCCATACAGGACCTAAGGAAGGTGCGTAGAGTTGCATCTATCTTGTACAACTCCAGCACCCTCACAACCATATATGTGGCACCGAGTCGTAGGCCTTCTTATAATCTATCCAGCATGTCGACAGATCCTTGCGAGAGCGACGAAACTGTTGGCTAATGGCCATGTCTATGATAAGTAGCTCCTCGTTCCTACATCCATTTTGAGAGGCAGACATAATCCAGTTACTGTCAATGTGTGTATTAGTCTTTGCTCTCAAAATGGATGTAAGAAGTTTATAGACCGTCGACAAACACGTGGTTGGTCTATAATTCTTGGGTTCCGTGGGACTAACTGACTTATGGAGCAGGTGGGTAACGCCTGTTGATAGAAACTGCGGTAGCGACCCAGACTCTAAGGATGACTGGAACTGAGATGCCAGGCAAGTATGCGAACTAATAAGCCATTTCAACCAAAAGTTGTCCTGGCGATTTCTAATTCGGTAACGGACGGACTGCTCTGGCAATGTCCGGTGGCGTAATTAAGACCAGTGCGCTCCTCAATCGGTCGTTGCATTGGCTACTTACTGTGGTAACCCTATCATCTTCTTCTTTAACAACATGATTGGGCCGCGGTAAATCAATGGATGACACTTGTACCGCGGTTTGTGCCGTAGTCGAGACGATAAGGTTGCTCAATATCTCTGAGCGCAGCCTATCAAGTGCGGCATCGTCCAACCTATGATTGCGTTGAATGACCCGCACCTGATCCGACAGTCGTTGGGCCGAGACGCTGACGGTTGGTTCTAGTTCCTGAAAGAGAGACAGCATCCTATCACGGTACGCAGTGACGTGAGTTCCCCCCTCTGTAGACCCATAATATGCGCGCATGACGTTCTCGTTCATAGACTGAGTCCATCTCATGCGCTGCACACAACCACCGGCAGCGGGGACCCGGCTCGGGGCCGGATGGCCTCTAAGTCCCAAGCTCCTCGGTAGCCGGCCTCTCCCTTGCCGACGAACAGGTGTTGGCGACGTCGGCGGGGAAAAATACTAGTCGCTCGAGCTCGACGCAACTACCGCGGCCGGTGTCGTCACAGTACTCACGGTGGAGCTGGATACCGGCGGGGGCGAGGCGGAGCTGAGCGAAGAGTCCGGAGGTGGTGGGCGTGCTCGTCTGGAAGCTGACCTCGTCAACATTTTTTTATTTTCGGTGTCATAAATATTCTGATTCACTGTTGTTTTACCGGAGGTGACATCTGTCATGTCACCTCCGATTCGGTAGTTTTTGGTTCAAATTACATAACATTGTAGAATGGTGTCTTTTTTGGATTTTCTGTGGTTTTGCAGGTTTCAGGTTTGATTCAAAATAAAATGTCTTGTTAAATTGGGTTAAAAATCGTTTTGTTGACACGGTGTTGCCAGCTATTATTATTATAGTGAATTAATTAGGGCCTAGGTTGTTTATTTGTCTTGTCTTCACGCGCCTACAAATTTATGATACATATTATCAATGTGCATGAATGTAATCCAGTTTCAAATAGGTTCAAATTCCTATTTTTATAAGACGGACAATTTTTTTAAAGGTGCATCGCATCATTGGAGACCCAAAAAGTTTTTAGAGGTACATTTATTTACAAAAGCGTACATAAATATAAAGTCAATAAGTTTTTATAGGATTTGTTTCTACAAGTATTTTCCTGGACTGAAGCTCTTTAAATATCCTATAGCTTTCTTTTTCTTTGATCCTTTTCATCTCGGTTTTTATCATTATACAGTTCATTAGTACTACAAATAGGTACATATTTCTATTTAAACAGCATTAAAGCGTTAGTGGTTGCTCTTTTCATTCCATTTCTAAATCATAAAGTAAGAGTCAAGAAAAGGAACACCCTTTCATTGGATCTTCTGTAGAAGTTTCTTAACGTTTGTTTCATTATTTGCTCCGAGTTCGTTCACCCCAAGATGGAACGATACATTAACGATGTTCACTATTTTTCTCGTGAGTAACAATGACGTATTATGATTCATTAAGTTGGCTTGACGTTCTAGAACATTGACACACAATACTTCTTATACGAGTATCCTGGTTATTAACAAACGAATCACTCGAGTTCCTGTAATAATCAAATTATCTATGATCATAACTAGCTTTAGCTTTGTAACTCCTTCAATTCAATGCTACATTATACATTCTTTAGATAAAATAATTAAACACGTCCTTGTAGTCAGTTTAACTGCAATAAGTGAGTTTCAGTAGCCGCTTTCTGCCAGTCTGTCAGTCACGGAATTGATTCAAATGTACATACCTACAGACAACGCCAAACCAGTGCTATTTTGACGAGGCTGAAAGCCTCTTCCAAAATATGTTATAAAGCTGATTCTATTCATTGCTTTCAGCTGCGATCATCCAATTTAATGTCGAAATTGTCCTAAATCGAAAATAGCCTTTTCATAATATCCGTATTACGTATTCAAGTCTAGTGCGCGAAACTTTTCGAAAACATTTTTGCCGAGCAGCACGTCTTGAGCCTAACGGATCGGTAACATCTTCGCACTTATTTCGGACTTATAGAGTGGTTATGATTTGATTTAGTTCAACTTTCTGAGATTTAAGGCGTTCTACAACTTTTTGAGGAATCTTCTTAGTTCGAAACTGGTCATAATTTAGGATAGCTGAACCTGTATGTTATCGTTATACCAGTTAGATTTGCAGATACATGCATTTTGAGGTAAGAGTGCATGACAGTCTTCTCCGACTGCCCGAAGACTTGATCTTTTCTCTTGAATTGACCAGCTAGAATAAGCCAGAATGCAAAAAAAAAAAATTAACAACTGCTGCAACGCAGGCCTCCTCTCTGTAAAAAGGAGAGGGGTGCAAACACTGGGCGGGACCAGCGCCAATTGTAAAAATAAAACACGCCAGGGACTTAAACTGTCACCGTATTAAGGGTTTTAAACACTGTTTTTTTTAACTGTTTTAAAAGAAACACACACTATAATGTTACAGAATCAAAGTGTAACATTTTAAATATGTTAATAAGTATCAATATGTGAAACCGTGAAAGTATACCTAAAACTGCTTATCAGAAATAAGCAGGTTTAGGTATACTTTCACGGCACAGCGCGCAGCACGTCAGCGACGCCGACGACGATTTTCAGTACACATACAATCGTGTTACACTTATTAACACTGTAAACAGTTTTATATCTGTTACCAATATATTTAAACTTTTGTGTTTTGGGTTAACACTTAGAAATGTGTTTTTCTAAGTGTTAACCCAAAACACAAAAGTTTTACTTAATATATTTGATTCTGTTATCAATTCAAAATGTAACACTTACTGTTGGGGATTTATTCTGGCGGATTTATGATAAATAATTAAAAAACTTGCGGAGACATAAAAGCGTGTAATCCAATTTAACACATGAAAGGAAAAGGAAAGCGAACTCTAACGTTGCTACACTCTATCTCAAAAATACAGATTTTTAAAACTAATCACTAAAGTCTAACTAATCGACTATCGATGAACATCCCCCCGGGCGATGAGATCTTGTCTCAACAAAAATCTTCTTTAGGTGGTACCGGAAGAGGGCATATCTTGCTGAATGCTCGTCGCATCCCTCCGCACGCCGTCTTAATGTCAGCGACACGACTAATCCCACCTTTTCCGAGATAAACCGCTGTCACTCGACCTAATCGCCATTTTAAAGGTGGAAGATTATCATCTTTGATGAGCACGAGCGTATCCTTTTCCAATGGTTTAGTCCAAGATCACCATTTCACACGATGTTGAAGCTCTGAGACGTACTCTTTGCTCCATCTGGCCCAGAAGTGCTGCCGTAGTGGTTCGATTCTCTGGTATCTGGTCAAGTAATTCACGGAGCGGGTTTCAAGATTTGGCGAAGGCAGTGCAGTGAGTGGCCGTCCTATTATAAAGTGTCCAGGCGTAAGCGGCGACAAATCGCTGGGATCCGATGAAAGTGGTGTTAGTGGGCGAGAATTCAGCAAAGCTTCTATCTGAACTAACACAGTGTTCAGCTCTTCATATGTAAGGTTACAATTTCCCAGTACTCGCTTTAAATGGTATTTGGTAGATTTAAGACTTACTAATTTCGTTACATGCATCAACAAACGAGGTCCCATTATCAGAGTAGTAGTGCTTAGCCTTGCTTCTTCTCGACACAAATCTACGAAGAACCGATAAAAAAATATTATTTGTTAGATCACCTGCCAACTCGATATGTACTGCCTTGGTTGTAAAACAAACGAACAGAACAATATAAACCTTAGTAAGGCGACAACCACGTTCTTGTCTATTTGCTGACAGCATAGGTCCAGCATAACCAACGCCGACTGTTTCATAAGGGAAGCCCCCAGGAGTCAAACACTGTTGTGGTAAATCACCCATTATGGGAGAGACTGTCTGTCCCTTCAAACGACAACACAAAAGGCATTGGCGATAAACTGATTTAGCTAAACATTTACCACCGATCGGCCAATAATGTTCTATAATGGATGCCAACAACAATTTAAATATATGCACAGAAATGCACGCGGGAGCGCGTGCATGAGATTTCTGTGCATATATTTAAATAACAATTTTGTGACAATATGTGTGGACTGTAATAATAAAGGGTGTTTTTTGTCGTAACAAAATTATGAATTTGTGAGACGACCTCCAACACGCATTTAGTGGTCTTCGTATAGGAAAACTTTTAACTTAATTAATGGACTTTTTATTTTGGTAAATCACTTTTGTTTAAAAAAGTCGCGTATATACTATGTAACATAGGGCCTGAAACTATCGAACCTAGTCTGGTTTCAAATAGCACTGGTTTTCCATGACCTAAACTTATCTTTTCTGTACCCAATATATCCCAGAAAACATCTGCACCTATATATAATAAGATCGACTGAAGATGGTGCATAAAAATATGGGTCAGCCAGACACAAATTACTTGGAACATTCAAATCATTAAGATTCAATCGACGACAAGGCACTTCATCAGTAATAGAAGATAAGACAAAACAGGAAATATTAGTGGAAAAGTTTTCATTTAATGAAGTTATTGGAACACAACACATTTTACCTATTTGAGACTTCGAGTTATTTATACCCATCAGTGATTCATTTACTTTAATTGTAGGCAAATTTAATAAGTTACACAGTTTTTCTGTAATAAGGCATGATGTACTACCACTGTCCAGAATCGCTCGACCAATATGTTCACAGTTGTAACTATCATAAAACTTTAATAATAATGTGGCTAAAAGTACTTTATCTTTGTCTTGGACATTAGTTGTGACTTGTGCTGAAAATCTAACATTATTTGTAGGCAATTGTTCATTAGACGCGCCAGCTGCGTTATCGCGATCACCACTTGAAGTAGATGATTTAACAGTGGACTTTACCTTGTGATCTGTAACATGAACAAGTGTGTTGTGTCTGCGTTTGCACACCTTGCACGCAATTAAAACATATCTTAAATTGTGGTAGCAATTCTAACCTCTGTTCATTACTAAGTCCAAGAAATTGTAAACCTTCACCTATCACCTTGACATTTGGGGCATGATTTTAGAGAATTAGAACTATTATTAGGCCGATGCGTTAAAGTATTGGATACAGACATCATGCTCTTATGCTTTGTATTATTCCTTGCATTACATGCATTATTGGCATTACTTTGCGAACTTTCAATAGTTTTAAGTAAGTCTGAACGATTTCGGAAAAAACTTAAGAAGTTGTTGTTATTGATTTGTCTTTATCTATGGCACGGAACGTTTTTGAATCCAATTTATGTGTAATTATTTGAATTAAAAGGGAGTCCCAATGTTTGATTGGTTCTCCTAAGGATAGTAATGAGCGCATGTTTTTGTTTATAGAATCAATAATATGTTTTAGAGTGATAGCAGACTCTTTTTTATTGTCTCGATAAGTATTAATGCATTTAAATGATTTTGTATTAAAAGCCTCTTATTGTCATATCGATCACACAAAATATTCCATGCAACATGATAATTGATTGCAAAAAACTCTATAAATTGAATTACCACAGCAGCCGAATACTGAAGAGATGCCCTCAGGTAATGGAATTTGTTCACATCATCTATCTCCTCATTGTGATGTATCAAACTAGAAAATGTATCACGGAACTCCAACCACTTATCATAAGAACCACCAAACGTATGTGTATGGTAGGTAATTTAACAAGCGAACGATTATGCACTTGTGTTGAACAATTATTGCTATCCGCATCCTTTGTTGATTTTAAGTTGTGTGTAAGTAAACCTTGTGCTTGTGTGACAACCTTATAATATATAGATTCAAACTCATTTCGCTCTGATAATTGAACACTGATGTCATCAGCTCAGCACTTCAATCTTAATTGAACTTCGTCATATTGTGCAAATACATTTTCCATCTTTACTAAACGAAGTTGCAACTCATCAAACTGTAGTGGATTTAGTGACTCTTTCAAATCCTTAACAAAATTAGAGAAAACTGTTAAACGTCCTTTAAAACTTGCCGGTCTTTTAATTAAATCCTTTTCCTCCTTGTCAGACATTTTGAGTACGGTATCAAACTGAAAAACACAGTTATGAAATATTAATAAGGTACCAAATACCTCTCAGTTAAATGTTTGCTTACTGGAATACAAACAAATGAAGTAATCTACCTTTAAGATTATTTTTTTGATACTAACTTACATATTAAAACTTTAAATAATAGGAGTTATGAACAACCATCATGACAATGATAATAGTTCTAATGGTGACATAATTGATCAACAAATAGCACCTATCTAGATCCTAGTTCATTTTATAATATGTAATCAGTTACCTGCAAATAAACATAATGTATTTGGTTGGACAATCATTGCAAATTTTTTATAGGTAGATACTGACCTTGACATTATCGGAAACTTATTTCTAACAAACCTATTTAATTAGTACTGGGTATTGATTTAATTACTGAACACTGTGTAATCCATATCGTCATCCATAATTTCCGAACTCATCACATTGTTTTTCGCCAAATCCTATGTTGCGAACATGCATGTTCGATGGCGTCAGCAATGGCGTCTTCAAATTGGGTAATATTTCGCAAATTTTTGCAACTTCCCTATATCCTTTGATTTCTTCGTGCCGCTGTAACTTATTCAATCCTATTAAAATATCCGGCTCGTTAGGGCCATGTTGGGGATTTATTCTGGCGGATTTATGATAATTAATTAAAAAACTTGCGGAGAATTAAAAGCGTGTATTCCAATTTGACACATGAAAGGAAAAGGAAAGCGAACTCATACAGTTGCTACACTCTATCATAAAAATACAGATTTTTAAAACTAATCACTAAACTATAACTAATCGACTATCGATGAACACTTATAATTCTGTAACTTTATCAAGGTGTTTTTGAGTCCCTAGTTTCGTCAACGTTACATACTCGAGAATATGTGAGATGCCCAAAAAAGGTGTAAAGTTACCTAATAACTCACGCCAGCATTTGATAACATAACGAAGTACCCATACCATCGCTATCGATCTAAATTATATTTGTCGTGTTCAGAAGCATTTCGATCTGATGAATTATTGAGTTGCGTTGACACGAATCGACATCGTGTTATACGCATTGCGGGAACCTACATCTAAAGGATTGTGGTCCTGCGAATGTGTGATATGAGCTACAAAATTACAGTTATTTCAGCTTTCAAACCAACCGAAATTGTTACGGTTTAGGCTTTGATTATGATTTTTAAATCGGGATGCGACTGAAATATTGATTTGCTTATAATTCTTATCTGGAAAATTATACCAGAGTATTTTGTATTGTGTACAGCAACCACAACACATTCCTGTTTTGTGATTGACACGTGATTAAACAGATTTACCAAGCGTTGTGTATTTTGAGCGTGCGGTCCCTCACGCGGTTGCCGCAAAAGCTCGACTAATAACGTTGATGACAAAATATGAAATCTCCAACGTATTATAATGTAAAACTTAACCGCAAAAAGTTTGTCTTTCTGTCACTCCCATATTATTAAAAGAAGATAAACGTAATTTTATATCTCTTAATATGAATGAATTAATAAATGAAATGCACCGACCCCAGCAGGTTTGACCAGACTCGATTATTCGAATGAACCCCAAGATTTGCACTAGCCCTTGAAGCCTCATGTTTCATGGTCTTACAATGACCATTGCATATCAAGCAGTAGACCGGGGGGCGCCGTAATGGTAGGGAAGACGTGCCCGTGGGATAGGAAAGGATTTATGAGCCGACCGCGTGCGACATGCGTAATTTTATATCTCTTACTAACATAGTAAATATTTCAAGAAAGTTGCTTCATAAACGACGAAGTATAATTGGATGTAAAAAGACGGGGCGAATTAATTCAACACCAAGAGTAATTGTGTATTCCGACGACTAAGAACAAAATAAAGTTACAGTGATAAATATGCAAATAAAACAGAGGCAAAGCTGGATAATCCTCAGGATGAATATAAATCGTGTCATCGTTAATTGAAGTCAGACATTCTGCTCGGAGGGCCATCGTGAATAACAATGTTTTTGCTGGTGATGCTCATTCTCAATTGCGTTTTCAATACGACGTTTATAGTACCTATTGTGTGCAAACATTTTCCCAATACGTTCTCATGTTTTTAGGGTTCCGTACCTCAAAGGAAAAAACGGAACTCTTATACGATCATTTTGTTGCATTTCTGTCTGTCAAGACACTTTATCTCAGGAACGCGTGAATGTATCAAGTTGAAATTAATATCAAATACGTAGGTCTACGGTCCTTTGGAGCTCTAAACAATCAGGCTACTAACACATCAAAATAAAACAACGATTTGTGCGACATATTTTGATACTTGCAAATAAATAAATAAATATTAGGGTACTTTCCGTTGACCTAGAATCCTGAAATTTGGCAAGAAGCAAGGTCTCACAGCACAAGTAAAGGAAAAAGTCCGAAAATAGTTAAACTGTAGTGTTATCACATAAAACAATATTCTTTTGTGATTCCAAAATTGCAGTTGCAAAATTGACCGTGAGATGTATCGACGTATGGAAGAACATGTTTTGCAACTATGTATAGTATGTTCTTGAGATAAATGTATCCTAACTACGTGTACTACCTTGTGCGTGGTCCGACACGCACTTGGCTGGTTTTTTTATCCGGATTTTCCTGCAGATTTTTCCGGTTAATATACTAAGTATTGTCAGCGGCTCAATAAAGACCCTTCTCATTCATTATCTGAGAAATCGACAGCAGGATAATAAACCATCAATTCTTTCCCTAAATAATATACTTCCATCCCGTCTCACTTTGTTAAACATGTGTATTCCTTTGTACCTACCCTTTGCGTGAGAGCTGCCATGCCCATGTTCCGTAAAACTGTTACATGTTCAAAAATAAGTGACTGCCATGAATCGGGCTCATTGGTTTTTATTGTTATTTTATTTATTTTTCCTTTATTGGCCAACCAACAATTGTTTACACTGTAAATAGTTAAATTTAATAATACCATTATCTAAGGTTAGTGTAATACGAGTAATTTCTTACAGGTTAGCACCGCATGCCCCATAAACATAAGGTGTGCTACAAGCACTAAACTATAAAAATAATATATCGGGATAGGCCCTCATCAGCGATATTACACTTGCACTTTGTAAGTAGGCGTGGATTGTCGGGCGAAGAAAATGGAGATACTAGTTACAGCACAATCACTTTATTTCACTCACAATGTCTTATAAAATAATCACCATGAAATAACCTGAAGGCAGAGGTCCGACATATTAAATGAAAGTATGAGATATAGCCGTAACCAACTCTTTTATTCCGACCATCGCGATAATAGCTCTAGGCGCTACGGCAGGCGCACCGGGCCGAGCCTGCCACAAGAATGATCTCCCTCTTCGCTGCGCACTAGCTTACATTAAGTTGCTTGAGAAGTGGGGAGAGTGGGGAGGCGAACGTCCCGCTTTGCACAGCGTAACTCGGCCCGCTGTACCTACCGCTAACGGTGACGCCGACACGGCCATACTGACGTGCGGACGTCCTCGTACGCGTAGACTCATCAAGCATTGTCCAAAAAGACTTAAAGTTATTATTAATGTTCGTTCATCCTGACTAGCAATCTCGATGAGCAAAAAATGACTGTGCAACCAACTCTGGACCGCTCAATATTGAGCCTTCAGGACTTATACTAGTAATCTGGTCCGGTTCAGCCCTGCAGAGTTTACTACTAATTCTGGACCGCTCGTTATTGAGCCTTCAGAACTTTAGCAATCTGGTCCGGTTTACCCCTTCAGAGTTATAATCTTCTGGCCCGGTCCAGCGACCCTTCAGAATTATAACCGCCTGGACCGGTCAAATGACCCTTCAGAATTATAACCTCCTGGTCCGGTCTGACGGCCCTACAGAGTTATAATCTCCTGGTCCGGTTATAACAAACCCTTCAGGATTGTTACTGCTTGGTCCGGTCATGAATGACCCTACAAGATCACTCCAGTTTATACAATTGTTTCTTTTCTCCCTTTTTTTTGCTCTTTTTTGGTCTCTTTTTGTCACTCTTTTGTCTCCTTTTTAGTCTCTTTTTTTGTATTTGTTTTTTTGTTCCTTTTTTTTTCTTTTTTTGTCTCTTTTTTGTCTCTTTTTTTGTCTCTTTTTTTAGTCTCTTTTTTTTGTCTCTTTTTTTTTTAGTCTCTTTATTAGTCTTTTTTTTTCTCTTGTTAGTCCAGACTAAAATGGTCCCAGTAGATAATTTAATCAAATGTATTAAAATACTTGTCTCAACAATCCACATATTGGTAGTTTCACTACCACCAAAGTCATTTACTTTAGAGCCTTTAACAGAAACAAACTATTTTAATCTTAAGAATAGACTTGACTTAGACACTCCACCGAATGCGTAGCACGCCTATGCGATGCCGACAGAGTCTCATGTCATACAGCCAGCAAAATGTCACTTCAAGGTGCATAAGCGTTCTGTGTTGTGTCAGAGTGTCATGTCATTGAATGTGTCGTAGCAGACACATAATTCATGTTCGCACATAACACTCTAAACTAACAAACGACATCTATGAAAACTAAATAACACTAATTTAACATTCGCACGTCCTTGTGCGTCTCCATCCCCTTAAAGTCACTGCGGGCCCATTTTTCTGTAACAAGAATAAAACTGGTAGATACATTACTTTGTACGCTCGTCCATCGGTGACATACATTACAAAGTTTTATAACCCACAAAATCAACCTTTAGGAGCTGAGCCGGACAACTTAAATAGGCCTCCCTTGAGCTAGTTATCTCTCCAGATAACATGGACCAGGCTGCCAATCAGCGTCTCTCCGATCACTCACTAGTACCACACATATCTCCATTGATCTCATAGCCTCTCAGACTAGACGATCACTTTATAATATGACCCAGAACATCGGCCTGCATAAGCCAGTTCTTTAGACTACCCAATAACACACACCATAGGACGTCAACCCGCATGAGTCGGACCCTTACTTTATCTCACAGATTAGTACCAATGTTACGTTTAATTACGTTTCTTCACTCTCAGAGGCCGAGAGGTTTTCAGAGCTGGCGGATAACATACGTGAACTACAAATAGACAAAGCATCACTAAAACCACTCGATGACGCCCACTCGATCCGTCAATCGCGCCTGCCGGACTGCCGCCACCTCGGCCTCCTTCAAGCTACCAGTCAAAGTGGTAGCTAAATGCGCCAAGCCCTCACTTCCCCCGGGCATTGCACGAAAATGCATACGACCATATTTGCATTCTCTATTAGACACACAACAAAGGGAAGTCTGTACTCCCTGCGAAGCCCAATCGAACCCCTCCCTGTCACATTCAATGAAGTAGGAATAACAACTGTAGCACGGTCTCATTTTTCCCACTGTGACGCAGCAACTCTCCCAATATTCTCCGATGCTATCTTACGAATTTCACCCAAATCTAACCGAAACCCAGACTCAGAATATGAAGCCACACTTAAAAACCGCGCCCGAGTCCCAAACACAAGTTCTGTTTGTATTACCCTAGACCTTGCACCATCCGTCGCTAGCTGCACTTCGAGAAGCTCGCCGCGCCAGGTCCCACCAGATTCACTTTCGATTATAACAAGTAAGCACCTCAATGTCCTCATGACTCTCTCTACCCTAACACATGCCCTGCCAGAACCGTTAGAAACAAGGTGCAACTCTACACCATGTTCACCATAAAATTGCTCTGTCTGCGCCAATACAATACCCACCCCGATCCGAAATGATCCGCGAAGTCGCACCGAAAAGACAGAGCCTCCTTTAGTGCTTCATCTGCACCTGCTGCATCAAACTAAGAAGTGCACTCGAGAAGGACTCATTTAGTGAAAGAGTCAACAATGACAAGAATACTCCCTACCATCGATTTCTCCACACAACTTCTCCGCGATGTCTAAATGTACAGTATAACATTTTGCAGAAACCCTAAGCATAGGATGGAGTGAGCCCCGACAAATCCCTTGAGGCCCAGCATACAAGTGTGAAGTTCAATCAGTGCGTTCCAGTCAAATCATTTTAGTCAGAACCCGTTCTGATGTTAGTAATTCGATCACTTGCTTGTAAATATCTTGTCTGGCCATTTGATAGGCCCTTTTAATTTGATTCAAGATTCTTAACGTAAAACACGTGAAATATGGGGCAAACCGCCAAAAACTAATCTAAAGGACCTTACAGATCGCTCAAAATAAAATTATTAAACTATTATTTCACTATGATTACCTTACACCTACAGTCAAAATTTACAGGGAAACGAAACTCATGAATATTAAACAACGTCCTGCATATTGCACCAGAATACTTAAAAATTCTAAGTAAGTTCATTCACACAAAAATACATCAGGTACACAATCGCAGCAATAGTAGGAAGGATCACATTTTACTACCGCGAGTGTGGACAGTAAATGGCGAGAGAACAATTATATTTTTGCGGGAGTGCAACAATGTAATAAGCTACCTGTAGAAGTAAAGAATGCAAACTGAACGTTTGGTATATTTTTTTTTTTTTAAATCACTTTCTACGTGATCAAACACTACTCCATTAAACAGACTTGCCCTACTACTGCATTGCTTTATTGTGGCACCGGGATCGCATTCCTTATCTACGGTAATTATTTCTTTTGCGGGTGGATCGAAAAGTTTTAAGTTTTGTGTTAGTTAATAATGTCATTTGCGTACGAAAAGAAATGGTATTACAACTTAGATGGTTAAATATAAATTCAAACAATAGCTGCTTAGTTTGTGTGTCCAAGTTATATTTTAAGTTTAAAAACGTTCTCAAGTAAGTGAAATCTTTGTAATTTCTTATCGAGAAATAAATTTCTTAAACCATAAACACCATACCACCAATAAAGAATCAATTATCCTTTCGCACTGAACTAATGCGAGTTTATCTTCACCATGTAGGTCAGTTTTGATGTTGTGGTATATGATAATGAAACTCTTTAGTAACGTTAACTTTCTTACCCCAAATAGAATGTAATTTTGCAATATCCGTACGTACATGGATCTACTATCTAATAGATCCCTACCTATAATAACTGGTTTTGTAATTGAGTTAACAGGCACAATATGAAACAAAAAGGACACTGACGTGTTGAATTTCACCACGGCTCAGTTATTCTGCGATTCATATTTAACGTTTTCTTTACACAGGTATACCTATAAGGTAAACTAAATCACACCGCATAGTACCCTGGATTTTTTGACAAAGCTAAAAGCTACAAAGGAACTACCAGATTATCTATTAAAAAGAAAAGGAACGAGCTCACCGGATGATGTGGTTGTCCATACACGTAGCAGGTGAGACGGTTCGTATCACGACTCTTCGGTGCTGGTGCTCGATTCGAATTCTTCACTTCGGTCAAAGGTTCGTACTGCCACTTGCTTCAATCACTTGATTTTTGGACTGTTGTGCTTTAACGATGACATGTGCCATTGAAGCGATTGTCATTATCAGGATCAAACCGTATCAGTCGCGCAGTTGCGGTGAAATTTGACGTTTGCGGTTAAGTGGTTGCCGGAAGTCGTGATAGCAAAAAACTCCATATTTTGAATAGATTAGACGTTAGCCCACACTTCACTGTCGTCATTATTTTCTTCAGGTTTTTGCCCTTCGAATCCCAATTCTGATATCGGGATAGGCCCTCATCAGCGATATTACACTTGCACTTTGTAAGTAGGCGTGGATTGTCGGGCGAAGAAAATGGAGATACTAGTTACAGCACAATCACTTTATTTCACTCACAATGTCTTATAAAATAATCACCATGAAATAACCTGAAGGCAGAGGTCCGACATATTAAATGAAAGTATGAGATATAGCAGTAACCAACTCTTTTATTCCGACCATCGCGATAATAGCTCTAGGCGCTACGGCAGGCGCACCGGGCCGAGCCTGCCACAAGAATGATCTCCCTCTTCGCTGCGCAGTAGCTTACATTAAGTTGCTTGAGAAGTGGGGAGAGTGGGGAGGCGAACGTCCCGCTTTGCACAGCGTAACTCGGCCCGCTGTACCTACCGCTAACGGTGACGCCGACAAATACATAATAACTCAAATATACAACTTTAAATGAACATTACGTGATGGAATATAAAAGAAATAAACTAGAATAAAGGTAAAATTAATAGAACAAAACAAACAGAAACACAGCAAAATAGTTTTTTAAATTAAATTAACATTATTAGTGGTTAATCTACGAAACTTGGTATATGAGTCAAAATGCACATCAACAAGATCGCTGGAGCTATTCAGAAGTTTGCAAAGACGAGGAACGACAGAGTTTGCACCAAGTATTGTTCTGCGGAATGGAGGGTGTAAAGGAGTGATAGGAGCACGAGGGAGTCTAGCAGGGGCCCGAAACTGAAACTTGGATAGTAAAAGGGGACAATCAACTTTACATCGGAGTAGCTTATATAACAATAAGGAATCAATGATAACTCTCCGTTTCTCCAATGAGACCATCTTAAAAATAGATAGTCGAGCTTCATATGACCGTATCCTTTTTGAAATCCCGCTGGCATAGGCCAGATGACAGAGGAATCTCTTTTGTAATCGATCCAGTCGAAGAATGTGCGTGGAGTAATGAGGTCTCCAAATTGTACTGCAGTATTCTAATATACTACGAACAAGACAATTGTACAACAAAATCTTTGTCCGACTACGCTTAAAACCAGCAACACTTCTTACAACAAATCCTAACGTTCTAGAAGCCTTTTTGATGACGCCCTCAACATGAGGTACAAATGTCAAGGCGTTGTCAAAAACAACTCCTAAGACCCTTATTTGATCCACCTCTTGGATAACGTTAGGACCCACATGATACACACTAGCCGTCAACTTCTTTTTCCGGGTGTATTTCACGTGGTAACACTTTTTTACGTTTAAGCTCATTTCATTTTCGTTACACCATTGAACTAACGAGTCTACATCACTCTGAAGTAATGTTATATCGTTTTCAGATTCGATTTTCCTAGAGAATTTAAGGTCGTCCGCAAACATATAACATTCTGAGAATCTTAGGCAGTTCGGGATATCGTTAACGAAAACATTGAATAGGACTGGTGCAACATGTGAGCCCTGGGGAACCCCTGAAGACGTCTTGTATGTTCCAGATTGGAAACCATTAACTGCGACAAAGAAGAAACGATTTTCGAGATAAGACTTTAGCCAGTTGAAGAGTGTGCCTGTGATTCCATACGCAGATAACTTTGACAGAAGTATATGGTGAGGCACGCGGTCGAAAGCATTGCTAAAGTCTGTGTAAATCACGTCAAGCTGCTTGCCGCAATGAATGGCTCCGATAGCATTTCTGTAAAAGTGGCTAGGTTAGTGCAAGTAGACCTGGAACCCAAGAAACCATGCCGAGAATAGCTCAAATAGAGTTTGAAGTGCGCCTGAATGTGTGGACAAACTTAGGATTCGAAAACCTTGGCAAAAGTTGACAGGATAGATATGGGTCTATAATTTTTGACGTTGTCTTTTTCATCACTCTTATAAATTGGAATAATCTTAGCTTTTTTCCATAAGTCTGGGAAAATACCTGAGCTAAGAGATTTATTAAAGATCAGTGTTAAAGGGGATACCAAACCGGAGGCACACCTGTAAATAAAAATTGGTGGAATACCATCAGGACCAGCGCCTTTACGAATATCCATTAGTTTAAGCTTGTTCAGTAGGCTCTCGCGATTAATCACAGGTGCCATTAGTGGTAGACTGTTATTCTTCATATTTCGAAGAAAATCGGACTCCGGTTCACTATGGCTCACTGTCGCATCTTTAAACGCGGAGAAAAAATTAGAGGCCACCATTTCACATATTTGTGGACCATCAGATGTAGATACGGTTCCGTTAGTCATTGTAGCAGGGTAAGAGCTAGAGCCACCTTTTTTATCCTTTATGTATGCCCAGAAGTGGTTCGGATTTATTGAGATTTCATTTTCTATGTCTTTTATGTCATCATTATCACTGTCAATAGATAGTTTCGAACACCGTTTGCCTAATCATTTGAGTTCAAGTTCATCCCTAGGGTTTTTATAGATTCTGTAAACGAGATCTTACTTTTTCCTTTTCTTTTAAAGCTCTTATTAAGCTTTTGTTGAACCAAGGAGGATATTTTATATTTAAGTTTAGGCTTGGAGGGCTCATGCATATGTAGGTATAAAATTTAGAAGCCTGTCATAAAACACACGTAGCATTTCATTAACATCAGCCATATCCTCAAATATATGAACCCAGCTTACATCGTGTAGATTCTCGCAAATTTTCATGTAATCAAGTTTATAATAAGTCGTTCTAATAGTCTGAAGGTTGTATGGAAGTCGGGTCTCTTCACTCGCTTTAAACAGGATTTCAATTGGAGGGTGGTGGACATCAATATTGCTAAGGGAGTTTAGGGCCGCAGTAACGGTACCGGAAGATAAATTTGTTAATACAAGGTCTAAAACTCGTCCAGACACATTTAAAATGCTATTAAGTTGTGTCAATTTATGCATGTGGATAAAGTCTACTAGTACATTACAAAAACCAAGAGGAGTATAATTATTCTCTGAGTCATTAACCAAGCTCCATTTTATGTTACCTAAATTAAAATCGCCGACAATTCAGGCGTGCAAGTCCGTCTGTTCAAGTATGATATTACAACAGTCCAAAAAATTGTCCAAGGTACTAGGTAACACTGGAGGCGGCAAGTAGACAGCGCACAGAGCTATTCGACGGAAAGATTTCATAAACGGTACTTCAATAGTAACCCAAAGATCCTCGCATTGGCTTTCCCAGTGAACCATGCGTTTTGAAAGAATTTTCTTTGATACGGCGATTAATACACCACCTCCATCCTTTTTCCTACCATCTCTATCTCTTCTGTATACAATATATCTATCGTCAAAAAGCTCCGTGTCTAGAACACTACTGTTCAGCCATGTTTCAGTCACTACAACAATGTCATAGCTCTCTAAAGATAATTGACGAAAAAAGTTATGAGTCTTCGTGCGTAGACCTCTTGTGTTTTGGTAATAAACATTAATACTAAGAGCGGAGAATGTTAACAGTTAATATTGCCAATGCTATTACAATAAATGGAAACGAAAACTAAGTTAACTTATTTAAAGTGTCAATACTTCTAACCATGATGTGCTCCGATTCTTCTACCTTACGCATAAAAACTCTACCACCTGGAATCCACACAAATTTATAACCAATGCTTTGATCCTCGCGGCAGCGTGTAGAGCCCTATATGTTGGGGACAGATGTTCAGTCACGAAAATTGCTTCGGCCCAGAGTAACCGAGATGAAAGCTGTTCAGTTTATTGTCCGTATTGTTTTTATTAAATTCAATAATAGTCGCAAGGAATTGATCATGAAGTCGAGGGGAAGCCAGCTGTACTACTATTGAACGCGGTCTGGAATTATTAGGGTTAAGTTTGGCAACCCTGGTGCAATGCAAAATTTCTCTGTTTTCCACGACACATCCAGTCACTTTAGAGATTTCTGACAAAATATTAAATAGATTTTCGTGTTTCTTCTCAGGTAGGCATTGAATTTCAATATTGTTAGATCGAGTTTGCTGCTCTAGCTGATCTACACGCACATTAAGCTTATTGATAATATTGCCCATTTCAAGATTCTCCCACTGCAGTTCGATTGATGGACTGCAACTCAGATAGTTCAGTATTGCAATCATGGTTTCGTTAAGTTTCGACACCATTATCGATAATTCAGTCTTCATTACTTCCTGGATAATTTCGCGAACATCATCTCGCGAGAGTACATTTTCAGTAGTCGCCTGAGGTGGAGATCCAAGAGCTTGCCTTTTGTTCCCTGTGGTGGTCGATACATTACGCAGAGGAGTTTGTTCGTGCGTATTTGTGGGAGAAGTGTCATCAGCCATGTTTAATTGTTTTTGGTGAATAAAGCGTAAAATTACCAAATACTTGATTAAGAGGCATAAAGCAAAGCGATTGTTTCAAAATAAAACAAATAAACAAATAGGCGAGCAAAAAATTAAAACTAATGCAAAAATAATGTATGCTCCTCAGACTCGAACCACGGTTTTGCTTCACGTCGCGTTGTTGGTCTAGAGACAAGTACATTCTTTTTTGATCGAAAGACAAACACTACGAAGTTCGGTGGTAAAACTTCGGAAGCAAAGTGAGCTAGTTATTATACCAGTCAATCTATTCTGTTATAATTTAGCCGTGAAAACTTAAGAGAAATTGTCGTTCCACCTAAAAGTAGGGATTGACACTATTAACAACTCAATTCAAACTCACTTTACCAAAGTTTTTACGGTGACATGTTCACAGAAAAGCACTAATTTCTAAACTCACCGATCTGAAAAGGTAGGTATCGCTTCTTCGATTTCTTCACGATGATTTTTATAATGCCCATTTACATGATATGATATTAGTGTCCAAGATCTACTTAGAAATTTTAACTTGGGCTGAGGAGGCGAATTGAACGGGATTCTTTTATATTTTGTGTTTAAACGGTATCCTACAAATATTATAAACACGAAAGTTTGTGAGTATGGATGGATGTTTGTTACTCTTTCACGCAAAAACTACTGAACAGATTTGGATGAAATTTGGCACACAGATACTTTATAACCTGGTTTAATACATAGAGTACTTTTTATCCCGAAACGCCCACGGGATCATGATTCATACGGGTGAAACCGCGTGGAGCAGCAAGTATTTATATAACTCACAAAAAATGTCATACTGATTTGTTTATTTAAATTAATAACGAAATAAATCAAAAAGGTAACGTACAAAATGTACCTATGTAACCTATCTTTTATTAAATAAACACGATGATTAAATTGAACTCTTATCGTTTCGACACGAAAGCGAAAACAATAGTCCCTTATTCACGCTCCGCAATACTATTGATATCGAAGCATAAAACCATCTCCCAAATCAAATAAATACCATTTTGATAACCTTTCACTTGGAAACATAGTATTTTATCCGATCGAGTTGCTTCGGGTATAATCGCAAAATAATATGATTCATATTCTATTAGAGAAAAGGAAACTGACACACATCTGCGAAGGATTCTCATAAATAAATAAAAATGACTGTTTGGTGCAGAAACTTTTTACATAAAGTAACGGAAAAAATCGTTATCGAAAAACCTGGTGAGAGTGATATTAGTATTGAATTTGTATTGATTGAGGTGAGTAAGATGAAATAAGAGGAAGTCTGAAAGTGGCACTGAGAAATTGTGTTGAATCGTTGAGGCATGTGTTGCGGAGAGTGAAAATAACGGCGCGAGGAAAGGTTTTCCAACTAGCAAAAACGTCATTTATTTCCAGTCTAATAAGACTTCATCTTAAAGTGGTATTTAACTAAGACGTTATTTAGACGTTTATATTAAGACGTTTCAGTCGCTCGACTGCAATGTCTTATTATATTAGTTGAGTAAACGTTTTCAGGACTAAATTATACGACATAGTATAATGGTGTTAGCGATGAAGTTTATTGGACAATGTATTGGCCTTATTATAGACGTTTCGGTTAGAAAGGTTTTCGTAAGACAACCGTCGTCGGGACATAACGCCGCCTAAACGTTTGAGCGTTATAACAAAACTATTTTGGTCATATGGAAGACTAACTTAGACGTGTATGCGACTGATTGAATGTGAATTTCAAGGGTTAAATAACATAAACTTGTTTTTTAAATCATTTAAAGGTCATTCTCACGCTTTAGTATTAAACCATTCAATTTGGGTTTGTCATACAAAATTAATTTAATGTAAAAATATTAATTATGTAACGATTAGGGAACCCTAAAGTCGACTTAATATGGCCGAGGCGTCATGGTCTCACGGAAAACTCTATGCGACCTTCTAGTTATTGTGACGGTACCTAACTTACCCTAGGCTGATAAAATTTTCGATTTTTTATAATTATGTTAATATTAGCGTTAAGGTCGGTTTCGGTCCGAAAAGGCCACACTCCAACCCCGTGCGGCCCTGTAGAGCTCGTCACCAGACTTGGTTACTCTCCCACCGATAATAGAAATGAATTCCCAAATTTATAGAAGTCAAATACATTGATATTATTAATAAGGCAAGGAATTAATTGTAACAAATGTTAGAATGTTACTTAGGAATTCATAGTTATGAAATATATTGGATGTGGTTTTAGAAAGCCAAATAATAGAGGGATGCAGAGTAAATTATTATATAAACTTGTAAGTAACCCAAACGCTAGCGCGTAACAGGTATTTGATCAGTCGTAACTCAAACGAAACCTCGCATCTTCACTCGGAGTACTCAGAGATACACTTCCATAAAGTAACGCAAGCGGCTTTACAGCGTCATAGCGTCGACATCATGCTCTTTTGGAGTCATGGCCCCTAGCAGTTCTCTCGAACTGATAAATGTGACGAAGCGGCTTTTCCTGTGGCAACCGTGCGACTGTCCTTGTCTAGCAACGGAGCGGCTAGTTCTAGCGGCATTGCGTCTGCATCATGCTCTTAAGGAGACATGGTCCCTATCAGTCCTTAGACTGGATAAGAGATAGATGTAGTCACCCAAACCCCTGGAAGTTCCCTCTTTGCACAACAAGCATATTTGCAAGACACGTGCACATGTCAGTCTGACCGAGTTATTTGTCTAAGATATAGAATATTACATTCTTTGAATTACGAGATAATTAGAGTTGAGAAGTCGAAACTCAAGGATCATTTTTAAATAGAGTTTAGAGTTATATTATCGGCCAAAGGCAACGAATACAACATTCAAGAATTACTAGTTGTAAATCAACTATCTTGAAAGTCTATAGATAGCCCCAAAGAGCCCACCCTTCACCACTTTCTAGTGCTTATGCTGGGGAGAAGAAGTGGCGCAACAAACTCCCCAACAACACGTGTCTGTCTGATTAGTTATAATGACTATCAACTCCATCAGCCTAGGATAATTATAATAACTAAAGGCTCACCCAGTCTCACCAACAAACACTAACACATACTACGTTAAAAACTAGATTATAGAATAATAATAAACTAAATCTGTGCTTCAACACAACTATATTTAACTTATTTAATATTAACTCGCTCTACTACAACAGCCCACTTGGACAAGGCCTCTGGCACTGAATAATTCTCCTAACTTCCTAGCCTTACACCGACCGCTTCCTACCGTGGTCTATCTCCCTTCTCGCAGGCAGCGTTAATAATACCTGTAATAGAATCTTCATAATGTGGAGGGGTAAAGGGATCGCTACGCTTGCGCTTTAATCAATCAATAATAGCTACGTTAATGTATCTATGTATGATGTACCCATTTCGGTGAGACGGGGAACCGTTTTACAATTGTCTCTTTGTACGTGTTCTATTGACCTAACGCATATAACCTCTGAGGAAAATATACGATTTTAGTAGAACACGTTTCCTAAGCACTATATAATTGTCTTACTCAATCCTAGAGACAGCCCTACGAGCCCTAGAGTTGCACTACGAAGCCCAACTGCCATTGAGTGAGACAAGTATTGAGTATAAAATTCTAAACGCGGATTCATGTTAATATCACCTATACGGCAGCCTAGCCCCATTTCTTACTAAAATAACAGAAAATATCGCACAAGCGTACCGTAGACGCAGTCTGTAGCTAAACTCAATGCGATAGTACTCGGTGTTTGCCGAGGTGGGTATTTCGTCACCTCTCATCTCGTTAAACTTCCCCATTTCGAGGATAAAATGCGGCTGTCAGCGGCAAAGCGTCCAAATTATCGTGTTTCGATAAATAGTGTCGATTTAGAAATTAGCGTACCATATCGGTGTAGGTTTTATCGAGACACGGTCCCTAGCGTTCTTAGAACGACTAACAATCCAGTTTGGGGAGCTGTGTAAAGCCTCCCGGAGATGCGCCTACAACGAGCCTTTCGTAAAGAGTTGTGTGGCCAAACTTTTTGGAAGCAGTAATTATCACTAACGTTGGATTGTTTTATAATGCCGATTTAGATCGACTTTATTGCATATTTTGATTTAAATGAACTGAGAGTATTTACGGTTCTACCATCCTTATGTGGTTGCGCAAGTTACGGGTCAAAGTCGTCAAAAATCCGAGCGTCAGTGCACAGTGTCAAATAAAGTGGAAGGCCTTCTCCGTTTTCCTATAATCAAACGCAAATGACAAATATCTGTCAGTGTACGGATTAGGAGATGGACACGTAATAAAAGAGAAAATAGCGTTAATTAATAGAGAAATTTCGCTATGCTGAAATAAATGATCGTTAATAGCTCTGCAGCGATATCATCTAAATTTTACCAATATATCATAAAACAAATCACACTACAAGAATAATATAATGGAAAAGTCACATTATTAGTGAAAATTTTCTCACAGCTCACAACACTCACTTTCCTCCTAACTTAAGTAGCTTTCTCCCGACCGACCCCTCTCGCATCCTAAGACCCACTGTCATTCCTCACCACCCCCGCCAGCCTCCAAAATCTGGGCTTGGTACTTGCCCACGCTATTTTTTTTTGTAAACTTCGACTTAAAACACATTTTTCTATTTCTTAATTGTTTCTCAATTGTCTATACGATTCACAGCTGGCTGCGATAACGCGCCTTCGCTTTAACTATACTCATTCTCAGAATTTCTGAAGAACTCTGGATTTCGATTGTCTAAAACATTTCTATCGAGCGACGACGGCTGCCATAAGTGGCCATTTGTGTGTGCCATAAAATAGAAATGAAATGGATTTCTGAGAGGTCAATATTATTTTACAAGTGCAAAGAATTAGGATATTTTGTTATTTATTACGCGTCAAGCTGTCAGACCATAAATTTAAGATTTAATGTGTTTCTAAAGTGGGCCGAACCATGCGCATGGTTTTAGAATAAATATAATATTTTGTTATTAAATAGGAATAAGTGACAGACAATCACATTATATTACTGTATTATAGAGGTTGCCTTATAACTTAGGCAAGATAACTGGAGCTTTATTATGAAAACATATTTATAATTAGAAACTCAAACCATTGAATTACAAAGAAATGGGGGAGGGCGAGGACAAGATCCCTTACATACATTGTCATAAAACTAACGTTTCCTTAAAGATTTACACAACCATTATTATAACAAGCTTAATTCAATAATGTAGGTACAGGAAGCGTTCAAAAATGGATAGGCACGTTAAGAGTCGTATTGCTGTGAACTCGCGGTATGACTGTATGTGTTTAAACGACACACACCACAAAGATCGCAGTCTTGCACGGCACAAACTGACGTATCGTAGCGTACTCGCATCGCACTGCACGAAACTAAATTTATTTCCGTCGCTTTTGTTGGACATGGCATTGCTAAAATTCGACATATAGATTATGTCGAATTTTAGCTGGTAGCAGTGGGCGCCAAGCATTGGACTGAGAAGCCGCGGCGGCTTCGGTTTTGATCATATTTGATGCAGCGCAGTTTTATTGCCATTTTTTTTATTTTGGTTTGAAATAATAATATTATAAAAAAATATGAGATATATTTTTTTAATCCAATAAAGGGTTTAAAATAAAAATTATTTACAAGTGATTGCAAAAAATGAAAACATTCTCGTATTTATTTGTTAAAATAATTTACATAAAGATAACCGCTACGCTTATTTATAATAACTTCTTCTTCGGCCAAATAGGATGTGCAAAACTATGTTAAGGAACTTAGAAGCAATTTGTTTTATTTTATCATGTGAGATGTTCAAAAAAAATTATGAGTAGATTTATTTCACCATAAACATTAAGCTTCGATCATGAATTTCCAAAATATTTGAAGGGTAGTTTGTTTACATTAAGTATTTCAGATTTTGATTTTGATTGTTATTGTGTATTGTGTGGCATGTAAGGGATGAAGGCTGGCTACCAGTGGATTGCTATTTAATATCATCTTACTTTTCTAGAATTTCAACAAGAAATCTTTCATTTAGAATAATAAATGTTTAGGTAGAATCCTGGATATTTAAACTAGTTCCAACCTAAACCTTGTTTTTTTATTTTTTGTAATGTTAAATTAAGTTTTAATTAAAATAAGGTTATGTGAAATACCGTTCTGTTAATACAGTGGAATTAAGGAAGTAATAGAAACTTCCTTCAGAAGGTTAATTTAATTAAAAAACGCAGCCGACCATCGCAGAGCTCGAGTTTTGGCAACTTTTCCTCTAACATGGTTCACGGTTGTTTCAAACCTGTTTAGTCAAAACCTCGTATGACCGCCTCGTTGGGTGTATGATTGCAAGCACGACTACTGAACCCATGTCCTGGGTTCCATCCCCAGGTTGGACAAAGCGATATTGGGTTTTCCATTCAAGATTTATCAACGGCAGTCCAGAATCTGGCGATTGTGATCCGGTAGCAAGTTTTTCGTAGCATGTGGCGTCCTATAGTTTGTGCCTACGTACACGTACTAATGCGTAGTACGTATTAATGCGTAGTCGACGCACAATGAAGCGTTCCGTAGGTGGGATGAATGTATCCCAATAAAAACATTACATTGTAGTTGGAAAACATGTTCTCGCATACATCGACATACGTCACGGTCAATACTCCAACAAAAAAATGTCAAAATCGTTAGTTTGTAATCGCATAAAAAAATATCAATCAAACTACAAATTAACGATTTTTGGACACAGTTCGACAAGCTCGCAAGCTAAGTCATGATACTTGATTTGTTTATCTTTGAGTGATATTATAATGATATAAAATGGTATGTTATGCTTTGAAAACTACTTATCAAGACAGTTAATCAGTCGCTTTACTTACACGGACTTACACGGAACACTACACGCTGCCACCTCGGGTCCGCGGGCACGGCGTGGCTCCTCCTAAGCGGCACACTCTGCCATCGTATGCCACGCTGTGTCCTCCCGGCAGTCGACGCAGTGGTGACACCGAGCGTCCGGCTCCCTGTTTATGCGACACAGATACTTTCCAAAACACCCATGTCCCGAAAGTACCTGCGTCACCCAAAACGACAGGGTGCCGTGCCTCCTCCCGAGCCAGAGGTAGAGCACTGGCCGGACCGCCTCGATGGTGACGAGGTAGGGCGTGAAAGCCCGTCCCGCCATTCCTCCACCAGGACCTCGCGAAGCTGCGACCGACGCTGCACCATATTGCGCTGCATCGGCCGCTCGCCCCACGCCCTCGCTTCCTGGCGCCACCGATAAAGTGACGCGAGCACCTTAGCCTCTAGGTCCCAGGGCGGGAATCCGGCCAGTGTACAAGCCGCCTCGTAGGAGGTCGTGCGCTACTCTCTGATAACTCTGACGGCCATTGCTCTCTGCGGCTTTCGCAGAACGGAGATGCTAGCGGCCGTCAGGTCCGCCACCCAGATAGGGGCCCCGTAAAGGGCCATCAATCGCACGATCCCCACGTAGAGCCGAATAGAAGCGGCGCTCGGGCCCCCCAAGCACACAAGTTTAATCTTAGCTTGGGTGTCACAGGTTTTTTTTTATTTACCTTGCATGAACCTACAATTTAAATTTAAACCTGTAAAACTGGAAATAAAGTTTATTTTTTATGTCTTTTACATAAATCTCGGGACCTAGGTTCCCGAAAATTTATAAGGCGTAAGAGGGGCCGAAACAAACTCGCAGAGGCCCCTTGGACGTTTTTTTACTTATTCTTTTGACACAACCCGCTTTGAGTGTGTGGTGATGCTCTTACGTCTCTCCTTTAAAAAGAGGGGGCTCTATTATGAACTCTTATTTCCAGGCAGTTTTTGGCGTAAACAGAATTGCCTTGCAATTTCGCATTATGAACTTGTGAGACAAGCCAGCCAGCGGTCACGTGACACCCTGGCCGACATCTGTCTGGCAATACCGTACTACGAATATTCTTTCGACATTTATTTTCATATTTAAAAACTAACTTCACAATCCATTTATTTTTTGCTGATTCAGAAGAGCATAGATTATTGTTTTGTTGTGTTTATATGGCGAAAATTTTCGGGTCTAATCTAGTTATAGAAAGAAAAAATAATGTGAAACTGTTTGAGTTTTTGGAACGTTAATTTTCTCATAAAATTTGTGATTGTTTGTTGATTTGCATAAGATGAGATAAATACATGAATAAAAAAGAAGACGACTTCCTTATCAAACGCAATATGCGTTCGATATGGATGATGTGCAATTCATTCAGCGATATCTATTATGGCAAAGACTTGGCACTGAATCATTGTCAGGAGCTGACGCCTCACATGTCATGAGACGTGTGTTCCCACGCAAGGCTTAATTAATAGTAAAATACACCAATATATGTATAAATAAAAGGATAATAAACGTATTATTGAAATCCATAGAACGTCCTTTCCTTTTGAGGTTCACCTTTAACCCATAACGGGCGTACAAAATCCATGGATTTATCAATGGAGACTAAGATTTTTATTAGTTAACCATATCATTTCATAATCATGAACTTCACTTAAAGTTTTAACTAAACCTTATTATCATTTTAGGTTTTGGTAGCATTATCATAGTATGCTACTAGCTCCTACCAACGCCCTTCTGGTGTTATAGACACTCATTCAATATCCCAGTCAACAATTTCAACAGTAATTACCTAAGCAAATCACTGAGATTTCTTGACACTTCTTTGTGGGAATATAAAAAACTCCCACAATGATTCCAGCTGAACATAAGTTACGCGCCAACACGGGCGAGAACTCTCATCCACTATTACTATAATAAGTGCAACTGTATTATTATAAAATGTTAAAATCTGAATATTAATTGAATACGCTCAAAAATATTTGCGTATATTTTGTTTACACTCCGAAAACCTTACGACTAGAAGAGTTAAACAAACAATACGATAGTGTGCTTTCATAGCGTTATTGACTATTGTTTCTCAGACATTAGTTTTAACAAAACAGTACTTCCATTGAAGTGGTCGACTTCCCCACTAAACTGCAAGAGGAGTGCGTTCGGTTACAAAACACAGAATATATCATTTAAATTAATCATAAAGCACAAAATACGTGGCGTTTATATTTTCACCTACTTGTATACTATAGTTACTAGATTAATATTTAATTCACTTATTATATTTAACATATAATAAGTGAACTAAATAAAACGGTAACTTATCAATAAATATAGAATTGTGTTTATGAATGTTACGTCAGAGAATTACAAGCCAGCCAATTAGGAATGTCATAATACGAAATTTAACCAGCCTGTGAAATGAATTGCCTGGCACTGGCCTGGTTTTTAAAAGTTCGTAATAGGCCCTCGTTTAATGACAATATTTACAGGCTGATGTTATTTACTTTCTTGTTTTGATTATTCGCGACAGAGACTTCGTATTTATTATTTTTTACGTATTTACTCACGTGTTTTAGTAAAATTTTATTTAAATGATAGACAACAGCAAGTTCAAATAAATGGTGTCAATTCACTTGGTTTAAAAGTAAAAAAGGGTTTTCCACAAGGCTCGATATTGATTCCTTTCCTCTTTTTAGTGTACGATTATAATTACCTACTTCATTTATTAATAAATCAACCACAAATGGTGTTATTTGCTGACGATACTTTCTTAATTTTAAAGGTGACGTGCTTCAATAACGCCCTACTGCTCGTCCAAATTGGGTTCACTGCTGAAAATCTTATGCTAAGTGCATAAGATTTTCTTGACCAAACGTCAAGAGTAGTTATTGTGAGATAGTATTGAATCAAGAGATACTAGAATTCGTCGATAAAACGGTTTTCTTGGAGATCACGCTCGACTCGAGGCTACAATAGGGGCCTCATTTAACATCTCTTGCAGGACGGCTAAGTTCAGCAGCTTACGCTGTCAGAAAAATCCGTCAATTTACTGATGTAGATACCGCGAGGCTGGCCTATTTTAGTTACTTTCATAATATCATGTCTTACGGTATTTTACTTTGGGGACGGGCTGCAGATGTTGAGTCTCTTTTATTCTGCAGAAAAGAGCCACCAGAGCCATATATAATCTCCGCAGGCGCGATTCTCTAAGGGAACGGTTTAAGGATTATTATCATGACGGTACCTTGTCAATACATCTATGGAAACACTATGTACGTAAGATTTTTTTTACATCTTTACAGTAAAAGAGGTGAAAGACACAATTATAGTACTAGAAATCGGGACCTATTAGTTAAATGGTGCTACTAACTTAGTAGCACTAGCTTGTCCTTGTGCTGTCCGGTGGTGCTTGTCCGCGGAAGCGACGGACCGGAACAAAAGTCTTCTTCCATGACGACGGGCAGATAACAACTCGGTACGCGCACCACGAACGCCTTGCAATTGGCGTTGCGGTGCCACTCAAGTTACTGCACCCTCGGCGTGTACCTTGTCTTCTAGCGCACATATTCCACGATGTCTTCTGTCTTAGTGAGTTTTACAATGTACTTTGATTTTCGCAAGTGAAATTCATTAAACACTGATAAAAAAAATATTGCACTAAGGCGTGTGCCCGATTGAATATCCCGGCAAAAAAACGAATTACTATCCTATAAACTTTCACCCCCCCCTTTTACCACCCCAGAATTTTTCAAACATCCTTTTTTAGTGCTTTGGAACCATTTAACTGATCACATACGTGGTCACCTATGATCGGGAAAAAAGTACTGCTCCCGAGGGAAAGAACAACTGTTACAATTGTTTTAGGATGCTAGATGGCGCTACGTGTCTTTTGAATCATGATTGAAATAAATTATTAGTTTTTTTTTGTATTGAGTTAAGACTTAATTCTTTAAGTATAATTAATACATTTTCTCAGTTTATTACCTGGATCAAAACATAGGATACTTTTATTCAGGTAATACTTAGCCGTGGGATTATTTCCGACCACCATGCGGGCGAAGCTGCGGGCAAAAGCTAGTAATAAATATTAAACTAAAATCCGTCGCTTCACAGATATCGTTTCTAAATACATTGATGCTACGGGATTTTATTATTCATTTCCATCGACAAAGTAAATGTATCCAGCCTCCCTATAGTTCTGCCAATGCCTGTTTCAAAGCCAGTGTTTGCAGCTCGCAAACTGAACGGAGCAAACAATCGTAGCTCACTCGGCATATCGCCTGCCCTCCAGCTGAAGCCCCGACATCATAAAAATGAATTGTACCCGCCAACGTGACCAGAATCTCTGAAACTTCATGACTAAATAAATTCCCACGTATAATAGCTTCTTTTAAATTGCGTACGTTACTTTTTGTGGGTGTAACATTTGTGCTTTTCCAGTTGTTTCCGGATACGTGCTTGTGAAAATCGTGATTTGGTGGTGGATATCTTTTTTAAATATTAAAGAAAAGAAAAAATAACATAAAGTAAATTATTAATAACACACAGGACTCATCTGCTTGACATAATTTACACAATAGCACAATGTAACTCCGATATTGTTTCCTTAAAGGAACATACACGACAATACCCTTTGTCCGATCCAGATAGAGTCATACCGCACGTTTTGGTACATTGACCAGTACTCAAGGAGCTCTCACATAAAGGGCGCAGTGCGGCTTGGCGTGGTCAGTATACTTTGTGTCTTCGGTCACTCTATACGGAGAGATAAAACAGAATGGACGAATTTGATTCGATCGGTGGGACCGGTGGGTCTAACACAAACGCTCGTAGTAAATGTAAATTCTACTAAAATTGAACATACTCGTCTCGCACATAGTATTTACCTACGTAGTTTTAAGAATTTATTCATATTTATGGGTAAAAATAACTGTACTTGTTGCAAAAAGTTTAACCAAAATTTTCTAGACGTAGAAGACGTAGTTTCTAGTTGTATTTTCTATTCAATAATCGTTCGAATCAATGTCACGTTTACGTCGCACGTTCGTGCTTCCTTCCTCTGATGACACACTGCACGTACCCGAAACGATCGGACTACTCAGTTTCACCATTTTTTTGAAGGCGAACAGGTGATCGACCTTGAGACAATCCATAGTTAACTCCACGGTGGGTACGGATTTTGTCCAACATCAGACCGATCAATTGGTAGAACTGACCACGTATTTAGTAGCCTGTACAAAAGCTGATAAATTATTATGACAAGCAGCAAAAAAAAAAGGACTACAACTGCGTCAAGCCACAGTACAGCACGGCGCGAGTTGTTGAGCTTATTAGACCGAGATCCATTCCTAAACGTTACTTAGCACGTACTTTGACTAAGCGTTACTCCTGACACTGTCGCACAACTGTCTAACTACAAGTGCATGATAGAGACCACATGTCTAAGTCACAGCACGAGTTAAGGAACGTTTATAGATCTCGCCTCTCGCATGCTAAAAAACTTTCATGATCTGATACTATGTTAAATTAGCAGTAACACAGGCCAAAGTCACAGTATCAAAAAGAAAGCAGTATTACGTCTATATACAAATAGGCCGAAACGACAGGCTTCCAAATTTCGGTGTAGACTCGTATTCAACAGTCACGCGCGCGCCGAAGTTACGCGAGGCTTGGATGGTTCGAGACGCTCCCGCAAATTTATTTACGTAAAATTTGGCACGAATTAATCGACTGCATTGTATTGTTTACCGATGTTTGTATTCATCTATTTTTTCTGTTGAAAGTATTTTTTGTTAGAACCCGAATAAATGGATAACATATTATTTTTTCAATCCGACAATCCGTATGGTCTCTGCTGTTGTCCAAAATGATTTAAATGATGATGTGAAAAACATGTCAATGGACACAGGACATCCGTGGGACACATATGTATCACTATATTAGGGAAAGTTTTGTGAAAATAAAAACAAATGTTCTACCGGTATTTTTTTATTAAATCTTTTCAAAGTACTCTCATTTAAAAAAATAAAAAGTTAACACCAGCCTGTATACTCAGTTTCATGCGTATGAAACTGAGTATACAGGCTGTAAACGAGGTGTAGACACCTCGTTTACAGCCTGATCGAACGCTGACAGCGAATCTTCCGGCGACGAAAACACACCCTTTTAGCAGATTTTTTATTTTAGGGAATAAAAAGAAGTCACACGGTGCTAGGTCAGGGCTGTAAGGAGGGTGACCCAGGAGTTTGACCGGCATGCAGTCTAGGAAGTCCCTTATTTTGAGCGCGGTCTGCGAAGGCGCGTAGTCGAGGTGGGGCAGTAGCCCGTGGAGCCGCGTGTTTAGTCGCTTGTTGCTCACAACAGAGAAAACTTCTGCAAATCATTAAGTAGTATATGCTTCTTTGGTTCCGTAAAGGAATGGTTCAAATTCAGTCAAATTGAAAAAGCTCGCTGTCAGCGGCAAAGCGTCCAAATTATCGTGTTTCGATAAATAGTGTCGATTTAGAAATTAGCGTACCATATCGGTGTAGGTTTTATCGAGACACGGTCCCTAGCGTTCTTAGAACGACTAACAATCCAGTTTGGGGAGCTGTGTGAAGCCTCCCGGAGATGCGCCTACAACGAGCCATTCGTAAAGAGTTGTGTGGCCAAACTTTTTGGAAGCAGTAATTATCACTAACGTTGGATTGTTTTATAATGCCGATTTAGATCGACTTTATTGCATATTTTGATTTAAATGAACTGAGAGTATTTACGGTTCTACCATCCTTATGTGGTTGCGCAAGTTACGGGTCAAAGTCGTCAAAAATCCGAGCGTCAGTGCACAGTGTCAAATAAAGTGGAAGGCCTTCTCCGTTTTCCTATAATCAAACGCAAATGACAAATATCTGTCAGGGTACGGATTAGGAGATGGACACGTAATACAAGAGAAAATAGCGTTAATTAATAGAGAAATTTCGCTATGCTGAAATAAATGATCATTAATAGCTCTGCAGCGATATCATCTAAATATTACCAATATATCATAAAACAAATCACACTACAAGAATAATATAATGGAAAAGTCACATTATTAGTGAAAATTTTCTCACAGCTCACAACACACACCATCCTCCTAACTTAAGTAGCTTTCTCCCGACCGACCCCTCTCGCATCCTAAGACCCACTGTCATTCCTCACCACCCCCGCCAGCCTCCAAAATCTGGGCTTGGTACTTTCCCACGCTATTTTTTTGTAAACTTCGACTTAAAACACATTTTTCTATTTCTTAATTGTTTCTCAATTGCCTATACGATTCACAGCTGGCTGCGATAACTCTGGATTTCGATTGTCTAAAACATTTCTTTCGAGCGACGACGGCTGCCATAAGTGGCCATTTGTGTGTGCCATAAAATAGAAATGAAATGGATTTCTGAGAGGTCAATATTATTTTACAAGTGCAAAGAATTAGGATATTTTGTTATTTATTACGCGTCAAGCTGTCAGACCATAAATTTAAGATTTAATGTGTTTCTAAAGTGGGCCGAACCATGTGCATGGTTTTAGAATAAATATAATATTTTGTTATTAAATAGGAATAAGTGACAGACAATCACATTATATTACTGTATTATAGAGGTTGCCTTATAACTTAGGCAAGATAACTGGAGCTTTATTATGAAAACATATTTATAATTAGAAACTCAAACCTTTGAATTACAAAGAAATGGGGGAGGGCGAGGACAAGATCCCTTATATACATTGTCATAAAACTAACGTTTCCTTCTACCAACCATTATTATAACATTCAATAATGTAGGTACAGGAAGCGTTCAAAAATGGATAGGCACGTTAAGAGTCGTATTGCTGTGAACTCGCGGTATGACTGTATGTGTTTAAACGACACACACCACAAATATCGCAGTCTTGCATGGCACACACTGACGTATCGTAGCGTACTCGCATCGCACTGCACGAAACTAAATTTATTTCCGTCGCTTTTGTTGGACATGGCATTGCTAAAATTCGACATATAGATTATGTCGAATTTTAGCTGGTAGCAGTGGGCGCCAAGCATTGGACTGAGAAGCCGCGGCGGCTTCGGTTTTGATCATATTTGATGCAGCGCAGTTTTATTGCCATTTTTTTTATTTTGGTTTGAAATAATAATATTATAAAAAAATATGATATTTTTTTTTTTTTTATGCAATAAAGGGTTTAAAATAAAAATAATTTACAAGTGATTGCAAAAAATGAAAACCTTCTCGTATTTATTTGTTAAAATAATTTACATAAAGATAACCGCTACGCTTATTTATAATAACTTCTTCTTCGGCCAAATAGGATGTGCAAAACTATGTTAAGGAACTTAGAAGCAATTTGTTTTATTTTATCATGTGAGATGTTCAAAAAAAATTATGAGTAGATTTATTTCACCATAAACATTAAGCTTCGATCATGAATTTCCAAAATATTTGAAGGGTAGTTTGTTTACATTAAGTATTTCAGATTTTGATTTTGATTGTGATTGTGTGATTGTGTATTGTGTGGTTGTGTTGTGCTTTATAAATATAGATTACATATTGAGGATAGCTAAAGTATTAATTTTCTTTAAGAAAAGAATATTGAAACTAAACCTCAATTTTTTATAATGAAATATACATGATAAACTATTCCGGAACTTAAAAGTTCATGTTTGCTACGTTATTCTTTGCTGGGCTTCGTTGATGCAACCTTTTCAGCGTGGAGTGCACAGCGAACAGTTTTAATGACGGTTTAATTTAATTCAGCAAAATGTCCGGTTGGTATGAAACCATTTGTTTCATATTCATTCACCATGTGACGGCTTTCTTAAATAAGCCTTCCACTTCATAAATAAGCGCTCCAACTAGCAAGGATTCCCTCTTACTTACACCTCTTAACCCATAGACATAGTATTTCTCTAGAACAAAGAATGTAAATCTATTAGACATTTCTAAGCAAAAAATACTTTAAATGATAATAATTAAGAAAATAACAATTTAAATAACATTTTATTTATACCAATTTACTCATAATTTACTAATTTAAACAAATAATAATTTAAATGTAGTAAAATATGAATATTCATATGACAACACTCACACTTAGTCCGGTTTCAATATATATTTGTGTTAACACATAATTTACATCCACTTTTACGCAGCTCAATAATATTTGCCAATGCTTCAATATTTACATTTCACTGCATTTTGGAAATTATAACCACAACACAACTAATTAACAGATTTAAACATTCGTCACCAAGCAACAACGTTCAATTAGGTGAATAGACGTGACGAATTGCATCTACCTCACAGAAATTGAAATAATTTACTGAGTTTTCTGTGGTCTACCTACTCGTACAAACTTTTATTACTTATGTTAACAAGATGAACGAGACAAGTATCGAATGATTATCAAACCATTTCAAGTAATTTAATTAAAACAAACAAAAATTGTTCATTTTAGGTATTATTTATAACATATCAAAAACTATAAATATATATTATTTGAAAAGAACATAAGGCTTAATCCGAAGGCGCAGGTGAGATTCGGGCTCCATATTCACTCCTACCCAAGCACGGTAACAACTAAGCTAGCATGCCATATGTTAAATTAGTTGAAATTATGAACTGCTATCAATTACAGACAAAGTGAGTATGTGTGCATGTCTTTAGTATAAAAAACAATTTATAGAAGAAGGTCGTAAGTAAAACCGAAGCGTCAATCTATTAATTTGTGAGACTTATGAGCGCTACTGTACGTTATATATATTTTGTAATTATGAAAATTAACTCCTTTTTACTCTTATCTGATATTTTTCATACAATATTTTACCCTTCGAATCACAGCAGTTGTCGTTAAATCGTTGTTTGACGCTAGTAAAATGTTTCAGTCGTTTGACAACGTCATTATAACTGCTATGTAACATAAGCGGTCACTGAATGGTCACATCAAAACCAGTGTAGGTCAGTAAAATTGGTCTTTGTACTTCTATTTAACTTGTATACAACATTCAGCGGTCATTGGCTGACTTCTAAGTAACTACTAAACGATAATATTGTCTTGTAATTTGGCTTATTCGCGTTTCATGAACGTTTATATTTACACAAATACGATCAAGCTTAAAGGACTGACTCAAAATGTAAAACGTTGACTTAACTATTATAAAACATTAAGTTTTTTGTTGGTTTGAGTATGAATGTGGATGGCTCTAAGAGTAGAAAACCAAAGGGGGTGACTAAATTAAGATAAGGGTATGAGACTGATGATGGTGATTTGGTGAAAATATGCGTGATGCACTTTCATATCCAACACTTCATCAACATTTCACATCCACGTCCTCGAATACACCCACCCTTTCAACACAATACTGCGTAACACTACGCAACACAGATACTACCACACACACACACACACATAACACATACCTACACACAAAACACATACCTACTAATCAAATGGTTTTAACTTTTATTAGTTTCTGTTAATTGCTATATAAAATATAAATCTTATATTATATTAAATTTTCTTTGTCTATAGTACGTATCTATACTGTGAAATTCGATTTTTTATGTGTCTACCTGCTATTAAGTTGGGAGCCCTGTCACCCATTTTTTTTTTGTTCCGGGGTGGTAAATCCTCATGGATGTCCTCCGCCCTGGGGCGGGCTGAGGCGTCTGTGAGACTCCTACTGACTAAAAACCACTCGGTGTTCCATCTCACACCTACGTCGGCGTCGCGGGAACATACGATTCTCCCGCAACACCGAATGGTGGCGGGCCTGCTCGGGTTGAGGGGGGGGGGACTGAGGTGTTTGTCTCCCTCCGCAACGTCAAGGGCTAGGCAGATGATTCGATGCTCGACGGAAAAGATATCGAAAAAGTTGTTAAACTCACTTTCTGTTACATTTTGTATTTTGTATTTGTCGAGAATATCTGTGTGTTGGCATGTAAGGGATGAAGGCTGGCTACCAGTGGATTGCTATTTAATATCATCTTACTTTTCTAGAATTTCCACAAGAAATCTGTCATTTAGAATAATAAATGTTTAGAATCCTGGATATTTAAACTAGTTCCAACCTACAACCTTGTTTTTTTATTTTTTGTAATGTTTAATTAAGTTTTAATTAAAATAAGGTTATGTGAAATACCGTTCTGTTAATACAGTGGAATTAAGGAAGTAATAGAAACTTCCTTCAGAAGGTTAATTTAATTAAAAAACGCAGCCGACCATCGCAGAGCTCGAGTTTGGGCCACTTTTCCTTTAACATGGTTCACGGTTGTTTCAAACCTTTTATTTTAGTCAAAACCTCGTATGACCGCCTCGTTGGTTGGTTGATTGCAAGCACGACTACTGAACCCATGTCCTGGGTTCCATCCCCAGGTTGGACAAAGCGATATTGGGTTTTCAATTCAAGATTTATCAACGGCAGTCCAGAATCTGGCGATTGTGATCCGGTAGCAAGTTTTTCGTAGCATGTGGTGTCCTATAGTTTGTGCCTACGTACACGCACTAATGCGTAGTACGTATTAATGCGTAGTCGACGCACAACGAAGCGTTCCGTAGGTGGGATGAATGTATCCCAATAAAAACATTACATTGTAGTTGGAAAACATGTTCTCGCATACATCGACATACGTCACGGTCAATACTCCAACAAAAAAATGTCAAAATCGTTAGTTTGTAATCGCAAAAAAAATATCAATCAAACTACAAATTAACGATTTTCGGACACAGTTCGACAAGCTCGCAAGCTAAGTCATGATACTTGATTTGTTTATCTTTGAGTGATATTATAATGATATAAAATGGTATGTTATGCTTTAAAAACTACTTATTAAGACAGTTAATCAGTCGCTTTACTTACACGGAACACTACACGCTGCCACCTCGGGTCCTCGGACACGGCGTGGCTCCTCCTAAGCGGCACACTCTGCCATCGTATGCCACGCTGTGTCCTCCCGGCAGTCGACGCAGTGGTGACACCGAGCGTCCGGCTCCCTGTTTATGCGACACAGATACTTTCCAAAACACCCATGTCCCGAAAGTACCTGCGTCACCCGAAACGACAGGGTGCCGTGCCTCCTCCCGAGCCAGAGGTAGAGCACTGGCCGTACCGCCTCGATGGTGACGAGGTAGGGCGTGAAAGCCCGTCCCGCCATTCCTCCACCAGGACCTCGCGAAGCTGCGACCGACGCTGCACCATATTGCGCTGCATCGGCCGCTCGCCCCACGCCCTCGCTTCCTCGTGCCACCGATAAAGTGACGCGAGCACCTTAGCCTCTAGGTCCCAGGGCGGGAATCCGGCCAGTGTACAAGCCGCCTCGTAGGAGGTCGTGCGCTACTCTCTTATAACTCTGACGGCCATTGCTCTCTGCGGCTTTCGCAGAACGGAGATGCTAGCGGCCGTCAGGTCCGCCACCCAGATAGGGGCCCCGTAAAGGGCCATCAATCGCACGATCCCCACGTAGAGCCGCCTAGAAGCGGCGCTCGGGCCCCCCAAGCACACAAGTTTAATCTTAGCTTGGGTGTCACAGGTTTTTTTTTATTTACCTTGCATGAACCTACAATTTAAATTTAAACCTGTAAAACTGGAAATAAAGTTTATTTTTTATGTCTTTAACATAAATCTCGGGACCTAGGTTCCCGAAAATTTATAAGGCGTAAGAGGGGCCGAAACAAACTCGCAGAGGCCCCTTGGACGTTTTTTTACTTATTCTTTTGACAACCCGCTTTGAGTGTGTGGTGATGCTCTTACGTTTCTCCTTTAAAAAGAGGGGGCTCTATTATGAACTCTTATTTCCGGGCAGTTTTTGGCGTAAACAGAATTGCCTTGCAATTTCGCATTATGAACTTGTGAGACAAGCCAGCCAGCGGTCACGTGACTCCCTGGCCGACATCTGTCTGGCAATACCGTACTACGAACATTCGTTCGAAATTTATTTTCATATTTAAACCGTCAAAAACTAACTTCACAATCATAGCATAGATAATGTTTTGTTGTGTTTATTTGGCGAAAATCTTCGGGTCTAATCTAGTTATAGAAAGAAAAAATTATGTGAAACTGTTTGAGGTTTTGGAACGAAAATTTTCTCATAAAAATTGTGGTTGTTTGTTGATTTGCATAAGATCAGATAATTACATAAATAAAAAAGAAGACGACTTCCTTATTAAACGCAATATGCGTTCGAAATGGATGATGTGCAATTCATTCAGCGATATCTATTATGGCAAAGACTTGGCACTGAATCATTGTCAGGAGCTGACGCCTCACATGTCATGAGACGTGTGATCCCACGCAAGGCTAAAGTAATAGTAAAATACACCAATATATGTATAAATAAAAGGATAATAAACGTCAGATGTCAATGTATACGCTTTTATAATAAACTTCCAAGCCATGTTCAAGATCTAAGCCTTAATAAATTCAAATCATTTATTAAACGTAAGTTGTGCCAGAAAGCTTTTTATACAGTCAAAGACTATATTGAGGACAAAAAGGCTTGGGACTGACCTGCTCCAATTTTTGCATACTGAGTGTGTTTTTTTTGTTTTTTTTTTTTGTTTGGTACGTAACTTTAATTTTATTTTATATACACTTTGAAATTTCATGATTATGACATGAATATTTACTTTGTATAATATTATTATTATTTTAATTTCGTGTGAGGACTTAGTGGGTATTATTTCTATATATTTTGTCTATCTCAGTTATTTCATATTTTTTTTATATCTGGCAGTTTGAGTACTTAAAGCGGCCTACCCAAATGTCCTTTCTTTGGTATTGTTCGTCGAATCGTTGAGCTCCTTACGTTTTGAGTTGAGCTGCACGATTGAATGACAAATGCGTGCACTGACTGGACAGGCCCACTCAAATCTGTATGGTTCTTTCCTCAAAAGACCATTTCAGACACCTACCTACCTGGTCCTCATATGATCTGTAAAATAAACAATGACATGAATACTTACCTAGGTATTATTTTATTGTTATTATTGTGAATGTTAAGACTATGTGGGTCATTTTTATTTTTTACTTTTGTTTTTTTATATTTTATTATCTCAGTTAATTTTAATCGTAACTTGGTCTGGCGGTTTGAGTAATTATGCGGCCTATCCAATGTCCTTTCTTTGGTATTGTTCGTCGAATCGTTGAGCTCCTTATGTTTTGAGTTGAGCTGTACGATTACTGACAAATGCGTGCATTGACTGGACAGGTCCACTCAATCTGTGTGGTTCTTTCCTCAAAAGACCATTTCAGACATCAATCCACATGGTCTTAACATGATCTGACCAAGATTATGTCTGGACTTTAAAAGAGACTGTGACCTCTGAGTTTGTTTCGGCTTTTCTTCTCAGAGTAGTCAGATAGGAAACGCCGACCTCATCTAGTTTAAAAAAAATATTTGACGTGTAAAAGTGTTTGTACAAACCCACTTACAGAAATAAAAATCATTTATCATTTATCATTTATCATTTAACGTATTATTGAAATCCATAGAACGTCCTTTCCTTTTGAGGTTCACCTTTAACCCATAACGGGCGTACAAAATCCATGGATTTATCAATGGAGACTAAGATTTTTATTAGTTAACCATATCATTTCATAATCATGAACTTCACTTAAAGTTTTAACTAAACCTTATTATCATTTAAGGTTTTGGTAGCATTATCATAGTATGCTACTAGCTCCTACCAACGCCCTTCTGGTGTTATAGGCACTCATTCAATATCCCAGTCAACAATTTCAACAGTAATTACCTAAGCAAATCACTGAGATTTCTTGACACTTCTTTGTGGGAATATAAAAAACTCCCACATTGATTCCAGCTGAACATAATTTACGCGCCAACGAGGGCGAGAACTCTCATCCACTATTACTATAATAAGTGCAACTGTATTATTATAAAATGTTAAAATCTGAATATTAATTGAATACGCTCAAAAATATTTGCGTATATTTTGTTTATACTCCGAAAACCTTACGACTAGAAGAGTTAAACAAACAATACGATAGTGTGCTTTCATAGCGTTATTGACTATTGTTTCTCAGACATTAGTTTTAACAAAACAGTACTTCCATTGAAGTGGTCGACTTCCCCACTAAACTGCAAGTGGAGTGCGTTCGGTTACAAAACACAGAATATATCATTTAAATTAAACATAAAGCACAAAATACGTGGCGTTTATATGTTCACCTACTTGTATACTAAAGTTACTAGATTAATATTTAATTCACTTATTATATTTAACATATAATAAGTGAACTAAATAAAACGGTAACTTATCAATAAATATAGAATTGTGTTTATGAATGTTACGTCAGAGAATTACAAGCCAGCCAATTAGGAATGTCATAATACGAAATTTAACCAGCCTGTGAAATGAATTGCCTGGCACTGGCCTGCTTTTAAAAAGTTCGTAATAGGCCCTCGTTTAATGACAATATTTACAGGCTGATGTTATTTACTTTCTTATTTTGATTATTCGCGACAGAGACTTCGTATTTATTATTGTTTACGGATTTACTCACTTTTTTTATTAAAATTTTATTTAAATGATACACAACAGCAAGTTCAAATAAATGGTGTCAATTCACTTGGTTTAAAAGTAAAAATGGGTATTCCACAAGGCTCGATATTGATTCCTTTCCTCTTTTTAGTGTACGATTATAATTACCTACTTCATTTATTAATAAATCAACCACAAATGGTGTTATTTGCTGACGATACTTTCTTAATTTTAAAGGTGACGTGCTTCAATAACGCCCTACTGCTCGTCCAAATTGGGTTCACTGCTGAAAATCTTATGCTAAGTGCATAAGATTTTCTTGACCAAACGTCAAGAGTAGTTATTGTGAGATAGAATTGAATCAAGAGATACTAGAATTCGTCGATAAAACGGTTTTCTTGGAGATCACGCTCGACTCGATCTATGGAAACACTATGTACGTAAGATTTTTTTTACATCTTTACAGTAAAAGAGGTGAAAGACACAATTATAGTACTAGAAATCGGGACCTATTAGTTAAATGGTGCTACTAACTTAGTAGCACTAGCTTGTCCTTGTGCTGTCCGGTGGTGCTTGTCCGCGGAAGCGACGGACCAGAACAAAAGTCTTCTTCCATGACGACGGGCAGATGACAACTCGGTACGCACACCACGAACGCCTTGCAATTGGCGTTGCGGTGCCACTCAAGTTACTGCACCCTCGGCGTGTACCTTGTCTTCTGGCGCACATATTCCACGATGTCTTCAGTCTTAGTGAGTTTTACTATGTACTTTGATTTTCGCAAGTGAAATTCATTAAACAGTGATAAAAAAAATATTGCACTAAGGCGTGTGCCCGATTGAATATCCCGGCAAAAAAACGAATTACTATCCTACAAACTTTCACCCCCCCCTTTTACCACCCCAGAATTTTTCAAACATCCTTTCTTAGTGCTTTGGAACCATTTAACTGATCACGTGGTCACCTATGATCGGGAAAAAAGTACTGCTCCCGAGGGAAAGAACAACTGTTACAATGCTAGCTTTAGGATGCTAGATGGCGCTACGTGTCTTTTGAATCATGATTGAAATAAATTATTAGTTTTTTTTTGTATTGAGTTAAGACTTAATTCTTTAAGTATAATTAATACATTTTCTCAGTTTATTACCTGGATCAAGACATAGGATACTTTTATTCAGGTAATACTTTGCCGTAGGATTATTTCCGACCACCATGCGGGCGAAGCTGCGGGCAAAAGCTAGTAATAAATATTAAATTAAAATCCGTCGCTTCACAGATATCGTTTCTAAATACATTGATGCTACGGGATTTTATTATTCATTTCCATCGACAAAGTAAATGTATCCAGCCTCCCTATAGTTCTACCAATGCCTGTTTCAAAGCCAGTGTTTGCAGCTCGCAAACTGAACGGAGCAAACAATCGTAGCTCACTCGGCATATCGCCTGCCCTCCAGCTGAAGCCCCGACATCATAAAAATGAATTGTACCCGCCAACGTGACCAGAATCTCTGAAACTTCATGACTAAATAAATTCCTACGTATAATGGCTTCTTTTAAATTGCGTACGTTACTTTTTGTGGGTGTAACATTTGTGCTTTTCCAGTTGTTTCCGGATACGTGCTTGTGAAAATCGTGATTTGGTGGTGGATATCTTTTCAAATATTATTTCAAGAACATATAAGTATGAAAAAATAACATAAAGTAAATTAATAATAACACACAGGACTCATCTGCTTGACATAATTTACACAATAGCACAATGTAACTCCGATATTGTTTCCTTAAAGGAACATACACGACAATACCCTTTGTCCGATCCAGATAGAGTCGTACCGCACGTTTTGGTACATTGACCAGTACTCAAGGAGCTCTCACATAAAGGGCGCAGTGCGGCTTGGCGTGGTCAGTGTACTTTGTGTCTTCGGTCACTCTATACGGAGAGATAAAACAGAATGGACGAATTTGATTCGATCGGTGGGACCGGTGGGTCTAACACAAACGCTCGTAGTAAATGTAAATTCTACTAAAATTGAACATACTCGTCTCGCACATAGTATTTACCTACGTAGTTTTAAGAATTTATTCATATTTATGGGTAAAAATAACTGTACTTGTTGCAGAAAGTTTAACCAAAATTTTCTAGACGTAGAAGACGTAGTTTCTAGTTGTATTTTCTATTCAATAATCGTTCGAATCAATGTCACGTTTACGTCGCACGTTCGTGCTTCCTTCCTCTGATGACACACTGCACGTACCCGAAACGATCGGACTACTCAGTTTCACCATTTTTTTGAAGGCGAACAGGTGATCGACCTTGAGACAATCCATAGTTAACTCCACGGTGGGTACGGATTTTGTCCAACATCAGACCGATCAATTGGTAGAACTGACCACGTATTTAGTAGCCTGTACAAAAGCTGATAAATTATTATGACAAGCAGCAAAAAAAAAAGGACTACAACTGCGTCAAGCCACAGTACAGCACGGCGCGAGTTGTTGAGCTTATTAGACCGAGATCCATTCCTAAACGTTACTTAGCACGTACTTTGACTAAGCGTTACTCCTGACACTGTCGCACAACTGTCTAACTACAAGTGCATGATAGAGACCACATGTCTAAGTCACAGCACGAGTTAAGGAACGTTTATAGATCTCGCCTCTCGCATGCTAAAAAACTTTCATGATCTGATACTATGTTAAATTAGCAGTAACACAGGCCAAAGTCACAGTATCAAAAAGAAAGCAGTATTACGTCTATATACAAATAGGCCGAAACGACAGGCTTCCAAATTTCGGTGTAGACTCGTATTCAACAGTCACGCGCGCGCCGAAGTTACGCGAGGCTTGGATGGTTCGAGACGCTCCCGCAAATTTATTTACGTAAAATTTGGCACGAATTAATCGACTGCATTGTATTGTTTACCGATGTTTGTATTCATCAATTTTTTCTGTTGAAAGTATTTTTTGTTAGAACCCGAATAAATGGATAACATATTATTTTTTCAATCCGACAATCCGTATGGTCTCTGCTGTTGTCCAAAATGATTTAAATGATGATGTGAAAAACATGTCAATGGACACAGGACATCCGTGGGACACATATGTATCACTATATTAGGGAAAGTTTTGTGAAAATAAAAACAAATGTTCTACAGGTATTTTTTTATTAAATCTTTTCAAAGTACTCTCATTTAAAAAAATAAAAAGTTAACACCAGCCTGTATACTCAGTTTCATGCGTATGAAACTGAATATACAGGCTGTAAACGAGGTGTAGACACCTCGTTTACAGCCTGATCGAACGCTGACAGCGAATCTTCCGGCGACGAAAACACACCCTTTTAGCAGATTTTTTATTTTAGGGAATAAAAAGAAGTCACACGGTGCTAGGTCAGGGCTGTAAGGAGGGTGACCCAGGAGTTTGACCGGCATGCAGTCTAGGAAGTCCCTTATTTTGAGCGCGGTCTGCGAAGGCGCGTAGTCGAGGTGGGGCAGTAGCCCGTGGAGCCGCGTGTTTAGTCGCTTGTTGCTCACAACAGAGAAAACTTCTGCAAATCATTAAGTAGTATATGCTTCTTTGGTTCCGTAAAGGAATGGTTCAAATTCAGTCAAATTGAAAAAGCTCGCGATCGAAATCTTCCCCCGCTTCTGGATCGCTTCACTTTGATATTTTCACTATGGGTCGCTGGGTTTGAGTCGACGGTTTAGGTGTTTCAAAACGAATGAAGGCGTTGGTTCGTTTTGAAACGTAGACTGGCGCTTCGTTTCTGCATCGTATTGATAAATCCAAGACTCATCACCTCTAATGATGTCGAAGACACGCCGAGACGAGCCTAATTCAAATTTGTTTATAATATCACGGCACCATTCCACCCGGGCCTGCTTCTGAGCATCGGTGAGGTTGTGCGGCACCCAGCGTGAAAATATCCTCGTCACGAGAAGATGCACGTGTAGAATTTAGTGAAGGCTTCCCTTCCACCCGGGCCTGCTTCTGAGCATCGGTGAGGTTGTGCGGTACCCAGCGTGAAAATATCCTCGTCACGAGAAGATGCACGTGTAGAATTTAGTGAAGGCTTCCCGATGCAACCAGCAGTATGTGCTAAATCTCTTGATACGTAACTCGCCTATTGTTTTGGATATATAAAGGAGAATGCCAAAGTGTCCCACAAGACTCGGCCAGAACCGACAAAGATGAACTATATGTCCATAAAAAGGAAAGTAATTATAGAATTAGATGGTGTAATTAGTTTTATATTAGAAGTACACCAAAAAAAGCTAAAGATCTGCAAAGTTGACCACTTAATACTTCTGATTTTAGCAATGAATAATACAGGTTCGGGTTCCGTTTAAAAGGCCAAATACGACTACGTATTTGGTAGAAAATCGGAATTCGGAAACACAGCAACAAACGATACAAAACTCAAAAAAACACGGAAACACTTCGTCGCTGGTGATATCACGCGGGAGAAGTAAATAAAACTTTTTGACAGTGACAGATACAAGTTAAAGTTTGACATCTGGTGTTGCCAGCATTATAGGAATCAAGTGACATAAGTAAGTAATTAATTCACTTACATAGTCACATATTGATATTTTTGCAATCGATTTGCAAGAGCAGTTTCGTATCGATATAAATATTTTGGTATTGGCAACATTTCTAATTGAAATTGTAGGATTGTAGATTATGAAATGTGTTGATATATTGAATAACTATTTAAAATGAGTTTTCAACGGTGGGCTACTACAGATTTTATTTATTCTGTATAATTCTTACTGTTTTTTATTATCAATTATCATTTTTATAGAAAGTCTGTCGGACGCTACACATGTTTCGCGCCTAATCTTGGCATTGTCCTTTTGCCGACAGAGGGCGAACACTTCTTTCTCCATCCCCCAAAGTTAGTCGACCGTACTTGAGTTCGTTATACCAACGATACACGGTTGCCTTAGAAGGGCCTTCACCCATGAAAGCCATTTGAAGTCTATCGTACGATTCGTCCGGTTTCAGGAGACACTTGAAATCATAAAAAATCATAGCGCGAAAATGTTCCCGGCGCAAATCCATTTTTATATGAGACACGATAATTTAAATTAGCTCGCAAACAATGTGGAGCGAAATTTTGAAATGGGAACGTACCTATTTTCACAATAATGGTCCTTCCAATATATACCCTAACTGGCCAGTCTCTCATACATAATAACTTTTTTTCGCAATACTTTCTGTGTGGCCTGGTACTACCTTCAAAAAACACAAGGTTTAAAAAAAAAAGAACTTACATAATTAAATTTGTCGGAATTATTCAAATTTGAAATTATTAATTTTGGGACAACTAGGTCCAAACGGTAGAAAACATTATCTATAGACTTAGAAACTATTGTTAGAGTCTGACCAACGAAAGCTGTCCGAGGAAAAAGGCGGGAATTTGAAAAAATCTAGTGCTGACATCCCTGACTATACACTGCTTAAACGGTTTTGCTACTATTTATTTTTCTATCATTTATGCGGTTACCAGTTTAAACATTAAAAAAAAAACAAAACAAATAATAACGTATCACCATAATAAGGTACCACTGGCATATGGCCTTTTTTTACTTCTGCGTTGTGAAATTCAATGAATTTCACAGTTTTAACTTTCCTGGCACGGCATTGTATAGAAAAGGTTGAGTTAACGAAAAAAATATTAATGAACTGCAGACACTGATGTGATCACACAATAAAATCAACACAAAACATAGGGTTATGAGTCATAGTCGAAATCGGATTCCAAGATTGACACCTGACAATATTTAATCAGCTTCATTGCTTTCTTCGCTGCTACTGCTACTGTTCTCAACATGTATTATGAATCGTTCAAGTTCGTTTTCAAGAACACGGTCCCTTAATTTGTACTTATGTTCAACATTTAAACCTTGATTAGTGTACTTCTTCCAGTCATCAGCAGTTTTGGATACAAATGATTTTTTCATTGAATTTTGCATTTCGGACCCTTTTTTTTTTTTGGTTGGGAAATCATCAAATGACTTCTCCCGCTCTGGGTGGAGCGGGAGGGCGTGTCAGACTTTTACTGACTAAAACCCACCCGTGTTCCTTTAGTTGCCTGTGCCAGGGCAACGGTTATCTCTATCGAACTACCCGCGACCCTGAGGCGTCGGCCCTAACGGACCCCGTCATTTTGTGCTGCCATCTCTTTGAGGCGCGCGTGGAACACGACGCGCCGTCGACCCGGGCCTGGTCCCTACCGGACGGCGAGCTACCCATTGCTCGCCGTCCGCAAGCCCGCGCCTACGGTGGCCGGGAATCTGCAGGCGACTCCCGACGTCCAGGGCGTCTCCTGCGGCGACTAGGGGCGTGAGGGCGCAAGGCTCTCTCCCTCACGCGCTCCGCCTCCTCCTTCGCGAGCATTACTGCTTCGCAGAAGGAGGTGACGGCTTTCCATTTCCTCTCGCTCCGTACAATGGCCTGGACCAGGGCCGGACGCGAGAGATCGCCGCCGCCAATCGCCTCGCGAGGATACTGCGGTGCTCCGCCCAAGATGGGCAGACCTCCACCGTGTGCTCCACCGTGTCCTCCGGGCGATCCACACAATGGTGACACCCGGGCGTTTCCTCCCGCCTTATGCGAAACAGGAACCTCCCGAAACAACTGAGTCCGATGAGGACCTGTGTCAGGCGGAAGATGAGGACGCCGTGACGCCTCTCCAACCACTCCCCAAAGAGGGGACTTACCGCCGCTATTGTGGCGTGCCCAGCAATTCGGACCCTGGTATTCCTATATTTTTTCCTGCTACTTTTCTCTTCACTTGACTCCATACAATCTCAATAGCTTTGAGGTCGCAATGATACGGTGGCAGCAACAAAATTTAGTGATTGTGGGTATGACTGTATTTTTTTAGAAGTTCTTCTGCTTGGTAAGCAGCTGCAGGTTTATTATCTTTCACCTAACACATTCAGCTTTGATATGATATTGTTCAAAATGAATATTATTCTCTTGAAGCCATATTCGGAGATAACTGACTGTCAGTGGGCAATTTATTTCAAGGACACTGCCGAATCGTAATACTGCTAACTTTATTATACTGTACCGGGAGTCACTCACATTTCCTTGAAATCTTATTAAAAACATTCTTCACCGATCGAGGTCGCGAACTAATTAAGACCCTAATCGACGAACTTAAATCTCAGTGAATATCTGAGTCCGATCTTATTAGATGTGAGAACTTTAAAAAATTCCTGGTAAGGCTATGTATACGCCTAGGTTCTTTAGCAACTGTAAATAGATAATCGTTGGTTTTATGTAGATTTAATTAGGGATGTGGTGGTGGTTGCGTTTTTGCTATATCTATGCCCTGTTTTGAACCTCCTTAAAGTTCATCAATTTTCTTCCTTTTTTGAAAAAGACGTTGCGTTTTGTCGTATGTGTCAATATTTTTCACACTTGTACCTATGTCTGACGTAGGTATTGTGCGATGCAAATAAATGCATAGATACATAACATACCATTACGCCTGCATTCCCCGAAGGGTTAGGCAGAGGTGCACCTATTGTACACCTACATTAAGATGCCATTATGTTATTAAAGACTTCGCAACGCCTAATACCCACACATATCTAAAACAGAGCATACTTTTATTAAGCTTCCACTAAATCTATGAAGTCAATGTTCCGAAAAACAGTTATTACTTTAAAAATCCAGAAACTAAAGCAACAAGAAGACAACAGCAGAATTTGTGCCTTCGGCGAATTCCAACACGGTTGCTGCCAACATGAATTCTTTTAAATGGGAAATTACCGAAATTCCATTATTGCGAATTTTCCGAACGGTTCGGCGTATTTTAATTTGATATAGTGTAACAGCCATTAGAAGTAATTAAACGGTGTTAAGAAAACTACTTGATAGCTGTTGAACGTTCCTTGTAAAGAGTAATTTAAAGATCGGAGAGGTGTTGCGTTGTTGTCTCCACCGGTAATTATAATTTTCAGTCTACAGTCTAGTCATTAAACACTAATGGCATAAAAAGTTCGTGTCGAAAGAGAATCGAAAATTAAATTACATTATAAAATGTTCGCTAGCACTTCTACCATTTTCAAAGTCTCAAATATGTTCAGGTGAATAGAAGTTTTGGCATTGATCCTAACAAATTGAGTGAGATTATCCGTTACGCGGACAGCGACCGAAAAATACTCCAATAAAAATAAACCCTTACTTTTATATTTCTACAAACGAGATTGGAACCGATTTGGCCTTGCACACGAAGGTTTCTGTACCACAAGATAAAAGACGCTGAATAAAACACGTTTCTTTTACAAAATGTTGTAGCGGCAATAGAAATACACATACTATGAAAATTTCAACTGTGTACCTACTACGGTTCATGAGATTCAGCCCGCTTACAGATAGACGGGCGGACAGCAGAGGCGTAGTATTAGCGTTCTGTTGGCTCCCTTTGGGTACGGAGCAAAAAAAAAAAGCTCTTTATGTAACAAAATGTTTAAAATCCCCGAAATATCTAGCGGGTTTATTTTGATTTTTCATTTGGTCATGTTAGCCCTTAATTTTTAATATATTCACATTAATAATGCTTAATGTACTGCTAGCCAGCCAAGCGTGGCATATAAGCATTACATAGCTGAATAATTCTAATAAACATCTAATAACTAAAACAAATTAACTAAATCCGTACAGTGTACATTTATAATGAATCAAACCGAGTCTGAATGAAAAATCAGAACTCTTATAGGATCTTTCGTGTGTCTGTCTGTCCATCTGTCACAGCCAATTAGCTTTGAATCTACTGGACTGATGTCGTTAAAATTTGGTACACATCTGGATTTCTGTCACCCAAACTCAGACGCGTAACTTAAATAAATGAGTTTTGAATATATAAGACACTTTTGGGGGGGGAAATAGAAAAAAAAAACAAACTGTACCGTGTGACAAATCAAATGAAAAAGATTATTGCTAGCGTCTCAAATATATATTGCTGTTGCCCGTGACTTCGTCTGCGATCCAGGATGAAAGGTATCCTATGTCCTTACGCAGGTCGTGATCTATCTATGTGCCAACTTTCATTCAAATTAGTTCAACTGTTTTAGCGTGAAAGGGTTACAAATAACGTTAGAAACAAAAAAAACTTACTTACGCATTTAAAATATTTGTTAGGATAAGTTTTAAAATAAATACCGTTTCCTCCGAAACTACTGAGCTTAAAATTTTGTTGACCAAAGGAACACCTATAACAAGTCTATAGTCTTAAAATAACATTTTGAATCTCCCAATAATGTGTGTACAAACATACATTTACAGTTGGATTGTATAGATGAAAATGTTTTTAAAATACAATGCGCTGACCTGCGTTCCAGGCGCGCTTAACATTAAGTTCTTGAGATAAATTATTTTGGAATAAAAAGCATGGTGGATAACAAACATTCATCGTACGGAAACTCACCACACAAGTTCGACTCGCACTTGTCCGGTTTTTCTACAATTATTCTTAGTAAGGAGATTGGGAAATGATAAATTACAAAATGTTGTGTTTCTATAAACCATTAAAATTTTCCCAAATGTGGTTTGACCACTCGCTAAATAATGATGAAGTAAAAGCAAGTAATTTTTCTTCGATATAATTCCCGTACTCAACCGAAGAGGCCTCAAGCCCTCAACGTCGCATCCTTAATGCCTTTTTAAGTCCAAGGGCGCGTATTGTGTTTCAGTATCGAAACATCTGGCAATGGAAGGAAGACATCGGTTACGTATCGTTGGAGCAACGAGCCGTTGACGGTAGGGTTTAGTCTTCCATTAACACGGAAATGATGGCTCTACGTAAAATTATTGTAACGTGTTTGTCGAAAGCGGGTTTCCAAAAATTGCGTAATTATACCTACAACTCGGAAGAATTAACATGGCACCTGGCTCGGAACTATTAGAGATATTTCGTATCGTTTTAAAATATTAATAATAAAAATAGCCAACGTCAAGGAACTTGTATTTTCAACACTTGTAACTAACTAACAAACAATGTAATAAAAACTAAGCCAATTTACAAAAAAAAAACATTCATAATTAAAAAAATTGCGTCAAAAAATTCATCCGCATCGCTGTCGGCTGGTAATGTACCCATGAGACTGGCAGCGTTGCCACGTTGTATGGCAATGCTTAGCCTCTGGCCAAGGTTAAAGCCAGCCCTTGGGTCACGGGAAGTGTCAACCAGCCGTTTAGAAATATCCTTATCGAGAATGTCAGCGCACGGACCCCACGGCCCGAGGGTTAAAACCCCAAACGGCTCGAAAATACCAATCAGGTTATTATACTTACGCCGCTTGAGGTTTTCCGCAGCCGCAGCAGCAGAGCCAGCACAGCTCGCCGAACCAGGAAGATGGGATGGCGCAAGAGTGTCGACACACGTTGCATCCTACACTAGAGGCCTACCCACCTTCCATTGAAATAAAGACATGCCGTCCGGTCTCTTGCCATCGGTGAAGTTTTCCTTCACCGTTTTGAGAGCAGTGGTGATGAAATAATTTACTCAAAGTAAAGTGCCTGTCTGGGTTCGAACCTATGACCTAAAACTCGTAAGTCGCGGCCGTTACCACTGGGCCACCACTGCTCCAGGAACCAGGAACCTGTTACGTAAAATTATGGTGTAATATTAAGACATTAAACAAAATCAAGTTTTATCTATGATGTTTTTCTTTTTAAACGTTATTCGAGTCAGATGCCATGTTAATTCGCCCGAGTTGTATTTCAAAGATGGTTTGTTCGACTAACTGACCTAAACATTTTGTCATTTAATAAATTCTACTTATTATTCTGAAATACATTCATTTCATTCATACATCCTGCCGCTGGTTTAGGAGCATTAAAGGGCATGGCTAAACTACTGCTATAAGCATGCATAAACATTTCTTACTATCTCGTAACATCGAAATATTCATTCAATCATTATTACGTGTTTATTTTTCCCCTAGAACTTTCGTGCGTTAGGTTTCGGTTCGTTTTTGCGTTCCTTGCGGAGCATGTGTGGTGTGACTTTGAATTATAGGCTGAGAAATGATGTGGTAAAGCAGCGGTGTGGTTTAAAACAAGATATTTTTGTGACAAAAACTGAAATGAGTATACTTTGATGGTTTGGTCATTGTGACTGTCTGTCACTTATTCCTATTTAATAACAAAATATTATATTTATTCTAAAACCATGCACGTGGTTCGGCCCACTTTACGAAACACATTAAATCTTAATTTTATGGTCTGACAGCTTGACGCGTTACCCTAATAAATAACAAGATATCCTAATTCTTTGCAATTGTAAAATAGTTTAGAACCTCTTAGAAGTCCATTCCATTTCTATTTAATGGCACACGCAAATGGCCACTTATGGCAGCCGTCGTCGCTTGAAAGAAATGTTTAGACAATCGAAACCCATAGTTCTGTACAAATTCTGAGAAAGTTAAAGCGAGGGCGCGTTATTGCAACCAGCTGTGAATCGTAAAAGCAATTAAGAAATAGAAAAATGTGTTTTAAGTCGAAGTTTACAAAAAAATAGTGTGGGAAAGTACCGAGCCCAGATTTTGGATAGTTGGCGGGGGTGTTGAGGAAGGACAGTTGGTCTTAGGACATGACAGGGTTCGGTCGTTATAGTCTCAAGAGGGAAAGCTAGTTAAGTTAGGAGGTTGGTGAGTGTTGTGATCTGGGAGGACCTGTGTTCGAGGTGAAGTTGATACTGCGTGCGGCATTTCGTGAGTAGTAAACTGATCCCCTACAAAGATATCATTGGTAAGTGTTAAACTCTTTACTAATAATGTCTCTTTTCCATTGTATTGTTCTCGTAGGCTTATTTGTTTTATGATTTGTAGGTAACATAGATATTATCGCTGCAGAGCTATTAATAATCATTTATTCCAGCATAGCGACATTGCGCTGTTAATTAACTCTATTTTCTATTGTATTACGTGTCCATCTCCTAATCCATACCCTGACAGATATTTGTCATTTGCGTTTGATTATAGGGAAACGGAGAAGGCCTTCCATTTTATTTGACACTGAGCACTGACGCTCGACTTTTGACGACTTTGACCTGTAACATGCGCAACCATATACGGAAGGCAGAACCGTAAATACTCTCAGTTCATTTAAAACAACATATGCTATAAAGTCGATCTAAATCGGCATTATAAAACAATCAAACGTTAGTGATAATTACTGCTTCCAAAAAGGTTTGGCCACACAACTCTTTACGAAAGGCTCGTTATATGCACGTCTCCGGGGAGAGGGGGTAGGCTTCACACACTTCCCCAAACTGGATTGGTAGTCGTTCTAAGAACGCTAGGGACCGTGTCTCGATAAAACCTACACCCGGCATATGGTACGCCAATTTCTAAATCGACACTATTTATCGAAACACGTCAATTTGGACGCTTTGCCGCTTACAGCCGCACTGTATCCGCGAAATTGGGAAGATTAACGAGATGTGAGGTGACGAAATTACCACCTCGGCAGACACCGAGTACGATCGCATTGAGTTTTGCTACAGACTGAGTCTACGGTACGCTTGTGCAATATTTTCTGTTATTTTAGAAATGGGGCTAGGCTGCCGTAAAGGTGATATTAACATAAATACGCGTTTAGAACTTTATACTCAATACTTGTCTCACTCAATGGCAGTTGGGCTTCGTAGTTCACTGTCTCTAGGATTGAGTAAGACATTTATATTGTGCTTAGGGAACATGTTCTACTAAAATCGTATATTGTCTCAGAGGTTTTATGCGTTAGGTTTAGTAGAACACGTACAAAGAGACAAACGTTGTAAAACGGTTCCCCGTCTCACTGAAATGGGTACATCATACACAGATACATTAACGTAGCTATTATTGATTGATTAAAGCGCAAGCGTAACGATTCCCTTACCTCTTCACATTATGAAGATTCTATTACAGGTATTATTAGCACTACCTGCGAGAAGGAAGACAGACCGCGGTAGGAAACGGTCGGTGTAAGGCTAGGCTAAGAAAGCTAGGAGAATTATTGAGTGCCAGAGGCCTTGTCCAAGTGGGCTGTTGTAGGAGAACGAGTTAATATTAAATAAGTAAAATATAGTTGTGTTGAAGCACAGATTTAGTTTATTATTATTCTATCATCTAGTTTTAACTTAGTATGTGCTAGTGTCTGTTGGTGAGACTGGGTGAGCCTTTAGTTATTATAGTTCTCCTAGGCTGAAGGAGTTGATAGTCATTATAACTAATCAGACAGACACGTGTTGCTGGGGAGTTTGTTGCGCCACTTCTTCTCCCCAGCATAAACACTAGGAAGTGGTGACGGGTGGGCTCTTTGGGGCTGTCTATAGACTTTAAAGTGATTTGATTCACAACTCTATTAATAATGCTTGAGTTTGATTCTCTACTCTCATAACTAGTAATTCTTGAATGTTGTATTCGTTGCCTTTGGCCGATACTAGAACTCTAAACTTTATTTAGTAATAATCCTCGAGTTTTGATTTCTCAACTCAAATTATCTAGTGATTCAAAGAATTATTATATTCTTTATCTTATACTAATAACTCGGTCAGACTGACATGAGCACGTGTCTTGCAAATATGCTTGTTGTGCAAAGAGTGAACTTCCGGGGGTTTGGGTGACCACAACTATCTCATATCCAGTCTAAGGACTGATAGGGACCATGTCTCCTTAAGAGCATGATGCAGACGCAATGCCGCTAGAACTAGCCGCTCCGTTGCTAGACAAGGACAGTCGCACGGTTGCCGCAGGAAAAGCCGCTTCGTCACGTTTATCAGTTCGAGAGAACTGCTAGGGGCCATGACTCCAAAAGAGCATGATGTCGACGCTATGCCGCTATAAAGCCACTTGCGTCACTTTATGGAAGTATATCTCTGAGTACTCCGAGTGTAGATGCGAGGTATTGTGTGAGTTACGACTGATCAAATACCTGTTACGCGCTAGCGTTTGGGTTACTCACAAGTTGATATAATAATTTACTCTGCATCCCTCTATTATTTAGCTTTCTAAAATCACTTCCAATATATTTCATAACTATGAATCCCCAAGTATCGTCTAATATTGATACACTGTTTCCTTGCCTCATTAATAATATCAAGGCATTTGGCTTCTATAAATTTGGGAATTCACTTCTATTATCGGTGGGAGAGTGACCAAGTCTGGTGACGAGCTCAACAGGGCCGCACGGGGTTGGGGTGCGGCCTTTTCCCCTTCGGGGGAAACCGACCTTAACGCTAATATTAACATGATTAGGAAAAACGAAAAATTTATCAGCCTAGGGTAATTTAGGTACCGTCACATCATGTTGAGGGGATTAATAAAAGGAGACTAACAAACTTACAAGGCAGACGTGAGTGGAAACGCCGGGGGTATGCCCTAGGAGGACATATTTATAGTGACCTTATTGGTGATGTTTCTCAGATAGGTCAGGTGCGTAGTACTCGCAACCGGCGCGCGTGTATGACTTTATGTATGAACGTAAACGAGTCAAAAGGAGTATGTAAGGGTCATAGCAGGTGGCGTTCTGTGGTTTCTGCCTACCCGCGTGGGAAGAAGGCGTGAGTTTATTTATGTTTGTAGCACTATATGTAAAAGGTTTTTACTGATTATTCCATGTATTTGGTTTGAAAAGGAGAAATTTAGATTTTGACGTTTTGTTTTACTGACAATGTGGACAATAAACTTCCTTTTAAATATATTTGCGTTAGCTGAAATAATTGTCTTAATTTTTTTTATTTTAAACAAAGTAAATATAGTATGGGCAACTACCCTAGCATTGTATAAACTAAACATTGTACCGTTTAAATAATATAGGTAATGCTGAATAGCTGAATATTAGTATTTCGAATGATAAAAGTTTCAGGAACTTTTCACATAGTTGCAATTGTGACGGTACCTAAATTACCCTAGGCTGATAATTTTTTCGTTTTTCCTAATTATGTTAATATTAGCGTTAAGGTCGGTTTCCCCCTAAGGGGAAAAGGCCGCACTCCAACCCCGTGCGGCCCTGTAGAGCTCGTCACCAGACTTGGTCACTCTCCCACCGATAATAGAAGTGAATTCCCAAATTTATAGAAGCCAAATGCCTTGATATTATTAATGAGGCAGGGAAACCGTGTATCAATATTAGACGATACTTGGGAATTCATAGTTATGAAATATATTGGAAGTGATTTTAGAAAGCTAAATAATAGAGGGATGCAGAGTAAATTATTATATCAACTTGTGAGTAACCCAAACGCTAGCGCGTAACAGGTATTTGATCAGTCGTAACTCACACAATACCTCGCATCTACACTCGGAGTACTCAGAGATATACTTCCATAAAGTGACGCAAGTGGCTTTATAGCGGCATAGCGTCGACATCATGCTCTTTTGGAGTCATGGCCCCTAGCAGTTCTCTCGAACTGATAAACGTGACGAAGCGGCTTTTCCTGCGGCAACCGTGCGACTGTCCTTGTCTAGCAACGGAGCGGCTAGTTCTAGCGGCATTGCGTCTGCATCATGCTCTTAAGGAGACATGGTCCCTATCAGTCCTTAGACTGGATATGAGATAGTTGTGGTCACCCAAACCCCCGGAAGTTCACTCTTTGCACAACAAGCATATTTGCAGGACACGTGCTCATGTCAGTCTGACCGAGTTATTAGTATAAGATAAAGAATATAATAATTCTTTTAATTACTAGATAATTTGAGTTGAGAAATCAAAACTCGAGGATTATTACTAAATAAAGTTTAGAGTTCTAGTATCGGCCAAAGGCAACGAATACAACATTCAAGAATTACTAGTTATGAGAGTAGAGTATCAAACTCAAGCATTATTAATAGAGTTGTGAATCAACTCTCTTGAAAGTCTATAGACAGCCCCAAAGAGCCCACCCGTCACCACTTCCTAGTGTTTATGCTTGGGAGAAGAAGTGGCGCAACAAACTCCCCAGCAACACGTGTCTGTCTGATTAGTTATAATGACTATCAACTCCATCAGCCTAGGATAACTATAATAACTAAAGGCTCACCCAGTCTCACCAACAGACACTAACACATACTAAGTTAAAACTAGATGATAGAATAATAATAAACTAAATCTGTGCTTCAACACAACTATATTTTACTTATTTAATATTAACTCGTTCTCGTACAACAGCCCACTTGGACAAGACCTCTGGCACTCAATAATTCTCCTAACTTTCTTAGCCTAGCCTTACACCGACCGTTTCCTACCGTGGTCTGTCTTCCTTCTCGCAGGTAGCGCTAATAATACCTGTAATAGAATCTTCATAATGTGAAGAGGTAAGGGAATCGTTACGCTTGCGCTTTAATCAATCAATAATAGCTACGTTAATGTATCTGTGTATGATGTACCCATTTCAGTGAGACGGGGAACCGTTTTACAACGTTTGTCTCTTTGTACGTGTTCTACTAAACCTAACGCATAAAACCTCTGAGACAATATACGATTTTAGTAGAACATGTTCCCTAAGCACAATATAAATGTCTTACTCAATCCTAGAGACAGTGAACTACGAAGCCCAACTGCCATTGAGTGAGACAAGTATTGAGTATAGAGTTCTAAACGCGTATTTATGTTAATATCACCTTTACGGCAGCCTAGCCCCATTTCTAAAATAACAGAAAATATTGCACAAGCGTACCGTAGACTCAGTCTGTAGCAAAACTCAATGCGATCGTACTCGGTGTCTGCCGAGGTGGTAATTTCGTCACCTCACATCTCCTTAATCTTCCCATTTCGAGGATACAGTGCGGCTGTCAGCGGCAAAGCGTCCAAATTGACGTGTTTCGATAAATAGTGTCGATTTAGAAATTGGCGTACCATATGCCGGGTGTAGGTTTTATCGAGACACGGTCCCTAGCGTTCTTAGAACGACTACCAATCCAGTTTGGGGAAATGTGTGAAGCCTAACCCCTCTCCCCGGAGATGCGCGTACGACGAGCCTTTCGTAAAGAGTTGTGTGGCCAAACCTTTTTGGAAGCAGTAATTATCACTAACGTTTGATTGTTTTATAATGCCGATTTAGATCGACTTTATAGCATATGTTGTTTTAAATGAACTGAGAGTATTTACGGTTCTGCCTTCCGTATGTGGTTGCGCATATTACAGGTCAAAGTCGTCAAAAGTCGAGCGTCAGTGCTCAGTGTCAAATAAAGTGGAAGGCCTTCTCCGTTTCCCTATAATCAAACGCAAATGACAAATATCTGTCAGGGTATGGATTAGGAGATGGACAAGTAATACAATAGAAAATAGAGTTAATTAGTAGCGCTATGTCACTATGCTGGAATAAATGATTATTAATAGCTCTGCAGCGATATTATCTAAATGTTACCTACGAATCATAAAACAAATCAGTCTACGAGAACAATACAATGGAAAAGGCACATTATTAGTAAAGAGTTTAACACTTACCAATGATATCTTTGTAGGGGATTAGATTACTACTCACGAAATGCCGCACGTAGTACCAACTTCACCTCGAACACAGCTCCTCCCAGCTCACAACACTCACCAAACTCCTAACTTAACTAGCTTTCCTTCTTGAGACTATAACGACCGAACCCTCTCATGTCCTAAGACCAACTGCCCTTCCTCAACAGCAACACCCCCGCCAACTATCCAAAATCTGGGCTCGGTACTTTCCCACACTATTTTTTTGTAAACTTCGACTTTAAACACATTTTTCTATTTCTTAATTGCTTTTACGATTCACAGCTGGTTGCAATAACGCGCCCTCGCTTTAACTTTCTCAGAATTTGTAAAGAACTATGGGTTTCGATTGTCTAAACATTTCTTTCAAGCGACGACGGCTGCCATAAGTGACCATTTGCGTGTGCCATTAAATAGGAATGGAATGGACTTCTAAGAGGTTCTAAACTATTTTACAAGTGCAAAGAATTAGGATATCTTGTTATTTATTAGGGTAACGCGTCAAGCTGTCAGACCATAAAATTAAGATTTAATGTGTTTCGTAAAGTGGGCCGAACCACGTGCATGGTTTTAGAATAAATATAATATTTTGTTATTAAATAGGAATAAGTGACAGACAGTCACATTCCCCCCTCTGAAAATCAGACGCGTGACGCAGTACAGCGGATGAGCTTTCATAATAGGTGAAGCAATGCCTATCCATGAAAGTAATTAAAGTATATACCCATAGGTATGCTAAGTTCATTTAACCAAGCAGTTAAGCTCAATCCAGTTGGAACACGAACCCGATAAGATGCAATGTCTGCTATAATTTTGTACTGCTTCGCAGAAGCATCTTCTTAACTTATTTGTCTTAAAAGTACTCCTGTCACCTTAATGAGGTTACACTACCGCGCTTCAAGTATGTTCCGAGAACCTGTGCATGCTTATAATGTAGTTTTACATACCAGGGTCTCTTTAAAGAGTACTTGTGCTATCGAGCCACGCTACCTGCGGTGCTCCCTCGTTCTAAACTCAGCCTATCGCGGTTGCCGCTGGACAGAGGCCTTTCCTTGTGCACCTTAACGCTGAGTCAGCTTAGTCAGCTGTCGGCAGTCATATCCGAAAACAGCTGAAATAGTCCGCACATAAACATATTAGAGTGTATTCCAATAACATGCCCCCCTCTGATTCTAAGAGGTTAGAGCAGGTTTCAATAAGAATCGGAAAGTTATACTTATTAGAAAATATAGGTATCCTTGATTGTGCAAACAATTATTGGTTTAGTGTAACAAAAGGTGTTCTTTTATTATTTTTTTATTTATAAATTATAAAGTAGAGCAGCTGAAATAGTCCGTGCATGAACATATAAGAGTTTATTCCCATAAGACGCCCGCTCCGATTCTAAGAGGTTGAAACAGTTTTGAAATCCGATAAGAGTTGGAAAGTTAAACTGATTAGTAAATATAGATACCTATCCTAGACGACTGTGCACACAATAAACAACCCTAGTGTGACAAAAGATTGTCAATTTCTCCCTCTAATTATGAAATATTGACAAGAAGATTTTCTAGCATATGGAAAGTAATAACTATAGTACCATTGCCTTTAAACGTAATGATTATAAGTGAGATAACAAAATCATACCGCGTAGGTTATAACGGGTCACTGAAGTATCTAATAAATAGTGAAACTTAGCTTCGTAACAGGAGCCACGCTACAGCCACTGCTGTTGAAGTCAGCCGATGTCAGCAGATTTTGTAGAAACTTGAAACCAAGTGCGACGCACAAACCAGAGATTTAGACATAGCGTAGTCGCAGCCAAGTGGAGACTTAAATATCCTGGAATTTGAAATAAGGCCAAACGAGTATCTATTCAATTATATGACATGCGCTGTATACTGCAAAGTTAGAAATATTTATGTTAACTTCCTATGATGATGGTTAATGTACCTTCTCGGTAAATTAATAGTCATTTACAAAATGCTAGAAGCTTCACGCTTCGTAGGTCTTAGATAATAATAAAATTAGGTTTAATCATAGTTAAGAGCGAGTTCTACAACGAAACTCACTCGCTCACACACATAATATGTTTAACTAACGCGTAAACATATTTCATGTTCAAATACTATCAGATACTAAACTCACGTTTGCTGGGAGACGAACCCATTACCTTAGTAGCACAAGAGCCCAAGTAACAATCATACCATCGCCTACTTAATAAGAATACGTCCTTGCATGTGGGAATCGAACCCACTCTACTTAGCATCGGAGCTAAAGCCATACACTCTACAATTATGCTAAACTATTCATGCGGGGATTGAACCCACAAGCCGTGACTCAGTAATCAAAGTAATCATCACAGAATTCATGTACTGGGAATCGAACCCTCAAAACAATTGCAATGGAATCTAAACACATCACCTAACAAATCGTGCGGGGTTTGAACCCACTACGCGTAGTAAGCATTCAACCACCATTATCAAACCTTAACTTTATTAAACATAAATTATTGTAGCCGTTGTAACTGTTGCCGTCTCTAGCAATTAATAGAAACATAAAATTACGTTGTATTATTGTTCACGTTGTGTTTTTGTTGTAGTAACCCTTAAGTAGTTCTTTCTCGTTGCACTGAATTGAATCAGTACATTTAATGACGAGAATCCTGGTCACGGCACCACATGTGACGGTACCTAAATTACCCTAGGCTGATAATTTTTTAGTTTTTCCTAATTATGTTAATATTAGCGTTAAGGTCGGTTTCCCCCTAAGGGGAAAAGGCCGCACTCCAACCCCGTGCGGCCCTGTAGAGCTCGTCACCAGACTTGGTCACTCTCCCACCGATAATAGAAGTGAATTCCCAAATTTATAGAAGCCAAATGCCTTGATATTATTAATGAGGCAGGGAAACCGTGTATCAATATTAGACGATACTTGGGAATTCATAGTTATGAAATATATTGGAAGTGATTTTAGAAAGCTAAATAATAGAGGGATGCAGAGTAAATTATTATATCAACTTGTGAGTAACCCAAACGCTAGCGCGTAACAGGTATTTGATCAGTCGTAACTCACACAATACCTCGCATCTACACTCGGAGTACTCAGAGATATACTTCCATAAAGTGACGCAAGTGGCTTTATAGCGGCATAGCGTCGACATCATGCTCTTTTGGAGTCATGGCCCCTAGCAGTTCTCTCGAACTGATAAACGTGACGAAGCGGCTTTTCCTGCGGCAACCGTGCGACTGTCCTTGTCTAGCAACGGAGCGGCTAGTTCTAGCGGCATTGCGTCTGCATCATGCTCTTAAGGAGACATGGTCCCTATCAGTCCTTAGACTGGATATGAGATAGTTGTGGTCACCCAAACCCCCGGAAGTTCACTCTTTGCACAACAAGCATATTTGCAGGACACGTGCTCATGTCAGTCTGACCGAGTTATTAGTATAAGATAAAGAATATAATAATTCTTTTAATTACTAGATAATTTGAGTTGAGAAATCAAAACTCGAGGATTATTACTAAATAAAGTTTAGAGTTCTAGTATCGGCCAAAGGCAACGAATACAACATTCAAGAATTACTAGTTATGAGAGTAGAGTATCAAACTCAAGCATTATTAATAGAGTTGTGAATCAACTCTCTTGAAAGTCTATAGACAGCCCCAAAGAGCCCACCCGTCACCACTTCCTAGTGTTTATGCTTGGGAGAAGAAGTGGCGCAACAAACTCCCCAGCAACACGTGTCTGTCTGATTAGTTATAATGACTATCAACTCCATCAGCCTAGGATAACTATAATAACTAAAGGCTCACCCAGTCTCACCAACAGACACTAACACATACTAAGTTAAAACTAGATGATAGAATAATAATAAACTAAATCTGTGCTTCAACACAACTATATTTTACTTATTTAATATTAACTCGTTCTCGTACAACAGCCCACTTGGACAAGACCTCTGGCACTCAATAATTCTCCTAACTTTCTTAGCCTAGCCTTACACCGACCGTTTCCTACCGTGGTCTGTCTTCCTTCTCGCAGGTAGCGCTAATAATACCTGTAATAGAATCTTCATAATGTGAAGAGGTAAGGGAATCGTTACGCTTGCGCTTTAATCAATCAATAATAGCTACGTTAATGTATCTGTGTATGATGTACCCATTTCAGTGAGACGGGGAACCGTTTTACAACGTTTGTCTCTTTGTACGTGTTCTACTAAACCTAACGCATAAAACCTCTGAGACAATATACGATTTTAGTAGAACATGTTCCCTAAGCACAATATAAATGTCTTACTCAATCCTAGAGACAGTGAACTACGAAGCCCAACTGCCATTGAGTGAGACAAGTATTGAGTATAGAGTTCTAAACGCGTATTTATGTTAATATCACCTTTACGGCAGCCTAGCCCCATTTCTAAAATAACAGAAAATATTGCACAAGCGTACCGTAGACTCAGTCTGTAGCAAAACTCAATGCGATCGTACTCGGTGTCTGCCGAGGTGGTAATTTCGTCACCTCACATCTCCTTAATCTTCCCATTTCGAGGATACAGTGCGGCTGTCAGCGGCAAAGCGTCCAAATTGACGTGTTTCGATAAATAGTGTCGATTTAGAAATTGGCGTACCATATGCCGGGTGTAGGTTTTATCGAGACACGGTCCCTAGCGTTCTTAGAACGACTACCAATCCAGTTTGGGGAAATGTGTGAAGCCTAACCCCTCTCCCCGGAGATGCGCGTACGACGAGCCTTTCGTAAAGAGTTGTGTGGCCAAACCTTTTTGGAAGCAGTAATTATCACTAACGTTTGATTGTTTTATAATGCCGATTTAGATCAAACTCAAACTCAAACTCAAACTCAAATCATTTATTTCAATTAAACCATTTACAGGCACTTTTGAATTGTCAAGGAGTCGGTCAGTCAGAAATATGAAGCTAGTTGCCCATTCCAAAGCGTAGTAGGTACCTATGGAGAAGAACGGGCAAGAAACTCCATGGACACTCTTTTAAATAATAATGTTTTTACATATATCTTAGTTACATCGATTAATGTTGTTCACTATAAGTGAGAACGATGTACAAAAAACCGTACACGTTAAAAGCGTCCAGAGTGCATCAAAACATAATTAAAAACAATCCAGCTAATAATTTATTAAAATAAGCCCTGGCAGCTAAGAGATGACCAGTCCCAACTGACGGCGCCCGTTCACGAACATGACGCATGGATCAGCACCATTCAGCTCAACCATTTTGAAGGGAGCTAAATGATCCGACACACGCGCCACCGTCAGCGAGACATTTGAGTGAGCATGACATACTATCAGCCGCCAAGGCACATTCAAGTCAATCTATGACATTACCCGGTAAATGGTAGCTCTATAGTACAAAGTACTCACATCTGTGCAATGCATCTATATAATAAAAAGGAGATTGAGTTTATATAATGCAAATAAATTCTTACTATCTTCAGCAGCTTCAACAGTGATTCGAATGTCAATTAATTAGTTGTGGTGTGGAGCAGGACCGGCATTAAGCCAGGCATTTTTATCAGTTATGTAGTCCTCCAACCTATAATATGCCTGCCTGAATAGTGTGCGTTTGACAAAGGATTTGAATTTTGTCTCATTCAGTTGAAGTATGTGGGGAGGTATTTTATTATAACATTTTAGACAGTACCCCATGAAAGATGAGTCTACTTTAGCCAGTCTGAAACCTGGTTGAACTAATAGGTCCCGATTTCTAGTACTATAATTATGTCTTTCACCTCTTTTACTGTAAAGATGTAAATTTTTTCTTACGTACATGATGTTTTCATAGATGTATTGACAAGGTACAGTCATGATGTTAATATCCTTAAACAATTCCCTTAGAGAATCGCGCCTGCGGAGATTATATACGGCTCTGATGGCTCTTTTCTGCAGAATAAAAATAGACTCGATGTCTGCAGCCCGTCCCCAAAGCAAAATACCGTAAGACATGATACTATGAAAGTAACTAAAATAGACCAGCCTCGCGGTATCTACATCAGTAAATTGACGGATTTTTCTGACAGCGTAAGCTGCTGAACTTAGCCGTCCTGCTAGAGATGTTAAATGAGGACCCCATTGTAGCCTTGAGTCGAGCGTGATCCCCAAGAAAACCGTTTTATCGACGAATTCTAGCTTCTCTTGATTCAATACTATCTCACAATCACTACTCTTGACGTTTGGTAAAGAAAATCTTATACACTTAGTTTTATTTCCATTTAGTACTAAATTATTAGCCGTGAACCAATTTTGGACCAGCAGTAGGGCGTTATTTACGTCGTCAAAATTTGAAGCACGTCTATCTACCTTAAAAATTAAGGAAGTATCGTCAGCAAATAACACCATTTGTGGTTGATTTATTAATAAATGGAGTAGGTCATTAATATATACTAAAAAGAGGAAAGGACCCAATATCGAGCCTTGTGGAACACCCATTTTTACCTTTAAACCAAGTGAATTGACACCATTTATTTGAACTTGCTGTTGTCTATCATTTAAATAAGATTTTATTAAACTAAGCGCAAGTTTTCCAAGTCCGTAATGCTCAAGTTTCAAAAGCAGGGTTTCGTGATCGACGCAATCAAATGCCTTGGAGAGGTCACAAAAGATTCCTATGGCGTCTTGAGCATCTTCCCACGCGTTAAAAATATGTTTTAATAAGGTAACACCAGCGTCGGTCGTACAACGCCCTTTGGTGAAACCATACTGTTGCTCGTGAAGGATTTTATTAGTATTAAAATGATTGAGCATCTGACTAAGCATTATCTTTTCAAAAACCTTGCTGAAAACCGGCAACACGGACACAGGTCTATAATTATTAGTGTCTTTACTGTCCCCGGATTTGAAAAGTGGTATTACCTTACTGTATTTCATTAGATCCGGGAAGACTCCTTGATCCACACACAAATTAAATATTAAGGCTAAGTAAGGTGCTATAGTTTCAATTATGGAGGTACAGACTTTAATAGACATTCCCCAAAGATCTTCGGTCAATTTGATCTTGATTTGCTTAAAAGATTTTATTACTGTTAAGGGGTTAATATGCTTAAAGTTAAATTCAATCGGGCAGGCAGAAATATTCGCCCTCATTAAATCAAAAGCACGCGAGGGCGAAGAATTTAAGATTTCAGTGGTTTTTAGTGGGACACTGGTAAAGAAATTCACAAATTCCTGAGCAACTTTTTTGTTATCGCAAATGAGACCACGTGACGTCTCCAGTGTGTAATCAGAATTTTGCTTTTTGATCCTGTTCGTTTCATTATTGATAATTTTCCAAACCGTCTTTATTTTATTGTCTGCTGATTTTACCTTGTTGCTAATGTATAAGGCTTTAGCTGCCTTACAAGTGTTCTTAAAATTTTTTGAGTAAGAAGCAACATACTTATTAAAAGTTTCCGTGTTAATATAAGGCTTAAGGCCATACAGCTCGAAAAGTTTTTCCCTACTTTTCCTAAGTCCTTTAGTTGCCCAGTCACTAAATAAAAACTTAGGGCTGATACTTTTAGACTTCTTCTTAAAAATATTATTAAACTCGGTTTGAACTACCGAAAAGAATTCTTTATACAAACTATTAACATTATTCATTGTAAGGTCCTGATTACTTAACTTACAAATTAAAGTGCTTTTAAATTTATTTAAATTGACAAATGTTATTGGTCTGGATTGTATCTGCACTTTTTGTATCGCTATGTTGGACTCAAAAGTTACGGTTTGACCGCTGTGATCTGAAGGGAGATAATTAACGATAGCTTTATCTAAATAGTCGCAGCAACAAAATACATTATCAATACATGAAACAGAAGTTGTAGTTGTTCGGGTTGGTTCCAAAAACACATTTGACAAATTGAATGATTTAAACAAATTCAATAATCTACTGGTATTTGAATTATTTTCTAAAATATTAATGTTAAAGTCTCCACAGATAATAACTGATTTATTACCAGTTGCAAGTTTAGCCAAAACATCTTCCATTACTGACTCAAATATAGAGAAGTTTTGATAATTTGGGGGTCTGTAAACGCACACTATAACATGCTTATCTAGCTCAACACAAGACAGTTCAACGCTATGTTCAACCGATAGTTCAACTATGTCTTTACGAGCTTTTGATTTTATACAACGTTTAATTAGGATTAGTGAACCACCACGCAGCATTGATTTTCGGTTAAAACAACTGGCCACATTATAATTCTCGTAATTAATTAACATTTCAGAATCTTTTAACCAATGCTCAGTTATGCAAATAATGTCAAACATTGTTTTTTCTAAAAACAATTCAATTTCCAATTGTTTGGAGTTAAATCCTTGAATATTTTGATGAAATAATTTCAAGGATTTCTGCTTAGCCCCTTTTCTACAGTTAACTATTGTGGTGCTAGAAAATACCTTTTTGTTTTTAAGTGGAACTGTAGTATTATTGGTACCTTCTGTTGTCTTACAAACTAGTTTAAATTATCTGAGCTAACCACCTCAACATTAGTACTATTACTAATAGTGGTGCTAACTAAAGGTGACTTCGACATACTACTTATGTCTGGGTTAATAATAAAAGCTAATAGTCTAGCTATTTGACGTCTAAAACTAATCGGCAGATACACAGTATCTCTAGTCGACTTTAGCTTTTCAACAAAAATGTTGGTGTCAAAAAATACAAACTTGTCACTATGGTGACTAACTAAGAAATGCATGTAATTATTTAGCATGTGAATGTAGTTGTTTTGCCTATTTGACAATTGCTCAAAGTATGGGAAAGCACACAAAATTACTTTCTTGCAATTTAACTTTAGTAGTTTGGTGACACTATCAGTGATGTCATCTTTTGTTACATTATAACTATTACCTATAAGTACTGTAATAATGCCATTTGGATCATATTCATTCCTAATTATTGAAGACATTATTTGTGTGTAGGAAGTCTGTGGCATACAGAAGTTTTGAGAAGAATGACTCAGGTTGTTGCTAAGTAATTTTCCTAACCCTCTTCCAAAACTATCAGAAAACATAATGGATAAGGAACCAACTTTACTAGTACAAGGGAGAGAGCTAGCTTCCGTCTGCACTACTTGCACTGGACCTTGTTCAATATCTGGAGTATCTATATTAGGAATGGAGACCTGAGCAAGTTCTGACTGGGACGGGTTCTCCGTTGCCTCAGGTTGGAGCTTGCCAAGTTCGGATTTCCTTTGCAATGAACATTGAGGGCCGCTGAGAGTCAGCAGGTCCACTTTGACTGCTTTAGAATTGCACATGTCCACTAACTCATTTGCAGCAAGGATGTGCTCCTGAATTTGTTTTTCAGACCTTACATACTTAGTATACAGTGAATGAATTGACTCTTCCAGTACCTGAATTTCAGACTGCAAGCGTTGAGTATCAATCTCATAAATGTTTTTGCTGTCTTCTAATTTAATTTGGTAGTTATTTAATTTACTTTTAAGAATACCACGTTCCTTTCTTAGTTTAATATTATTGGAACTGTGTTTTTGTTGATTCCTAAATTTATTGCATTTATTTATGATTTTATTTAGTTTTGCATATTTTTTTATTTTATTTTGACTTACTTTATAACTACTATTATTATGTTTTAATATAGAATCTTCAGTAAGGTCTATTGTTATTAAGGACTGAGGGTTGCAATTACTATGAAATAATTCCTTGTATAAGTTATTTGTTTCCTTAGCTTGAGTACATTCCTTTTGTTTCTGGAATTTATTTATTTGTACATTTGCATAAACTAATTCTTCTTCTAGGTCCCTAACCTTATGCAAAGCCTCCTCATATAAGTTACTGCAGTTGTTGAAACCATCTGTAATTAACCGCAATTTGTCCCGTTCATCAACAACATCCAGGTATTGTCGATGTAGGTCTACTAGCTCCTGTTTTAAACTAGTATTTTTGTAAACAACCTTCTCGACTTCTTTCTCACTATCCTCTATTTCCTGTAACAGCTGTTCACATTTACTGTTAGCAGCCTTAAGATTTTGTAGGGTTGTTTTCAATTTAAGCTCCAACTCCTGAGTTGCAGCCTTGCGGGTCATCACAGGCATGGTTTCAGTTCAGGAATAAGTACTGAAAGTAGAATGAAATAAACGGTGAAAACTAATTAGATAGTCAAACCAAAAGGGAAAGCTAGAAATGAAAGAAAAAATGGGAGAAGTTAGTGTTGCTTAAAAGGAAATGAGGTAGTCTGCTGAATCTTATTGAAATGCAACTGATTTGCTCAGATCAATACAAATTTACATTTATTCTATTGACTTTACTTTACTTTTTACTTTTGCATAAGTGGGTAGAATGCCTATGTTGGTATGATCGACTTTATAGCATATGTTGTTTTAAATGAACTGAGAGTATTTACGGTTCTGCCTTCCGTATGTGGTTGCGCATATTACAGGTCAAAGTCGTCAAAAGTCGAGCGTCAGTGCTCAGTGTCAAATAAAGTGGAAGGCCTTCTCCGTTTCCCTATAATCAAACGCAAATGACAAATATCTGTCAGGGTATGGATTAGGAGATGGACAAGTAATACAATAGAAAATAGAGTTAATTAGTAGCGCTATGTCACTATGCTGGAATAAATGATTATTAATAGCTCTGCAGCGATATTATCTAAATGTTACCTACGAATCATAAAACAAATCAGTCTACGAGAACAATACAATGGAAAAGGCACATTATTAGTAAAGAGTTTAACACTTACCAATGATATCTTTGTAGGGGATTAGATTACTACTCACGAAATGCCGCACGTAGTACCAACTTCACCTCGAACACAGCTCCTCCCAGCTCACAACACTCACCAAACTCCTAACTTAACTAGCTTTCCTTCTTGAGACTATAACGACCGAACCCTCTCATGTCCTAAGACCAACTGCCCTTCCTCAACAGCAACACCCCCGCCAACTATCCAAAATCTGGGCTCGGTACTTTCCCACACTATTTTTTTGTAAACTTCGACTTTAAACACATTTTTCTATTTCTTAATTGCTTTTACGATTCACAGCTGGTTGCAATAACGCGCCCTCGCTTTAACTTTCTCAGAATTTGTAAAGAACTATGGGTTTCGATTGTCTAAACATTTCTTTCAAGCGACGACGGCTGCCATAAGTGACCATTTGCGTGTGCCATTAAATAGGAATGGAATGGACTTCTAAGAGGTTCTAAACTATTTTACAAGTGCAAAGAATTAGGATATCTTGTTATTTATTAGGGTAACGCGTCAAGCTGTCAGACCATAAAATTAAGATTTAATGTGTTTCGTAAAGTGGGCCGAACCACGTGCATGGTTTTAGAATAAATATAATATTTTGTTATTAAATAGGAATAAGTGACAGACAGTCACACAATCCTGAAAATAAAATCGTAGAAACTCCTACGTCAATTGGTATACAAAGTTCTGACACAGTTCGGATTTGTTACTGCAAAAGTAAGAAACAAAATTGCTACATACTTTGTAACAACAGCAATAACAGTTACGCTTGAATAAGCATCTAAAAATGCGAAGCGGAGTAGTAACCTAGTGGTAGTTCGAACCCAGGCAGGCGCTTTATTTTGTGTAAATCGTTTCATCACCTTTGCTCTCAAAACGGTGTAGGAAAACATCTTGAGAAAACCGGCAGGTCCCTGAACCAAACATTCGATTTCAAATACATCTACCAACCCGCACTAGACCCGTGTGGTAGATTACAGCCCACTTCCCCTCGCAGAGAGGAGGGCTGTGTCTCAGCAGTGGGAATATTATAGGCTGGCTATGTAAGCGTCTAAGCTATCCTGCTCTAAAGTCTGAGAGAAAAGCTAATTTTATTTAAGAAAGGCTAGACCTAACTTGTTCAGACAAGTTATGCTCCGCTAAGGAGAATTATAGCTAATAGAATTTACGCGCGTTTGTGGAATACATTACTAGTTTTAATAAGAGGTGATGGGAGTCTTGATGATGTTTTTAAAGGACTGAACACCGTTTTTGCATTTTTTTTATTCGTTATGCTACTACATAACATACATTCTTATCCACGTATATACATACATACAGGGTATATAGGCGTAGTACGCCATAATATTGATACCAGGTTTGTTACCTATGGGGTTATTTAGGTATTCCCCGTGTATTGTTTCTCACCCTTAATTAATACATGTATAATATTGTTCAGGTAATTGGCAGAAAATTGACTGGAGATTTTTAAGAAGTAGGAATCTGAACCCCATTTTTTTTTTGTTGTTGTCTCGTTCAGGGTAATATAACTTAATCTGAGTGTTCACTCAAATTAAGTTAACATTCCCTAGCTGTCGGTAGTGCATCGCCAAGTTCGGCAATTTCCCACACATAATGTAATTTCAGTCACATTATTCAAATTAAAAAAGGAAATAATCAAATTATTCAAATCACCTTCACTTGTGTGCTCGAATAGTTTGTCATATTTACTGAACTATTTCCTTAAGTTGTGGACTTAAATTGTTATCGTCCGACCCTTATGTCCGTTAAATATATGCCTACATCCATAACATAAATACAAGGAACAAACACAAATTTGTTGTTCCCACTACCAGGCTCAAGAAAATAGGTGGCTCGTTTAAATGTCAATGTATGCGTTTTTAAAATAAACTTCCTAGCCACATTCAATAACTAAGCCTTAATAATTTCAATTCTTTTATAAAGCGGAAATTATGCCAGTAAACCTACTATACTGTTAAAGACTATATTGAAGACAAGAAGGGATTGAGCTGCTCCATTAAGTTTACACAGATATTGTTGGTGTTTAATTTGCAGTTTAACTATTTTTATTGTTTTCTTTCTATATTTGTAACTTTTCAGATAAACAATGACATGTATATATTTACTGTTTAAATTATGATATTGTTTCAACTTTTGTGAATGTGAGGACTATGTGGGTCATTGTAGCTGTATTTTTTTTTCTTTTGATGATGGTCTGGCTGTTTGAGTACTATAAGCGGCCTACCCAAATGTCCTTTATTTTGTATTGTTGGTCGAATCGTTGAGCTCCTTAGTTCTGAGTTTTAGCTGCACGATGAATGACAAATGCGTGCACTGACGGGACAGGTCTACTCATTCTGTGTGGTTCTTTCCTCAAAAGTCCATTTCAGACATCAATCCACATGGTCTTCACATGACCTGACCAAGATTATGTCTGGACTTTAAAAGAGACTGTGACCTCTGAGTTTGTTTCGGCCTTTCTTCTCAGAGTAGTCAGATAGGAACCGCCGATCTCATCTGTTTTTTAAATTATGATTGACGTGTAAAAGTATTTGAACAAACCTACTTACAGAAATAAATCATTTATCATTTATGTACATGTATACCTATGTATATAAGTCTGCCTCGTTGGTCTAGTGGTCGCAATCGCTACTGCTGAGCATGAGGTCCTGGGTTCAATTCCCAGGTCGGTGCCCGGTTAATGGCAACAGGCTCGCTCCCTATTACATGGGACTAAAACATGAATGGTGAAATGTGGGTGTAGTATAAGTACACCTCTGCCCAATCCTTCGGGCAAACAAGGCGTGATGTTATGTATGCATGTATATAACTACCTATGTATGCTATGTTTGGATTGCAAACCTGAACCTCATCCGCCCCGACAATAGTGTCGCTTTCGACAGTCCCGATAAGGCTGAATGTCTTGCCGACAGCCTAGAGTCCCAATGTTCTCCCAGCTCCCAACCAGTAGACCAAGCTCACCTAAACAAGGTCGACGCTGAAGTCGAACGAAGAGCCTCCCTCCCTCCCGTCGAAGACCCTGATGATCCTCTGCCTCCCGTCACTCCAGACGAAGTGCACGACATCATTAAAGGGCTCCACGCTCGTAAGGCCCCCGGTTCGGATGGTATTACCAATAAGGTATACAAACTCCTTCCTGCCCCGCTAATAATGCTTATGACCGCCATCTTCAATGGCGCCTTGAGCAACAACATCTTCCCACAATCATGGAAAGAAGCCACCGTCATCGGTATCCCAAAGCCAGGCAAGCCAAAGTCTGAGCCCTCCAGCTACCGCCCTATTAGCTTACTCAATGTCCTCGGCAAAATCTACGAGAGGCTTATTTATAAGCGTCTCAAAGACTACGCCGAAGCAAAGAGCCTCATACCCAACGAGCAGTTTGGATTCCGTAGCCAACACTCGGGCACCCAACAGGTCCACCGTATCGTAGAGCACTTATGCGCTGGTCTGCAGCGTAACGCGACGACGGGTGTGCTATTCTTCGACATAGCGAAGGCCTTCGACAAAGTCTGGCACAACGGCTTGATATACAAGCTCTACCAACTAGGAGTGCCAGATCGTCTCGTGCTCATCTTACGAGACTTTTTGTCGAACCGGACCTTTCGCTATCGCGTCGAGGGAGCACTCTCGTCCCCTCATCCTATTCGCGCCGGTGTCCCTCAGGGTTCCGTACTATCTCCTCTCGCCTTCACGCTGTTCACTAGCGATATCCCAAAAAGTAAAAAGGCTCAGTTGGCTCTCTTCGCCGACGACACTGCCGTTTACTATACCGGTCACTGTCCCAACGCTATAGCTCGTACTCTCCAAACCTCCGCAAACGTCTTAGGCGCTTGGTTCCGGAAATGGAGAATCGAGGTCAACCCCGATAAGAGTCAGGCGGTTCTCTTCTCGAGACGTCGTCGACTCCCTCCCCCACTTCCCAGCCCGATCACTATGTACGGCAAGCCAATCCCTTGGGAGAAGCAAGCCAAATACCTAGGCGTGATCCTCGATGAGAACCTTACCTTTAAGGCTCATATTAAGGCGGTTCGCGCGCGCGCCTCCTTCGCTCTTAGCAGGCTTCAATTCGTACTGACAGCCCGTAGTAAACTGTCCCTCAAATGCAAGCTCGGCATCTATACCGCAGTCATCCGTCCCATCATGACCTATGCCTGCGTTGTATTTGCGCACGCTCACCCACGTCATCTCCATAAGATGCAGACCCTCCAAAACCGTTTCCTCAGAAGGGTCACGGGTGCCCCCTTCTATGTCCGTAATATAGATCTTCACGTCGACCTCAAAATGCCAACCATAAAACAGTTCATGAAACGCTTATCAAAGCGTTTCTTCGACTGCGGCATTAAACATTCTAACCCCCTGATTACAGCGGCCGCCCGCTACACTCCCTCTCGCATTAGCAGTATTCGCCGTCCAAGGCATACTTTAATCGACCCCGACGACGCCACTACCCTCCTCCAGGAGAGTAGTAAGGCCACTAGCACGCTACAAAAGCCCAAAACCCGATCGCCGTCCTACCGCCCTCGCCGCCGAGGCCCGCCGCGACGCCCAAATCGACGCCCCTCCCGACCCTTGCTCGAGCCAGCCCGCGCCGCTGAGCCTGTAACTTTAAATTCGTCCGTAAATAATATCAATCCTGATCCAGCTAGTCATTTGCTGCCCTCTTCCAGCGACGCCCTAAGCCGAGGTTCGTACCCCACAGGGGGTGCCCTTAGCGTTGTCGCTTAGTTTTAGTTAGTATATAAGTTTAAGTCCTGGCTGGAGGCCTTAATTTATTAGGGAATCCACAGGCAAGTCCGCTTAAGCAGACGACAACCGCATAGGTTGACCTGCGAGATGCCAAACAAACAAACAAAAAGCAAACCTGAACGCTGCTCCGGTAACTTCGTGTTAGTTATATTATCTTATGTAATTTTGACGTTCGAAAAGTGCTGACTCTCAGCCTAGTTTGAATAAATAACTTTTGATTTTGATGTTTGATTTAGATTGTCTTCTCCGTTTAGGAAACTTATTCTTTTGGGCCATGACTTTGTATTTTATGTTTGACTAGTTTTATGTATGATTTGCCAGTAGGAGTAAACGGATTAGTCTCTTATTCAGAAGGGTATCGTTGTTGATATTTGGATATTTTCAAATAACTAAGCTATTTTGTTGAATTATTTATTTCTTATTGGTAAATAGGTCTCTTCCAATGTACATATTTAGGTGAATCGATTCTACAATTAAAACATTTAAAATTGTTTTATGTTAACTATTTAGAAAACAAAGAAAGACAGAAAAAAACTATAGAAAAAACCGTTTATTTGCGGTACCATGACGCAAAAAAGAACAAGTACTCAAAACGAAGAAAAGGTTGTGGGAAATATGCGTCACAAATACGCATAACGGCATTCGCTCATCATAATGCTGCGAACCTATGCAAGAAAGAGTCCAAGCGCTGGCTTTCAGCGACAGCCGGCGCTGACGTTATGACGTCGACCGATGCAGCAAACAATTATTAAGACGATGTACCGATACAGCGTACCGGTACTTTAAGAAAAATACTATAATATAATTTAAAATTAAACTTTCCCAAGTATGCAACCTGAATACCAGTATTTTACATGGAGCCACTGCCTTTCTGACCACGCAACCCAGTTACTGGGTAGTACGGTACAGACTGGCTGTCACAAAACGACAAAGATTCACGAATGACAGCCGGGACCATCAGCTTAACGTGTTTGCCACGCCACGGAGGGGTCTTGGTATGTAAAGATGGTCACTCATCCACGGACCAACCGCGGCAAGCGTAAGTTAACCTGATCGGTCACCCGTTCTGCTGTTATTACTTAGCCACAAGCCCCACGATAGCATATAACGTCTGCCCCAATTAAGAATTTAATTAAAAATAAATGACAACAAAATATATGGCATTAACCTTTCTGGCATTACAGGCGTGATGTTGTGTTATGTATTTTGTTTTCACCCAACAAAAATAGCAAATAAGAATTTAAATCAAGGAAATTGTCATTTTTGAGATATTTGGAGTTCGTCGCCTTCAACAACACACTGTAGGGCAGGAACCTATTTCCAATGAAATTGGTATAGAAATACAAATCTGGTGAGTCGATAAAAACACTCTGTTGGCAAATTTTAATTTAATTGTAATTAAGTAGCAAGTATTTAATAGATTTATCATCACGATATTCTTTGAATGTGTTAAGAATTTAATTTTACACTGAAAATAATTAAATTTCTTCCGTACCTTTCTAACTTACTAATAAATAATGAATTCCAGTAACTTTATTTAATTAAATCTTAAAACAAAACAAGTTTTCAGCGAGTCGCTTTGATTTTAAGATTGCCCAAAATTGTCGTGTGAACGGAATGTGTAATTAATTTCGAACAGGCAGAAATGGGCAAAATCTATTTAACTTTCCTGGAACGAACTATGAGTTGCAAAGTTTTGATTAAAAAATAAAATACATAGTCCCTAAATGTACCTAAATGTGAAATCACTTCACATGTCGACAAACACATGTAACACTTTTGAAAGCTGGTTGTGGATAAATTTAAGGTAAAACGTGTGAGGAATGTGAAAATGGGTGCCATAAAATGGTCCAGACACCATTCTATGACATAGAATTTAATGTCGTCAGTGTCACTCAAACCAGCGTACGCATTTACGATTTTGAAAGCATTGTGACTGTTTAATGAAAAAACTCATAAACGAAATGTAAGCCGAAATGTAAGCCAGTTTCCTTCCGGTAACAAGGATTCTCGTGTTCTGGGGCGTGAATTTGAGCTCTTCAGAAACAACCTATTTTTTTTTATTGTACAGAAAAAACTTAATAATAATATTTAATGGATAATTACAGCCAAATAATAAGTTTCAATTGTAAATCTATGAAGAGATCTTTAGAGGGAATCAGAACGTTATGCCAAACAGCTGATGTGGTAGCCCTCCAGGAGACTTGGCTGATGCCACATGACCTGCCGCTGCTCAACACGATCGATGACAAGTTTGGGTGCACGGGCACGTCTGCGGTCGACACGGCGGCGGGTGTAATCAGCGGCCGGCCTTATGGCGGCGTGGCCCTGTTGTGGCGTGAGAGTGCGTTTGAGTCTGTGTCCGTGATAGAATGTAATAACGTGCGGGTCTGTGCGATAAAAGTTACTGTGTGTGGTAGGTCAGCAGTAGTCTTTAGTGTATATATGCCTACAAACTCGTATGACAACCTACCTGAGTTTACCGCGTGTTTTGGTGTGATTCGATCGATAATTGAAGTGGAGGAGAACAATGGAGTTGAGGCCTTTTATATACTTGGCGATTATAATGCCCACCCGAATGAATTGTTTTACAGTGAAATGTTGAACTTTTGTATGGATCTTGATTGGCATTGTATAGATTTAAATATGTGTCCTAAAACTACCTATACATTTTATAGTGATGCTCACGGCTGTACTAGATGGTTGGACCACTGCATCGTCACAGAGTCAGCACAGGATTCAGTGATTAGTGTGACTGTGCGCTACGACGTGTATTGGTCGGACCACTATCCACTCGTAGTGGAATGTAACTTACATAAGCTTAAGCCTAGAGGTAATGATTTGTTAGCGGAAAAACCTGTGAACCGTGTCGTGTGGGGTGAGAGACAGGCAAAACAAATTAATGAATACCATGACATTTGTCATTCCAAACTACGGTTGATAGATTTTCCGCTGGAGTTAAATAAATGTTGTGATGGTTTTTGTACTATGAAGGAACATCACTCAGTTCTTGATAAACTATATGTGCAAATTACTGAAACGTTATCACGAGCGGCTAGTCAAACTTATAGAAAGAAGTGTCCCAGGAAGGGAGGTTATGTCAGTGGATGGAATAAGCACGTAGCGGACCCTCATCGGGAGGTGCGGCTTAAGTTTCAAGTGTGGAATTTAGCTGGGCGACCAGCTAATGGTCGTATCTTTGATGAGATGTCGGAGGCGAGGAAACATTTTAAAGCTAAATTAAAGTGGTGTCAGAATAGTCAAGAGCAACTTAAAACTGACATCCTCGCATCCGACCATTCCTCTAAGGATTTCAAAAGTTTCTGGAAACGTACTAAGAAAATGAACGTTGGGCCAAACCTCCCGATGAGTGTCAATGGTTCTGATAACCGCAGTGACATTGCCAAGGCGTTTAGAGAGCACTTTACTGTGAAATCTCCCTTGGGTCCCTCGTCTGGTGATGTGAGCGGTGGTGAGCCCGTTGTGATGGGGCAGAATGTAAAGATACCTGCGAAGACTGTGGCTAAAATTATTAGTAAAATGCAGCGTGGAAAATCTCCTGGTCACGATGGGCTCAGCATCGAGCATTATAAATTTGCGGGGGTTCATTTGCCGCGAGTACTGTCTATGTTTTACAGTCTGTGCATAGGTCACTCGTATTTGCCGGAGCCGCTAATGCGGACCATTGTCGTTCCTATAGTTAAGAATAAGACGGGGGATACGTCTGACATTGGTAACTACCGGCCCATATCACTCGCTACCACAAGTGCCAAGGTACTTGACAGTCTGCTGAATAGTCGCCTCACTGCACAAGTTGAGTTGCCCAGTTCGGGTTCAAAGCAGGAGTCTCAACCGAGAGCGCTATTCTGAGTCTGAAGCGAACTGTCATGTACTACACAGCGAGAAAGACGCCGGTATACGCGTGTTTCCTCGACTTGTCAAAAGCATTTGATCTGGTGGTATATGACGTGCTGTGGGACAAGTTGAGGGGCGCGGGTGTGTCGGCGGAGTACACCTCCATTCTCAAATATTGGTACTCTAATCAAAAAAACCGGGTGAGGTGGGGGGGTACTCTGTCGGACGAGTACGGGCTAGAATGCGGAGTAAGACAGGGGGGGTTGAGCTCGCCTCTTCTTTTTAACCTGTATATCAACCGGCTTATCGAGCGACTGAGCGGTACACATGTCGGCTGCCACATTGATGGAACCTGTGTCAACAATATAAGCTATGCAGACGATATGGTGCTTCTCAGTCCATCGATAGGTGGGTTGAAAAAGTTGTTATTGACCTGCGAGGCCTATGCGGAGGAGCATGGGCTAATATACAACTCGAAGAAAAGTGAACTTCTTGCATTTAAAGCACCTAAGCAGCAGCCGCGCAGTGTTCCACCCATATGTCTAAACGGCATAACACTTAAGGTTGTCGATAGTTTTAGGTACCTTGGCCACATTGTCACGAGTGACCTAAGAGATGACGCAGATATAGAGAGGGAGCGCAGGGCGTTGTCTGTGAGGAGCAATATGCTTGCCCGCAGGTTCGCTCGTTGTACTACAGACGTCAAAGTTACCCTTTTTAAGGCGTTCTGTCAATCATTTTACACGAGTGGCCTGTGGGTGTCATACACGCGCCGAGCATACAACGTCCTGCGTGTTCAATTTAATAATGATTTTAGGATGCTGTTGGGACTGCCATGGCGTTGTAGTGCTTCTGGAATGTTTGCAGAGGCTCGCACAGATGGTTTTCATGCCATCATGCGAAAGAAAGCGGCCTCGTTACTACAGCGCCTGCATGGTAGTGACAACAGCATTCTGAAAATGATCGCGTCCAGAGCGGACTGTCCCTTTCAGGGGCACTGGGTGGCCACAGTAGTAGGCCTTAATAAATAGTTAATTTTGTAAAAACTAACAATACTAACCTAGTAACCTAAGCACTATTGTCACTAACATCAATATACTAACAAAATATGGACTTAAGGTCTGAAATAAAGTTTTATTTAATTTAATTTATAATCGACTGAGAACCCAAACCGTTTACCAGCCTTCCTGTTTCCCATAAGAAGCCTAACTTTTTTAATTTTATATTAATATTTAATCTGTCTCGAAACCCCGGTAAAATTATTCCAGCCCATTTTCGTCTCTCATTTTCCTATCTTCATTGCCCTACGTCAAATCCTCTTAGACTCTAATGGCCACAATCGAAACTTTTTAAGTTCTTAACCATAAATCATGGGTTTAGCTTCAGAGTCATCAAGAGATGACGTCATGACAAATCGTCCAGATACCGCTAGCATTCATTAGGGACCGGTTTAGCCTATAAAAATTCGAGTTATGTCAGCTGTTTAGACATGGCGCACAATCGCACACTTTGCGACATGCGACAGCGACAGATCGGCGACAAGTCGACAACAAGCTGCGGCGAAGTTGCAACGACAGGCTGAGTTACTAGAGCGTACCTGTTCACCTATGGGTGGGAAATCTTCATTAAATGACTTTTCCCGCTCTAGTGTCAGACTTTTACTGACTAAAACCAACCTGTGTACCTTCAGTTGCCTTTTTTTTTGTTCCGGGGTGGAAAATCCTCATGGATGTGACCACGGTGTTCCATCTCACACCTACGTCGGGGTCGCGGAAACATAAAGTTCTTCCGCAACGCCGACTGGTACCGATGCCGGCCCGCCTCGGCGTGCCTCCTCTCGGGGAGGAGTGAGGTGTTTGACTCCCCCCGCAACGTCTAATAGGGGCGCGCGTGGAACACTACGCGCCGCCACCTCGGGTCCTGATGTATGGGGGTGGCGGACGTCCCCTAGTCCGCCGTTCCTGGACCCATTTAGGGGAAGAACGTTGTCCGCCCTCCGCCTACGCCCGATGCGCCTGCTGGGCGAGTGGACCAGATCTCTCTTACCCTTTCCACAGCCTGCTTCTGCGAGATTGAACTCACTACGGTCGGCAGCGACAGGTCACTGCCTACTTCTGTGATGAGGGCACGGCGCGGCTCCTCCCAAGCGGCACACTGGTGACGCAGTGGTGACACCGGGCGTCCGGCTCCCTGTTTATGCTACACAGGGACTTCTCGAATGCACCGAGAGCACCTGCGTCGCCCGGAACGACTGTTAGCCGTGCCTCCTCCCAAGCCATTCCTCTAGCTTTTTCAGTTGCCTGTGCCAGGGTCACGGTATCTCTTTCGAACAACCCGCGACCGAAACTAGCCGTCGATCAGGACCTGGATCTTACCGGACGGCGAGCGTCCCATTGCTCGCCGTCCACAAGCACGCGCCCTCGTTGGCCAGGAATCTACTGGCGATTCCCGACGCCCAGGTTGTCTCCTGCGGCGAGTAGGGCGTGAGGGTGCAAGGTTTGCCTCCCATCACGCGATTCCACCACTTCTATCGCAAGCATTACTGCTTTGCAGAAGGAAGTGATGGCTTCCCATTCACTCTCGCTCCGTACCATGGCCTGGACCAGGGCCCGACGCGAGCCTCCACAAGGACACGGCCGTATGCTTCACCGTGTCCTCCGGGCGATCCACACAATAGTGACACCCGGGCGTTTCCTCCCGCCTTATGCGAAACAGGAACAACCGTTACCAGTGAGGACCTGTGTCAGGCGGATGGTGAAAACGCCGTGGTGCCTCTCCTGCTACTCCTCAAAAAGGGACTTATCGCCGCTATTGTGGCGTGCCCAGCATTGAGTTGCGTCAATCGCTCCGTCCATGTTGCCGTGAGATCCCGCCGGAGTTCTGTCCGCTGTACCATGATTTCTCGCAGCAGTGGCGTTAAACCCCGGCGTTTTGCCTCCTCACGCCACTCCAATCGCGCAATCCGGCAAGGACGCTCGCCGCCTCGCAGGAGACCGTGTGGAATCCCCGGTCCAGATGGATGGCCATGACCCGTTGGAACGCGTTTAACCGGCGGCCTGGTCAGCGTCTCAAAGGACGCGCCGACACCGGTGCCCCGTAAAGGGCCATGGACCACACGATCCTCGCGTAGAGCCTCCGGTAAGAGGCGTTTGGAGCGACTCTTGCCTAATCCAGGGGGATTAGGCAAGAGTCACTTCAAAGCAGCCTCGGCACGCTCTGGTCTGGGGGCCAAACGTCGGAAATGCTCTACGAAGTTTCCTACATCTCGTAAGTCACGACCATTACCGCTTGGCCACCACTGCTCCCTGTTCCTAACAATCTTTGTCAATTTCCTTATTAAATACTAGTCTAGATAATAATTAGTAATTCAATAATAACGCAAACATCGTTCCAGTTCATTTCCGAATTTCCCATTAAATTATCGAATTAAACCGTGTTTGTGTTACACATGTTTCAGATTAATGGAACGTTCTACACAAAATTTAAATTGGAAACACATGCGTTCAGAGAATCCATTACCGGGCTCAGTACATTGGATGGTGAGTTATGAGAATATATTAGTATAAAAGTTATTTATTTTGTGTTACATTTCCAAAGCTCCATTTTCCTTGCGGAAGAAATGTTTTTATCTCGTAATTTTTGTAAAGAGTTTAATTTGGCTTCGGTCGTGTTTATGTACTGAAACTTTCTAAATAAGCATAACCTGGAACCCAGCCTTTTTGTGGCCTTCCACATTTGCAAGGAGAACTCATGAAAAAAAATTAAGGTCGGTTGCCGAGGTCGGTCCGTGAATGGGTGACCATTCATAACATCTCGAGACCCCTCCGTGCGTCGGGAAGTATGTTAAGCCGTTGATCCTGGCTGTAATTCGTGACCTTTGACAGTCTTTATAGGTATTCAGATGTCCGAATATCTTACAACCAGATTGGCAACCAGTGTTCGGGAGTTTTCTATTCGTTAAATTAATTGTAACAATACATAGTTTTATATTACATAAACGGTAAGTTATGTGAGAAACGTCATTCGCCCTACGCTAAGATTCATAATGTGACCGGAATGGGATGTCTTGGAATCACATTTACTGGCCATATTGAGGATGTCCTTCGAAATGGTCATGTCCGAAGCGCTCTTAAGTAGCTAGCATATATGTGTAGGATTATGTATTCAAATGAAAAGCTATCAGGATTTATAATTGAGTGTGACCTCAAATGGCGAATATAGACTTGATTTTAGGATTGTAACAGCAAAACTATTATGATTAAACATAAACCCACTTTGGGCTCTTCAGTGTTTCTTTCAAAGACTTATATTTTGTGTTTGGGATTGAGCTGCTCCAATAAATCTACACAGATAATGTTGATGTTTAAGATTATTTTGTGTACCTTTTTACTTTTATTATGATTTTTTCTATTTGTACCTACATAAACATTGACATATATTTGCTGTATAAAGTATAATATTATTTTAATTTTTGTTAATGTGAGGACCATGTGGGTCATTGTATTTTTCTTTATTTCTCTCAGTTAGTTTAAATGATGGTCTGGCTGTTTGAGTTCTTTATGCGGCCTACCCAAATGTCCTTTCATTTGCATTGTTCGTAGAATCGTTGAGCTCCTTAGTTCTGAGTTGAGCTGCACGATGATTGACAAATGCGTGCACTGACTGGACAGGTCCACTCAAATCTGTGTGGATTTTTCCTCAAAAGACCATTACAGATACCAGTCTACATGGTCCTCATTTGATCATATGATCTGATCAAGATTGTTTTTGGATTTTTATATACATTTTAACATTGATGGACATTAGCAATGCCTTTAACTCTGTCGATTTCGATATCCTTAAATCTTTCAATTTCTCTTCGTCTACTATTGGTTGGCTCGACTCCTATCTTAAAGGCCGCTTTCAGCGGGTTCGTCTCAAAGAGTCTTCTTCTGACTGGTGCTCTCTTACCGTTGATGTGCTTCAGGGTGGTGTTCTCTCTCCTCTTAATTTTTCTATTTTCATTAACTCTATCACCAGAGTTATCTCTTCCCACTTCCATGTCTATGCCGACACTCTTCAGCTTTTCTATCGGATTCGGAAGATGCCGTATCCGAACAGAGACCTGGATTTGATTAGCGAGTGGTCGCGGTCTGTTGGATTGCAGATCAACCCTAAGAAAACTCATGCCATATTTATAAAATCTGGGGGTGACCATTGAGTCTTACTGATCGTGGACTGCTCATGTCGCACTACACGTTCCATTCGTTGAAATGCCTCCAGAGGTTATTGCCATTGAACACGAAACTCTCCCTTGCACAAACTCTCATACAGCCCATCAGACTACGCTGATGCCTATTATTTGGATGCCACCGCTGAGCTTTTAAATAGGCTCGATCGTATGCAAAATACCTGTATTCTATTGTTTTTAACCTTAAAAGTATGACCACTTTCTAACTTTCGCAAGTTCCTGAAGTGGCTCCCTATTCGAATTCGCAGGAACTTTCGGATCGTGCTGATCCGAATATATCTATAACGCCATCCTATCTGCGGGAACGCTTCTCCTACGCTTGTCCCTTTGATGCGCCTTGCAGGTTGCACCTTAGAAATCTCCTTAAATCCCCTCCCTACTCAATCTACTTATAATCCTACTATTTCTCTGTGCACACGGTTCGGTTGTGGAATTCACTTCCGTCTGACATTAGGAACTGTCAAACTGTTGTAATATTTAAAATTAGAGTGAAAGAATATTATCTTTCCACTGTGCCATGGTTGCATTTGTATTTTTTTAACTTTATATGTAAATATATTTTAGTAATATTTATTTTAGAAGTATATATGTATGTAAGTATATTTTCATATTTTATTTTATATTTAAATTAGAGAATTGTTTGTTTTCATGTATTTCGTTTTCTCTTCAACTCTTACACACGTTATCTACATCTATTATATACTCTCCTATCGTAGGTATGCTGCAAGAGATTTCTTTGGAAATAAGCATCAACTTTGAACGCATTTTCTGTTCCTTTCTTCTTGTCTGATTATATGTGTGTATGACGGCGTGCACCGGACCGATTAGGCGATGTCGCCATCCCCACCTCCCCACTACTCGACTTGTTCGTGTTCGGGTATAAGTCGAGGCCGGGCGGAGCGATCGGGGCTCCCCTTCTCGACCCTTGCACGCGCCGCTGAGTCCAATAAATCCTGATCCAGCTAGTCCCTTGCTGCCCTCTTCCAGCGACACCCTTTTTTTTTTTTTTTTTTTGTTCCCGGGGTGGAAAATCCTCATGGATGTCCTCCGCCCTGGGGCGGGCGGAGGGGTCTGTCAGACTCTTACTGACTAAAAACCACCCCGGTGTTCCATCTCACACCTACGCCGGGGTCGCGGGAACACATTATTCTTCCTCAACCCCGGCTGGTGCTGGCCCGCTTGCGCGGGCCCCGTCTCGGGCGGGGGGAGTGAGGTGTACTCCCCCCGCAACGTCTGTGAGCGGCGCACGCGGAACACTATGCGCGCCGCCTTCTCGGGTCCTGATGTTGGGGAGCGACGGATGTCCCCGAATCCGTCGCCCCTGTACCCATTTAGGGGGGCCGGAAGAGGGCGTTGTCCGCCCTCCTCCGACGCCCGGTGCGTCTGCTGCGGGCCGGGTCGAGAGTCGAGATCTCTCTCTCCCTTTCCGCAGCCTCCTTCTGCGAGATGACCGTTTCGCAAAAGGAGACCACTGCGTCCCAGGACTCTGCGCCGCCGACCATCGCGTTCACGACGGCCGGCAGCGACAGGTCATTGCCTACTTCAGTTATGAGGGCACGGCGCGGCTCCTCCCAAGCGGCACACTCTGCCAGCGTGTGCCACGCCGTGTCCTCCCGGCAGTCGACGCAGTGGTGACACCGGGCGTCCGGCTCCCTGTTTATGCGACACAGGTACTTCCCGAAGCAACCATGCCCCGAGAGCACCTGCGTCGCCCGAAACGACAGGGAGCCGTGCCTTCTCCCGAGCCAGCGGTCGAACACTGGCCGGATCGCCTCGATGGTGCTGAGGCCGGCGGTAGGGCGTGAAAGCCTCACCCGCCATTCCGCCACCAGGACCTCGCGGAGCTGCAACCGATGCTGCTCGATTTGTTGCTGCATCGGTCGCTCGCCCCGCTCCCGCGCTGCCTCGCGCCACCGGTACAGTGACGGGAGCACCTTCGCCTCCAGGTCCCAGGGCGGTGATCCGGCCAGTGCACAACCCGCCTCGAAGGAAATCGTGCGATACCCCCGAATGACTGTGACGGCCATCGCCCGCTGCGGCTTGCGCAGGACAGCTATGCTGCCGGCCGTCAGGTCAGCCGCCCAGATCGGGGCCCCGTAAAGGGCCATCGATCGCACGATCCCCACGTAGAGCCGCCTACAAGCGGCGCTCGGGCCCCCCAAATTGGGAAGCAGCGTTGCCAGCGCCCCGGCCGCGCCCAACAACTTGGGCGCCAGCCGCCGTAAGTGGGGTCCGAAGTCCCACCGGCTGTCGAGCACCAATCCCAGATATTTCATGGTGGGCTCGACAGCGATCCGGACCCCCCCGACCACAATGTGTGATCCGGCCGGCGGCGCCCGCCGGGGGCCATGAAACACCATGGCCTCCGACTTGTTGAGGGCCACCTCCAGGCCGAGGCGCCGTATGCGGCTCACCGTGAGTGAGACCGCCGCCGTCGCGAGCAACGCTGCCTCCCTGTGCGAACTCCCGGGCCGTGACCAGCGTGTCGTCCGCGTAACACGCCCGGCGGGAGCTCGCCCCTCAGCACCCAGTCGTACCCGATGTTCCACAGGAGCGGTCCCACGACCGATCCCTGTGGAACACCGCACGACACTTGGCGCTGGTTTCCGCCATCACGTCCCATGTAGGTGACACACCTCCCCGCCAGATAAGCCCCAACGATGCGGCGGAGGTAGAGAGGCACCCGATGATAACGTAGTGCCTCCCGTATGCAGCTCCAGGGCAGGGTGTTAAAGGCGTTGGAGATGTCCAAGGACACCGCCACCACCACCCCGCCCCGGGACACTGTTTCCTCCGCCAGGACTCTCACCCTCGACACAGCGTGGATGGTAGAGCGCCCATGCCGAAAGCCGAACTGGCTCTCGTCCAGGTCCGGCCCCTCTCTGTACAAGTGGCCGACGAGGCGGGCTGCGAGTATGCGCTCGAACAGCTTGCCCACCTCGTCGAGCAGCACTATGGGCCGGTACGCAGACGGCGAGTCGGCAGGGCGCCCCGCCTTCCTGAGCAGGACCAGACGTCCAATCTTCCACAGACTGGGAAACTGGCCCCGCTCAAGGCACGCTGTGTAGAGTCCTCTCAGTTGGGGCTCCAACTCCTTCAGAGAGAGGGCCAAAGCCAGGCCGTGAATTCCGTCGGGCCCCGGAGCCACGTTCTTGGCCCGGAGCCGCATCACGGCCGCCCTCATCTCTGCCTGTGTCACCTCTGGGACGCTGATGGCGTTCTCCTCCTCCTCCTCTGCAGACTCTGCGGCTGCGGGCAAAGCCATCGGCGGCGGAACATGCTCCGCTCTCACCACCGGGAAGAGGGCTGCTACCACTTCCTCCAGCAGCTCGGGTTGGAGACTCTCCGTAAGTGGGGGCGCCGCGGCTCGAAGTTGCCCTCGAACCGCTTTATACGGGCGCCCCCACGGATCCCCGTCCAGAGTCTCCAACATCCTCTCCCGGGATCGCGTCCTCGCCTCGTCGATGGCCAGCCACAGAGTCTGCTTTGCCGCGCGGTACTCCTCGTACAGCGCAGCCTCCTCCTCGGGTACCCGACGACGTCTCCTCCGGTAGCGGGTGTACCGGCGTCTCACCGCCACGCATGTGACGCGCAGCTGCGCGATCTCGGCGGACCACCAGTACACCTGGCGCCTTGCACCCTGTGCGTGGGCGCGGGGCATGGACGCGTCACATATCTGCGTCATTGCCCCGCGGAACCACAGCGCCTCCAGCTCGACGTCATCGGGTCCGGTCGTTGCCGACCCCCGGAACCAGGCCTGAGCAATGGCTGCCTCCTCGAGAAGCTCCCTGTCGATGCGCTTACGCGCCCAGCGCGGGCCGTCCGAACGCGGGACTGATGTCCTGCGGCCGCCAGCGGTCTGGGCGGAGACGTCGAATCGGATATATCGGTGATCCGACAACGTCTCCACCTCCGCGGCGACACGCCAGTCGCGGACACGGCTCGCGACAGCAGGGCTTGCGAACGACACGTCCACTATGGACCCGCCCCGCTGCCGCACGCACGTGTAGACCGAGCCCCGGTTCAGGACGACCAGGCCAGTCGTGATCGCCCACTCCTCCAAAGCCTCACCCTTAGCATCGGTCACCGGGGATCCCCACGCCGCAGACTTGGCGTTGAGATCCCCGAGCAACAGCACCGGGCGAGGATGGAGCTGGCCCACGACGGCACCCAACTCGACAAGGAACCTCTCGAAGTCGGCGAGACTCTTGTTGGGCGAAAAATACGCCCCAACGACGCCAACGCCATCTGCGAGGGCGGCTACCCAGCTGTGCCCCCGAGACGGGCTGACGAGAGCCCCGCCAATGATGGTCACCAAACCGTCTAGATCTCCCACCCAGTTATCCCTGGGCGGGACCCAGTACGGCTCGGCGACCACGGCCACGTGAATCGACCACTCTGCCATGCTCTGGAGCAAGAGATCCTGAGCTCTGGCAGAGTGGTTGATGTTGCCCTGGAGGAGACGGAACAGCGCCATTTATGCGCAGTCCATCCCCCCCTCTGCAGCATTCTCAGGCCGGGAGTCGGCCGAAGAGGAGCCCTTCTGGCCCTTTCCCCTCCTTCTGTTGGCGGGCACGCCACAAGCTTTCGCCCCCCATATGTGCCCGGCGGGCCTTCCTGCAGCCGTGCAGAGGCTGCAGTTTGGCGCCGCGGAGCACTGGGCCGCCTTGTGGCCGGGCTGGCCGCAGCGATAACATTCATCGCTGCGGCCCGTTTCGGCGGTGCACCGGCACCTGACATGCCCGACGTCCAGGCACCGGTAGCACCGCATGGCCCTGGGCTGCAGCAGTTTGACTCTCGCTGCAACCCATCCCACCAACAGACGCCCAGCGTCGGCCACCTTGTTCGCCGCCAACACCGGGCACCTCACCCAAATCGAGCCGAGCCCGGAGGCGTCGGCGCGGATTTCACCCGCACGCACGTCGTCGGGCGGGCATCCACCGACACGGGCGATGGCCTCCACGACCTCAGCCGGGGTCGTCGAGTCATCCAGGCCGTTGACTCGCAGCTCCGCGGTCTTCATCGGCCTGGAAATCCGAACGTCCTCCGGGCTGAGGACCTCCCTACTTGGCGGCCAGAACGTCCGCCCTTTCGCGGCTGGAGGCACCGGACACCTCGAGCAGCCGCGCCCCCGTAACCGCCGGCCTCAATCTGAGGCCGGACGGTGTCCCAAGGTCGGGGAACGCGACCTTGCTCTTAGCCTCTCGGAGGACCGCCGCGTAGGTGACGCCCCTCTCAGCGGCTCCGGACTGCAGTGTGATCACCACAGCCGCAGAGCGTGGGGCCCTACGCCGTCCTCTCGACTTCTTTTTGGTAGGCGTCTTGGCCTCCAGCGACACCCTAAGCCGAGGAATTATGATAGCTATTAAACAGAAGATTTTAACTCAATGATTAGGCGCTATGACAACACGTGCATCGGACTCTCGTCAAGAATATAATGTCCCGATCGCTATTTTTTTTTGTGTATGGCATCTCGCAGTTCAACCTGTAAGGTTGTCGTCTACTTAAGCGGACTTGCCTGTGGTGCCCTAATAAATTAAGGCCTCCAGCCAGGACTTAAATTTAAATACCAACTAAAAATAAGCGACTACACGCTAAGGGCACCCCCTGTGGGGTACGGACCTCGGCTTAGGGTGTCGCTGGAAGAGGGCAGCAAGGGACTAGCTGGATCAGGATTTATTGGATTTTGGGACGAATTTAAAGCTACAGACTCAGCGGCGCGTGCAAGGGTCGAGAAGGGGAGCCCCGATCGCTCCGCCCGGCCTCGACTTATACCCGAACACGAACAAGTCGAGTAGTGGGGAGGTGGGGATGGCGACATCGCCTAATCGGTCCGGTGCACGCCGTCATACACACATATAATCAGACAAGAAGAAAGGAACAGAAAATGCGTTCAAAGTTGATGCTTATTTCCAAAGAAATCTCTTGCAGCATACCTACGATAGGAGAGTATATAATAGATGTAGATAACGTGTGTAAGAGTTGAAGAGAAAACGAAATACATGAAAACAAACAATTCTCTAATTTAAATATAAAATAAAATATGAAAATATACTTACATACATATATACTTCTAAAATAAATATTACTAAAATATATTTACATATATAGTTAAAAAAAAACAAATGCAACCATGGCACAGTGGAAAGATAATATTCTTTCACTCTAATTTTAAATATTACAACAGTTTGACAGTTCCTAATGTCAGACGGAAGTGAATTCCACAACCGAACCGTGTGCACAGAGAAATAGTAGGATTATAAGTCGATTGAGTAGGGAGGGGATTTAAGGAGATTTCTAAGGTGCAACCTGCAAGGCGCATCAAAGGGACAAGCGTAGGAGAAGCGTTCCCGCAGATAGGATGGCGTTATAGATATATTCGGATCAGCACGATCCGAAAGTTCCTGCGAATTTGAATAGGGAGCCACTTCAGGAACTTGCGAAAGTTAGAAAGTGGTCATACTTTTAAGGTTAAAAACAATAGAATACAGGTATTTTGCAAACGATCGAGCCTATTTAAAAGCTCAGCGGTGGCATCCAAATAATAGGCATCAGCGTAGTCTGATGGGCTGTATGAGAGTTTGTGCAAGGGAGAGTTTCGTGTTCAATGGCAAAAACCTCTGCAGGCATTTCAACGAATGGAACGTGTAGTGCGACATGAGCAGTCCACGATCAGTAACACTCAATGGTCACCCCCAGATTTTATAAATATGGCATGAGTTTTCTTAGGGTTGATCTGCAATCCAACAGACCGCGACCACTCGCTAATCAAATCCAGGTCTCTGTTCATAGCAGACACGGCATCTTCCGAATCCGATAGAAAAGCTGAAGATTGTCGGCATAGACATGGAAGTGGGAAGAGAATACTCTGGTGATAGAGTTAATGAAAATAGAAAAATTAAGAGGAGAGAGAACACCACCCTGAAGCACATCAACGGTAAGAGAGCACCAGTCAGAAGAAGGCTCTTTGAGACGAACCCGCTGAAAGCGGCCTTTAAGATAGGAGTCGAGCCAACCAATAGTAGACGAAGAGAAATTGAAAGAGTTGATTTGACAGAGTTAAAGGCATTGCTAATGTCCATCAATGTTAAAATGTATATAAAAATCCAAAAACAATCTTGATCAGATCATATGATCAAATGAGGACCATGTAGACTGGTATCTGTAATGGTCTTTTGAGGAAAAATCCACACAGATTTGAGTGGACCTGTCCAGTCAGTGCACGCATTTGTCAATCATCGTGCAGCTCAACTCAGAACTAAGGAGCTCAACGATTCTACGAACAATGCAAAAGAAAGGACGTTTGGGTAGGCCGCATAAAGAACTCAAACAGCCAGACCACCATTTAAACTAACTGAGAGAAATAAAGAAAAATACAATGACCCACATGGTCCTCACATTAACAAAAATTAAAATAATATTATACTTTATACAGCAAATATATGTCAATGTTTATGTAGGTACAAATAGAAAAAATCATAATAAAAGTAAAAAGGTACACAAAATAATCTTAAACATCAACATTATCTGTGTAGATTTATTGGAGCAGCTCAATCCCAAACACAAAATATAAGTCTTTGAAAGAAACACTGAAGAGCCCAAAGTGGGTTTATGTTTAATCATAATAGTTTTGCTGTTACAATCCTAAAATCAAGTCTATATTCGCCATTTGAGGTCACACTCAATTATAAATCCTGATAGCTTTTCATTTGAATACATAATCCTACACATATATGCTAGCTACTTAAGAGCGCTACGGACATGACCATTTCGAAGGACATCCTCAATATGGCCAGTAAATGTGATTCCAAGACATCCCATTCCGGTCACATTATGAATCTTAGCGTAGGGCGAATGACGTTTCTCACATAACTTACCGTTTATGTAATATAAAACTATGTATTGTTACAATTAATTTAACGAATAGAAAACTCCCGAACACTGGTTGCCAATCTGGTTGTAAGATATTCGGACATCTGAATACCTATAAAGACTGTCAAAGGTCACGAATTACAGCCAGGATCAACGGCTTAACATACTTCCCGACGCACGGAGGGGTCTCGAGATGTTATGAATGGTCACCCATTCACGGACCTTAATTTTTTTTCATGAGTTCTCCTTGCAAATGTGGAAGGCCACAAAAAGGCTGGGTTCCAGGTTATGCTTATTTAGAAAGTTTCAGTACATAAACACGACCGAAGCCAAATTAAACTCTTTACAAAAATTACGAGATAAAAACATTTCTTCCGCAAGGAAAATGGAGCTTTGGAAATGTAACACAAAATAAATAACTTTTATACTAATATATTCTCATAACTCACCATCCAATGTACTGAGCCCGGTAATGGATTCTCTGAACGCATGTGTTTCCAATTTAAATTTTGTGTAGAACGTTCCATTAATCTGAAACATGTGTAACACAAACACGGTTTAATTCGATAATTTAATGGGAAATTCGGAAATGAACTGGAACGATGTTTGCGTTATTATTGAATTACTAATTATTATCTAGACTAGTATTTAATAAGGAAATTGACAAAGATTGTTAGGAACAGGGAGCAGTGGTGGCCAAGCGGTAATGGTCGTGACTTACGAGATGTAGGAAACTTCGTAGAGCATTTCCGACGTTTGGCCCCCAGACCAGAGCGTGCCGAGGCTGCTTTGAAGTGACTCTTGCCTAATCCCCCCTGGATTAGGCAAGAGTCACTCCAAACGCCTCTTACCGGAGGCTCTACGCGAGGATCGTGTGGTCCATGGCCCTTTACGGGGCACCGGTGTGGGCGCGTCCTTTGAGACGCTGACCAGGCCGCCGGTTAAACGCGTTCCATCGGGTCATGGCCATCCATCTGGACCGGGGATTCCACACGGTCTCCTGCGGCCAAATTGTATAATGTGAAAATGTAATTAGGCGCTTTCGCTAATAATTAGATTCACATTAATTAAATCTCGTTTCTAATTTCTATGATCGTCAATCAGCCTAACCTTTGCCCAACTATTTCGCGGTCGGCTTCCATGCAATCTATCAGGATGCAGTTGAATTTTATTTTCAAAATTCAACCGCATCCTGATAGATTGCATGGAGCGATTGCCCATCTGAGTGCCACAAACCAGTTATACCCCTTGATAAGACTAGTTTTCAGACTTTCGGGTTTCGAATTAACCGTAACGACACTCAAAGAGCTTGCGGCCTGTTACTGGGCCTTTGCGCAGGGCGAATACGTGACGTCACTTAAATAACTTACGATTGATGTATTATAAAAGTTATGTGGAGGTACAAACAACAAACGAATAGACACATAACGTAACATAAACTCACGCCTTCTTCCCAGGGGGGTAGGCAGAAACCACAGTACGCCACCTGCTACGATCCTCACATACTCATTTTGCCTCGTTTACGTTCTGCACCTGGTCATACACGCCCGACGTTGCGAGTACTACGCACTTGACCTTCTATCACATCATTCCTCAGCCTATCATTCAAAGTCACAGCACACATGCGAACGAATAGAATACTCCCAAATACTGGTGGTCAGGCTGGTTCTCAGTTTTTCGGGCTTCTAACTACCCGTAACGACTGTCAAGATTGGCAATGACAGCCGTGACCAACGGCTTAACGTGTTTTCCGAGGCACGGAGGGGTCTCGGCATATAACCTGATCGATCGACGAGTATGGTTGCTATTACTTAGCCATGTGCCCCTCAATGTCTCTCAATATTCATGTTCATATAATTTAATTGGTTCTTCGCTACTGGACGATATGAGTACTGCTATTTAACTTTTGGTCCACAAAAAATTTACTCACATAAACTATATAATAATAATAATATAATAATTTATCATTTATTTTCTCTTCACAAAGCTGACTTAAAGTTAATGCGTACAACAAATGTTTCAGCTGTATTCCACCTTTGTGAGAGACTGGTGCCTGATATAGGTTTTTGGACAAAAACCTGTGCTACAGGTCACCAGGCCCCCTCCACGGCTAGAATTAGCTTTTACAGAGATACCGTGCAGGAGTCGAAGATTAAACAATATGCATAACAAAAATAAAAACTTAGTAAGAGTTAAACAATAATTATGATTAGACAAATTAAATAAAAAGTCATAATAATAAGGAATAAGGAACCTACCTATAATTCTACAGAAGTTATTGAGTCACTTCAGACCATGTGTGAGTGAGTGTTTATCTGGTGTGAAGTGTTAGACTAATAGGTGATATATGTAAGTAATTCAGATGAGCAGTGTGTGAGTTTTGTAGAGTGAGTGCAGTAAGAGTTGTTTTTTCAAGGAGTTGAGGAACAGCTATGTGTGTTGGGGTTGGTCGAATTAATTTATTTCAGAACGGTCAAAAGATTCTCAGTTTGACCATAGTCTAGAGTTTTTAAGTATTTTTTTATTTCTTTAATGCAACTTGATTGAGTTTTTGAAGAAAGAAGAAATTTATTCAATTTATTGTAAAGATAATGCCCAAGGAAGCAAAAGAATCTTTTAGGGAGTGTTGACTTGAATTGAGCCGTGGGACATACCCTACCCTTTCATCGTTTGTCTTTGAGTAGGTTAGCGTCAAACTGCATTTGAGAATGTTTTTTAAGTAATGTACGTAGTAGGAACGTTTGTCTGACAGTGAGAGTGTCCCATTCCTTATACAGGTCAGTAGTTGGAAAACTAAAGGGAAGACCAGCTCCAACCTTGAGTATGGCACGCTGCGCCCTTTCAACTTCGATTAGGTGTGTTTTTGCGGCACCTCCCCATGATGTGATGCAGTAATCAATAAGTGATTGGCATAATGCGTAGTAGACCATCTAATAGTCTTTCGGTCGGCCGAGCGTCTTAAAGTTCTGAAAATATAAATTACTTTTCGTAACCTGGTCACGAGGGTTTCCATGTGCGGTTTAAATGAGAGATCTTGTCCAAATGTGGGGCCCACAAGTAGTAGGATCTCATTGCCTGGTGATGGCATGGGAGTCTTGGAGCTCACTCTGGATGTTACTTTAAACTAGATAGTAAGGCAACAGAAGATACCAGTAACAATACAGTTATACCTACCAACAACAAGGTGTCTTCTTGCTCGCAATTAGTTAAGTGCAAAAAAGGTACTAAAGAGAATTCCTTGACAATATTTCATCAAAATATTCAAGGTTTTTCTTCGAAACAGTTAGAAATAGAACTATTTTTAGAAAATACCATGTTTGAAATTATTTTTTTAACTGAACATTGGTTGAAAGATTATGAAATGCTAATTAATTATGAAAATTATAATGTGGGCAGTTGTTTTAACCGAAAATCTATGCTGCGTGGGGGTTCACTAATCTTAGTAAAAAAGTCTATTAAATCTAAGACTTGTAAAGATATAGTTGATCTTTCGGTTGAACATAGCATTGAACTGTCCTGTGTTGAGCTAGATAAGCATGTTATAGTGTGTGTTTACAGACCCCCAAATTATCAAAACTACTCCGTATTTGAGTCAGTAATGGAAGATGTTCTAGCAAAACTGGCAACTGGTAAAAAATCGCTAATTATCTGTGGTGACTTCAATATTAATATCTTAGAGAATAGTTCAAATAGCAGTCGATTATTAAGTCTCTTTAAATCATTCAATTTGTCAAATGTGTTTTCAGAACCCACCCGCATAACTACAAATTCTGCTACATGCATTGATAATATTTTTTGTTGCTGCGACTACTTACATAAAGCCATTGTAAATTATCTCCCTTCTGATCACAGTGGTCAAACCGTTGCTTTCAAGTCAAACACACCTTTACAAAAAATTCTGATACAATCTAGACAAATAACGCCCAGCAATCTAAATAGATTTAATAATAACTTAATTTGTAAGTTAAGTATACCGGGCCATAGTAGAAACAACGTAAACGAATTATATGAGGATTTTTTTCGGTAGTGAGCACCGAGTTCAATAATACTTTAAAGAAAAAAACAAAAACAGTTTGCCCCAATTTTTTGTTCAGTGACTGGGCAACTAAGGGTATTAGGAAAAGTAGGGAAAAATTGTTTGAGTTGTATGGCCTTAAGCCTTATATTAACTCTAAAACGTTTAATAAATACGTTGCTAATTACTCAAAAACTTTTAAAAAGACCTGCAAGGTAGCTAAAGCCTTGTACATTAGCAACAAGATCAAAACAGCCGATAATAAAATAAAGACGGTTTGGAAAATTATCAATAACGAAACCAACAGGAATAAAAGACACAATAATGATTTCACACTTCAGACTTCAAGTGGTCTCGTAAGCACTAACAAAGAAGTTGCTCAAGAATTTGTTAATTTCTTTACAGTATCCCACTTAAAACGACTGAAACCTTAAACTCCTCGCCCCTGCGTTCTATTGACTTATTAAAAGCAAATACTTCATCTTGCCAGATTGAATTTAAATTCAAGCATATAAACCCCATAATAGTAGTGAAAGCTTTCAAGCAAATCAAGATCAAACTAACAGAAGATCTATGGGGAATGTCTGTTAAAGTTTGTACCTCCATTATTGAGACTATAGCGCCATAATTGGCTTTAATATTTAATTTGTGTGTGGATCAAGGAGTATTCCCGGATCTAATGAAATACAGTAAGGTAATACCACTTTTCAAATCCGGGGACAGTAAAGATACCAATAATTATAGACCTGTATCCGTGTTGCCGGTTTTCAGCAAGGTGTTTGAAAAGGTAATGCTGAATCAAATGTTAAATCATTTCGACACCAATAATATCTTACACGGTCAACAGTATGGTTTCACAAAGGGACGTTGTACGACTGACGCCGGTGTCATCTTATTCAAACACATATTTACAGCGTGGGAAGAGGCTCAAGACGCCATAGGAATCTTTTGTGACCTCTCCAAGGCATTTGATTGCGTCGACCACGAAACCTTGCTCTTAAAACTTGAACATTACGGACTTGGAAAACTTGCGCTCAGTTTAGTAAAATCTTATTTGAATGATAGACAACAGCAAGTCCAAATAAACGGTGTCAATTCACTCGGTCTAAAAGTAAAAATGGGTGTACCACAAGGCTCGATATTGGGTCCTTTCCTCTTTTTAGTTTATATTAATGATCTACCTCATTTGTTTAAAACCCAAACACTTATGGTGTTATTTGCTGACGATACTTCGTTAATTTTTAAAATTAATAGGCGTGCATTAAATCTTGACGACGTGAATAACGCCTTACTGCAGAACCAAAATTGGTTCACTGCTAATAATTTGGTATTAAATGGGAAAAAAACTAAGTGCATAAGATTTTCTTTACCAAATGTCAAAAGTACTAATTGTGAGATAGTATTGAATCAAGAGAAACTAGAATGCGTCGATAAAACTGTTTTCCTGAGGATCACGCTCGATTCAAAGCTTCAATGAGGTCCTCATTTAACATCCCTTGCACGACGGCTAAGTTCAGCAGCATATGCTGTGAGAAAAATCCGTCAATTTACTGATGTAGATACCGCGAGACTAGTCTATTTTAGTTACTTTCATAGTATTATGTCGTACGGTATTTTACTATGGGGACGGGCTGCAGACATCGAGTCCATTTTCATTCTGCAGAAAAGAGCCATCAGAGTCATATATGGCCTCCGCAGGCGCGACTCTCTAAGGGAATTGTTCAAAGATATTAACATCATGACGGTACCTTGTCAATATATTTATGTAAACATCATGTATGTAAGGAAAAATCTACATCGTTTTAGTAAAAGAGGTGAAAGACACAATTATATCACTAGAAATAGGGACCACTTAGTTCAACCAGGTTTCAGGCTGGCTAAAGTAGACTCATCTTTCATGGGGTACTGTTTAAGATGTTACAGTAAAATACCTCCCCACATACATCAACTGAATGAAACCAAATTTAAATCTTGTATAAAACGCACACTATGCAGCCGAGCATATTATAAGTTAGGGCATTACATTGCTGATAAAAATGCTTGGCTAATCGCTGGTCCTGCTCCTCAAGGACGCATCAACTAATTGATTAGCATTTAAAAATACTGTTGGAGCTGCTGAAGATTAAAAACAAGAATCTTTGCATTGTATAAACTCAATTTTTTTAGTACTGTATAATTGCTATATGCCATATGTGAGTACTATGTACATGCTTTAAAGCTACCATTTACAGGGTACGTCTTTCATTGACTTGAATGTGTCCTGGCGGCTGAGAGTATGTCATGCTCACTTTAATGTTTCGCTGATGGTGGCGCGTGTGTTGGATCATTTAGCTCCCTTCAAAATGGTTGAGTTGAATGGTGCTAATCCATGCGTCATGTTCGTGAACGGGCGCCGTCAGTTGAGACTGGTCATCTCTTAGCTGCCACGGCGTATTTTAATGAAATTTTATTTTCGAATTGTTTTCATATTTAAATAACGGACGCTTTTAACGTTCTGCATCGTTCTCACATGCATAATTTCAACATGAATGATGGAACCAATCTATTGTAAACATAATTTGATTTAAAAGAGTGTCCGTGGAGTTTCTTGCCCGTTCTTCTCCATAGGTACCTACTACGCTTTGGAATGGGCAACTAGCTTAATTTTTCTGACCGACCGACCTTGACAATTCAAAAGTGCCTGTAATTGGTTTATTTGAAATAAATGCTTTGAGATTGAGTTTGAGATATTGGTCAATAGTGACTCCAAGGTATTTAATAACCTCGGTCATTTCAACGGAAGGACAAGAGCACTGGGTATTTTCGGATCCACAGGTGTGAGCAGTAATTGTTAAAGTTGAGGGTGGGAGCAAGTTAGACCTTTGTGCAAATGCTATGTACTTAGTTTAACCTAAGACCTTTGTGCATAAACTATCATTGAAAATTGCAAAAAAAAACTGAAATCTTACTGAAAACATGACATCAAAAAGCACCATTGTATTCATACAAGGTGTTTTCGCAAGATTTTCAATACACCACCGATACTAAAGGCATCATACGGCCACGCTTGCAAAATGCATTTTACATGCATATAAATAAAATGGAATTGACTGGTAACGCTGTTGTCTCCGATATTGTTACTGCTGCAGACGCGAGGCGTCTTATGATCTAGTTATAGGATAAGTGCACAACGGTGTATGTGCGACAGTTGTTAGACAATGACGTGGAAATGTCACAATTACGGAGCTGAGGTGCAGTAATTTGTATGTGTGCTATATACATTTTTGATGAGTTTTAGGCTCAACCCACTTTCGAACGTCAGTTTTCTATCTCTATATTCTCTTTCTATTTTATTGAATGAATTGAATGAATTCCGAGAATGTGTCGGTTTTAAACCTACATCAATAAAATAAGCATGGTTCAAAAACAAAAAATAAAGTTGAAGTCATAATTCTAACCAAACTGTTTAATAAATTAAAAACCTGATACCAATTTTCTAGCAAAACACTTAAGTCATTAACTGACTGGAAGTAACGGTCGCCGGTCTCCGAAACTTTGGTTTCAATCATATTTGCCGTTAAAAGTTTATTGAAAACAGGAAGAATACTTTGAGTTCGACCTCCTTGATCGAAGCGAGTATTTCTTTTTAACAGCTTGGCATTGCCAGAAGTTTCACGCAAACTTTAATATATTTCACTCTGAAAGTTCGCAAGCGGCGACCTGTCATCTTTATTATGATAACGATTTAGTTATATTTCACTAAGGTCTGCGGCCTTCTTACAAGTATTTTCGTTTCGTTTAATTTAGGAATCCGATCACGAAAACACCTGCTAAGTTAGGTTCAAAAACTTAGTGTTACGAAAATTATTTATTTAAGTCATGGCTGCAGAATAATAGGTATTGATTTCACTCATCCTAGACGGTGTCACACTCAAAAGCTGCAGCTTTATCGAGAATTCGGTCAACACATTTTATTTAGCATATACCTATTTGAGGTAACATCGTAGGTTTCTTTCTTTAACTTAATGCTTCCATTAAACTCAAACAACATTTTCATTCTCATGTTCGCCCCCAGACAGCAGCACCAACACATAAAAGTAACCATAAATGGTATTAAATAAGGAGATAACACTGCAATCCTTGTGCACCCAGCTTAAGGTAACAAGGAATCCTTTGTAAGTCGTGAAAGCATTCGTGTTATCCCGTTTACACTTCATTGGTTCAGTTCAATGGGAAATATTCCCATTGTAGACAAGATATAGCCGGGAGTATGGGCTTCACTCCTGTTAGAATAATTTGGCACATGTAAGTGGAATATATCACGTGTTCCTAACATTGCATCATGTATTCCACTTTGAACAAAATTGTCCTGACTTTGGTCTCTAAAAACGGAAATGACGTTATCGCTGATGTTCCCTACACCCCATTAACTCCGTGGTCACAAGCTAAGTACACATTCAAGCGACACGCGTTTTGCGACAGCGACTGCTGGGAAAACAAATGAAAAAAGTTGTGTTGTTCACACTCTTTCCAATTTGTTTTTAGAAGTGATGACTTTTAATTGGCTGTCAGTCTCACGTAAAAATTTTATTCTTTAAATTTTTGCTGTCATTGTCATTCATCTGTCTAGTCATCCAAGATTTGACAGTTGAATTTCGAGGGTTCCCTTCGCATCTGCTGCTGTTTTAGCGTAAGCGTCGTTGGACATACATTGGTTTATAATGCGCAATTGCGGCGTATTTGTGAGGCACTTATGTACATTATTAACTTAACAAATATTATAAAGAGAAAAAGTGTAATATTTTGTATGTTGTTTGATACGCTTTCACGCTAAAGTGGGTAACAAATTTCGATGAAATTTGACACATGGCCTGGATTAGGACATAGGGATACTTTCTTCCTAATATTAGCACGGGATCGAGACGTATGCGCGTGAAACCGCGGGGCGCATATAAACCTAACCTCACGTCTACTCTCAGAGAGGTACGCAGAACCTACGTTGTCGTAGTCCCTGCTTACCTTTAGGAGTTCATAGCACCCACGTGCTACTCCTTACTCCTTTTTTTCATCTACGTGGTTGTTTTTTTTTTACTTTTCTTTTCTTAGAACCTGTTGGCCTAAAACTTTACAATCTGACTGCAAGTTATGAAACACAGAGGGCAAGATAGGTGGCTCCACGTCCACACCCTGCTGCCATCCGGAGACAGTTCAGGGACTTCCAACCTTGAGAGAGATGCTCAATGCGATCTGGCTATGTCTTTTCTAGGGTCCACGTCCTCAGCGTTTTTACTGACATCTGCCTTATAACTTCCTCTTGTTAACTGTCCTTAATTCCTTCTCTATACATTACCAACCTCTAATTATTTTAATAATGAAGATCCAAGCCATCCTAAAGACAAATCAGTAATGTCTCTCGTGCGTTTAATTTTACAAATATTATAGTTATATTTGCTTGAAATGACTTCAATATCAAATACAATCATGTGTTATTCATTTTATTGTTCAGTAAATTTTCGGGTTCAATATCAATAATGCATGGGATAATTGTGGTAACCGTCCAATATGTGAATATTGTGTCTGTCCAAACGGTTATTGATAATTTCTGAAGGGTTTTGTTGAGCGGTCATCACGGATGGATTCACACGGTAATTGGGATGAGTACCTAATGTTATGAAATGTTTCATAGAATCCTCCATTATGTCACTGACATAATTTGGGTAGTCTTTATGAAAAAGGTCGTGGTTCGAAGTTGATACAACCTTCGGTAGTTCATCGTGATTTTTCTGCTGCTAAAACGTTTCTGTGCAAAAGAAAGTTACTGACACAAATAATTTTCAACAGTTTTAAAATCTAGATTCGGATAACCCTTTTATCAATCTACGCATTACTGGATCAGTTCTTGACTAAAGTGTTGGATTAAATGAGGGTAAATTAATTATGTCACCTTCGATGGGCTCTTGGTTAAATGGTAACAGCCGCATGTGTCCATCGAAGGTTATTGCTGGTAGTCTGGCAGGTGGGTACTTGCCGAAGGGTTCATATTTAGATTTCAAACCAATCAAATTATATTAGCCTATTGCATTCTACTGCTAGATAGACTCTTGAGGCGGGTGCCAAAATGCGATCGCCAAACTTTTTTAATTTGTTCCACCTAAGAATTTTCATATGAAACATTCTAAAAGTTAAAGTATTTATTAGTGTGACTTTTGGTGACACAGTAGGTCTTATAGTTAGGAAGTGGTAACTCAAAAAACTACCCGTAATATAATAAATTGAAATCGATATTAATTACTTATAGGTTGATAAAAATTTCAATATTTAGAATACAATTAATAATTATAATAGATTTTCAGAACAGAATTAATAAGTCAAGTTTTTGAATTTTTGAGCATAAATACATAACTATCATTTAGTTTATTATATTTTGTAAAGAAAGAGTTCGTCAATGGTATAGTAGCATTTTTCATTTAAATATGTTTAGTCTCCGTTTAAATAGTGTCAAGCTTAAATCTTAAATGTCACTTGGTATTTTATTGAATGTTTTCGGAGCCATTCAGATAATGCTTTTGTTCATAAAAGCTTAAATTTTTGAGCCTGTTAGATACAATTCGTGACGCTATTCTTGTCTGGGCGATCGATAGCGACTCTCTGAAGCTTTTTTAACCCTTTCTCTATTTTTCTTGACAAACAACGCGGTTTCGTATATTTTAAAAGATTTAAAATGCGGTTATAAAGATGAAGTCATGAATATTTTGTTTAATGATTCAGAAAGAAAGATGAAATAAACTATTGAGTAGCACTGAGAAGCCGGAACTCCCCGTTTCCAGATGCAACCATAACGTTCCTATTCGAGTACTTGCAAAAGAATCCCAGAACTTTGACTCAAGAATGAGTAGAATGGACAAGATTTCATAACTTAAAATTAAATATTTTTTTTTTTTTTTTTTTTTTTTTTCCTGATGCAATCTGTCCACCATTGACATTCAACATCTTTTGTGTTGTTAGAGTAGTCATTCTTGGTATGCGCCCACTGGCTCATCCACATTAAGCTATATATATGTATATAGTTTGTCGGCCTTCATATCAAGTCTTGTGGGGCCAATCTTTTAAGCCTCCTGAATGTCTTGCTTTTCATTAGGTTTGATGCCAGTTTATTGGGATGGGTTGTAATTCTATTTTTGTAGGCATTTTTAAGTCCCGATGTAAGTTATCGTTAGTGATATACCTTGGTGCATTAACTATTATCCTCAGCATTTTTGATTGAAACCGTTGGAGTATGTCTATGTTTGAATTAGCAGCCGTTCCCCACAGCTGTATTCCATATGTCCAAATAGGCATAATGATGCATTTGTAGATTCGAAGTTTATTTTCCAGCGAAAGCCTGGACTTTTTTGATAGTAGCCAATAGTGTTTCCTTAGTTGTAGGCTCAATGCTTTACGCTTCGTGAATATATGTTTTCTCCACGTTAGTCTACGGTCTAGGTACATTCCGAGGTATTTAGCTTCTTCTGCTTGTGGAATTTCAACATCATTTAGTCGTACTGGAGGGCATGAATCTCTTCTTGTCGTGAACGTCACGTGTACGGATTTGGTTTCATTTGCCTTTATTCGCCATACTTTCAGCCATTTTGAAATTTCATCTAAGCTCGTTTGTAGAATCTTAGACGCCACGACCGCATCTTCATGCACAGCTAATGTAGCAGTGTCATCGGCAAATGTGCCCAAGACTACCCCTTCAGACACAGGGAGATCAGCTGTGTAAAGAAGATAAAGAATAGGACCCATTACACTGCCTTGAGGAACTCCTGCCCGAATTTCGGACAGTCCGGTTACTTCCGTACCCTGTTTTACAAAGAAGTATCTCCCCTCCAGGTAGGATTTAATGAATATGAAGTAGTTTATTGGAAGTACCTTTTTAATTTTATATAAAAGTCCCTCATGCCATACTCGATCGAAAGCCTGTGATATGTCCAGGAAGGCGGCTGAACAGTACTTCTTATCTTCATATGTTGCATGAATTACTACCGTTACTAGTATTTTTAAGTTTTTCATAGTTTTTGAAATTTATATTGTAGGATAATTTTAAGACCTCGCTATCGCATTAGGTATCACCTGTAATGATAGTTGTAAGGGAGATTTTAATAAATAATAATAATAATAATAATAATAATAATAACAATTTTTTCTACCAGCCGATGTATTTGTTCTATGGTCCCGTGACTTTGTCGAAACCCGAATTGGTGGTCAGGCAGCAATGAGTTTTGATCTATCAATGGTCTTAGTCTGTTGATGAACAATGTCTCCAGTAGTTTTGAAGGAATGGGCAACAAGCTAATAGGTCGGTAGGACTTCACGTCTTGAGGGCACTTTCCAGGTTTAGCTATCATGATTATTTCGGCAACTTTCCATTGGGCAGGAATGTACCCCTTCGAAATTATTGCATTGAATAAAGCTGTAAGGAAAGTAATTCCTGCCTCAGGTAGTTCTTTTAGTATTTTTGCTGTAATTAGGTCATATCCGGGTGCTTTGTTTTGGTTAAGTTTATTGATAGCAGTCCGAACTTCATTTTTCGAAACTTTTCCAATAGGCAAGTCCAGTTGGTATGTTTGCTCTAAGTATGATATTATTTCACTATGCATTTCTTGCGATCCTTGAACAGGGTTAGGAGTGAAAACTTTGCTTAGGTGCTCGGCAAAGGTTTGTGCCTTTTCGAAGTCACTTTTGGCCCAGGTGTTGTCGCTTTTTCGTATTGGTGCATGGCTTGCTACCGGCCTATTAAGCTTTTTTGTTGCTCGCCATGGTGAATAATCCGAATTTGCCGTTGCATCTAGGTTTTTGGTGTATGTCTCCATGTCCTGATTTTGGTTTTCACTTATTGCTGATTTAAGACGAGTTGTGACATAGTTTAGGTGTTTCTTGTCAGTGGGATATCTCGTCTTTTGCCAGCGTTTTCTTGCGTTTCGCTTCTCCTCTAGCAGGTCTCTGACTGTTTCAGACCACAGTATATCTGGAGGGTTAGTTTTCGGTTTAGGTGTGGCGCTCCATGCAGATTGCTGTATGCAATAATTAAGATGCTCAACTGCCTGAGAAATATCATGTTCAGTCTGTAGAGGGAGTCTATTATTTATAGAAGATTCAAGTAGCTGTCTAAATAGTGGCCATATAGTTTTTCGACTGTGGAGTTTACAAGGCTTTGGTTTCTCTAGGATTTTCCGGCTCAATTTGATAAATACTGGCGAGTGATCTGACGACAAATCCTGACTGGATGTGCAAGTGATACATGTGTTAGAAATGCCTTTGGTTATACTAAAATCAATGAGATCAGGTAGTTTGTTGACATCCGTTGGCCAGTATGTTGGTTCGCCTGTTGATATTATATCAAGATTCTGTATTTGGAGGGCTTGATATAGCTGACGTCCTTTTGTTGTTATTATCCGGGATCCCCAGTGTGTATGTTTGGCGTTGTAGTCGCCTCCAGCCAAGAATCTATAACCCAATGTATTAAAGTATTTTAGATAGTCTTCAGTTTTAATATTGTGTTTGGGTGGGCTATAAACAGCTGATATAACTAGTGGTCCTTTCCAGTCTTCTATAGTAACACTTGTTGCCTGTATTTCTTGTGTGCAGTAGGGGCTGTTTTCATAGTGCTTGATGTTTGATTTTATAAGAATTGCAGATCCACCATGTGCTTTGCCATCTGGATGCATTGTGTGGTATAGTGTGTAGCGAGGAATGGAAAAATGGCTTTTGCCTGTAAAATGTGTTTCAGAGATAAGAAGTAAGTCTATATTGTTAATTTCTAAAAACGGTTTTAGTTCTAGAATATGTTGTGACAAGCCGTTGGCATTCCATATGGCCATATTTAGTTTATCGAATTTTGGGAGATTTTAGTCATGAAGTTGATAAGAAGGTTAGTTATCGTTGTCATTTGCTGCATCAGTTGTTTTAGTATATTTATCATGAGTTCTGTTTCGCTTGTAATTTGAAGGGCTGGAGTCGTTGGTATTGGTTCTTCATTTCTATTTATTTGGGCTGCTTGACTATATGTTAAACGTAAAGGAGCTTCGTTAGGTGGTCCATTTTGGCGTGGTACAATATTGGGCGCTTTAGTATCAGAGGACATTTTCGGTTTAATACTCGGATATTTAACTTTTTGAAGCTCTTGATAAACAGCACAACCTTTGTCGTTAGCGGGATGATTTCCTTCGCACAATACACATTTGACATTGTCGGATCTTCCCTTCCTTTCGCAGCTAATCGAGGGATGGTCTCCGGCACATTTGATGCATTTCGGTTTTCTGTGGCAGTATCTTTTAGTGTGCCCATATTGTTGGCAATTAGCACATTGTGGAATCTCTCGTTGTGGCCGCGGCGGCTCGAAGGTACAGCGGCAATGCAGCAGACTTACAACCTCATAAATCAATTTATTATTACTCTTAGGTTGTAATTCTACAATAAAAATTGGTAAAGGTTTTTTGGTGATTCGCTGCTTAATATTCCAGATGTTTACAACTGTGTGGCCTAGACTAAGAAGCTCATTTGAGATTCTTCTCGGGCCTGGTCCTTACCGGACGGCTTCTTTTTTATCATTAAATATTATTTAATGATAAAAAAGAAGGATGTTAAAATAACTATTGCGTAGCTCAGAGGAGCCGGAACTCCTCGTTTCTTGATGCAACCATAACAGAGTTATGCGAAACATGCAAAAAAGACCCACTATAACAACTCTCACTATAACATAAATATCCGAGAACATGCAAAAGAGACCATAAACTCTAACTTAAGTATCAGCAGAGCATGGATAAAGATTTGAGTAAGTCGAAATAAGAATATTGATTAGCGATTCAGAAAGAAGGAAAACTAACTTTCATTAGCTCTCAGGATTCAGAACTCCTTGTTCTCCGATATATCAATAACATAAATATCCAAGAACATGCAAAAGAGACCAAGAACTCTCACTCAAGTATCAGCAGAGCATGGAAAGATTTGAGTAAGTCGAATTAAGAATTTAAATTAGCGATTCAGAAAGAAGGAAAAAAAAATCGTTAGCTCTGAGGAGCCAGAACTCCTCGTTCTCCGATAGAACCATAACAGAAATAACCGAAAACATGCTAAAGAGACTCAGAACTCTCTCTCAAGTCTCAGCAGAGCATGGGTAAAGATTTGAGTAAGATGAAATAAGAATTTTGATTAGCGATTCAGAAAGAAGGAAAGAAATATTTTAGGTTGCTGTCAGGAGCCAGAACTACTCGTTCTCTGATAGAACCATAACAGAAATATCCGAGAACAAGCAAAAGAGACCAAGAACTCTCACTCAAGTATCAGCAGAGCATGGAAAGATTTGAGTAAGTCGAAATAAACATTTTATTTAGCGATTCTTACAGAAGGAATAAAAAACTTTAAATAGCTCTGAGGACCCAAAACTTCTCGTATCCTAATAGAAATATAACAGAAATATCGAAAAACATGCAAAAGAGACTCAGAACTCTCACTCAAGGATCAGCAGAGCATTGGTAAAGATTAGAGTAGGTCGAAATAAGCATTTAAATTAGCGATTCAGAAAAAAGGAAAAAAAACTTTCTTTAGCTCTCAGGAGCCAGAACTACTCGGTACCCGATAGATCAATAACATAAATATACGAGAACATGCGAAAGAGACCAAGAACTCTCACTCAAGTATCAGCAGAGCATGGAAAGATTAGAGTAAGTCGAAATAAAAATGTTGATTAGCGATTTAGAAAGAAGAAAAGAACAACATTATGTAGCTCTCAGGAGCCAGAACTCCTCGATGCCTGATCGAACCATAACAGAAAAATCCAAAATAAAACATGCAAAAAAGACTCAGAACCCTCACTCAAGTATCAACAGAGCATGGGTAAAATTTTGAGTAAGTCGAAATAAAAATGTTGATTAGCGATTTAGAAAGAAGAAAAGAACAACATTATGTAGCTCTCAGGAGCCAGAACTCCTCGATGCCTGATCGAACCATAACATAAATATCCAAAAAAACATGCAAAAAAGACTCAGAACTCTCAATCAAGTATCAGTAGAGGATGGGTAAAATGTTGACTCAGTCGAAATAAGAATTCCGATAAGCGATTCAGAAAATAGAAAAGAACAACATTATACAGCTCTCAGGAGCCAGAACTCCTCGATGCCTGATCGAACCATAACAGAAATATCCAAAAAAACATGCAAAAAAGACTCAGAACTCTCAATCAAGTATCAGCAGAGGATGGCTAAAATGTTGAGTCAGTCGAAATAAGAATTCCGATAAGCGATTCAGAAAAAAGCAATAAAAAACATTATCAAGCTCTCAGGAGCCAGAACTCCTCGATTCCTGATCAAACCATAACAGAAATATCCGAGAACATACAATAGAGACTCAGATCTCTCACTCAAGTATCAGCAAAGCATGGGTCACGATTGAATATGTTGAAAAGTAATTTTTTATTTACAGATTCTGAAAGAAGAATGAAAAAAAAAAATATTGAATAGCTCAGAGGAGCTGGAACTCCTTGTTTCTTGATAAATCTATATTAGAAATATACGAGAACATGAAAAAGAGACTCTCAGAACTCTCACTCAAGTATCAGCAGTGCATGGGTAAAGATTTGAGTAAGTCGAAATAAGAATTCCGATAAGCGATTCAGAAAGAAGGAAAAAAAACTTTAAGTAGCTGTCAGGAGCCAGAACTACTCGTTCTCCGATATAACCATAACAGAAATATCAGAAAACAAGCAAAAGAGACCAAGAACTCTCACTCAAGTATCAGCAGAGCATGGAAAGATTTGAGTAAATCGAAATAAAAATGTTGATTAGCGATTTAGAAAGAAGAAAAGAACAACATTATGTAGCTCTCAGGAGCCAGAACTACTCGTTCTCCGATATAACCATAACAGAAATATCAGAGAACAAGCAAAAGAGACCAAGAACTCTCACTCAAGTATCAGCAGAGCATGGAAAGATTTGAGTAAATCGAAATAAAAATGTTGATTAGCGATTTAGAAAGAAGAAAAGAACAACATTATGTAGCTCTCAGGAGCCAGAACTCCTCGATGCCTGATCGAAGCATAACAGAAATATCAAAAAAAAAACATGCAAAACAGACTCAGAACACTCACTCAATTATCAACAGAGCATGGGTAAAATTTTGAGTGAGTCGAAATAAGAATTTCGATTAGCGATTCAGAAAAAAGGAAAGAAAAACATTATCAAGCTCTCAGGAGCCAGAACTCCTCGATGCCTGATCGAACCATAACAGAAATATCCAAGAACATGCAAAAAAGACTCGGAACTCTCACTCAAGTATCAGCAATGCAAGGGTCTAGATTGAATATGTTGAAAAGTATATTTTATTTACAGATTCTGAAAGAAGAATGAATTTTTTTTTATTAAGTAGCTCAGAGGAGCCGGAACTCCTTGTCCCTTGATAAATCTATAATAGAAATATACGAGAACATGCAAAAGAGACTCTCAGAACTCTCACTCAAGTATCAGCAGTGCATGGGTAAAGATTTGAGTAAGTCGAATTAAGAATTCCGATAAGCGATTCAGAAAGAAGGAAAAAAAACTGTAGGTAGCTGTCAGGAGCCAGAACTACTCGTTCTCCGATATAACCATAACAGAAATATCAGAGAACAAGCAAAAGAGACCAAGAACTCTCACTCAGGTATCAGCAGAGCATGGAAAGATTTGAGTAAATTGACATAAAAATGTTGATTAGCGATTTGGAAAGAAGAAAGGAACAACATTATGTAGCTCTCAGGAGCAGTATCAGCAGAGGATGGGTAAAATGTTGAGTCAGTCGAAATAAGAATTCCGATAAGCGATTCAGAAAAAAGGAATTAAAAACATTATCAAGCTCTCAGGAGCCAGAACTCCTCGTTTCCTGATCAAACCATAACATAAATATCCGAGAAAATACAATAGAGACTCAGATCTCTCATTCAAGTATCAGCAAAGCATGGGTCAACATTAAATATGTTGAAAAGTAAATTTTATTTATAGATTCAGAAAGAAGGATAAAAAATAATTCTATTAAGTAGCTCAGAGGAGCCGGAACGGCTTGTTTCTTTATAAATCCATAATAGAAATATACGAGAACATGCAAAAGAGACTCTCAGAACTCTCACTCAAGTATCAGCAGTGCATGGGTAAAGATTTGAGTAAGTCGAATTAAGAATTCCGATAAGCGATTCAGAAAGAAGGAAAAAAAACTTTAGGCAGCTGTCAGGAGCCAGAACTACTCGTTCTTCGATAGAAACATAACAGAAATATCAGAGAACAAGCAAAAGAGACCAAGAACTCTCACTCAGGTATCAGCAGAGCATGGAAAGATTTGAGTAAATTGACATAAAAATGTTGATTAGCGATTTAGAAAGAAGAAAGGAACAACATTATGTAGCTCTCAGGAGCAGTATCAGCAGAGGATGGGTAAAATGTTGAGTCAGTCGAAATAAGAATTCCGATAAGCGATTCAGAAAAAAGGAATTAAAAACATTATCAAGCTCTCAGGAGCCAGAACTCCTCGTTTCCTGATCAAACCATAACATAAATATCCGAGAAAATACAATAGAGACTCAGATCTCTCATTCAAGTATCAGCAAAGCATGGGTCAACATTAAATATGTTGAAAAGTAAATTTTATTTATAGATTCAGAAAGAAGGATAAAAAATAATTCTATTAAGTAGCTCAGAGGAGCCGGAACGGCTTGTTTCTTTATAAATCCATAATAGAAATATACGAGAACATGCAAAAGAGACTCTCAGAACTCTCACTCAAGTATCAGCAGTGCATGGGTAAAGATTTGAGTAAGTCGAAATAAGAATTCCGATAAGCGATTCAGAAAGAAGGAAAAAAAACTTTAGGTAGCTGTCAGGAGCCAGAACTACTCGTTCTCCGATAGAAACATAACAGAAATATCAGAGAACAAGCAAAATCGACATAAACATGTTTATTAGCGATTTAGAAAGAAGAAAAGAACAACATTATGTAGCTCTCAGGAGCCAGAACTCCTCGATGCCTGATCGAACCATAACAGAAATATCCAAAAAAAACATGCAAAAAAGACTCAGAACTCTCAATCAAGTATCAGCAGAGGATGGCTAAAATGTTGAGTCAGTCGAAATAAGAATTCCGATAAGCGATTCAGAAAAAAGGAATAAAAAACATTATCAAGCTCTCAGGAGCCAGAACTCCTCGATTCCTGATCAAACCATAACAGAAATATCCGAGAACTACAATAGAGACTCAGATCTCTCACTCAAGTATCAGCAAAGCATGGGTCACGATTGAATATGTTGAAAAGTAAATTTTTATTTACAGATTCTGAAAGAAGAATGAAAAAAAAAAATATTGAATAGCTCAGAGGAGCTGGAACTCCTTGATTCTTGATAAATCTATATTAGAAATATACGAAAACATGCAAAAGAGACTCTCAGAACTCTCACTCAAGTATCAGCAGTGCATGGGTAAAGATTTGAGTAAGTCGAAATAAGAATTCCGATAAGCGATTCAGAAAGAAGGAAAAAAAACTTGAAGTAGCTGTCAGGAGCCAGAACTAATCGTTCTCCGATATAAACATAACAGAAATATCAGAGAACAAGCAAAAGAGACCAAGAACTCTCACTCAAGTATCAGCAGAGCATGGAAAGATTTGAGTAAATCGAAATAAAAATGTTGATTAGCGATTTAGAAAGAAGAAAAGAACAACATTATGTAGCTCTCAGGAGCCAGAACTCCTCGATGCCTGATCGAACCATAACAGAAATATCCAAAAAAACATGCAAAAAAGACTCAGAACTCTCAATCAAGTATCAGTAGAGGATGGGTAAAATGTTGACTCAGTCGAAATAAGAATTCCGATAAGCGATTCAGAAAATAGACAAGAACAACATTATACAGCCCTCAGGAGCCAGAACTCCTCGATGCCTGATCGAACCATAACAGAAATATCCAACAAAACATGCAAAAAAGACTCAGAACTCTCAATCAAGTATCAGTAGGGGATGGGTAAAATGTTGAGTCAGTCGAAATAAGAATTCCGATAAGCGATTCAGAAAAAAGAAAAGAACAACATAATACAGCTCTCAGGAGCCAGAACTCCTCGATGCCTGATCGAACCATAACAGAAATATCCAAAAAAACATGCAAAAAAGACTCAGAACACTCACTCAATTATCAACAGAGCATGGGTAAAATTTTGAGTAGGTCGAAATAAGAATTTCGATTAGCGATTCAGAAAAAAGGAAAAAAAAACATTATCAAGCTCTCAGGTGCCAGAACTCCTCGATTCCTGAACAAACCATAACATAAATATCCAAGAACATGCAAAAAAGACTCGGAACTCTCACTCAAGTATCAGCAATGCAAGGGTCTAGATTGAATATGTTGAAAAGTAAATTTTATTTACAGATTCTGTAAGAAGAATGAAAAATAATTCTATTAAGTAGCTCAGAGGAGCCGGAACGGCTTGTTTCTTTATAAATCCATAATAGAAATATACGAAAACATGCTAAAGAGACTCAGAACTCTCTCTCAAGTCTCAGCAGAGCATGGGTAAAGATTTGAGTAAGTCGAAATAAGAATTCCGATAAGCGATTCAGAAAGAAGGAAAAAAAACTTTAAGTAGCTGTCAGGAGCCAGAACTACTCGTTCTCCGATATAACCATAACAGAAATATCAGAGAACAAGCAAAAGAGACCAAGAACTCTCACTCAAGTATCAGCAGAGCATGGAAAGATTTGAGTAAATCGAAATAAAAATGTTGATTAGCGATTTAGAAAGAAGAAAAGAACAACATTATGTAGCTCTCAGGAGCCAGAACTCCTCGATGCCTGATCGAACCATAACAGAAATATCCAAAAAAACATGCAAAAAAGACTCAGAACTCTCAATCAAGTATCAGTAGAGGATGGGTAAAATGTTGACTCAGTCGAAATAAGAATTCCGATAAGCGATTCAGAAAATAGAAAAGAACAACATTATACAGCTCTCAGGAGCCAGAACTCCTCGATTCCTGAACAAACCATAACATAAATATCCAAGAACATGCAAAAAAGACTCGGAACTCTCACTCAAGTATCAGCAGAGCATGGGTAAAGATTTGAGTAAGATGAAATAAGAATTTTGATTAGCGATTCAGAAAGAAGGAAAGAAATACTTAAGGTTGCTGTCAGGAGCCAGAACTACTCGTTCTCTGATAGAACCATAACAGAAATATCCGAGAACAAGCAAAAGAGACCAAGAACTCTCACTCAAGTATCAGCAGAGCATGGAAAGATTTGAGTAAGTCGAAATAAACATTTTATTTTGCGATTCTTAAAGAAGGAATATGAAAAATGAAAAATGAAAAAAAAAAAATGAAAAAGTGTTTATTCACAAAAAATAATCTTTTTACAATAACATATTACCTCTGCCAAACTGTAAAGCAGTTTAAAAAACTTTAAATAGCTCTGAGGAGCCAAAACTTCTCGTATCCTAATAGAACTATAACAGAAATATCGAAAAACATGCAAAAGAGACTCAGAACTCTCATTCAAGGATCAGCAGAGCATTGGTAAAGATTAGAGTAGGTCGAAATAAGCATTTAAATTAGCGATTCAGAAAAAAGGAAAAAAAACTTTCTTTAGCTCTCAGGAGCCAGAACTACTCGGTACCCGATAGATCAATAACATAAATATACGAGAACATGCGAAAGAGACCAAGAACTCTCACTCAAGTATCAGCAGAGCATGGAAAGATTAGAGTAAGTCGAAATAAAAATGTTAATTAGCGATTTAGAAAGAAGAAAAGCACAACATTATGTAGCTCTCAGGAGCCAGAACTCCTCGATGCCTAATCGAACCATAACAGAAAAATCCAAAAAAAAACATGCAAAAAAGACTCAGAACCCTCACTCAAGTATCAACAGAGCATGGGTAAAATTTTGAGTAAGTCGAAATAAAAATGTTGATTCGCGATTTAGAAAGAAGAAAAGAACAACATTATGTAGCTCTCAGGAGCCAGAACTCCTCGATGCCTGATCGAACCATAACAGAAATATCCAAAAAAACATGCAAAAAAGACTCAGAACTCTCAATCAAGTATCAGTAGAGGATGGGTAAAATGTTGACTCAGTCGAAATAAGAATTCCGATAAGCGATTCAGAAAATAGACAAGAACAACATTATACAGCTCCCAGGAGCCAGAACTCCTCGATGCCTGATCGAACCATAACAGTAATATCCAAAAAAACAGCTAAAAAAGACTCAGAACTCTCAATCAAGTATCAGTAGAGGATGGGTAAAATGTTGAGTCAGTCGAAATAAGAATTCCGATAAGCGATTCAGAAAAAAGAAAAGAACAACATTATACAGCTCTCAGGAGCCAGAACTCCTCGATGCCTGATCGAACCATAACAGAAATATCCAAAAAAAACATGCAAAAAAGACTCAGAACACTCACTCAATTATCAACAGAGCATGGGTAAAATTTTGAGTAAGTCGAAATAAGAATTCCGATAAGCGATTCAGAAAAAAGGAATTAAAAACATTATCAAGCTCTCAGGAGCCAGAACTCCTCGTTTCCTGATCAAACCATAACATAAATATCCGAGAACATACAATAGAGACTCAGATCTCTCATTCAAGTATCAGCAAAGCATGGGTCAACATTAAATATGTTGAAAAGTAAATTTTATTTATAGATTCAGAAAGAAGGATAAAAAATAATTCTATTAAGTAGCTCAGAGGAGCCGGAACGGCTTGTTTCTTTATAAATCCATAATAGAAATATACGAGAACATGCAAAAGAGACTCTCAGAACTCTCACTCAAGTATCAGCAGTGCATGGGTAAAGATTTGAGTAAGTCGAAATAAGAATTCCGATAAGCGATTCAGAAAGAAGGAAAAAAAACTTTAGGTAGCTGTCAGGAGCCAGAACTACTCGTTCTCCGATAGACACATAACAGAAATATCAGAGAACAAGCAAAATCGACATAAACATGTTTATTAGCGATTTAGAAAGAAGAAAAGAACAACATTATGTAGCTCTCAGGAGCCAGAACTCCTCGATGCCTGATCGAACCATAACAGAAATATCCAAAAAAAACATGCAAAAAAGACTCAGAACTCTCAATCAAGTATCAGCAGAGGATGGCTAAAATGTTGAGTCAGTCGAAATAAGAATTCCGATAAGCGATTCAGAAAAAAGGAATAAAAAACATTATCAAGCTCTCAGGAGCCAGAACTTCTCGATTCCTGATCAAACCATAACAGAAATATCCGAGAACATGCAAAAGAGACTCGGAACTCTCATTCAAGTATCAAAAGAGCATGGGTCAAGATTGAAAATGTTCAAATCTAAATTTTATTTATAGATTCAGAAAGAAGGGAGATTTTTTTTTATTAAGTAGCTCAAAGGAGCCGGAACACCTTGTTTCTTGATAAATCCATTTCTTTCTTTCTATGATGGCGTCCACCGTAGAGCGCCCCCTGCGAAACCGAACTGTACCTCTGCCAAATCCGGCCGCACCCGCACCAGCCGCCTGACGAGGTGGTTTGTAATTACTCTTTCAAAGAGTTTGCCCACGGAGACAGACGGAGAGTCCGTAGGGCGACCCGGCTTCTTAATGAGGACCAGTTTCCCCGTCTTCCATCGAAGTGGGAACTGGCCCCCCTCCAATCAGGGTCGCGGGAAATTCGAAAAAGAAACCGTGGCCCTTGCACAGGCAACTGAAGGAACACGGGTAAAAGTCACGGTAAAAGTCTGACACGCCCTCCCACTCCACCCGGAGCAGGAGAAGTCATTTGATGATTTCCCACCGAAAAAAAAATAAAAGGCCCCCTCCAAGCAGTCGCTTAGGAGCCCCCTTAGTTGAGGCCCGAGAGCCTCCTAGGCCAGAACCCAGGCTTTTTCGGGTGAGCCGGCGGGTCCTGGGGTGCACGTATTTTTCGCACCAAGCCTATGTACCGCCACTCTCAGCTCTACCTCGGTCACGTACGAAGCATCGTCGTCCTCGTCGGCGGTGTGGTCCGCATCTGGCAGTCATGGGCGGGGGAGTATGCTCCCTTCACGAAGGGATCAAAGCGCTCACCACGTCCTCCGCGAGCTGGGGCCGGAGACTCTGTGTCAGTGGGGGCGCACCATTTTGTAGGGGCGTCCCCACGGGTCTCTGTTCAGAGTCTCCAGTGACTATTCGCGTGCCAGTGCCATGGCCCGCATGATCTCCGCTCGGAGGGCGATCTTCGTCGCTCTGTACCCCTCGTGCAGCTCCGCCTGAATGGCTTACGTATCCGGAGGGCGGATACGAAGCCTGCAGTGCCTGATGTACAGGTGTCGTGCAGCCATGCACGCCTCGCGCAATACCGTTAGTTCCGGCGACCACCAGCACATCTGGCACCAGGCACGTCCGAGCCGGACCCAGGGCATTGGCACGTCAGTTATTTCGGACATGTCCTCCCGGAACCACACTGCCACGTCATTGATGTCAGCAGGCCCGTCCAGTGGTGACACCCAGGTCTGCATGATCGAGGCTACCAGGAGAAGCTCCCGGTCCAGCTGCTTCAGCTCCGACCGCGGACCACTCGGGGCCTGTAGGACCGGCGCTTTCGAGGTCTGGGCGGAGACGTCGAACCGGATGTACCGGTGGCCGGAGTAGGTCTCCACCCCCTGGAGCGCAGCACTGTGTTCCTAACACGATCTGTTAATCTGACTCCAAGAACGCTGCGCTCCATTGCTCGCTGACAAACCTCAAGTTTGAACCTCTGCTGAACTGTCAAAGACCAGGTTTGAGCGCAGTATGTATGATTTGGAGTATGCACATGTCCATTAACTTGCGTTTATGACAAATTGGTAGGTCTCCTTTCTTGAGGTTTTTCATCGACCAATAGGTCTTCCAGGCGTTTTCGGTGCGTCTAGCAAGTTCTTTTTCTTGTCTTGCCTGGAATGAGATTTTTTGGCCGAGGTAGATGTATTCTTCAGTTTGGGTTTGACGCTATTGGTCATGAGTTTGATCTTTGACAGGTTCATTTGAAGTCCAATCTCGAGGCTTGCCAAATTTAGATCACTTAGCATTTTGCTTCAGTCAGCTGCCGAAGATGAAAATAGCACGATATTGTCAGCGAAACGCAGGTTGGTCAACCTTTTTTCGCCGACGACAGGTATCATGAAGGCTTTTAAAAACTTCTTCAAGGGTGGCTGTGAACAGCTTAGCAGTTATTATTTCTTTGAAAGTAGTGAATAAAACGATGTTTAGTGTAAAAGACACCTTATTTCCATCTTGATGCCATCTTGAGTGTCATGCGCACACTGCAAAAAATCTTCAGAGGCTATTACTCATTTATTGTAAGACCTTTTTATTTTTATTTCAAAATACAAGTTACTAATTACATAAAGACTAAATTAAATGACTAACTAACAAACTATACAATTAAATACAAAAACCAATAGGACACTTTGGCGTCGAAGTACTCGCCCGTATCGCTGTCATCTGGAAACGTGCCCAGAAGACTACCAGCATTGCCACGTTGAATGGCAATGCTAATTCTTTTACCAACGAAAAACCCAGTCGGCGAGAAGGAGACGCGCACTCGGGCCTCATGACCCGAATAGTTTCGACCACAAACGGCTCAGAACTGGGATTACCCATAAGGTTCTCAACTGCCTTTAAAATGAACAAAATTTTAACAATAACGTGTTTTACATCTAACTATAAGAAACAATTTTCAAACATGATACATACAGAAGTCGAATAGCCTTGTTAACATAATTTTCATTTCTCATATTTTTGGCGCAGCAAATACCCAAGAAAATAAAACAAATAAAGGGAACAGAAAAAGGTTTATTAACATAACAACATGTAAATGAAGTCAGAATACAAGATATAAATCATTTACATTCATGCGAAATGCGTTCAGGCAGCTAATAGTAACCTTTAAGGTTTGCACACAACCGATTTTAATCGGGCACTGATTTCCGACATACAGACCTGCGAACGAAGCAAACAGAGTAAGCATATTCATTGGTTTCTGAGAAGAAGGCGTGAGTTTTGGTTTATGAGACCTGCAAAACTTTCATACACAGTAAGTTGAGTTGTGAAATTTAATCGAATACGTTCAACTAGTTATTGGCTGTAAATCGGAGGAACTCCCTCCGATTGACAGCTCATATTATCACATAATTCAATAACGCTGTGTTTCAGTCGAGCATGTTCCTGCATCTGAATTATTATCCAATTATTAGTCTTCATTCTTGCATATAACTTCCGCGTGATACTAATTGTCTTCCTGTTTTCATGTCGGTCTCATCAGATGGTCGTGTGCGAGCCAACAATAAGCTTGGTTAGTACGAAATGCAATAAATTCCGTAATTTTACCGGTGAAACGCAACACCGGCTATAAATCTTGTGAATTGGCAAGCTATAGCATGTTGGCTTATTATTGTAATCGTCTTTATTCGACGCTATATTTTAAACATAGCCCGGGTTCATTGAAGCTAGCTTAATCTTTATAATCATAAAACATGGTTGTGAGAATTAAGTGAATTTACTTGATCATAATATTGTTAAAATTGTTTGCTAACCATATTTTGTTACAAGTTTTTACCTCACTGGATCGGCAAAAGACGGTTTTCTAAATTCGATCATGTTTCTTTTAAATAATATTTTCTATTAATTGTTTTATAGCCACATCATCCCCAAAAGTTACTTTACTGTTTCGTAGCTTGTGTCAAGCATGTATAATAAAATGAAGCAATCTTATTAAAATTAATAATAGTGTAATATCTTATCCTGAGCCAATACAAAATCATGCGTACATGGACTCGTATCAAATCGAAATATATCTCTTTGGTTAATGTTCCTCCAGTTGCTTTAAACCGAAAACCACTACAAAGACCACACTACAGAGTTGTGACTCTTGCCCTAGGTATTTAAACTGTGTGCAGTTTAAATACTTAGGGCATGTAGTCACAGAGGTGTAATCTGACGATGCTGGTATAGAGAGGGAGCGGAGGCAGTTGGCGGTTTGATGTGATATGGTAGCCGATCAGAGCATGTTTTTTTTCATAATGATACATGTACCCAATTAATGAAACAATTCGTGAACGCTTGAATGTAGGACGGAATACTTTGATAGAGCTGTGGGTACTATTTCCATTTTCAAATAGGTATTGTGTAGTACACACAATAGCGATGTCACTGCTCAACACCACATAGGGGAACCTCGTGCCACTCGGAAAATAAAAACATATTGTTCAACCATTTAGCAAAACATTTTCGCCGAAATACAAAACGAAGGACATACGTGGGACACTCAGAAAGTTTTGCGAAAATAAAAATAAATGTTCTTAATGTAAAACATTTTTGGTTAAATCTTTTCAAAGTACTCTCCACTAGCCCCTTTACAAAGTTTATGCGTACCAGTTTTCGAAACAATTTTTCCAGTCTGCCGTAGACATCGTCTGCTCGAACGCTAACAGCGCATCTTCCGGCGACGAAAATTGTATCCCTTCGAGCGGATTTATTATTTTCGGGACTAAAAAGAAGTCACCCGGTGCTAGGTCAGGGCTTTAAGGAAGGTTTTGAGCGTGGTGTGCGAAGGCGCGTTGTCGTGGTGGAGCAGTAGCCCGCGCAGCCCTGTGTTTGGTCGCTTGTTGCTTGACTTACAATCTTTTTTTCGCAATACTTTCTTAGTGGCCTGGTATAGTGAGCTTATTGGTGATGTTCTTCGGAAAGGTCAGGGCGTAGTACTCGCAACCGGCGCGCGTGTATGTCCAGATGTATGTAAACGAAGCAAAATGAGTATACGATCGTACTGGCAGGCGCTGCATGGCCATCATAGAAACGAGATTTGTCGACGGAAGAAAAGACAAAGTGACAGATGAATAAAAGAAATCTGTAATTTTGTTTATTCTTCCGTCGACAAAACCCGGTCATGCGACGCGTGAAGTGTTCTTTAGTTTTTGCCTATTCCCATGGGAAGAAGGCGTGAGTTTGTGTATGTATAAAACGAAAGTAGCGCAAACCATGTAATATTCATTCTTTATTATAGAAAAATCTGAAGAATTGCGATGAATAAAATTATCTTTATCATTTTATACTTTACGCGCAAAACTCTCGGAATGTTCCACAAACTTCGTAGATAAAATGTTTTTGGATTCCCAAGTATACTACTGAAATATTTATTGAAGTACAAATTCCGTTTAGAGCTCAACTTTCTGGAACTTTCCACTACTGTGCTAAACAGAAGTTAACTCGTAACCAGCTTCATGAAACGCTATTTTATATTCTTAATTTTGTTGTTGTTTATGTTATTGGTTTCAAAAAATAACTTTATCTTTAAAACATTTCCATCTTCCATGAATACCTTAAAGTTCATGGTACACACGTTATTCACCTCGACGTCCAGTCGGCCATCAGCCACGGTAATTTCAGGGACCTGTGTGAACAGATAGTCACACGCGAGCACAGTGCGAGTTCGCAGATGTCACATGTCATCGAACTTTTGGTTCTAGGCCATGCCGGTTTCCTCACGTTGTTTTCCTTCACCGTTTTGGAGCAGTGGTGATGAAATAATTGACACAAAACTAAAGCGCTTGTTTAGTTTTTGTTTTTTTTTGGGTGGGAAATCATCAAATTACTTTTCCCGCTCTGCTGAGCGGGAGGGAGTGTCAGTGTTTGTAACCGAGGCGTTGCTATGACTAACTGAATAGTCATTCAGTTAGTCATAGCTCATTAAATTTTTCTATACCCATGTTTCGTTCGTAACAATAACAGTTTTTTTATTGCCGGTTGAGACGTAGCTGATGTGTGTAGCCAACGTCCTGCAACTTCTACGTAACTATATATTTTGACGTGACTGAAGTGTGTAGCCAACGTACTACAACTTCTACGTAACTAAATATTTTGACGTGACTGAAGTGTGTAGCCAACGTCCTACAACTTCTACGTAACTATATATTTTGACGTGACTGAAGTGTGTAGCCAACGTCCTACAACTTCTACGTAACTACGTTGACGTGCCTGATCGGCGACTTGACGTTGAGATGACTGACGTGTGTGCATTAAGCTTTACACATAAACAAGATTGAAAAGCGATTTTCATCTAAAGCATTGATAGATATTTTATGGTGTTGCGAACATTATATTTTCGAAACCAAACTATGAATTATGAAATAGATCTTTTCACAAAGTTGCAATTTTATTTCATAATAAAAAGCTTTTAAAATTTGCGCCACTGTAAGGTTATTATGCTCGTGACTGTACCTACATTTACGTAAAACATAAGTATGCCTAAAATACTTATTTTTTCTCTACCTCTTACAACGTTTAATCTAAAATTCTGAAGAACTGCTTGACATTACTCAAATCACTTTCCTACATAAAATGCCCGCCGAGGATGCAAATTAAGTACCATTTGTCGCTCTTGGTAGGTGTAAGTGAAACGACAACGCAATATGTTTTGGAAAAATACATGTCTACGTAACATCAAGCTTTTCATGAAAATGTTCAGGTTATTAAGAAACAATGAACTGATTTTATTCCTGCCACTGAAAGTGACCGTAAATCGTTGTAAGCCGACTATCAGGGGCACTTCCCGTTTTTGAAGCGGGAAGCGGAAGCGGGGCCTCATTAAAAAGCTTGCTGACACTCCACTCTAACTATTTTCGGAGCTTGTCGTTGATAGTGATTTTTCCAGCATCGAATTTCATGCTATCATATCACCCCCTATTTTCAAGCCTAAAATTACATCTCCGCAAAGCGCAACGTACGGTACAAGAATTTTAAATCCTTTGAAAAAACTTTAATTTCCCAAAAACATTCAAGCAAAAGCCACGAAAAAGGAAAACGCAACGGTTTGTATGTTGAACAAGTGAAATATAAAACTGCGTTGCTGAAACTGACGTCGTACCAAAACTCTCGTTTTGCAACGATTTGACGTACGAGCCGAGGAGAATTAAACAGTACAAGCAAGAAAAAAACGGGCTCGCTGGAACCACAAGTTTGTTCAATTTGTTGCTCACACATTTTTAGCTTGATTTTTGTGTTTCGAAACTGTTGCTGAATGAAAAGTAACATATTCTGCGGATCTACTCTAAAAATCTTATTGTGAGAACCTAAGTGAAGTAAGCCAGAAGTGAGCTGTCTGTATTTAGAATAAGCGTTTTGTTTGTATTATTAAGGGCGAATTTCACCAATAAAACTGAACGCGTTCAGCACCACTAAAATGTGTTCAAGAACTGTCTGTGTCATAATTATTATGGAATATTGACACTGACAGCAATTTAAAAGTAATGATCGTGTTCAGTTTAATTGGTGAAATCGGAACTTAGTATTACCCAACCCAACTGACGGCGTCCGTTCACGAACATGACGCGTGGCTCCCACTCTTTAATAATTATAATAATTTGGTTTGAATACTTGTGCGTGGCTAAATAATAGCACGATCGAAGAATAAGCTACACTAGCCGAGGTCGGTCCATTTCTAATCGAGACCCCTCCACGCCTAAGAAAGCACGTCAAGCCATTGGTCCGTTCTGTCATTTTTAGATCTTTGACAGTCGTTTCGGGTAGTCAGACGCCAAATAATCTGACAGCCTTTCTAATGGGTAAAGTAAAATACTGATATTCAGCTGCGGTAAGACTGGAAGCTGACCCCGACGTATTTGGGAAAAGGCTTGGTAAGTGACTTATTTACACAAAGATATTTTAGGTCATAATGTGTTTAATTCAAACGTTTCGGCGGAGCAAGATTCGCACGTGCCGAAATCATTCAACTTTTCTGAGAAAATTTTCATTCAGTAATTCTCAATGTTCATGCCGCCAGTAGTTCCAGAGGATATAGCTAGAGCAATAAAAACATTAAAAAATAAAAAAAGCCATGGGTACGACGGCGTAACAACTTCTGTGGTTAAATTTGTGGCTGATATAATTGCTGTACCCCTAAGCCACATCATGAATACAATTATTAGCTCAGGTACCTTCCCCAATAGTCTTAAAAAAGTAATCATAAAACCACTCCATAAAAAAAATAGCAAAGAAGATATGGCTAATTATAGGCCAGTGGCCTTAATTCCAGTGTTTTCCAAAGTTTTTGAAAAAATTATTTACGAGACAATTCACAAGTTCTTAACTAAAAATGATACTTTATGTGACGAACAGAAGGGGTTCAGAAAACATAAAAATATTAATATGGCAATATATGATCTACTGAATAACGTAATGCCAAGTGTAGACCATAAAATTCCTGTATGCGCCATATATACTGATATGACGAAGGCATTCGATTACGTAAACCATGACGCTCTTTTAAACAAACTTTACGCGTACGGCATAAGAGGAAATGTCTTAAAACTAATAAAGTCATACCTTACTAATCGAAAGCAATATACAGAGATATCAAGGATATGTGTGAAATCTAAACAAGAACATAAATATCTATCCAGCCACAGAGAAGTCAAATATGGCGTTCCGCAAGGTAGTGTACTTGGACCTTTATTATTTCTTTTGTATATTAACGACTTACCCCGCCAAATTCAACAACCTATGGTATTATTTGCAGACGACAGCACGGCAATAATAAAAAGCGGCAAAAAAGATAAAAATAATTACGAAGCTGATATGAATAATACATTAAAAAGCATCATAAACTGGCTGAACAAAAATAATTTAATTTTAAATATCCAAAAAACAAAAGTTATGCATTTTCATCAGCGTCTAGGAGCTGAAAATTATGATGTTGAATGCAATGGACAAAAAGTAGACTCGACAAATGTTACAAAGTTCCTTGGTATTCTAATTGATAACAAACTGACCTGGAAACCGCATTCAGAGGACGTATGTAAGAGGCTAAGCAAGTCAGCGTACGTACTTTATAACCTGGCAAAAAAAGTAAGCTTCCGCACCGTGCTAGAAGCTTATCATGGTCTTGTTGCGTCAGTTTTGAGATTCGGTGTTATATTCTGGGGTAACTGTACTGAGAGGGAGAGAATATTCAAAGCCCAAAAACGTTGCATTAGATCAATGACTAGTCTTAAAAATACCGACAGTTGTGAACCTATGTTCAAGTCTCTAAAATTACTCACGTTTCCGTCTTTGTATATACTTGAAGTTGCAATATTTGTCAGAACTAACAAAAGTCTTTTTAACCTAATGGACGATATTAGAACACGTCCGGGATCTGTTAGATCACAATATAAAAATCTAATGTCTACAGGTAGGTATAAAACATCATTATTAAGAAAAAGCTTTCTGTCAATGGGGCCCATCATCTATAATAAATTACCTCATGCCTACAAAGAAGAATTATTAAGTGTATTTAAAAAGAGGCTAACATCCTTACTAATAGATAAATGCTACTATTCCATACAAGATTTTTTGAATGATAAGAGTTTATAATGTTACATTATTTTTGTTTCAAATTTCATTATACACCTTGTTCTTCTTGTTTGTTTTTGTTGTTATTGTAAGTAAAATAATTTAATCAATCTTTTAGGTGGTATATAATTAAGATTGTTGTTTTTGCTGTTTAGTTTATGTAGGAAGGCCGCAACGGCTCCTCATAACTGTATTTTTTTTTTTGTTTTTTTAAATGGTTGTTTTAGTAGATAAAATATTGTTATTTTTACTTTTGCGTGCCGTAAGGTAGAGTGTGTTGGAACTGCTTTTACAATGTCTACATCTTATTTTGTACCCACATTCATTGCAAAATAAATGATTTCTGATTTCTGATTTCTGATTTCTGATTAAAACAGTATTCCATAAAACACTGAACTGAAACGGGAAACAACATTTGAATTTTCTCGTTATTGGAGAGAATTTAAATTTCAGCACGTGAACGCTTATAACGCTTATTATTTTAAAGGAAATACGATCCGCATTTACTTCCAACAAACTTAACTACTTAACTGTATTTTCAGAAATACATTTGTTTTCAATATGTTTTTATACGCCACGCAAGTAGATCATATCGTCATCGTCATCTTGATAAATAAATAAATTCTGCGATGCTTATTTTCATTTTTTTAATTAAATAAATTACAGCTTTAAGAATTTTAATACAGTGAATAACTTTTCAAAGTAAATAGTCTTGAATTAAAAAACTATTTGAAGTTAATAAATGGAAACAATCCGTGGACGACGAGGTGCTTCAAATTCTCATGTCAGAAGTGGCGTTATTTACATTAGAGTAATAATTTATGTGTCTCGATGAATTTTCGTTAAACTGTTAATAAATATATGACCCTTTAGTTTGTTTTATAAACAGTCCAATGGTTTTGTTATGACAAAAGAAAATTCAGTAGGTAGATAGTAATACTTAGATATACCGATGATATTGGTGATGTCTTTCCAACGGGGATAGAGGAAAATATAATTTCATCACATTAAAAACAGATACATTATGTTATTGCAGCGTCGGCAATCGCTACAACTACCACAACACGTCACGAATAAATGAATATCGAATAGCATACTACTAACAGAAAATGATTATAAACTCAAATTCGCTAACAATTATTATGAAGAATAATTACAGCGCAAAATGTGTTGTAGTTGACAATTAAAACAAAACTGAAATGTTGAACGTATCAAAAACGCGATTGAAACAATCAATAATTTTCAAAATCAATACGGCTGAGCCACAACGCCGTACCTTGATCGCTTTATTCCCGGCGAACCGAAAAGGCTGAAAACTGACGGTGGTTTGTATAGGAAACGCTTTGAAACGATAATTGTGCACCAACCCTAATAGAGTCGAGCGCGGCCACAAAGGGAAATCGGATAAATATCATAACATAACGCAGCTAAGTTTTGTACCTTGTGTATGGGTATAGGAATAGGAATAGAGTGCGATAGGAATAGGTAGCAAATTGAATCATATAGTGTCTCGTTTACGATTCACTTTGCTTCGAACTTCGTTTCATGCAAGTACCCAACAATAACAGAAATTTACTAAAGTCTTTTGGGCTTATAGTATGCATGACAGAAAACTTTAAATTTTCGATTGTTAAATTTTAATCAATTTCATACAAACCTCATTTTCTGTTGATAGCTATTTCAGAGAAAAAAATTATAATAAACGGCTACAAAAAACGTTCGGTAATGTATACCAATATTGCTACAATCAGCTTTACAAAACAATTGTTAACGCAGTATGTTGTTGGTCATGTACATTCATTAATCACGTCATCACTGTGTGTCAGCACAAGTTACAGAAGAATAGATTATACCATGGTGAAAAGATTAGATAGTCAGCTAGCTCAGTAACGGAGTTCGTGTTCCATTACTCGTATTTAGCTATGCATATTACACACACTCCGCCATTGATTCTGATTGACGATGAAATAACACATATAAATGAGGGAATCAAATAATGTTTTTAAAATACCTAAGAAAATGTCGTCAGTATAGTTTTGAGTATGAATGCTTTAGCTAGCTGATGGAACACTTACTGAAAGCAAAATAATAGGTATTAGATATATTATCTCTCTGATTACTACCTCCTCCGTGACACTAGTATGAATACGCCCGCAAAGATTCTACGTGACCATACTGTAGCCGGGTACGAGTATATATCACAAGAAATATAGTGAGGAATACTATCGGAGAACCATTTCTGCGGGACACTGGATTCTCATGACGTCCACTTCACTCGGAAACTAGATGGAAATGGAAAAGCAGTGAAAAGTTCGAGAATATCTGGTGTCACGATTCGCTTTTGTTGAAACTTAGTGGGAATAATTTTTTTGCGACGTGGAAACTTAAGTTTTCACTTATGTTGGAAATTCATATCTAGATTTCCCTTTTTTTTCTTTGGCATTGTGGTTGAACTTATTCACTTTGCAATCATAATTGTCATCGGGTTTTCTTTAAAGACGCTTGTTCTTTTTCTATCTATGAAATAAAGACAACGTAAGATGAAATCCGTATGGAAACGATTTAAGAAAAAAGATACAGAACTTTGTAACGGTTTACCAACAATTAAAACGTTGAATTTTAGTTTATTAAGTTAATATTAAAATGCAGCCGATGTTAATTTTGCGAATAAAACTCTTAGTCGATTTTCTACAACTTTATTATTAATTGAAAGATCTAGTTTGAAGGGATAACAAAACTTGTCTATTTGAAATGAATACTTGGCTAAAGATTTTGATCAACCTAAGGGTGGTAAGCCAGTGGGCAGATATATTTGCCCAATAACCAATAATAATAATGATGATTAATATTTTACTTTTTAGAACATCTTCATCCTACATGAAAATTTGATGAAGTCATCAAATTTCTTAGGTCAAAGTCACACAGGAGAAAGATATTTGACCATTAGCATACTACCCAAGTAGTGAAATAAATAGCTTTATTGAGTTTCTGAAGTCTTGCCTACTCCAAAAACTAAACAAAAGCTTTTTGCCTCAATACATCACACAAAGTAACAATAGGTGAGAATATATCTATAAGACTTCCTAGTTGGATTTCACTGTAGGTGACAGTTTTCAATTGGAAACTCCGCCGAAGGCCACGACGGAAAAGAAACGTTAATATATCATCACGCCTGTAATCCCCAAAGTAGGCAGACGTGTACGCTCAGATTTTCCTTTTATGTTTGAACCATGTATCATATTGCTTTTTAGCGGGCAAATACATAATTCGGACTGCCACTGATAAATTAAATTCATAGTAAAAACTCGTAAAAAAACCTGACACAAACATAGCCGATCTTACCTTAGGCTCAACACTTGGTTATGTTTACAACCACTTTAAACACACAAACAGCCAAGAAAAGTTTATGTTTCCAACAAAGTTTTACCATAGTAGAAGGCATCTTATATAATTGATGTAGTTAGACCCCATCAATAATCAATTAATATATATTTGCATTGATTTGGGGTATTCAATTAATTATTCAGATACCGATTTGTTAAACTTTTAGCGTTAAATTGGTATTCGAAAATCAGATAAAATAAACATGCAAAGGGTTTATCTAAAAAATAAGATGAATGGAGTCTTGTAAGAGAGTCGACGTCAAACACGAATTGTGATAAATATTTCATGCGATAATCTAATAAAAATATTCTTAAAATCTTATCTTACATCTTTATTTTATTTACGTCAAAAGTGCAATCATCTGGATTCTAGAACGTATATTTTTAAAAAGCATTATTATTTTGCATTCATCGATTCACCATACTTTTGCGACAGACTTGATTATACCACTAAAAACCTTTTTAGTTTAGGTATACATTTGTATTCTACCATTTTACTAATCGAAAGTACGTCGTATTTGTTACTAAGGAATTTCTAATCCGGAATAAGAGACTAATTTCTACAGAAAAGCTCGAGTAAACACATTCATTAGTTAGGTACTACACAATTCTAATAAAACATAACGGAGGTAGAATCCATCTTTTCGGTACAAGCAACCAGTAATAAATTGTTATTATTAGGTTTACATAACATAACATCACGCCTTGTTTCCCCGAAGGGTTGGGCAGAGGTGTACCTATAGTACACCCACATTTCGCCAGTTATGTTTAAGTCCCATGTAATAGGGGGCGAGCCTATTGCCATCTACCGGGCACAAATCCAGACTTCGGGCTGTTACTGAGAAATTCCAGATAGAAAAACCCAATCACACGTTGCCCGACCTGGGAATCGAACCCAGGACCTCATGCTCAGCAGTAGCGATTGCGGGAGAAATATACGACAAGCTGTATGTGTACACACTAAACATTAAGTAATGAATAATTCTCATAATATAGAAGTAATTAATTCAATTAGCATTTAAACACGTTCTTAATCCTTCCCTGAGTGTAACGCCTGATAGATGCTTGCATAAAGATACAGGTATTATTTATGCGAGCGGCCTATAGTTATGTTGTATAGCAAGAGTTTCATCGACGACGAACACGCAGCTACTGTATCTGAAATACTCGTGTTTTCTACTTATTGTTTCTTTTCTTTTTACTGAAAGCAATAGATGTTATTTTTTATATCAGGGCTGCTAAACCTCCAAATATATTTCCATTACACTTGAATGAGCCTTTCAAATACGCATTACCTACGTACTTCGCAAAACCAAGATAACATTATTAAAAGAATATTCTATTAAAGATCGAAAACAGGCTTACGAGGTCTTTGCCAATGCCGTTTGCCTTCAAGCAGGTGTTCTTAAGTAGTAATAACGTTTTACCCTCTATTAAATCAACTTGTCGGTCTATTAACCCTATTTTCTACTTTCTTATAATAAGTGTATTTGTATAGTCAAAGGTTCAGGTATAATGTGGTCATTTTGCTGTTTTTTTTTTCGTTCTGATTAATTTATCCATAGTGTAACTTACAGCACGCCTACCATGACACCATATAAACGAATTTCGTCGAGGGAAGAATAGTCAAAATGACAGATGAATAAAAAAACTCTCTTACTTTGTCTATTCTTATATATAAGAATAGAAAGTCCCGTTCAGAACTAGGTCTTGCGAAATGTGAGTGTGACAATTATATTTCTTCACTTCATTCTTCAGATATATTATAACCGGGTAGCCCTTTTAATCTACAAGATAACCTTCACACTTTCAGAGATTCATGAAAATCGATGTAAGCATCGACTTTTAACAATTAAGTCGATTCTATACTGGCCATAACTACACCACTAGTCAAGCTGTCATTCATTTTTTCGTGCACGATATCAAGCACACGCGCGCTCACTTTTCGTAGTATAAAATATTGCCGAATAAATGGGAATATTGTTAAGAAATCGAAGAATATCGACGAAAAATCAAGAAGCAGGACGATGAACGAAGACGGAAACGCAGCAAAATTATAATCGAATCTTCTGATTCCGGTATGTATTGTTCTTACAACTACCCTCAATTCTAAATTAGTTTATGGTGCCAATGGAGGATTACAGGCGCATTGTTATAACGTGATACCTATGTTATATTAATTTAGTACGGTTTTTTGCACGGCGGTTAACAGTGAGTTAACACGAAGGCTATGATTTTTCAAACACATGTGAAATTGTCTCACCTGGCGGTTAACCGAGCGTTAACAAGATCGCTGTACTATGACCTACTATTAAGTGCATAATTATAGTAATCTAAATTATGGCCCACAAGAATGAAACCTAGCTGTTTTAGTGCTGTTGCTGTGTGTAGCTGTTGAGTGACGTTTTGACGTTTGTACTGGTGAGATCGTTGCCCAATTTTTCGCGGAAATAAAATAAAAGAACGAAGATTAGTGTCTAAAAAGTTTTTAACAACTTCTGGATTGGCTGACAGTATCGCGTTGATCATTTTCTTACTACCCAAAACCATAAATTTAGATTTTAGTGGGTTTAATACTAGTGAGTTATTATCTGACCATACCACTACTCTGTCAAGATCGTCATTGATTTTTTCCACTGCCTCCAATGTATCATCTGGTTTAAATGTTATATATAGTTGGATATCATCTGCGTACATGTGATACCTGCAATGCTGGAAAGACTTAATAATATCTGCACTGTAAAGGATATACAAAAGGGGTCCTAAAATGGATCCCTGAGGCACACCACGTGGCACCTGACGAAGGGGGGATGACATTTTTGATCCATCCTCCTTCTGAATTTCAACGAGCTGTGACCTATTTTGCAAGTAGCTAGCAAACCACTGTATTGTTTCCGCAGTAAAACCATAATAAGCCAACTTGGAAAGTAACAGTGCGGTGTTTATTGCATCGAAGGCCCGTGAAAAATCAAGAAGTGCAAGGATTGTTCCCTCCCCCTTGTCCCTTGCTTCTAGAATATTCCCTACTACGTCAGAAAGGGCTGTGGCCGTCCCACGGCCTTTCCTAAAACCAGACTGAAGGTCGGGAAGCATGTTGTTTGCTTCTAAGTATTCCAACATTTGGTTATAAACCACCCTCTCCAAGACTTTCGACAAACAAGGCAAAATGCTAACAGGTCGTAGATCTTTATAAGTACTTGGGTTACTGCTTTTAGGTAGAGGACGCACAATAGCACACTTCCATAAGTCAGGGAAAGTGTGGGTATCTATTGACTTATTTATTAATGTGGTGATAGCCTGAAGGGTGGTTGGTAATGTTAACATTATCATATCCAGACCCACTCCATCAATCCCTTTAGCATTTGACCCCAAGCTCTTAATAATTTTGGAAATTTCTTCCTCATTAATATTTCTCAGCTTAAATTGAGTTTCACCAAACCTATTCGTATTAAAATATGAAAGCTGCGATGCGGGCAGTATGCACTGACCTGGTACATTTAGAAATGCCTTATTTATCTTATCTGGGTCATTGAAATGTTCTGGAAGCATATGTTCACTATGTTCTGAGAACACATCAGATTTGAGATTATTCCAAAGTTTTTTGGGGTTTTTTATCTGACTGTTAATGTGTCTATCAAAGTACACCTTCCTTTCCTGCACCAGTGCTGTAATAGCTAGTTTTTTCAGATGATTCTGAATCAGCGAAAAGGAATCTATTGGATACAAACAATACAAAATTTAAAGATATGATGGAATTCCTAAATTATACCAACCTTAATCAGGTAGTAAAGTCACCAACTCATTTTGTAGGGGATAGTAGTACTCTCATAGACGTGATCTGTACCGATATAGGGGTTCGTAATGTGCTAGTCAGTCATATCAGTGAACTTGGTCATCATTCGTTTGTTGTATGTGATACCGTCATTAGGAAAGTAAAAAGCAAACCTAGGCTAGTTGTATATCGACCTATGAGGGACATATTGGAAGATTACTTTGCAGTAGACCTGAAATTAATGCCATGGTTGGAAATTGGCTCACTGCCAGATGTTAACAGCATGATCGAACATTTCAATTTCTGTATAACCCAATTATTTGACTTACATGCCCCCATAAAAAGTAAGATATTTAGAGACCGCCCCACGCCGTGGATAACAGATAATGTTAAATTGATGATTAAGCTGCGAGATGAGGCAAAAAATAATTATCATAAGGACAAGCTAGATACAACAAAAAAATATTATTTGGATTTAAAAAAACTAGCTATTACAGCACTGGTGCAGGAAAGGAAGGTGTACTTTGATAGACACATTAATAGTCAGATAAAAAACCCCAAAAAACTTTGGAATAATCTCAAATCTGATGTGTTCTCAGAACATAGTGAACATATGCTTCCAGAACATTTCAATGACCCAGATAAGATAAATAAGGCATTTCTAAATGTACCAGGTCAGTGCATACTGCCCGCATCGCAGCTTTCATATTTTAATACGAATAGGTTTGGTGAAACTCAATTTAAGCTGAGAAATATTAATGAGGAAGAAATTTCCAAAATTATTAAGAGCTTGGGGTCAAATGCTAAAGGGATTGATGGAGTGGGTCTGGATATGATAATGTTAACATTACCAACCACCCTTCAGGCTATCACCACATTAATAAATAAGTCAATAGATACCCACACTTTCCCTGACTTATGGAAGTGTGCTATTGTGCGTCCTCTACCTAAAAGCAGTAACCCAAGTACTTATAAAGATCTACGACCTGTTAGCATTTTGCCTTGTTTGTCGAAAGTCTTGGAGAGGGTGGTTTATAACCAAATGTTGGAATACTTAGAAGCAAACAACATGCTTCCCGACCTTCAGTCTGGTTTTAGGAAAGGCCGTGGGACGGCCACAGCCCTTTCTGACGTAGTAGGGAATATTCTAGAAGCAAGGGACAAGGGGGAGGGAACAATCCTTGCACTTCTTGATTTTTCACGGGCCTTCGATGCAATAAATACCGCACTGTTACTTTCCAAGTTGGCTTATTATGGTTTTACTGCGGAAACAATACAGTGGTTTGCTAGCTACTTGCAAAATAGGTCACAGCTCGTTGAAATTCAGAAGGAGGATGGATCAAAAATGTCATCCCCCCTTCGTCAGGTGCCACGTGGTGTGCCTCAGGGATCCATTTTAGGACCCCTTTTGTATATCCTTTACAGTGCAGATATTATTAAGTCTTTCCAGCATTGCAGGTATCACATGTACGCAGATGATATCCAACTATATATAACATTTAAACCAGATGATACATTGGAGGCAGTGGAAAAAATCAATGACGATCTTGACAGAGTAGTGGTATGGTCAGATAATAACTCACTAGTATTAAACCCACTAAAATCTAAATTTATGGTTTTGGGTAGTAAGAAAATGATCAACGCGATACTGTCAGCCAATCCAGAAGTTGTAATCAGGGGTGAAAAAATAGATAGAGTGGAGATAGCATGCAACCTTGGGTTAACAATGGATCCGGAACTAAGATTTGAGAAACACATAAGTAACTCCATGAGGAGTTGTTTTTATAGATTGAAACTTCTATATTCAATTAGAGACTACCTGAGTGTTGATCTGCGTAAGCAATTAGTGGATAGCCTTATTTTATCGAGACTTAACTACTGCGATACCGTGTATGGACCATGCCTGTTAGCAAGAACAGAAAAGCTGATACAACGAATACAAAATGCGTGTACACGGTTCTGTGTAAAGATACCTCGTAGAAGTCATGTCACTCCTTTCATAAATGAAAATAATATTTTAAAAATGGCTTCTAGAAGAAGGTTGCATACGGCTGGTTTACTTTTTGGAGTAGTCAATACACAAAAACCGCACTATTTGTTTGAAAAGTTAAGTTGGAGGCAGAGCAAATACGAACCACGTTTTTCTACCAAACCCCTTTGTACATCACAACATAGGACCGCAGCATTCAGGGGGAGTTTCAGATATGCCGCCACACACTGTTGGAATAACATTCCTCCACCAGTAAGAGTCCTGAGGACAAAAAAGCATTTTTTGAGTACTTTAAAGAAATATTTCATGCAGATACAGCAATCCACAGGATTGTAAAACTAGTCTAGTAACAATAGCTGACCTTTTTGTACTTACATCAAGGGTCATGGCCTACAGGCAATGGATATGGATTTTCAGCAGTGTGAGTTGCCTCTGTCTGAATCCTCCCTGTTTGGGTCCAGTCTGTGTCATTGTTGCAGGAGTGGTAGTCCTTAATTATGTGTTGTGTTTGTTGGAAGTCTTTCTAAAGCTGCATTATCTGGATGGGACAATAGGTAGGTATAAAATTTCATAAAGTATCACTTTAGGTACTTACCAATTTTGTTTTATGTTGGGCTGGGTTTCTGTCTCAATTTAGTTAAGTAATGCAACACCTACTAATACCTTATGAATACTAATGACTGTAGTCATGCTTACCATGAAGATCAAGAGAACACTATCAAGTTGTACCACTTGGCTAACCTATCGCTTTGATCTAAAGAGCGTGGTGGTCGTTTGCCAACGCCATGCCTCGAAGCATGTCTTTATGCAGATGGCCGCTGTCGCAATGTTGTATCAATGAATTCACTTCACTTTTATTTTTAATAATTGAATATTGATAGTATCGAAATTATAGATAATACAGAGTTAATTAATGGAAGGCATTTTTGTTTTCATTGTACTGTGTGTAAAGTATTCTCTTTGTAATTAATTAAGTTACTTAGTTTTACAGATATATATGTTTATACATCTATTTACTTAATAATATGTTCAGCAAGAATCACACGTATTTTTGTGGAAAATTATGTTATGATTATACTTACCCGATATATTATGTCACACCGCACGAAGTCATTACGTCATTCGAGAGGTAGTTGCTGAAAATCAGCGCTGTTGACAATAGGTTGGTCCGAAGTCACAGCATTTTGCTGAGCAACGACCTGTTCTTGCACAGATGTGACGCACAGATTTAATTATAGTTCTTGTATAGTTGTTAAGAAAAGTAGTCATTTTTCACTTCGCAATCGTGTTTTTGTTTGTATTGTTGGTGTTACGTAATACGTTATTGTCATTTGCCTTGCCAGTGTCGCAACACACACACACAGAGCAATGTGTATTGTCTTTGGTGCTGAGTGACATCAGGCAATGGACAAAAATTAAAAACGTCATTTTTATGTGACATTCTGAATACGAGGACTTTGGCTACTTTATTTGGATGTAATTTGTGTTTTTTATTTTATTTTTATTATGTGCGTTGTGTTTGTGAAGAATAAACAAATTTTCTTTCTTTCTTTCTTTCTTTCTTTCTGTTTTATCACTAATTCTATCGATTATCCGTGCATGCGCTGTAGTTTGTTTGAAGCGGTAGTCAGATTGGTTTGGGGCCACCAGACCGCGGCCCCATTGGTGATCATGGGGCAGATCACCGTGGTGTGCAGTCATAGTATAATTTGAGGGGATACTCCCCACTTCCTACCTATCATTTTCTTGCACTGCCAGAAGGTTATGCAGTCCGTATCTAATTTGTTGTCCAAATGACTACTTCAGTTTAACATACTGTCTAAAACGACCCCTAGGTACTTGACCTCGTTGGCCCACTGAAGTTCTGTATTGACCAGTTTTGGTAGGCGGAACGGGCCCAATGCTCGTTTTTGGGTAAACATGACTATTTCAGTTTTAGTGGTGTTCACTGATAGGTCAAATTCCTTGCACCAATTTTCTACGATACGCAGCGCTTGCTGAGTGAGTTTGCAGATCGTACCCGTCACCTTAGCCGAAACAAGGATTGCGAGGTTGTCAGCATACCCTTTGGTGTAATAGTGGCTGGCGTTGAGTTTGGTGATGAGGTCATTAATCACCAGATTCCATAGAAGGGGGGACAGCACCCGTCTCTGGGGGCACCCTCTGGCTTTCGAGGCCAGCTGCTGCTCATCCTTAAGGCGAGCCGTACATTTGCTTAGCATGTTTGTAATCCAGTCCGTTAGTACCTGTTATACTCCATGTCTGGAGAGGGCGCTGCTGATGCTGGAGAAGTAAGTTTTGTTGAAAGCTCCTTCGATGTTTATGAAAGTGCCCAGGCAGGTGCCTTTTTGATGAATCGCTTCCTCTATCTGGCTGACTACCAGGTGAAGAGCGGGTTCGCACTAAGGTTTTCAGAGCGCCGTCCCTCAGTTCCATAACACACAGCTTATCCAGTCTTTTGTAGAAAGGAGGTCAGGCTGATTGGTCCGTAAGGATTTGGCATTTGTGTAGTCACCCTAACCTGTCTTAGGGATGAATATTATAATTATGTTCATGGCTCTATTAAGTGCTTTCCTTACCTTGCCGTACTTGTGCTCCAGATCAGCGCCCCTCCATGGTCGTTTGGCTAGTGTGTTACGTGGGGTGGTCTCTGGGCAGGCAGTTTGGTAGCCGTATAACATTGATTTAGTAAGATGGCTTACTTGTACCTCAATTTGTTTCGTATCCGCAAATGTCGTCGAAACGCTTGATAACGCCAGCATGGATTCAAGGCTGCGTGTGTGGGTGGCACGATCCGTGCTGCGCGGATTGCGCCTTAGTGGTTTTGGGGTGACCCATACCTGGATATTGAAGCCACCTCTGATCAGAGCAGGAGGCCACCTTAGAGACCTGCCACCTCGTGGCAGTTTCTACAGCGCCCTCTGTAGTGAGATCTTTGATTGTTCTTACGGCTTCGCCTGGTTACGAATGTTCAGGGAAAGGTTAGTCGAGAATAAGTTGTCAACCGAGGCCTTACCCCTCTCGTTTTGCGTGTCTGTACCCCAAAGTTGTTGGTGAGCATTGGCATCGCCTCCGACGACGGCCTCAAACCCGCAATGGCTCACGAGGCTGGCGAGGTCGTGCGGAGGCGGCGCCTCCGCCTCGTACATGTAGGCCGAGGCGAATACGATCACCTCGGCTCCACCACGCTGTATTTGCAACTTTTCTGCAAATACATCTCTGCAACAGGAGGACTCTACAGGCCAACGAAAGGGACGCCAGCCCCTTCCTTTCCAGTCTGAGCCCGGCAAACGCATCGCCCTTATCATCGACTTCCACGAACCATGCCGCAGCTTGTTTGTTGGCATGCAGGGGTTGGCATGCAGGGGTTGGCATGCAGGGGTACACACCTCTTCATGTCAACCCAGGGGTTCTGGTAGCTGATAGCGCGCCCAATATCGGTCGGCTCTCCGAAGACACCCTGCACGTCTTGGATAACGACTCCACATCGTACTCCCTTCAGAATCTCAGACTGACTCTTAGCAACTAGCGAGATGCTAGTTGGGAGAGAACTGTCTTCCTGTGACTGAGAGACTGTCTTCCTAAGCTAGGCTAAGGTGTGGTCCATGCCGAGTATAGAACACCGCGTTGAATGTCGGCCCTGGAGTGTCTTGCTTGGGAGAGCAGGCCTCGAGAATAATCTGCTTCTGGAAAGCAGCAATTATCTGGTCCGATATGTCCTTGCTGATGCTACCCGTGCGTTAGCAGGTAATCGCGATGTCAAGGGTAGCGCTGGCAGCTTGGGCGGAGCTTCGTTGGGCGACCCGTTTGGACTGATCAAGACGCGGTCGCTTATGCTCTCCCTGAGGTGTCAAGGTCTCCTTGAGAGCTCGCTTGTCCGCGACCTGATCCTTCTAACCGGGTCGCTGTGTATTGCTGGCACCTTCAGCCCTTTCCCGAATACTGGTTGGCGGTTGACTGGGTGCTCGGTGCATTGACGTCTTTTGTTTTAACTGGGACTTGATTTTTGGTCATAGTTGTGGTTTTCGCCACAGCCGGACCGGCGCCCGCACTGGTATCGGCGGCATGAGCGTTATGGCCACTAGCGGCGAGGGAAGTGCAAGCACCTCCCTTGGGAGTCTCATTGGCATTCGCCTCCACTCCGTAGTGTTTGTTTTCAATTGGCCCTTGAATTGTCGGTTTTAAAAAATAGTTTTAAAATTCGTCTCTCTGGCTCCCACCCTCCATGGAGCACGCAATTGGGAACGTCTCACTGTTGCTGGCAAGGCCGGCTTCCAGTGCGACATCGGGGGCTCGATCGGGTTGGCGTAGGGGGCCCTGACGGTTGATCTGGGCGTCTGACCTGACGGCCGGCAGCATAGCTGTCCTGCGCAAGCCGCAGCGGGCGATGGCCGTCAGAGTCATTCGGGGGTATCGCACGATCTCCTTCGAAGCGGGTTGTGCACTGGCCGGATCACCGCCCTGGGACCTGGAGGCGAAGGTGCTCGCGTCACTGTACCGGTGGCGCGACGCAGCGTGGGAGCGGGGCGAGCGACCGATGCAGCAACATGTCGAGCAGCGTCGGTTGCAGCTCCGGGAGGTCCTGGTGGCGGAATGGCGGGTGAGGCTGTCACGCCCTACCGCTGGCCTCAGCACCATCGAGGCGATCCGGCCAGTGCTCGACCGCTGGCTCGGGAGAAGGCACGGCTCCCTGACGTTTCGGGCGACGCAGGTGCTCTCGGGGCATGGTTGCTTCGGGAAGTACATGTGTCGCATAAACAGGGAGCCGGACGCCCGGTGTCACCACTGCGTCGACTGTCGGGAGAACACGGCGTGGCACACGCTGGCAGAGTGTGCCACTTGGGAGGAGCCGCGCCGTGCCCTCATCTCAGAACTAGGCAGTGACCTGTCGCTGCCGACCGTAGCGAGTTCGATGGTCGGCAGCGTCGAGTCCTGGGACGCGGTGGTTTCCTTCTGCGAGACGGTCATCTAGCAGACGGAGGCTGCGGAAAGGGAGAGAGAGATCTCGACTCTCGACCCGGCCCGCAGCAGACGCACCGGGCGTCGGAGGAGGGCGGACAACGCCCTCTTCCGGCCCCCCTAAATGGGTCCAGGGGCGATGGATTCGGGGACATCCGTCGCCCCCCAACATCAGGACCCGAGAAGGTGCCGCGCGTAGTGTTCCGCGCGCGCCGCTCACAGACGTTGCGGAGGGAGTACACCTCACTCCCTCCGCCCGAGACGGGGCCCGCGCAAGCGGGCCGGCACCAGCTGGGGATGCGGAAGAATTATGTGTTCCCGCGACCTCGACGTAGGTGTGAGATGGAACACCGGGGTGGTTTTTAGTCAGTAAGAGTCTGACAGACCCCTCCACCATGAGTACATACATGAAGATTTTCCACCCCGGGAACAAAAAACTAAAAAAAGGGGGCTCTGAGGGCCACCCCCCACGAACTGATCAACCATCACTTACACCGTCAGCATGACCTTTACCTACTGCTTTGGCCGTCGAAGGACGATCTCAGCGGACCTCATTTACCTCGCCTGTGGCCCTCTGCCGGGACACTGTCACAATTTTCCTACCCCTGGATATTGGGTAGAGCCACCGTTTCGCTTGAAATCCATCCTTACGGGCACATTACAAACCATAGCCACTCGGTTCAACCCCCCAGGATCCCCGCTCAAAGCGCTCAACTGCGCAGGTCCAAGCGGATTGGTAAGGGATGTGCTGTGATGGCGCCTAGAGGTTTCTGTTACGTCTTTTTCTTAAGAAATTAGACCAAGAACCGGTGGCAACCTCGGGAAGATCGGATTGCCACCAGACTTACCTTAAGGATCTACACGACTGTAGCCTTCCTCAAGACCCCGCCACCCTACTGCCTCCGAAGGAGGCGGCAGGGTAGGCCTGCATCTATACTACCAAGCAAAGCAAAGCAAAGTATGTCGTTGTGCAACCGTGAAAGCATGAATACAAGCTATGTAATATGTGTTTCCTTTACGTGTCCATAGGTTTTAACATTCCTTGTGTATAACCTTGTTAGCACTGTGTCGACTAAGTTAAACATACCCTAAGCCCACTGTTTTGGAAATTTATTCTCGATGCCTTGAAACATGGCGTTGTACTATTTTGTAGATCGCGGTAAGATTCTCCGTCGATTAGTATTTAAGGAACCTATGTAATTTGAATAATCCTTTGCTCGACGAAGTGCGAACAATAATCATCAAACTTTGATCCAGCCTGTTCCATCTTGCTTTCCTCCCTCCAGCGACGCCCTAAGCTGAGGTCCGTCCCCACATGGATCGCCCTTAGCGAGCAGTCACTTAGTAATGTCGCCCCTGGCTGGAGGCTTTGAGTTCGCTTAAGGCAGCCAGAAGATAGTCCGGTTAAGTAGTCACAACCTCGCAAGGTCAACTACGAGATGCCAAACAGAAAAAAAAAAAACCATTTGTCTTGTGAAATATACCGTTGGAACAGGGTTGCTGTGTTTTATTCAAAGGCACCCTGATCCATCCGAAGCCCTGTGCTGACACTGGCTGGACATCATCAGGTCGTACACCTTGCTGCTTCTATTTTAAAGATCAACAGGCTTATTATTATTATGTCGTTTATTTATTTTTATCCTTATTCTAATACATTTTTAAATATTTTTATAAAACAACTTTTAAAAAAAAACATTTAAAAATATAAAAAATAGTGGTCCACCGGTAGCGGGAGCAGGGTCCAAGCTACTGGTGGTTAGGGCTCCAGAGACAGGAACCTCCTCACAATGCGAGCCGTATCGAGGAGTACTGCCTTCTGAATCAGGCCCTTGATCCAACCGCCTAACGAAAGCTTCGAGAGATTTCGTTATTTCGATTTCGTTATATTATTATTATTATTATATTCTTTATTTACGGACAACATTGATCCAGCGTGTTAGTGACAATAATATAACTTAATACTAGTGTTAGTAGATACATTACAAGACAAAAAGACAGAAACAACTAGTATTGTGAAAAGAACATCCCCACATTAAAGTTTAGTGATTGTCCTTCTCACAAAACTTTTAATAATCGGAGAGTCGACACTCTCCGCCATAGTTTTTAGAATGCTGTTGCCACTCTCCCGCAACCTTGACAACAGCGATGCGGTTTTCTTGCGAATGACGGCGTGGAATCCGTCAGTTCGGTTTAGCGCAAACATATTAGACGCGCTACACCACCTTGGCAGTCCCAACAGCATCCTAAAAATATTATTATATTGCACGCGTAGGTCATCCAGCGCTCTTTTGGTATAGTTGACCCAAAGATTCCCCGTGTAAAAGCTCTGGCAATATGCCTTAAAAAGCGTAATTTTCACTAGCTTGCTACACCGATGGAATCTTCGGGCCAACATGTTACCGCGGACCGCCAATGCCCTACGCTCCCTTTCAATATCAACATTGTCCTTAAGGTCGTCAGTGAGAAAATGCGCTAAATATTTAAATTTTGTCACTCTTTTGACGCTCAAGCCGTTTAGGGTAATATCAGGTATATTATCTGGGCATTCACCGCCGGCCTTAAAGACAAAGTGCGAATAACTTTTTTACATTATAAACAAGTCCGTGTGAGGCAGCATACGCCTGACAGACCCTCAGCATTTCATTCACGGCACCTGCCGTCGGTGCCAACAATGCCATGTCATCAGCGTAGCTGATACTATTTATTTTCACACCGTGAACGCTACATCCGACCGGCATATTGCTAAGGTCCACAATTAGGCCATCGACATATGTGCTAAATAGCCTAGGAGATGTCAGACTACCCTGCCTCACACCGCATTCTAACCTCGATTTGGAAAGTGCATTGGACCACTTCACTTTTATGAAGTTGGCCTCTGACTTATCAAAATCAAAATCAAAAGTCATTTATTGAAACTAGGCTGAGAGTCAGCACTTTTCGAACGTCAAAATTACATAAGACAGTCCCCTAAAACGCCCGCCCTTCACCACTTCCTAGTGCTTTAGCTCGGAAGAAGAAGTGGCGCAACAAACTCCCCAACAGCACAGCTGTCTGTTTAGTTAGAAAACCATTGAATTATATAATTATAAGGTAATCAAAGAATAAAAACCGAAACACAAAAAAAAAAACATATTAAATTATCTGCCATATTTAAGCTAGCCACGCCAATATACCCAAAACAGAGACCAATAAAAAAATCTATGAAAAAAACAACATAACTTAATACACAAATAAAAGCCTCCAGGCATAAGGGGCGTGACATCTTACATATCCATTATTGGATTATTTTTTAAGTAAACACAAATGATAAACCAGGACCATCGAAGTAAAATAAGTTAACATAACAATTACTTTAACAATATCAAAACCATAGACAGCAAGACGACCAGTCACCATAAGCAGCACCCGTTCACGAGCACAACGCAAAGATCAGCCATTGCCCCCCTCGCCATATTTGAGGGAAGGAGGCAACCCGATCCCCGACGCTACCGCAAGCAGTGACATCTACGGGAGCATGACGAACTCGCTGCCGGTCGCTCAGGCATGAATAATTTAAGATCAATTGTCGAGGTCGCTAGCTAGCCACTTATTGCAATACAATTCATTGAAAAACATTGTAATGAGCGGATCATGTCAATAATAAATGAAGGTAACTAAAACTAATTGACTTATACAGTCAAATAAAATTAAAATAAATACACGAACTCGTATACCCTGTCAGTAGGTAAGCTGATTCTGGAGAAAGAACATAAACATTGTCTTGAGTTAATTACAGCGACCAGCTATTCTTATCGTTTAAGTAGTCGTTAATTGAATAATATGCCTTTGAACAAAGATTGGATTTTACTTGAGCTTTAAACGCATTAAAAGGCAAATCTAGCAAAGAAGAGGGTAGCTTGTTATAAAAGGTTATGCCTAGCCCAACAAATGAGTTATGAACCTTATGAAGCCGGTGAAAGGGAGCACGTAGTTTATTCTTATTTCTAATATTAACATTGTGAAAATCACTGTTTTTAGTGTTTATGTGTATATTTTGCCTAATGAATAAGATGTTGGCGAAGATGAATTGTGATGCTACCGTAACAATACCAATATCTTTAAAAAAATCTCTAAGAGAAACTCTGGCTCCTAGTTGATAAATTGCTCGGACAGCCCGTTTTTGAAGGACGAATATATTTTGAATATCAGCAGCTTTGCCCCACAGCAGAATACCGTAGGACATAAAGCTGTGGAAATAACTAAAATAGACTAACCGTGCTGTATCAACGTCAGTGTATTGTCTTACTTTCCTGACAGCGTAGGCGTTTGAACTGAGCCTCCCCGCTAGGCTTGACATATGTGGGCCCCACTGAAGTTTGGCATCTACTGTTATGCCCAGAAAAACTGCCGAGTCTACTGTTTCAAGCAGCTCTTTATCTAAGACGATGTTGGGTCCTAGATTTCTAACATTCGGTAAGACGAACTTTACACATTTAGTTTTCTTAGCATTGAGAACTAGGCTATTTGACGTAAACCAATCCGTAACCATTGAGAGTGCACTGTTTACGTCGTCTATTCCTGTCTACTTTAAAAATAAGAGAGGTATCATCTGCAAACAGTACAACGTCACAGATATCATTTAAATAGAATGGTAAGTCATTGATATACACTAAGAACAAGAGTGGACCTAGTATTGAGCCTTGAGGAACACCTAACTGAACTGGAAGCCCGGATGATTTCACACCATCGACATCTACACATTGGAACCTATTATGTAAATAAGAATTTATTACGTTGAGAGCTTCGCTTTGGACACCGTAATGACGTAGTTTACGCAAAAGCGTGTCATGGTGCACGCAATCAAAGGCTTTAGAGAGATCACAGAAAACTCCAATAGCATTTTGCGATTTCTCCATGCATTAAATATGTGTTTCAGCAGAGCAACACCCGCATCTGTAGTTGAACGTCCTTTTGTAAAGCCATATTGTTCATTATGAAGGAGGCTATTTAAATTAAAATGTCTTAGCAACTGCTTAAGTATTAACTTTTCAAATATTTTGCCAAATGCTGGTAAGACAGAAATAGGCCTGAAATTGCCAATGTTATTTTTATTACCAGTTTACTTAAGTTTCTTATTCATTAAAATTTTATGAAAATTTCGACTGAATTGAGTCTTTATTATTAAACATCAAATAAATGAAATGCAACAGATGGTTTTTTTTTTGTAAATATTATGTAATGAGGGAATTAGAAAAAGCAATCAATCATGACTTGGCGGTGTTCATCATTCATACTCCCTCAAGTAATTGGATTGCGATTTGCCGGAACTTATATAAGGAGTTGTGACATCAAAAAGGGTGTAATTACTAAAAAAATGTGTAAAGGTCTTTCTTAGTTTATTTTATATGGCACAATCATGATTACTTTAAAACTGTGGTGACATAGCATAAAATAAATATGTTGTTTATTCGCTTAAAGTTTATGTTTTGAGAAATATTTGTGCACTTATTTCATTTTGGGTTCAAACAGCAGTAGTCAAAACTTAGGTGAATTAAGCGTGGAGTGCGCTGTCAGTGCCACTGATGCTAGGGATTGACCAAGACGGGAGGACACTGACAGCTCACTCCACGCATGTTTTCAGTAGTGGTATTCTGTAACTACCTCACCGTGAAAACTTAGGTGAAGTGAGTGTGGAGTGAGCTGTCAGTTCAGGGATTGACCAAGATGGGGTGACACTGGCAGCTCACTCCACGCAAGTCATCACGGTGAGATTTTCACGGAATCGACAAAAATCTCATCCAGCATGGATGATATTTTTACAGAATAGACGTGCTGGCGTCTTTGCGGATGACAGACGTGATGTTATGTTTTATTTTGGTATCTCATTTCATAGATTTCGTCAAATAGATGAAAGATTGTTTTGTGAGTCATTTCCATCATGTAAGAATTAGGCTACTAAGGTTGCTAAAATGCCTCTCTATTCTTAGAATCATTTTATATGTAGCTGGAGATATTTATAAAAATAACTAGCTTCTGTTCGCGACCTTGCCCGCATGGATGTGGAGTTATTTTTGAAAAAGCCTTATTTATTCCAATAACATCAGCTCTCGCCAGTGAAAGTCCTTTCAAAATCAGTCAAGCCGTTTCAAAGATAAACTGCAACAAAGGGACAGACAGAGAATCTGACAAATATTTTGTCAAAATAAAAAAAAAAATGAAAACAACAAGAACTGTCTCAGCAAAACCTATTGTTAGCGATTATATATTTTAGATTTATGTGTAATTTTGTATACGATGCACGCACAAAGCGCTACAAGCCGCCGACCGCGTGAAAGTACACTTTCATTAAAATCCATTTAGTTTATTTTGACATTACAAACATACACTTAAATTGTATTCATTATAAAATAATAAAGCTAAACGATAAGCTACTGACGGTTTGCTTGAAATTCTGCTACTTGGTATAAAGTCGATAGAATTTAGTAAAGCGTCCATTATGTTTTCATTTCTCACAATCATGTTGCTAAGTGAATAATGTACGGTTGTATTTTCTATATAAATCTAGCCGGCACTAATCTTATAATTTTAGTTGCTGTTTTTTGATCGAAATTTCTCCAACTCGAATCTATTTTGCGTTACCTTACTATTTATTTTAGTTATCCACCCTTCAGTAATGGGACACAATTTATAAATTATTTATGACCTATTTACATATATATAAATATATATATTGAGTATAAGTTCGATTATCTAAATAAATATATAATCGAACTTACAATTATTCCCATTTTGCTATAATAAAAATATTATTGAACACACATGTTTGATTCGTGTTTTTTTTTGTGATTCACGTTTTGGGGTCTATAAACACACTTAAAAGTCAAGTAATTGCGACTTAATGTGGGTTACATTTTGGTCGTGGCAGCTTAGTTACCGCGAGAATAAGTCTGAAAGTTTAAAAGCAGGCTATTTTTTTTTAAGTTTAAGTGTTTAAATGTATTTAGAGGTTCACTTTTTTATATCCATCATTAGAAGGTTTTTAGAGGATCATTTAAATATTTTGTCATAATTAATTCTGCCCGGTTATATAACGAACTTCAATAAAGGACAATACTTTTTTGCTCCCGACATTTATTCAATCGCTTCTATAGACTATTTTGACGCCATTTCCACTAAAATCAGTGATGGCGCAGTGGTAACGGTCGAGCACGAGTTGCAGGTTAGAACTCTAACGGGCATTTTTACTTTGTATAATTTATTTCATCACCACTGCTCTCAAAACGGTGAAGGAAAACATCGTGAGGAAACCGTAATTTCCCAGAATAATAAAAAAACCGAGACATGTGACATCTACCAACTCGCACTGGACGGCGACGGCCAGCTCCCTCTCGCTGAGAGGAGACTTGTCCTAGTAGTGGAAGCAATATATGTATATTAATTATGCAATGCTTATTCCACTGAAATCTATGTATAAACAATATCGACGTATATATTAATCACTTTGCGACACTAATTAAATACCATAATTGGCTAGTAATTGCTTCGTGCGCCGACCACTTATTGCGTTGCTATTGTCGCTAATGGACCAATCATGAAACGGCCAGCAATATTGGGATTCATTAGCAATTTATAAACAATCTGTTTACATCGAGTTGCAGGAATAATCTTAATTAGTTGGGTATAATAATATCAATAATTTACTCAATGTAAAAAAAAAAGTTCAACATTCATACTTTTCTAACTAGATGAGGTCGGTGTTTCCTATGTGACTGCTTTCAAGTCACTCTCGCTCCGTATCATGGCCTGCACCAGGGCCGGACGCGAGAGATCAGAATCAGAATCAGAACTTTTAGCTATGAATGTGTAGGTATAAGATGATACATGAATTAATGAGATTAACAACAGTCTACCTTACGGCGAGCAAATGATTACATACATTTAAATATTGATATTAACAATATAATGTAAACACAACAAAAGAGAAATTATAGTGATGTTAATTAATAATATTATAGTCAGTTACATAAGTCTTCTCTTCTTCTTCTTCGTGTCGCTCTTGACAGAACAGTCGTAGTCATGATGAACTGTGTCCAATCGCAGATTTAGTCTTTGCCCGCTTGACGATTTCTCGCCATCTGGCGCTGACAGCTGACAGCCTGGCGCATCCATTAACACATAAGTCTTGCATGGTCGAATTAGCAATTAATTATAACAATCATAATCTGGATAAACTCATATCATTTAGAAAGTCTTTCACTGTTTGTTAAAAATGTTTAAAAATAATCCATAAAACTATGAGGTATTTTATAATAAATGATAGGTCCCATTGCTATAATACTTTTCCTTAACAGAGCTGTTTTGTAATTACCCGAATGTAGCAAGTTTTTGTATTGATTTGGAATCTCAAGGGCCGTAACGTGTTCTTATGTTGGCCAATGACGGAAATAAGTTACGATTTGTTTTTACAAAAATGGCGACCTCAAAGATGTACAAACATGGAAAAGTCAGTAACTTAGACACTGAAACACAGGTTCACAGCTGTCTTAGATAGCTATCTATCTAAGACAGCTGTGAACCTGTGTTTCACAAAAGACATAACACTACCCAAAAAACCACAATAAAATGATTACACATTACAATCCTAAATATAAACAATTTGCCAAAACACTAAAAAGAACAATAAAAGAAAAACACACTTTAATAAATAAAGTGACACAATGACATACACGAATAAAGTGCGGTGTGCGTCTCAAGGTTGCACTAAATGGGAGTCCAGCTCAGCGTGTGTTAGGAAAATGTACCTGACGCTGATATTCTGCTGGATCACTACAGTGACATACGGACGTCGAGCAGACGAGATAAAATATTGGTGTTGTGATAAATGATTATTTATTTATTTAAATTACAATTATAACACCTTTACAGACGTATCCCAGGCGATGTTATAAGTCACAATGTCTTAGGGCGAATTTCACCCAATGAAACCGAATGCGATCATAACAAAAACACGTACCTAACGTGTAAGATCTGTGCCGATCGCGCTCTTTTCCACTGGCGAAATCAGCCCTAAGTAGATACACAAATTTAAAAAGAATAAAATAAAATGACCGCGATCATAATTATAAAGTACTAAGCTAACAATTATTACAAATTAGCTACTATGTTTAAAGCATCAGACCTCCCTCAATTATGATTTGTGCCATGTTAATGAATTTCAGCAGGTTGTGTCCGAATATGTCCTCCGACAACGTAACCACATTAATAATACGTGCGGCTCGTGACATAGGGTAAGCTTGAGTAGGTTAGTCCTAGCCGCTGGCACGTCTAAGTGAGCGGGGCGGCTGCGCGCACCTACGCACCCATCCGGCGCGCGCAGCCGCAGCGCCGGCAGCACCTCCGGGGTGGTTGCGCAACCCTAGCAGTACGCGAGCCACGTACTTGACCAGCGCGACGTCTCTTCTGACTGCCAGCCTGGTGTATCCGACTATGCCCAGGACGAGCAGACTCGGGTACATTAGGGGATAAAAGGGATAAACCCCGTACTGTTTGCGGTAAAGAAATCTGGTAAATTTGTTTGGATTTTTTTCCAACATGAGTCTGTATTTCCATTCATGCTGATTCCAAATGATTGCACTTGTTTCTTAATGACTCCTCACAAGTGCATTATATAAAACTTTAATAGCTGCAGTATCGGTAAAATCCTTACACTGTCTCAAGATAAAACCGAGATTTCTGAAAGCCCTGCGACAACGACAGCTGAGACACCATCTGTACTCCCAGGTCTCGTACCTGTGAGACGTGCGGCATAACTACGCCGTCCATTTCGTACTGATGCTGTAATGGAGCACGTGCGCGGCTGTAGCTCATCACACAACACTTTGTAATATTAAAATGCAGCTTGTTGGATTTTCTCCATTGGACTACATTTTCAATGTCAGACTGGTGCCGATTACAGTCGGCAGTTTCCTCAACGTTTAAGAATAATTTTAAGTCATCTGCAAACAGTAGACACTCCGCCTCATTCACGACTGTGGTCAGATCATTAATTATTAAAATGAATTCCAAAGGTCCAATATTGACATACCCCGGAGAACGTGTAATAAGGTCTGGATTCATGTCCCGCAAACTCAACGTACTATCGGCGCTCGCCTAGATAACTAGCAAAGAACTTAAGCAAGTGCGGTGTGAATCCCATAGCAGAGAGTTTGCACAAAAGTACGTCGTTATCAACGGTGTCAAAAGCTTTTCGGAAGTCAAAATACGCCACATCCATCTGCCCTCCCGCACCAATGACGGGCGACAGGTAGTTAACAAATGACAACAAGTTACCCCCCGTACTGCGACCCGGCCGAAAGCCGTGTTGAGCGTCTCACAGTTGCGAGCTCACTTGTGTATAGATACTTTGATGCAACACAGTTTCAAATACCTTAGCGAACGCCGACAGCACCGCCACCGGTCGGTATGCACTCACGTCCGTACCTCCACCCCCTTTCGGGACTGGGATAACTCGGGTGATGTTCCACTCGTCCGGGTAGTGACCCTCCCGCAAACACAAGCTGAAAATGTGCAACAAGGGATCCTCAAAAACCATACGACAATCTTTGACAATGTAAGGTGGTATTCCGTCAGGACCTACCACGCGTAAGGCTTGAGACGCAGGAGCGCCGCGCACAGGTCTCGCGTACTTAGGCGGTCAACATGCACGCGCGCCGCTCCCGGCGCCTCGCCACCGGCGCGCTCCGCAGCTATCGGGTCCAGCGCCAGCAGCTTTTCGCTATATACCGAGTGGAAATACGAGGCGAAACACTTTGCACATTCCTCCTCCTTCAGCAATAAGCCGTCCTTAGTGACTTTGGGTTTATTTCGCCTAGACTGTTTACTCCTAATAAAGTTCCAGAACGATTTCGGGTCCCCTTTTAGGTTCTTCTGAAGTCTGTTCTGGTCGGAGTGATCATTATGTAAGTACTAGTATACCCACAACTTAAATTATTTAGGTATTTTACAGTAAATATTTGCATTGGGAATGGTTCGTGTTCATTGAAGTGTTGATTGATTGATTACTTAAAAGTTATAATTATGTATAGTGTATTTATGAATAATCGTTTTACAATTTAATTATAGTGACGCAGCTAGTAAATAAAATAAATTATTTGGCTTAACACAAATATGTTTCTATACCTTTTGTTTAAAGGTGTGTGACCACGAGTTACGCCAATCAGTTACTTAAAAAACACGACATTCAGTTACTTAATGGACGCGTTGGAAACAGACATACCCAATTCTTCCTAAAGGCTATGAGAAACTGCCGCAGTCTTACTCTGAAGGTACCAAGACATTTAAGATGCCTTACCGCCGGGGGAATATTGTTCCAGCATATAGATGCGGCGTTTCTAAAACTTCCCCTGAAAGCAGCTGTCTTGTGCGATTGAGTGAAGAGTTGCTGAGAGCACTGCTCACTTGCACATTCTTTTCTACTGGCGATCCAGCTCAGTTTATTGTACAAGTAGGACGGCTGCTTGTACTTTAGAACTCCTAAAAGTAGGCTTGCCACTTGCAACTTGCGGCGTGACTTCATCTTGAGGATTGAGTGCTTATTTAAAAGTGACGTAAGTTGACTTCTTGGTGGGATTGAAATACAGAATCGAGCGCAGGCGTATTGCACCCTTTGGATCAGTCGATCAGTTCTAGCAAGTAGTCAAGGGCCAATAACTGCGTCAGCATAGTTTAGATAAGACAGCACGAGGGACTCAACCAGCTGGATCCGCAGGTCCTCCGAAAGATAAGGCCTCATTTTATACAGGATCTTAAGCCGGTTTAAACAAGTGTGCACTAACTCTGCCACGTGTGCTTCATATCTCAACCCAGCTTCCACGTTCAGATCTAGATTACGTGCCTCACTGACTCGACCGACTGATCTACCCATCAGGGTAGCGTTGTGCCGTCACTGCACTGATTTGGTTATTGGTTCCAAACAGCATATTCTTAGTTTTAGTAGGTTTAAGTACCAAACCATTTTTTTGCTATCCTGTCAAGATCATTGATAAGGTACTTTATACAGGGTGGCCCAAAAAAAACGTTGACAAACAATTTTATTCATAAATTTATTTTGAAAGTATTTACAACAAAGTGAATAAAAAATAAAAAAGTACAGTCTTTTTGTGGTACAAATAACTAATTATCTTCAAAATAGCCCCCTTTAGCTCATATGCACATGATTAATCGTTTCATGAAATTGTCAACAATTTTCCGAACTTCTTCCATGGATTTTTTTTCCATTACCGAATTAGAGCTGCCTTCAGCGCATCCACGCTTCTGTGTCTGGTGGCACAGGCCCTTGCCTCTAACATGGACCATACACTGTAATCCATCGGGTTGGTGGCCATTCCTTTCAACTTATAAAGCCAGGAAAATGGTCCTTACACCACTGTTGGACACTTACAGCTCTGTGAGATGGAGAAGAGTCCTTCTGAAATATCCATGGCTGGTTACCAAAGTGCTGTTGACTCCAAGGAAGAACCACATTCTCCAGAATATATCGACGATACATTTCTTGGTTCAGGTAGTTTTGGGGTCCCTTTTTCTATGAAAACAAGAGGGGTTTTGCCCGTGGAGCAAATACCACCCCAAACCATGACTGATTCCGGCTTTTGTCGGTGAGGGATAATTGCAGAAGCCCCAGGACGACTACGAGAATAAATTATATCATTTTGATGATTATGGGCTCGTTCAATCGAAAAAAAAAAAACATCTGAAAAAACGATGTTCTTCCAATTTTCATCAGCGGCGCGCTGTCTTAACGTATTGACATCTTTCGAGGCGTACTTTTTTATCGTTTTCCTCGAGAAGTTATGCCTTTCGTAGCTTGTATGCTGTCAGATTGAGGTCACTTTTGACAATAGGTTTTACCGTTGAGCGACTTATGCCCAGCTCTCGAGACTTTTTCTTACCTTGGCCTGAGGATTGCGATCTAGTGTCTGTTTGATTATGTGCCGGAGCCTAGATGTCCTAACAGTCCTATTTATGCCTCTTCCCGGACGGTCTCCGATATGGCCGAGCTCATTAAGCTAATTTGAGCTGAAGAAACTAGTTGTCGACTGACACCAAGAATGTTAGCTATCTCACACTGCCTTTTTCCAGATTCATCATACAAAGAAATTATTGGTACACGTTTGAAATAATTTTAAATTGTAAACTTTTCACTAAATGATTAATACTAAGTTGGCACCAAAACACGTGAAAATAGAATTAAAAACATAATAAAACTGATCACGTTCTTTCTAATTTGGAAATCTTGCTTTTTTTAAATTTGTCAACATTATTTTGGGCCACCTTGTATTATAGTCACTTGGCCTAAAAGAGATAAACTTGTACGACATCAGCATAAATGTAGTACCTACAACATCGCTTTAGAGAATTTATAATATCCGCAAAATACAAAATTAAGATAACAGGGCCTAGTATTGAGCCTTACGAGAGGGACTCCCCTAGAAACATATGTCAGTGACGAAGCATTTTCACACGCTGCTGATGGTTGGTGAGATGCTTTGGAACCAGTGTATCGTATTTTGATCAAAGCCATAATAGTTTAGCTTTGAAAGAAATAAATCTATATTAATGCAGTCAAAAGCTCGCGAAAAACATGCGTGCATATGCCTTAATCCTGTGCTGTCAGGATGTTATCTGTCACGTCCAAAAGAGCCGTAGAAGTGCCACGTCGTTAAAGAAAGCCTAACTGTATCTCAGTTAGAATGAGTTTGTCTTCTAGATATTTTGACAGCTCCTGGGATACGGCTTTTTCAGCACTATTGGATAGGCAAGGCAGAATACTAATGGGCTTAAGGTCTTATAGATGAGTCGGATTTGTTTTTTTGGCAATGGCCTAACGATTGCGATTTTCTAGATGTCAGGGAATGTTGCTGTGGGCACGCCACAATAGCGGCGATAAGTCCCATCTTTGAGGAGGGGTTGGAGTGCCGCCACAGCGTCATCAACTTCCTCCTGACACAGGTCCTCACCAGACACGGTTGTTTCGGGAGGTTCCTGTTTCGCATAAGGCGGGAGGAAACGCCCGGGTGTCACCATTGTGTTAATCGCCCGGAGGACACGGTGGAGCATATGGTGGGGGTCGGATCTGCTTGGGCGGAGCACCGCCGTGTTCTCGCGGAGGCGATCGGCTGCGGCGATCACTCGCGTCCGGCCCTTGTCCAGGCCATGGTATGGAGTGAGAGGGAATGGGAAGCCGTCACCACCTTCTGCGAAGCAGTAATGCTCGCGAAGGCGGAGGCGGAGTGCGTGAGGGAGAGGCAATCCTTGTGCCTTCACGCCCCTAGTCGCCGCAGGAGACGCCCTGGGCGTCGGGAGCCGCCTGCAGATTCGGCCACCGTAGGTGCGGTCTTGTGGACGGCGAGAAATGGGTAGCTCACCGTCCGGTAAGGACCAGGCCCGGTTCGACGGCGCGTCGTGTTCCACGCGCGCCTCAAAGAGATGTAAGCTTGTAGTGACGGGGTCCGATAGGTCCGATGACGTCCGATGGTATCTCTTTCGAACATCCCGCGACCCTGGCACAGGCAACTGAAGGAACACAGGTGGGTTTTAGTCAGTAAAATTGTGACACGTCCTCCCGTTCCACCCAGAGCGGAGAAGTCATTTGATGAGTTCCCACCCAAAAATACAAATAAAAAAGGGAATGTTGCTGAAACAATTGAGCTGTTCACAATGTCAGTAATGACTTGTGGTGTATGTGGGAGTATAAGCAAAAGCATATTCAGGGTCATCCTGTCACAGCCTTGGGCATTAGATTTTAGCTGGTGGAATTAACGCATAATTTGATCAGCAATTACTGGTTGTAACGTAATTTGCGAAGCTATCATCGCACTAACGATGAGACTAAAATAATGTGCATTGTGATATATTGCAGTACGGTGATAGGAACACTCAAAAAGTGATTTTTATTTGGTTTGGATCGCTGTAGCAAGTAGGGAGGTCATCAATTTGTTTCATATGTAATAAGGTGTTTTTTTCCTTAAACTTTATGGATCTTTGATTTAGTTATTTATGTTGAATTTGAAGTATGCATCTTTTTCTCTAAATATGGACACTGGCGACAGAGATTTCAGCTGCTTGTACGAGTAGTATGCTTTTTTATATCGGATTTTGTTTATTTTACGGTATACGTTCAGAACGTCATTTCGTAGGTGCATCATTAATTTAATTGTCTATGTTATCCAGAGGTAGGATGGTTCCTCAATTAAACATTTCTTGACCGGAGCGTGTACGTCGCTAATGATTAAAATGTTTATATTTATTTCGTCAACCATGTCATTCACATTAGGCAGGCCACAAATGTAGTCCCAGTGTATGTGCGATAAGTCACTATCAAATACTTCTCTATTTATTTGCTTAATGGGTCTGTACGTAACTGGGTATATGGTTAAGTGGTATATATTTGCTCGGCCTAATATTAAATTCGCAGAAAACAAGTGTTACTATTAATTGAGCTATAGGGCTCAACAGATATCAACCACTTCGTGGTTGAGATTAGTACAGACAAGATCCACCAATGTTTCGCTATGGTTTGTAAAATGGGTGGGTCAACAAAACGGAATAGCCTGAGCCTAAAACAACTAGTGTTTTAGGCTCAGGCTATTCAGAAACTCACATATTTTTTTAGTTTTCCCGTTAGCATTCAGTAAGTTAACATTGAAGTCGCCGAGCAGTACGTAGTGATCACATTTTACTTGGTTATTAATGGAGTCGGTTATGGCGTTATGAAAGAAGTCCAAGTCGAAGCGTTTAGGCCGATACGCCGTGCCTATAGCAATTTTATTGCCATTAAGTGTGAGGGTAATCCACATTTGTTGTCAATAAAAACAACATTGTAAAAAAAACGAATAAAGAAAAAAAAAATTATTTAGACGATTGAAAATAAAAATTGTATTTTGGTCATTGTAAATAATATTTGCACTGTAGCCCCTTAAAAAAATAGTTGTTTATTATTTGAAAGTCACATTCGATATTATCATCGATTTGTTTTAGAGCTTTTAGTTAGTTAGAGTAGTTAGTTTTAAATATTTTTTTGCGTAATGTTGACCAATGCCGTTGAGAGCAAAATAGATTTCCGAAACGCACACCGCCTTGTGACATCACTTATGATATAGAACGAAACATATTAAAATCCTTTAAGTGAAAAAAAAAATTGATTAAACTAATAACACCCACAGAAGTAATTGGTAAACGAAACGAGTTTACAGAACGCGTTTGGATGTGTCACAAACCGACCATTACCCAAAAATCCTGTAGATATCGTCTTCGCATCAAATACGTTCTTCTAGGGTATCCATCCGCTCATCAGAGGTCTTTGAAGAATCCTTTAGTTAAGCCATTTCCGTGCGTAATTGCTGAAATTCTTGATGCATCAGACAAAACTTGGCACGCAGCTCCTCTTTAAATAACTGCATCTTGTCTGCCAAGTCGGGAAAGAACTGTCGGATCAGGTGCGGGTCATCCAACGTAATCATATGTTGGATGACACTGTGCTTGACCGCCTGCGAAATGAAATGTAGAGTCGCAGACGCTTGTGGTACTACCACAGTCCAACACAAGATAAGCTGACGAGGGAAGTGCTGATAGAGCTACAAACGTAAGTACCCAGTGCAATGAGGAATTGTTTTGAAGGGTGCGATATGGGAATATCGGTTCATGAACTTTGACCACGCTTACCTCGTTTGCCCATGCATAACAAAAATAGGGCGATGGTGGTGGTCCTGGATTCGCAGTTATCAAACTATTTTGATGACTGCGAAGACCTCACCGATACTCATTCGATTCTGTACTACGCGGCTGTAGCAGAATGTCGTGTAGCTCTCGTCAAATTCGCCAATGACTCTAGAGCTACACGACCGTACCAGCTTGGATGTGCACAATTAAGTGCCGTAATGGTGGGGCCAGAGCGATCATCGGCAAACTAATCTGCTTCAGAGAGGGCAATACTCGTCTAAGAGTGATGCGCTTTGTGAGGCGGGCGTTCTCAGGGTACCCCCAGCCCAGAACCAGCCCGCAGCGGCGACTCGGCGGGATCAGTCCTCAGAACTATATGTCCTTTGTCACAGAGCGCATCGACTTCCAGAAGCCGAAAGTATATGCATGGACGAACCGTATTCGTAGGTATAAGCGGAGAGAAAAGCGATATACTTAGAATTGCACCTTCTAGAGCGATGAAAGGTGGGTTTGTAGGGTTTGGTAGTGACCGGACCAATGTGTGGCTGACACGTGCCTACCGGATGATGATGCTACGTTTTTTTTCTGGCGCAGTATCTGGTCGGTGCCTGTCAGTCACACCGAAGGTGGTTGGGCTCAGAGAGTCGAGCGTGCCTGCGATCCAATACCAGAAATAGGGACTTCAGACTTATCAACTTAATCAAGAATATACTAAACTAAAACGTAAAAAAATATGATATGTGCTTAAAATAAAACACGCTTATAAAATAAATAGACCACCCTATAAAAAGAAATGAAATCCTACCAAAAACATTTTATGGAAAGTGGGTCGCAAAGACTTCCTACTGTTCAAAAGTTATCCAAGTTACCAAGATGTAAGGTTTGTAGTCTTGTAGAATTAAGCTATTGGATATTCATTAAATCCGATAAATTTTTAACAGTGTAAGTCTTGGCAACCTTCTTAACATAAAACGTTTTTGGTGGGTAACATCCTAGTTCGAAACCCTCTCGACGCGAGTTCAACTCGCACTTGACCGGCTTTTTGTCGTCCGAATGTCGGCGGCATTTCCCCACAACAGAATACCGTACGACATAACACTATGAAAATAACGAAAGTGTACTAAACGGGCTGCCTCTAAATCAGTTAAACCACTAATTTAAAAAAAAAACCTGGTGCATCAAAACATTCAAGGGTTTTTACACATTGACATTGAGGGACTTGAAAGTTTAGTTGTAAAGTATTATATTATTTTAATAATTGTGAATGTGAAGACTGGATTTTTTAGTTTTTTTATTTATAAGTCTTCTTTTTCTCAGTTTTAATCATGGTCTGGCAGTTTGAGTAATTTATGCGGTCTACCCAAATGTCCTTTCTATATTCGTCGAATCGTTGAGCTCCTTAGTTCTGAGTTGGGCTGCATGATTACTGATAAATACGTGCATTGACTGGACGAGTCCACTCGATCTGTGTTGTTCTTTCCTCATTAGACCATTTCAGACACCAATCTCATGTAGATTGGTGTCTTCACATGATCTGACCAAGATTATGTCGGGACTTTTAAAGAGACTGTGGCCTCTGGGTTTGTTTCGGCCTTTCTTCTCATAGTAGTCAGATAGGAAACGCCGATCTCATCTAGCTTTTAAATTACGATTGACTTGTAAAAGTGTTTGTGCAAACCTACTTACTGAAATTAAATCATGTTTTATTTATTATTAACGGCGTTTGCTGCAGAGCTAAACTTTTTTAACGATATTTAAATTGGGGCCCCATTGAAACTTGGCATTCAAAGTTATGCCTAAGAATACTGTGGTATTTTTGTGTTTCAACTCTTTACTCTTTATGAGAACACTAGTTTCTGCTGTCTAACATGAGTTACATAAACTTAAAACATTTAGTTTTTTTCTCGTTATTAATTAGGTCATTTAATATTAAACCAGTTAAATACTTTAGCGATGGCGCTATTTACATTGTCAGTAACCATCTGCTGACTGACTGAATAGTAAGAAATTAAGTCACAATGGCCAAACATTTTGACCAAGATGTAAGGTTAGTAAAGTTAGGTCTTCGGAGTGCATTCGATCTGATAAATTTTTAACAGTGAGAGCGTTATGTAAGTTTTGGCGACATACTGTACATAAAAGTTTTTTGATAGGATTTCATTTCTTTTTGTAGGGTACTCTAATCAACTCCATAATACCAAATAATGACATTTTCATCTGAAGTACTTTTACGCAAAAAGTTTCATTTTGATACGACAATAATTGTCAGTACAGTTTGCAAAACTTTTGCTTATAATTTTCTAGTTCTCCCCCCAAAATTCGTTTATACTCGATACGTTACACGACCGTGTTTGGGTCACAGAAATTCATGTGTACCAAATTTCAACTTAATCAGTCCTGTAGATTCGGAGACTGCCTCGTTGGTCTAGTGGTCGCAATCGCTACTGCTGAGCATGAGGTCCTGGGTTCGATTCCCAGATCGGGCAACGTGTTATTGGGTTTTTATATCTGGAATTGCTCAGTAGCAGTCCGAAGTCTGGATTTGTGCCCGGTAGATGGCAATAGGCTCGCCCCCTATTACATGGGACTTAAAAATAACTGGAGAAATGTGGGTGTACTATAGGTACACTTCTGCCCAACCCTTCGGGGAAATAAGGCATGATGTTATGTTATGATATTTTTTTTGTGTATATTTGGAATAGTAATCCATTATTGCCCTCAATGATCTGAGTGTAATTCCTTTGTGGGTTGGTATAAAATTTGTGTAAATGTTACCTAGGCATGTGGCACTAGTGGGAGTTATTCTTGTGGGCTCCAAAAATTTATAACCACGATTGTATGACTGAATCATACTTATAATTTAAGTACTCAACCCAGATATTTTTAACAATTTAACATTGACATCGCCACAAATGATGATAGACTTCTTTGAAATACAGATAGAATCTTGTCACTTGATCTTGTGAAAATTTCTGTAATCCTACAGTTAAAAAAACCTACTTGATTATTTTATTAAAATAAAAATAAATCGCTTTTGTAAATGTCAGAAATCTATTAAATAGTCGATTCTGAAGAAGCTATGTTCAGGAATTTATTTGTCTGTTACAATTTGAACCACATTGATTGAAAAGAGAAAAAAATATTGGTATGTATGACCGACACGACTAATTTTGATGCTTCATCGATCATTGTATGTTACATAATCCGACGTAATGCAACGTGTAACGGAAAGCGTAATGCATATCAAGTGCACGGCTTCTTTCACAGGTTCTTCAAGGGTATTTAAATCGTGTATATCCATGTTAGGAACTTAATACGTAGAAATTCCAGTACATGAAACGAACCGCTTGCACTTTTCTGCTTTGTCGGCTCTTTTGGTTCTGTCAATTTAACTTAATATTAGCAAGTGACGTAAAAAATATCAGGACCCTCGTAGTGCGATGACACGTTTGTTATTTTTTTAATCTAATAAACCAATGGAACTAAAAGTAATTTATTTTAGGCTGAAACTTTGCATAAAGAATTTATATCTCATGTAATCTTCACCCCTTAAGGTTAGATATACCCTTTCCGTTATATATGGTAAAGTAAAGTTAAGTATTATTAAAAAAGTTGTAACATCTAAATATAACAAGTCTTCATGCATAATCATGCATCATCGTCATAATGTTCTCACTGCTGGGACACAGGCCATCTCACGATAAGAGGGAGTGGGCCGTAATCTATCACGGGGGCCCAGTGCGGGTTGGTAGATGTCACATGTCTACGAATTTTTAGTTCTAGGACATGCCGGTTTCCTCACGATATTCCCCTTCACCGTTTTCAGAGCAGAGATGATGAAATAATTTACACAAAGCAAATAGAAGCCAATTATGCCTTTTAATTAGTGTCGCATCGTCATTAATTTGGATTACGAAATTGTTTATAGATTTCAGTGGCATAAGCATAGCATAATCAGCCTATAATTAGTTTCCATTGCTAGGCCACCACTGCTCAAGTCTTCATAGTTATTATTTATTCAACATTTCAGTTGGAAGTTAAAGTTATAAGTCTATGGGACATGTTTTCCGATATCGATATCTCCAGAGGTTTCCGAGAGGTCGTAGGGCTGCTGTTAAAAATAAATGTCCATAATTTCTTATTTAATTTTTTTTTATGTAGTAGCTTACCTACATAACTTATTGTATAAAAGATCCTGAATATAAACTTTATAGCTAGGTAGCTACTCTACTCTACTCTCCGTTTTTTTTAGCTAAGCCACTCTAGGTATTGTCAATCTATACATAACGGATGTAAATGGTGCCGATATTATTTGTCAATGGTGTCGATTCTTTTGTTCACCGAACTAAACTATCACTAAAATTCCTTGCTTTTGACTATGAGAATCTTAAAGCTATTTTGCAAAAAAAAAAGAAATTTTCACACAACTGAAATCGAATTTGACAATCGCGAGTACACGTGTTTTTTTTTTCTTCTTTTGGCTTCGAAACGTGTTTGCCGTGAATTTTTGTTAGAGCCGGAGGCGCGCTTGGGGGGCAGCCTCGACGTGTTTTATATGGAACTTTTTACTATTTGTATGCAAAATATAAAAAAAAAAATTACCTGCAGGTAGAGTTTTAGAGGTTTAAGTGTTAACTAAAGGGGCTCGAAATTTTCACTATTTTTGCGATAGCACACAGGGTGTGTGCTATCGCAAAATTTCGGGATTATTAAGCAAACAAAAAAAAAAAATCCAGTATTGTTTTTGCACGTCTGAAGTCGAGGTGTTGGTGTGAATTTTAGTTCACGACAACTAATTTTATTCTACAACTTTTGAATCGCGATAAAAATAGTCAGATTCATGTTCATATTTAGTTACACAATCAAAATTTTAGATAAAAAACGTCAAATTCGGAATAGCCAAATTGCAATTTTCACTTAATTATTAACTCGGTGCCATCTTAGTGCTGTTAGACTAAAAAGCATAGTCAAGTTGTGTCACTTTGGTCGATTTCAGAATGGGAAATCGCCGTTTGACAGGAGTTTGGTGATTTTTAGTCTAGTTTAGAGGATTTGTAAAAAGAGAATCGGCACCAATGTCTAATAAATTAATGTTTAAACGTTATCATCACACATCACATTGTTCTATTAATAGTTTAGAGGAATGATTTTATACCCGCAAGGTACCCTTCACCTGAAGCCTGGAAAAATATCAGAACCTTTTCAGAGGGTTGTAAATCAAGCCTTATCTATTACTCGCGGGATCATTAGTATCGATTGAGGAGTTTAATTTATGTAACTTGAGGAGGTGAAATTATATTGAAAATACTAATGTTTAATTTTAGGCACAATACATCAAAATGTTGAGGTATCCAAAATTAACCTAAAAAATTACCCAGTGGTATTCATCTTTGAAAATTAAAATCTAGTAACGGACAATAGCGCTCATAAGTCCATAAGCAATCTCACAAAGCAATAGATTGACGCTTCGGTTTCAGTTTCACTTACGACCTTCTTCAATAAGTTTCTGTAAGTTTCACATTTAAATATTTCATATTTTACTAAATATAAATTGTTATTTGTTTAAACTAGTGAATGATGAGTAAAGTGAATGATAAACATAATGTTATTTATAATACTTTTTCTTAATTATTACAGTTTATGGTATTTTGCTTAGAGATGTCTAATAGTATTACATTCTTTGTTCTAGAAATACTGTGAGTCAGTGGGTTAAAATATGTGAGGAAGAGGGAATACTTGCTAGTCGGAGCGCTTGTTTATGAAGTGGAAAGCTCATTTAAACAAGATTTCACATGGTGAATGAATAAGAAACAAATGGTTTTATACCAACCGGACATTTTTCTGAATTATTCAAGACGTCATTAAAAACTGTTCGCCGTGTACTCCACGCTATAAAGGTTGCATCACCGACGCCCAGCAAACAATATCGTTTAAGTTTTGGAATAGTTTATCCTGTATATTGCGCTATATCCGTGATTATTTAATTATAAAAATTGAGGTTTAGTTTCAATCCTCTTTTCTTAGAGAAAATGAATGCTTAAGCTATCCTCAATACGTAATCTATATTCACTAAAGCCAAATAACATGTGAAATACTTAATGTAAACAAACTTCCCTACATAACCACTTATTAAAATCACTTATTTTGGAAATTAAAGATCGAAGCTTAATGTTTATGGTTTTTTGCCGGTTTTTTGGACATTTTACAATTCAAAATAAAACAAATTGCTTTTAAGTCCCTTGATATAGTATTGCAAATCCAATTTGACTGAAGATGTTATTATTAATAATCGTATCGGGTTGTCCATACGTAAAATATAACAACAAATAAATATGTTTTCATTTTTGTTATCACTTGTAACGCTTTTTTAAATTCTAAACCCTTTATTGCAATAAAAAAAGCTGCAATTGTTTTGAATATTATTATTATTTCAAACCAAAATAAAAAATTGCCAATTAAACTGAGCTGCATCTTATGAGATCAGAACCTAAGCCGACTACTTCTCAGTCCAACGCTTGGCGCCTACTGCTACCAGCTCGTGTTAGATTAACTCGAATGCAATAAACCGCAATGCCATTTTTAGTACGCAACTTTACGTCAGTGTGTGCTTTGCAAAACTGCGATCTTTGTGGTGGGTGTCGTTTAAACACAAACAGTCGTACCGCGAGTTCACAGCAATACGACTCTAAACGTGCCTATGCACATTTGAACGCTTACTGCACGAACAAACACCTACATTATTTGGATACAGACCACATATGTACCTACAGCGCTATGACTTTTCCTTAAGTTTCCAATAAGCTCCTGTCTACAAATAAAAGCCTCCAAAATAAAAGCCATAAGTAATAATAATAATAAAAATATGTATATATTTGACGTGACGTGTGTCAGAAGCACTTGTGAACGGATGCCGCCATTCCGCGCGGTCGCTTCGCAAAACCACCGCCGTCGGATTTCTGTCATACAGCGGCTAAATTAAGATCCGTTAGTTAACATTTCCGGCCGTTTGGCAGTAAAATTGTCTTTGTATTTTAAAGTTTTAAATTATAACTCTGTTAAATGGCAAGCATTATTCTTCTTTTCTCTCATTTATTTTTATTTATTTATATATTCACATAGGGACAACAAACCGCAGTGTACTAATAGGTATATATAGATTAGATGTTAATAGGAGTATCAAACACACTACTCACAACGTTATCCACAGATTAAAAAACAGATCTACTAGTTGTTAGTAAGAACAATATAAAAGTAAAGGGAATAAAAGTAAACATTACTTAATTATTACGGTTCTGATCACTTAAAATATTAACAATTTCTTATCTAGAAACAGCCTTGCTGAGAAACATGATATCGGTTGAGCCAAACTGCCCATTGTAGGTGTCAACTAATCGATGCAGCGGTGAGCGTACGCCTGAATTGGTTCCACAGAAAGTAGTTGCAAACAAGTGTCTAGGGCGAACTTCCCGAACATGTACGGTACGAGGGATCAGGTAGCACAAACTGTTCTCAAGATCAGTACAGTCGAATTTATTACGACATATATTAAATAGGGTCATCATATCAAGTAGGGTGCGTCTAGATTTTAGAGTAATAAGATCATATTTTTGAAGTAATAAATGATAAGATATTTTCTTTTTAAAGCATCTAGAGTGCATTGCACATAGGAATTTGCGTTGGACCAATTCAACAATGTCAACATACTTTTTATAGTAAGGGTTCCAAATAGGAACTGCGTATTCCAATTGCGGTCGTATTATTGACTTATAAAGGTAGGTAGAGGGACGGTGGAATTCTCTTGATGCTCTCATTACAAAACCAAACATTTTAAATCCTTTATTGACTATGTTGTCGATATGAGCATCAAAGTGGAGCTTTGAGTCTAACCCAACGCCTAGATCACGAACAGAATTAACTTTGTTCAGTGGAGTGTTTTTGAAAGAATAGTTGAATTTCGTCACATTTTTCTTCTTTGTAAACATAATGCTGTGGCATTTAGATATACTTAAGTATAGTTTGTTAACGGAACAGTAGTTCAGAAAATGGTCAAGGTCATCCTGAAATCCTAAATAGTCGGATAGATGACTGATATTTTTGTAAATCTTCAAATCGTCTGCATGCAGGAGGAACTTAGAATTTTTAAAGCAGTCTTTTACGTCGTTGATGAATAAAATGAACAAGAGGGGTCCCAAAATTGAGCCTTGAGGAACTCCGGAAGAGACTTTGACCATGAGAGACTCAAAACCATTGACGACAACTTTCTGGGTCCTATTGGTGACGTATGATACAAACCAGCGCAATAAATTTCCTCTAATACCATTGATTGCAATTTTGTCAAGAAGTAGTCTGTGATCGACCTTATCGAAGGCCTTTTGGAAGTCAGTATAAACCACATCAATTTGCTGTCTAGTGTCAATGCCTTCAAATAGATGCTTTGTAAAAACCAGGAGGTTACTTACACAGCACCTACCCTTAACGAACCCGTGTTGCTCTTTTATTAAGATGCTATGAAGAGTAGGGTAAATCTCATTGTGCACTAGTCTCTCAAAAAGTTTTGATAGCCCTGACAACACAGAGATTGGGCGATATATAGATACATCACTCTTAGAGCCACATTTATGAACTGGAACAATGTTCGCTTGTTTCCATACATCGGGGAAAACCCCACAGGTAAGGCATTTATTAAATATTATGAAAAGAGGTGAACACAGTGTGTCACTTGTGCTTTTTAAAAAGATTGAAGGGATACCATCTGGCCCAGGTCCTTTCGAAGGATCCAGTGATTGTAGTTCCTTTCGTATTTTTTGCAATGAAAAGTGTATATTACAAATATTTATATCACTTTCAGGATTGGCGCGTGGTGGCACCCATGAAGTATGATCAAAAGAAGATGGTTCGGATACTGATTGGAAAAAATTTTTGAATAAATTACAAGCGGCAACAGGGTCATCTGAGGACTGTTGGAGATAGTGAACCGTAGCTGGAATACTATTAGTGGAGTTATGACTAGAAACATATGACCAAAATGCCTTAACATTTTTGACCACACTATCCTCCACATCGTTCATAATTTTTTTAGAAATTCGTCAGCCTCCTTGTTGAATTATGTTCTATAAATAGAAAATAATTCGTAGTCTTTAGTGTTTGTGTATTTTTCCACTTAACCCATGCGCGAGTTTTTTATGTTTAAAGTAGTTGAGTTGAGTAGTTTCATGTAAAAAAATATACTCGAGATGCCAGGAACACACACAAGTCATTACATTTAAAAAAATTAAAATAAAACCAACATCTCAACTTTAGGTGTTTAAATTTCTAGTAGCTTATTAAAATAAAAATAAAACATGGTTGACAAATGAATATAATAATATGAAAGCAATTATATAAAACTAGCTTGTGCCCGCGACTTCGTCCTCGTGAAACTTCTGGCTCCCCCGACCCATTACGTCGCATCGCATCGCCTGCCTTTTTTTTTTTTTGGGTGGGAAATCATCAAATGACTTCTCCCGCTCTGGGTGGAGCGGGAGGGCGTGTCAGACTTTTACTGACTAAAACCCACCCGTGTTCCTTCAGTTGCCTGTGCCAGGGCCACGGTTTTCTCTGTGGAATAACCCGCGACCCTGAGGCGTCGGCCCTATCGGACCCCGTCATTTTGTGCTGACATCTCTTTGAGGCGCGCGTGGAGCACAACGCGCCGTCGACCCGGGCCTGGTCCTTACCGGACGGCGAGCTACCCATGGCCCGCCGTCCGCAAGCCCGCGCCTACGGTGGCCGGGAATCTGCTTGCGATTCCCGACGCCCAGGGCGTCTCCTGCGGCGACTAGGGGCGTGAGGGCGCAAAGCTCTCTCCCTCACGCGCTCCGCCTCCTCCTTTGCGAGCATTACTGCTTCGCAGAAGGAGGTGACGGCTTTCCATTCCCTCTCGCTCCGTACCATGGCCTGGACCAGGGCCGGACGCGAGAGATCGCCGCCGCCAATCGCCTCCGCGAGGACACTGCGGTGCTCCGCCCAAGCTGGGCATACCTCCACCGTATGCTCCACCGTGTCCTCCGGGCGATCCACACAATGGTGACACCCCGGCGTTTCCTCCCGCCTTATGCGAAACAGGAACCTCCCGAAACAACCGTGTCCGGTGAGGACCTATGTCAGGCGGAAGGTGAGGACGCCGTGGCGCCTCTCCAACCACTCCTCAAAGAGGGGACTTACCGCCGCTATTGTGGCGTGCCCAGCACTGGGTTGCGACAATCGCACCCTCCATGTCGCCATGAGATCCCGCCGGAGCTCTGTCCGCTGTACCGTGATTTGTCGCGGCAGCGGAGTTACACCCCTGCGTTTTGCCTCCTCGCGCCACTCCCATACGTGCGCGAGGGCTTTTGCCTCCAGATCCCATGGCGGCAATCCGGCAAGGAGGCTCGCCGCCTCGCATGAGACCGTGCGGTATCCCCGGACCAGCCGGATGGCCATGACCCTTTGGGACGCGTTCAACCTGCGGGCCGGTCGGCGCCTCAAAGAACGCGCCCACACCGGTGCCCCGTAAAGGGCCATGGACCGCACGACTCCCGCGTAGAGCCTCCGGCAGGAGGCGTTTGGACCCCCTAGATTGGGCAGGAACCGCCTCAAGGCAGCTCCAGCCCGCTCCAGTCTGGGAGCCAAACGTCGGAAATGCTCCACGAAGTTCCACCGGCTGTCGAGGACGAGTCCCAGGTACTTCATCGTCGACTCGACACCGATGTGAACCCCTCCCGCCGTTATCTGGGAACCCGACAGTGGCGCGTTCCAAGGACCATGAAAACACATGGCCTCGGACTTGTGCAGGGCCACTTCGAGTCCCAACTGCCGGATCCTATCGACGATTGTCGCAACCCCGAGTGTCGCTTGTTCGGCCGCCTCCTGGTGCGACCTCCCCTGTGCCAGGACCAGCGTGTCATCAGCGTAGCACACCACGCTGACGCCATTCGGGAGGTCGGCGCGCAGCACCCAGTCGTAACCGATATCCCACAGAAGCGGCCCCAGGACTGATCCCTGTGGGACACCGCACGACATCTTTCGCCGGTTCCACTCTCCCCGGTGACCGGGGTAGATGACGGCCCTGTCCGTCAAATAGGCCTCGACCACACGACAGAGGTAGGTCGGCATCCGGTGATACCACAATGCCTCCCTGATGCAACTCCAGGGCAGGGTGTTGAAGGCATTGGCGATGTCTAGAGACACCGCCAAGACGACCCCACCCCGGGCAACAGCATCCCCCGTCGTGAGGGCTCGCACGTGCATGATGGCGTCAACCGTAGAGCGCCCCCTGCGGAAACCAAACTGGCTCTCCGCCAAATCCGGCCCCACCCGCACCAGCCGCCCGACGAGGCGGTTTGCAATAACTCTTTCAAAGAGCTTGCCCACCTCGTCATCGCATCGCCTGCCTGCGCTAATACTTCGTTTTCGCTTAGCGTTCTTTTAGTTTTTTTCTGGGCTCTTTAAGGATCTAAATAGCATAAACCTTTCAAATGCAAAGATAGATTGATAGATAGAAAATACGAGTACGTAATTAAAAAGTCTTTAATTATTCAGTCGATTATAATTGGCTGAATTATTGGTAACACTTTGATTACGTATTAATTATGTATGCTAAATCATCATATACATTAGGTTTAAAGAATCTTTATTTCTCATAACAACATTATACAGTTCACTTAAATGAGATTTAACTTTTAACATATATAAAATCGTCGTTTAATGAAAAAGCATGCAGATGTAAGATAAGTAAAACTATAACAACAACATACGAGAACAATGGCTAACAAAGCAAAAGTGTAAGTAGTTTCATATAAAAGAGTTAATACATCTGGCCAATTTGACACCAAGGTACCCTCATAAGTCCTAATTTTTCACTTTGTGGGGAAAACAAACAAACGATTATTAAGAAGCAAACTACTGTGTGAACGTGTTGGTGTGTGCTAGTATACTGCGTGCACGTGTTTGTTTGCTTGTGTACGACAAGTATAGTCTCGGAGCCCGCTGATTATTTGTAATTTTGAGATCGTAATTTTGATTATCACGTACGTATTGGGGTAATGTGTTTTTTATTTTGTATTATTTAAGTGTAGTTTATAAGTAAGTATTTTGTATTGTGTTTTTAGGGTATTTATGTAGAAATTGGTTTTTGCATAATATAATCCTTTAGTTTTCTTTTATAAAGGTTAATACTTTTGCACTCTTTGATTTCATTCGGCAATTTATTATATATTGAACCCCTTCATATAAAAAGTACTTTTTCCATATTTTACTGTTCTAGGAAATCGCAGAACTACTTCGTTTCTATTTCTTAGGTTATGTGTGTATGTCTTTTTTGTTAGTTTAATGTTGGTCTGTGTAGCGTTTTCTAAAAACTTTTTACTAATATGCAAGTATTGTAGTTGTATAGTTGAGGGAGATTGAAAAGTTTAGTTTTTCCATATAGTTGTTTAGTAGGTGTTAGGAAGTCATAACAATATAACCGTTTTATAATTTTATTTTGGGTCCTCTGTATGTAATTGAGGCTAGTATTGGATGCTGATCCCCAAATCTCAATCAGGTATTCTAGATTAGGTTTTACGAATGAGTTGTAGATAGTGCGTTTTATCTTAGGTGGTGCACAGTTTCCCATTCTGCGAAGCGCTCCAGAAAGTGATACAAGATTGGCTCTAACGTGCTCAATATGGGGTTTCCAGGACAGTTTGTCATCTAAAAGTAGACCAAGATACTTTTCTGTACTGGACTGCTTGATAGTTAGGTTGTTATTAATCAAAGGGGCGTGGGGTGGAACCTTTTTGTTTTTAGCTGCAAAAATAATTTAAGATGTTTTCGAAGTTAGTAGTAAGTTAGTTATGCAGAAACCACTCACTTATTATTTTTAAGTCGTTTTGCGCCTCACTAATGATATCGTGTATGGATTGACCGAAGTAGAATAAACTAGTATCATCTGCGTAAAGTGTAAGATATCCTGTAGATAGGGCTACCTATCTGATTTATGTTGTTTACATAAATTAGGAATAATGGTGGTCCCAGAATAGATCCTTGTGGGACTCCACATGTCAGTTCTTGGGGAATACTCTTATAGTTATCAATTATAACAATGTGACATCTGTTTGATAAATAGGATTCGAATAAGTTTTAAGCTGCTCCAGTGATACCTAAGTTAATTAGTTTTTGTAATAGTTTTGCATTTGAAACAGTATCAAACGCCTTTTTCAAATCAATTAAAATGCCTAAGCCTATATTTGTTTTATATAGATTTGTTTTTATATTCGTTACTAGGTCAATGGTTGCTGACAAGGTGTTTGATTTTGATCTGAAACCATATTTTAGGTCTATAAGGAAGCTTTTCTCATTTAAGTATTCTATTAAGCGGTTGTATATAACTTTCTCAAAATTTTTAGATATCACTAGAAGCACAGAAATTGGCCTATAATTGCTCGGATCCGTTTTCGTACGCGACTTGAAGATAGGAGAAACTTTGGCCACCTTCAGGGAACGTACCATGGTCAAGACATTTATTAACGCAACTAACTAAGGGTGGAATTACAATATTCTTAATACATTTTAATGCTTTTGTGCTAATTCCGTCCACACCTGTGCTAGTATCAGTATCCAAATTATCGATAAGTTTAGTAACTTCCTCGATTGTACAAGGTCTAAATTAGGTAAGCGTTTGTGTGTGTTTATGTCCGTCTTTGTACATAAGTGTGTTACCTGAATTTATATGATATCCCGATGGTATCCCATTAGCCAGCTATTATCCCATTAACCAATAGTGGCGAAATAAACATTCAGCATTTCACATATTTTACACTCTGTTACACTTTGTGAATTTACTATTAGCTTTGGAAGCAGAATATTTGCTTTTGTCTTATTCATAGCTAAAGAATTTATAGTTTTCCACATCTTCTTCGGATTATTGTTACATCTTTGAAACTTTTTGTAGTAGTATTTGTTTTTATCATTGTTTATCTTCTTAATTACTTTATTTCGTTCCGATAAAAACTTTCTTTTCAAGATAATAATTGCTTCTTCATTTTTTTACTGTTGCCACAGGGTATTTCTGTTATCGATCATCTTAATAACTTCTTTGTTAATCCAGTCGTCCTTTGGTGAATTAATTATTTTTGATTATAGCTTCTTGTTTTGCAGTATGTGTGACGTAACAAAGGCTTCCAGACATTCGTAATTATCATCTATGCCTATGCATGAGGCTTTGCTAATAGTTTTGCATAAGTTTTCATAGTCTGTTGCCCAATATTGTATTTTTGTTTAATTTTTGGCTTGTATTTAAACATTTCCACATAAATCTGTTTATGGTCAGACATAGCAGACTCTAGAAAAACAAAATGGAAGTACTGTTTTGTAGGTCTGTTGCAACATGATCTAAGATGGTGCTTGTTGTTTCTGTTTGTCTGGTGGAGTATTTCCTATCAATTTTATTTAAAATATCGTAGCCACTTTCTTCGAGTTCTGATAGATATTGAGTGACACATGTGTTGGGATTCAGTAGGTCTAAGTTAAAATCACCCAACACGATCGATCTCTTTCTAGCTTCGAGTTGCAGGGTATATCTTTCGAGAAACTCTTTAATATTCGAATGGCCTGGTTTGTAGATACCTCCAATATGCAGAGCATATTTGGGAAGATATATCCATAGGTAGTGGTTGCCATCCTTGTAGGTGTCCTCTGTTACCTCAAAGGGAATGCCTTCGTGAATGTAGATAGATACTCCCCCTCCCTTACTATCATGTCTATAATTGTAAATATGTTTGTAGTTAGGTAGATCGTATAATTTTGCATCCTGTTCTGATGTTATCCAGGTCTCAGTTAGAATTACGACATGTATTGTAGAAGGAATTGCTTTAAGGATGCACTGTAGTTCTTCAAGTTTTCCTGGAGTGCGGATACTTCTTACATTAGCATAGAAGGTTTTGAGGAATGATGACTGTGAGGGCAAATCTTTATACTAGTTGATTCTTTGGTATGTAATACTTCCTGCGCTAACATTATAGGAACAACTGGTGTTGGCCTCGGTTAGTTTTTTGAGTTGTAGTTGTTTTTGGTTATAGTAGTATTCCTTTGATATATTTAATTATTAGATTTTTTTCCCCTTTTTGCTCGCTCTCTTTGAACTCAGTTTGGAGATTTTGTAGATCAGTTCTTTAACTATAAAAATATATTCGGACCAAACACCAGCTGTTTGGTCCGAATATATTTTTATAGTTGTAGGCAGTTTCGAGCGATTCTTCAGTAAATATTTTGGTGTGTCAGGAGTATCAAATACAATTTTTACGGGGCGGGGTTTATTTGCATTATATTTGCCCAATCTTGTAGATATTAAGGGCTTAGGACAATCTTGATAGGCTTGTGTTAGGAACTTGTGAACTTCTTCAGTTTCGCAATTGTTACCTACCTGTGGAGAGATCGTGGAAATCTTGCTCGTTCAGAGCCACCAATGTTATGTTCTTGTCTCTTTTAAGTCTACCTTGCATTTCAACAAAAAACTCATGCTGTGCTCCAAAATTAAATTCGGGTTTTCGGTTTTCAATTTTAAGTTGATGTAGCTGATCCTCAATTTCTATAATTTTACTTTCAGTCATTTTATGTTCACCTGTAATGCTTTCCACGGATTTATGCAGTTTCTTATATTCTTCTGTTGGGTTATCAGTTGTTAATTTCAGATCTTGAATATCTTTGCTAATTTCGTTCCGCATTTGTGTAATAATATCAATTTGTTCGTTCATCGCTTCCTTTATACAGCCCATTATTTCGCTGCGAAATTCGGCTAAACCTCTTTTGAAATCGTATTCCAGAGTGTGTGGTCTTCTCTTTCTTGAGTCTCTGTTAACTCGACCTTCATCATCCTCAAAATTGGACAAATTAGAGGTGGATCCACCACTCACACTTCCGCCAAACATTAGTGTCTTTGTTGGAGTTCGCGGTAAATTCATCCTACCTAGCTCTCGAACTACGCTCACAGAACCGGTTACGGCTTCCTATCTTTTCGTAGACAAAGTGTTTGTGTGATTTATGTAGTCTTTTTAAAAATACACTTTATTTGTACGAGTAGCAGCACAAAAGTTGATTTAACATAACATAACATAACATAACATCACGCCTTGTTTCCCCGAAGGAAGCTTTAGGTCTTTTTATACTTTTACGATAATTATTTAGTAAGTTTTAGACACACGTCCGCACACAACGACGCTTCGACGAACATTTGTTACGGGTATTCACTATATTTTGAAAACATATATATATATATACCTATGTAAGGGAACATCCTTTGCCCAGCTGCAGGAAAATCTAGGCTCTTTTTTTATACTGCATGTAGGCAGCCAATTTACAAGCTGGCACATACATATAGTGTACATATACCACGTTGTCAGAAACTACAAGACACCACCTGAGACGATCCTTACATACATATTCTTTTTGCTTCGTTTACGTTCATACATCTAGCAAATATGTACCTATTATTACTTGGCACTTGGCACATTACGAATGTTCAATCGAATAATAATTTCAAATACCTTTCCTTCACATTATTGAAAGTACTAGAACGTTCTTAGACCGATTGCGAGGCATAATAACGATTGCGAGGCTTTTTCGGGCACAAAAGGGCCCGGGCCGCAGCGTGATGTCTTTGTTATATCGGGTACTTTCATTGTGTCATACAATAGACAAAGTTGGTGCTTGGCCATCTTTCACTATTATGATGAATAAGGTGGAAACCCCATACTTTGCCTGCCGTCCAAAAATCCTTTTCCGAAAATCCATGAAATCATTAAGCATGTAAGTAGTCCAGTAGTAGTAGTAGTATAAGTTTTGTTAACTTTCATAGATTTTATAAGCAATGAAACTTTTAACTGACTTCAAAAATGGAAGGAGGTTCTCAATTGGGTTTTTTTTTTTTTTTTCAATGTTTTTTAAATCAGAACTCCATCATTTATAAACCGATCTTGAAATTTGTGTTGATGACCTAAATGCCTTTCGCGATGTTTAATTGCGTGGGCGGATAAAGATCTGCTAGATGAAGTAAATACACAAAAAAACCGGCCAAGTGCGTGTCGGACTACTCACAATGAAGGGTTCCGTAGTTGGGATGAAGTAATCCCAAGAACAAACTTAACAGTGTAGTTGAGTAAATGTTCTCCCATACATCGCTATACGGCACGGTCAATTTTACAACTGCAAACGTAAGTTTGTAAGCACGTCCGTACACGAATCACGCACTTGTTGAGCTCTGAGAGTACTGTCGCGTTCAGAATTTGTTCGATCGTTTCGTTAATTTGTTGTTATAGTTTTTAGTTATTGTTACTTGTTGTTATTGTTACCCATTGTTATTTGTTTAAAAACATGCCTAAAGGACGTTGTAATGTTTTACGACGCCAGGCTCGTAAAATGGTCTACGATGTTTATAAATTTATGAAGAAAGAAGCTGAAGAAGGCCTTACATACAATTTGAAGGCAGGACATAAACGGACTGCAGCCGCTACAGGGGTATCAGAAAGAACTGTACGACGTATTATATCGGTTGTTAGTTAACCAATTTCCGATTTATTAGCAGTTTTTCGTACACCCGGAAAGAAGAGGCAATGGGTAAAAAAGGTTACCGGAATCGACAATTTTGACCAAGGTGTCATCAAAAGATGTATCCACAATTTCCATCTAACACAGAAAGAGTTGCCGACAATTGCTCAACTTTTAACAAGTTTGAGGAGAATTATAAATGAAATACGATGTTAGCCGTGCGAACCTACACACCTACCTATTTTAATTTAATTTTAATATAATGTAGTTATACCCTGATAATCCTAATAAACTAACGACATTGTACGTTCGAGGAGCTTGTTAGGATGCGGTCGCGGAAGAAGGTGGGCACGGGGAAGGGGAACGCGGGCCGATCCGCAAGTAGTCGTCGAGTCTATCAAAGCAGCGCGCACGTACAACCTCCTCGTCTGCGACATTTTCAAATCTATCTTTACTTTTGGTTCTTCATTGCCTCCCCTACAATCTGGCCTTCGAGCTGAATTTGCTGGATGTTTCATACTCCTCCGAAATCGCGAGCTATGGTGAATACACGGAGCACAGCGCAGAAAAATAAAGAACTTTATGGTGAAATGTCTAAGGGCGCTGAAGGCTTGGAAACTGCTGTTCAAGATGATTCCAGGCAACCAAACACTAAAAGTGACCATGATGAGAAAAAAAAAGGACCCAAAACAAGTCGTAAAACCTATATTTCGAAAGAAGAAGGAGTTCATACTAAAGTTGAAGTGGAGAAGTGGCTAGAACGAAGTCATCGCGAACTGGAGGCAGAGGCTACCCAGCCAAAGGATACAAAACTGGGTGACCTTGACCTGCCGCCGCCGCCGCTGGCGCAGCAAACAGGTGCCCGAGGTGACACTGATGGAACAGTTCACATGTTGGCAAGCGCTCTCAAAGATTTGGCCGCTGCTACCACAGCTAATGGATCGCATGCTCAAATGCTGAGCCGATTGAGTACACCTAAAGACTTACCCGGTTTTGGAGGTGACCCATTGGATTGGCTGCAGTTCAAGCAAGCATACGAAGACTCAACGAAAGTGTGTAACTTCAGCAATCAGGAAAACTTATGGAGACTACGGAAATGTTTACATGGAGCAGCCAGAAATGCTGTAACAGCACTGTTAATTAGTGCTTCGTCACCGGATTACTGACTGTACGAGATCAACAAACTTTATCCGATGGCCCAGGAATATCACAAAGAGATAGTAACGTTCCCTGTGAAAGTAAAGATCATGATGTGAAGTTATGTCGCTGCTGTGCTTGCTATTGGTCAAGATGAGTACCTTAAAGGAACACACGTTATTTCAATTATCCTGTCTAAATTACCTACAATACTTATCTCGAAATGGGCAGACTACAGTTATCCAATCATCAGCAGTGGGGATAAGCCTAGACTTGTTATATTATCCGAGTTTTTGAACCAAGAAGCTATTAAAATATCGAAAACATCAGTGAATATGATATACAATCCCAGTGACTACAAACGTAAACAAAGTGATAACGCAAACAGAACTCATACGGTGCTAGTGCAAGACACTTCGGACAATAACATTGGCGACGATAAGTGTCATTTTTGTAAAATAAATAAACACAAAATAATAGACTGTAAAAAGTTAAAAAAAGCGTTGCGTAAGGAAAGATGGCAGTTTATAAAACGTGACGGTTTATGCTTTAAGAGTCTCGTGTCGCGTCATAACCGTGACGTTTGCTCAGCACCCGTGTGTGCTATGGATAATTGTGGACAATCGCACCATCAACTTCTGCATTTCCCTGATGGCCGCGGTAATGAGCAGTGTCAACCGTCCGTTGCGGAAACTCCTACGGCGTCGTCCTCGGCATCGGTGCTGAGGACGACGCCGCAGGAGCACAGCACATTAACGATGACAGTTGTTATAGTCAAGTGTTGCTAAAGACAGTGCCTATAAATATACATGGACCTTACGGAACAGTGAGTACGGTGGCTTTACTAGATGATGGTTCCACTGAGACGATAGCTAGTGACGAACTGATGGTGAAGTTAGGTATACGCGGACGTAAACAAACATTAAAAGTACGTAGCACATGGGACGGTATCGAACTTGTGTGTGATAGTGAAATAGTGGACTTAAGCGTATCGAACAGTGATGGTACGATGTTTAAATTGCAAGCACGTACTACCAAAGGACTTAACTTGCCTACGCAATTTATATCGCTCGACAAACTTAAGTGTAGTGATACAATCAATAACATAAAAAACAAATTATGTTTTGGACAATGCAAACCGGAAATACTAATAGCACAGGACAACTACTGTTTGTTATTGGCTCTGGAAGTTATTCGATGCAATCCCTCCGAACCGTACCTAACTCGTATTCCGCTGGGATGGTGTTTACATGGCCGTACGACCTTGACCGTGAACTGTCAAAGCAAGCATTCAACTTTATTTGTAACTGAAGCCGATGAATCTCAAATAGAAGCTAAATGCATAATGGATGACTTACATGAGAAAGTCCGCCGCTCGTTTTCAATAGAAGCTATGGGCATATCAGGCAAACCTCGTCTAAATGCAGAAGATGAACAAGCAATAGCACACCGCGAAAGAACTCCTACCCTGAAGGACGGCAACTGGTACATCGGCCTACCGTGGAAAGATGTCAATTGCAAGATGATAAATGATAAATGAATGATAAATGATTTTATTTCTGTAAATAGGTTTGTACAAACACTTTTACACGTCAATCATATTTTTAAAACTAGGTGAGATCGGCATTTCCTATCTGACTACTCTGAAAAGAAACGCCGAAACAAACTCAGAGGTCACAGTCTCTTTTAAAGTCCAGACATAATCTTGGTCAGGTCATGTGAAGACCATGTGGATTGATATCTGAAGTGGTCTTTTGAGGAAAGAACCACACAGAATGAGTGGACCTGTCCAGTCAGTGCACGCATTTGTCAGTTGTCATGCAGCTCAACACAGAACTAAAGGAGCTAAACGATTCGACGAACATTACCAAAGAAAGGACATTTGGGTAGGCCGCATAAATTACTCAAACTGCCAGACCATGATTAAAACTAATAATTTAAAAAAAAAATGCATTAAAAAAAACAACAAATCCACAATGTCTTCACATTCACAATAATTAAAATAGTATAATCCTTTACAAAGTAAATGTCATTGCATATATAAAGTGCATCAATGTCAAAGTGTAATGCCGGCGTCATATACCTCTGCGTTGAACAGACTAAAAGTAGTTGAGAGGAAACTCAAGAAATGTGAGAGTTATGCGGAGAGATACAAAGAGAGAATTTACCATCTACTACACAATGACTATGCACGAGAATTGACCGATGTCCAAAACACGCCAAAGACTTGGTATCTTCCTCACTTCGGTGTGGACAACCAAAATAAAAAATAACTGCGGTTAGTTTTTGACGCCGCGGCGAAGAGTCATAACTTATCTTTGAACGATTATATTCTAACTGGTTCTGACTTACTTGCATCATTGTACGGAATCATGTTGAGATTCCGCGAAAGCAGAGTGGCTGTGACCGGTGACATCCGCGATATGTTCCTGAGAATTAAAATACAAACTGAGGACCAAAACGCACTACGCTTCTTGTGTAGAGACTCACCAGACGATCCTGTAAGGACATATGCGATGACGTCATTAATCTTTGGTTCGAATTCGTCGCCGTTTATTTCACAATACAAAAAGAATAAAATTGCTAAGAGATTCGAAACAACTCACCCCGCAGCAGTAAATGCAATCTGTGATCAGCACTATATGGATGATTATATAGACAGTTTAGAAGACGAGTCAACAGCTGTTCAATTAACAAAAGAGATTGCATACATCCATAAATGCGGAGGATTTCAAATAAGAAACTGGAATACTCGTAGCAACAGCACAGCCGTGTTAGAAAACCTACCAAAAGAAACCTTATGTTCTACTGCAGTACGTTTTAAAGTCGGCCAGCAGGAAGCTGGAGAACGAGCTCTGGGATTAATCTGGTACCCGAAAGAACATACGTTGGGATTCGATACCTCATTTAAACGAATTCCTGAAAACATAATAAATGGCCTGAAACGTCCTACGAAAAGACAAATGTTACGATTGATTATGTCTATTTTTGACGTCTACGGATTCCTGTCACCATTCATGATTAAAGCTAAAATACTATTACAACAAATGTGGAAGATCAATTTAGGCTGGGATGACGAAATACCAGACAGCATGAATGATAAGTGGTTAAATTGGCTAAAACTCCTAAGAAAAGTTGGCCGTATTCGATTACCTCGTTGTTATCATGCGAGCGTACGTAAGAGCGAGACGGTGATAGTTGCACCGAACGCACTGGATAGCGGGCCGTCGGCATACGCGCAGCGGCAGCCTGTTATGACAAATGAATCACGCGCGCTTGCCTCCGCTACGAGATTAAGTTATACAAACCTACAACTACATATATTTAGCGATAGCTCAACTTACGCTATGGCCGCTGTGGCATTCTGGCGCTGGCAAGAAAATGGCGGTCAAACTAATATTATGAGGTACAAATTATACATTTTTGGACTTTTCCTTCATGGCTCGTACACACTGGTGCGACGCGAAAGCGCGACACGGAGGCACCGCCTGTAGCGCGATGAACAATGCATTTGTGTCGCGCTATCGCATCGCGCCAGTTCGTGGGAGCCTTTACTTGTGCTGTGAGACCTTCTTGCCAATTTTCATAATTCTAGATCAATCGCAAATAAATCAAAACACCTGTAGGGAAGGTATTCCCTACAGGTGTTTTGATTTATTTGCGATTATCAAAATCTGTCGCAGAAAACGCCGTATTAGAAGCTTGATTATTTAGAGCACCAAGGGACCTACGTATTTGATATTAATTTCAATTTGATACCTCCACGCTTTGCTGAGAAAAATGGTTTTGACAGACAAGCAGACACACACACACAACGATGTGATCCCATAAGGATTCCGTTTTTTTTCCTTTTGAGGTATGGAATCCTAAAAATAAAAAATAAACATTTTAATAAAGAAAATATCTGCTCTGTGGGAGCTCGGCATACAACATCAAGCATAAGCGACTGACGCGATTGCGTGTGGTTGACCAAATTTCTAAGGCAGCTAATTAGCCAATAGGATGTAAGTATTTCTTGTTTGCAGTTGCCAGAGTTGACCTATTAATATTGATCTGTCAATGCATCTGCTCAAGACCAATTTATTGGTTGGAAAATTAATTCATTATCTTTCCCAAAGCGAGTGTTTTACTGAGCTGTCCAAGTAGTGTATATGCACAAACTTTTTATTTACAAAACCTAAGACAAAATTACCCTTTTTTAGGGGTACATAAGTTTGAAGACCTAACGATATTATAAACTAAAACTTTCTTTGAAGTCTTATTTAAGTTTTCAATTAAAGCGAGAGCCGCCCTGCTGATGATCCTACAATACTAACAAGTAGGCCTTAATTTACCGTAAAGGTATGCCTCAGTTAGGCCTCATTAATCATAATAACTTTAAGCATATCATAATGCTCTAACATCGTAAGCTGAGCTGAGGCATTAAATCGTCCATTGTTTGCACAGGTGGTCGATGTTTTTACTTCGTAACCTCACGATAGAGCCGGAGATTATAAATCATGGTTAGGTAGTGGCTGTATTTTATACTCAATATTTTGAGTATAAAAATTAGTGGTAGAAGGATAATGGAGTACTAATTTCAAGATGGCTTACGGAGAACTTATCGGTTCGCGATATTATGTCTTACATGAATTATGAAATAGTACATATTTTTCTTGATACTGTTAAATATGTAGAAGACTTTCAAATAGTCTTAGCTTTTCTACATAAAATGGAAGATAGTGATTCCAAGATGCAGCACTTACAGTAAGCGGTCGTTAATATAGCAATCGAGATCTGAAAACAAAAAAATGACAAAAAAGGCAACCAACTCCCAAAAAAAAAATACACTGCATAGTGAAAAGTAACTTTAATTTCAGGAAAAAAAATTACACAAATGTATTCGAGCTATGTCTAAACCAAAACTAACGGATTCATGCGAGCCATATTTCCAAAAATTAAAAATATTAGCAACATATTTTTTATATAAATCTGTTCAAAGTCAACTAAGCTCAAAAAACCCTTAAAGCACTTAAACCAATTTCTTTAAAATTGTATATATGCATGGGTTCCAAAACTTAAAATAAATTACCTGATCAAATTGTACCGAGCAACAATATGACTGACTTTAAACGTAAGTATTCCGTCACCGTAGCGCTTTTTCGAATACTATATATCAATTTCTAAACGTATCGATTTTTCAATTTTTCGTTAGATGGCAGCACCGAAATCAGCTTAACGAGATGACAGATGACCTTTGGGGCGAAGGTAGATATCGTGTGAGTATAAGCAAGACGCGTGCGCATCGTCTAAATCTGTCGAAGTCATCGAATCATCCCCTATTTCGCGTGTGATCAACCCGGTGGTGGAAGCTCAACGAGTGCCGGAGCAGTCCAATGTACATGAGTGCATTGTGTTCGCTGCGGCCCATGTCGAGTAATTGAACATCGTTATTATACGCAAATCGTTATTTCCCAGTGTAGTATCAAAGCCACTCATATTTCGGCTTGGTGCGTATGTTACAGTAAGCTTTTTAAATTGTTGATTGACAAGGCGTATAACTCTGGCTAGGAATATCTTATTGACAAATTAAAATAATATTTATGTAATTTTGTATTTGTCTTTGGTTAAAATATTGCTCCCTATGATAATGAGATTCTTTATAGATATTTTTATTGAATTTATTATTGTATACGAAACTGTGACAAAATGATAACTTTTTTTTGTGCCGTCTAACTTTTTGACATATTATTAACTATTAGTATTTGGCATGAAATTGTGACCTCTACTCACCTATTGACTTTATTTTTGCTTCTATTTTGTTAATTGACATTTGATTACCTATACTATTTTGTATGCCTTTTGGCGAGACATACTCAGGACCAACAATTTATTATATTACATCTGTATAATTTTGCCCTATATTCACAAAATTGTAAATCGATGAATTAATGAATGAAACATTACAAAGTGTCTAGTTAACAATACGAGCATTTAATCATTTCATTTATTTATTTATTTAGACTACAAAAGAGGTCCATTTACTTTATAACTAAAAAAGATTTTGTCCTATCGACTAACGCCCACACAAGCGGACTATCTGCCCAGGCGGCTATCGAGTGCAGAATGACGTTGGAACTACCACGCAATCTGCGAAGTAACGTGGCAGATCTCTTGCGCCATACTGCATCAAAGTTGTCAGTGCGCGCGTCAGCAAACATCGCCGACGCACTGCAGAAGCGCGGCAGTCGTAAAAGCACCCTGAACGCATTGTCATATTGGATACGCAGAGCATTGCAAGCCCTTTGGGTATATCTAAACCACAGTGCCCCCGAGTACAGTGTTGTGCAATACGCCTTAAAAAGGGCTATATTAACTGCGACTGTACATCGAAAGAACCTGCGGGCCAGCATGTTCGCCCGGACCGACAACGCTCTGCGCTCCCTCTCCAAATCTGAATCGTCTTTCAGGGAATCTGTTACCAGATGGCCCAAGTATTTAAATTTATACACTCTGTTTATTGGGTGACCTTTAAGTAACAGAGGCGGGACCGTAGATGGACATCTGGCACCAGACCTGAAGACAAAATATTCTGTTCCTGTTCTGTGTCCGATTTTTTTTTTCGAGTTTTTTATTTGTTAGGAATGCTCATTTAAACGCTTTTGCGGATGAAACGATTACGGTTTCGTTTATGTAAGCACGTATGCCAAGGAGTATTCAGTTTTGAAAGGTTTTAAAACATAATGTTTTTGGAAAAATTGTTGGCTTAATATTCAAGTTCCACCAGCTGTAATTCAGCATAATTGCAGCTGGCTTGTGTTATTTCCATATCCTCATACATAAACATCAATAAATCACAGATTGATTCAAATATACGTCAAAACACAAAAGGAACATCCACTTATCTGATAACCTTTTGTCCGGTGTTTGGCTACCAATTCTTGCGATCTTTACAAGTAGTTTCACACCTTATAATAAGTACATCTTAATAAGGTACTACTTTAATTTGTTATTTTTTATTATATTCTTAAGATTTTTCTCATATACCCACGAGTTCCACAATTACCTCTCAATACATACAAATTACACAACACATTCTCATAATATGTTCTGTTACATAATATACTTTTCCAATACAAATACAAATCAATCCATACATACTTCGCACAAATCGTACACAATGACTCATACAAAATGTGGTAATGATCATACCTATAGCTTTCAACGACCATTTACACTTAGTACAAAAACATATTCCTTTAGCATCACTACACTTTATACCCTAGTACCTCAGATAAACGCATTCGTTCATACAAATACATTAATATATTATTATTATCAACTATCGAGCAAGCAGAATATAAAAATTGCAGCGTTACAATATTACATTAGCAGTGACACTTACGACCGGCTAAGAGTGATATTTATTGAAATAAACATAGTCTCTAATGGATGACTCATTACAGACAGTTAATGAGATAGACAACATTGAAATTGCTTCCTCTATTGAATGTAACAGCTAGACCCTTTCGGAGCATATGTTTGTTAAACAAAATTACTTGACGATCGTTTCACAGAATATAAGGAGCATTTATTGCAACTTTGATAACTTTTTGATAATGTTATCCAATCTTAAATTCGATGTAGATTTGATAATACTCACAGAATGCAGATTGAGTACCAATAAACCTTTACCACAAATTCCTAACTACAACTGCCATAGCACGACAGATGAACCAAAATGATGGAGTGGTTATTTATGTTAAAAATACGCTAAAACCTAAAGTTCTAGAATTGCAACTATTTCAAGCAACTTGTATTCATGTGGACATACTGAATAATACAGTATTGTGCATTTATCGATCCCCGTCACATACAAATATTGATGCTTTTTTGGATTCGATTAGTTTACACTTAGACACATTAACCTCACGGAAAAATATAGTAATAGCAGGTGACATTAATATAAATATTAGGTCTCGAGAAACTGAAAAGTCTCGTGAGCGAACGAACCGAAATAACAACCTCAATATGTTAGCTGCTTATGGCATACTACCTGGTCATACACTACCTACCAGAGTACGGAACTGCCTGGACCATTTTATGACACGGCTACATAAAAAAAGACCTTTGCCACAATTTCTATATTGCACACTACAATAACCGACCACTACACTACTCTTCTAAAACTTATTAAAATAAAAAATAAAGATGCTCCAAAAAAAACGACTACTAAACTAAACTATGAACAAGCTCGAAAATTTCTACAGGAAAATAATATTGCTGAATTAATGTTTTGTAACGACCCCGATCTTCTAACCGAATTACTCATTCAAAAACTAACTGACTGTATCATCAGCAATATAATAACAACAAATATCCCAAACAGTATACGTATTATAAAGCCGTGGATCACTCAGGGTCTTTTGCGTTGTACGAGTTTAAGAATAGAAACAAATTGCAGAAATCCTTACGGGCCGACCCCTATAATACAGTCTTAAAGATAACATACTGTCGTTACAGAAACTTTTGTAATAATCTTATAAAAAAATTCAAAAGAAAATATGAACGGGATCTTATTTCAAAATCCATTAATAACACAAAACTACTATGGAAAAATATAAAATCAATTATCTACACAAATAAATACAATAACCAAAGCAATGAACTACTAAATACTAAACCGTTTTCAAATGCATCTGTTAACTTTATTAATGACTAATTTGTAAATATTAGAAAGGAATTGCCACAAAAAATCCAAAATAGTAATACCCCCTCAATACAACCCCACAATTCTAGTGTGCGAGTTAATTCCTTTGTGCTTTTTAGACACTGACCTCAAGGAAGTAGAAAATACCCTGATGGGATTGAAATCCAACAGTGCCCCCGGATGGGATAATATTCCAACTAGCTTTTTAAAGTATTGTCATAGGGAAGTTGCCCCTATCATTACTCATCTGACTAACGTTTGTTTTAATTCTGGTATTTTTCCAATCTTATTGATGAAATCCATTATTAATCCGGTTCACAAGGGGGGGAGCAGAGATGATGTCAATAATTACAGACCAATTTCAGTCTTACCAGCTATATCAAAAATTATAGATAAAATAACAAATACGGGACTAGTTAAATATTTGAACAGATTTAAAATAATATCATCTTCTCAATTTGGATTTAGGCGCGGAGTATGTACTGAGGATGCAATTGACGCGCTTAGCTCGTTAGTAACTGAACATCTTGACGCAGGAAAGAAATGCTTAACGATATTCCTGGATCTTAAAAAGGCTTTTGACACCGTTTCTGTTCCAGCCCTTGTAGCAAAGCTGGAGGGAATTGGAATAAGGGGAACTCCCCTAAAATTTTTCGGGGATTATTTAAGTAACAGGAAACAGAGAGTTAAGATAGGAGCACATACTAGTGAGGATGCTGACGTACCTACTGTATGGCGTACCATAGGGGAGTGTGTTAGGCCATAATTTATTTCTTACGTATATAAATGACCTCTGTAACCTAAATGTAAAAAACGCAAATATTTTTTCGTATGCTGATGATACCGCTGTGGTTTTTTCGGAAAAAACTGGTCAGATGTAAAACTTAAAGCGGAATTGGGGATGATCCAAATTGCCAATCGGCTCAGAGATAATTTACTGACACTAAACACAACAAAAACGAACTATATATGTTTCTCTAACTCTAATCATTCTCAAGAGGTAACCTCAGATGAAAATTGCAAGTGCCCTATAATTGAAAATGTTTCGCAGACAAAATACTTAGACGTCATAGTTGATCAAAAAATTATCCTGGTATTCCCATCTTGAACACGTTATTGCGAGGGTTAGGAAACTGGGTTGGATTTTCAAATCTTTAAGGCATATACTTTCAAAAAATACAAATGGAAACCGCGGATCACCTAGAAATCTCCTAAATGAAGTTTTTATATGGGGAGGCGCGGGAAAAACAAAATTTATCAATCTAGAAAGGGGACAGTGGTCCTTAATAAAAACAATGTGTTTAAAAAAAAGGAGATACTCTACTGTATCTTTACGAAATAAGTGGTCTACTTTCAGTTTGGAAATTGTATATCATATCCACTGTCCTAAAAAAGCATAAAACATTCGTATGATCCAAAAGTAATGTCGAAAAGGCGAAATGACTTGATTGCAAAAATACCACTGACTAAAACGAAACTCGCGGCCATACAATATCAACATCGATCTGCTCAGCTGTATAATAGGGTAAACAAACAAATATTAATTTATCCCAACCAACTACATGAATGTAAAAAAAAAACTAACAGACTGGATAAAACCAATTACATACATATATACTGAGTCACTCCTTCACACATGAACATATTATATACACACACACCCACACCTCCCCACACACACATACCAAACACAGCCACGCAACTCTCGATGTCAGTCACTTTCACATCACATCTTAACATTTGCATCACATTGCTTGACATCACTCATATCACATCACATCACACCACTCTCACACCCCCTTTAAATATCTTTTGTAAAATGTCTTAAGAAGTTTTATTTTTCTCTATCTTTTTATTATTATTATATATTTGTCACCCCTTTGGCTACATAAGAAAGAGCGGCGTCTTCTAACACAGGCATAATATGCTTAAAAGGAGGCGCCGGCACCAACTAAAAGTATGCAATGTTTATGAAATAAATATATCTTGTATTTGTATTTTGTATTTTATTTGTATTTGTATTCTCATGCTCCTTTTAATTCGCTTCTCCGTCGCATCTTGTCCATACCTACATAGATATTATCATGTGGATTCTGCGAATGTTTACTTTTCAGGAATAGTATGAGATTGGGTACGTATATTGTTATGTAAACTCACGCTTGAAATAAATGTTAATAAGTAGGGCTGCAGTATCTATTAGTGGTGAAGCACTTCATTTGAATATTCAAATTCAGAATTTACAAAAGGTTAATTTCACATTCATAATAATTTAACGACCTACTAATTTTAATGGTTCCCAAAATGTTATCTTTTTTTTGGCAATAAATTAACTTTTAATCAGTAGCTTTTTTAAAAGTTTATTTTTTTGTTTTACTATAGTAAAACGAAACAGGATTCTGAAATTTTAGTTGAAGTTTATGTATCCAAGTGAAATTCTTCCGTTCGAAAACAATTTGCATGTTTGCGTACTAATTAATCTATTTGATACTTACCTTGTACTGCAAACACCGATCACTCTTCTGACCTATGTCCTTATTTTGCGATTGACTTAGTAACACACGCAAATCATGCACAGATTTTTTAATCAATTAATAAGTAGTCTACGTTTTCTCCACCCATCTTATCATTATATATAACAAGAAAACCCCTATTCCTATCCTACCCCTATATGTAAAAATCTGAAAAACTACTCCTATATTGACTTCTCTACCAAGCATCAGCCGGTACTGACAGTTCAACCCGAATCTGTTTACCATCGTTAATTAAACTCCTCGACATAAGACTAAGGTTGTTTCGAAGCTGGGAAAGTGCTCTTTTAATTAAGGCTTTGTTGATAGCGATCGGCCAGTGATGTTACTTCAAACCCAAAGTAGAGCATACTTTAGCTTGTAGTGGTTGCAAAATACTCTTCTTTGTATACTTCGAGCGGGGATCAAAGGGAAAGTTGTAGCTTGCTTAAGTTTGTTGCAGCTTGCAGCATATTTCCACTGAGCTTAACTTGTGCTGGGTTTGCTAGTCTACATTTGCAAGTATAACAGAAAGCGTGATTGTGAAAATCGAATTGTGACTGTCTGTCACAAACCCTAATTTTATAACAACATCATTATATTTATATTAAACACGGCACATGGTCCCAAATACTCAGACACGCATAAATTCTCTATTTATTGGGAAACAAACTAGGCACAAGTAAAATAGTTGTAAAATATCCTATTTCTATTTCGACTCGCAATGCTAGCGCCTCATCTGACGACCATAAGCGCATACTCGACCAGACCCTTAAAAATATTGAGAAGTAGTACAAAAACCGGCGATAATTTGGGCTGTGCGAGGGATTTTTGAGACTTATGTATAAAGTTAGGGGAATTAGAAAGTGGTCGATTTTAGGCTAGGCTAAGGGAGTTGGAACTTAGTCGATAGTACTGAGACTAAGTCTCTATAAACATAATATAATAAGCGTAGTTATGGCGAGGTCATATTAGTATAGTATTAATGTATTTACATACATGCGTGTAAGCGCGCATGAATCTCAGTCAGTGTGTTTGTGATCGATTGGGTGAGTGTTGAGTATTTTATACCTTCTTGATCCTTTCTCTGACATGATCTAGGTATCCTACACCTGGGTTTGTAGGTTCTAGGATGTTCGGGAAAGGCGCCGTACCGAAACCGAAAAAACCACACCCAAGTCGATCAAAGTCAAAGTTATGTTGACTGTTTTCTTTGATCGCCGTGTAGTGAACTTAGAATTTTTGCCAGAAGGTCAAACAGTGAATAAAGAATATTTATGCGGCGTCATTTGGACGACTCGAGCGCCTGCATAAAAAGGGTCTGTTCATTGTTCGATTCCCAGAACACTAAAGGTTAAGTAGCTTGGGTTGTTATGTTACAATAAAAAGTGGTCCACATACTTATCACAAACAGATTCTCAGCTGTTAGAAGTGTTTATTTTAACAGTATCGACTAACCAAAACAAAAAATTGAAAAGAGGCGCAAAAAACATCCACTCAAACATTGCATCATAGTTTAAAATCTGTTGTATTTATTTTAAATGTAAATTGACATTCTACCTTTTGAAGATATTTACAAATCGATAAGCAAAATAAAAAGCCATGCTGCCTTACAAAAACATTTAAATATCATTAACCAAAATAAACAATTGCACTACGAAATGCATAAGTACCTAGTACACGGATCACAAGGACGATATAAATTATGGATACACCCATACTGTTACATCTGAACTGAAGAAAATAAAAAAACGAAAATGAAAATGAAAAGAAACATAAATGAAGCATTGCAATAGACGAGAATCATTTGGAAAAAAAAATGAAAAAAAAAGGTATAAAATTTGGAAAAATATATTTAAAAAAAACTTCAGATAAAAAAATAAAAAAATACATTAATACTTGATTACCTCTTTTTTCTTTAAGTCGGTTAAAGCAAAAATCAGAAAAATTACGCCACCATAAAAATATGTCGTAGCCATTAATTCGACCATCCGAGACAAAATCACGAAACTGGCAGTTTGAAGTTAACACCTTTGCCCTAACCGTTAAATTCCCGGTCTGTGGCAGGGCCAAAAAATGGCTTCATTGTGTTGCGTATTTTTCATTTAAATGTTACGTAAATTCGTTAAGTTATTTTTCAAATTAAATGCTTAATAACAATATTATGATACGTAACAACACAGTCACGTAACAACGACAGTTTGTTAATATTAGTGTATTTATTATTCGTAGCGGGTGCAAAACAACCGCCTTGCCGCGCACGGCGCACAAAATGGCGAACACCAGTTTGTTGAAATAACTATTTCTGTTCAAAATCTGTATCCAAACGAAACACACCGAAATCCAACACAACACTCTATAACACAAAAAACTGGAGCTTTCGAGTTGGAGCGTCGCCTCGCCCGAACGCGCGCGTAATCTTTACTGAGACACGACTATGGTTCACTCTAGTAACCGTCGTAGGAGTGTTTGAGAGACATGACGTGAGACATTATACCATCCTAGTTCTTTTCCCTACACTTTGTGCAAGTTTGAGCAGGAAAGGTATAGATTAGAAATACTAATTAGCTCAAATAAGACGTCAGCGACCCGCCAGCGTCCCGCCGCCAAAATATGGCGTCACAACAGATTATAATAATTTGACAGATCACATATTTTGGTTCCGTAACATATGGGCGGAAGGTCTGAAATCACTAACCCGTCTCGGGCAAGCGTGATATCAATATTATGGCACTTTGCCCTATAGTGGGACAATAATAGGTTGGTATTATAAGTTGTTAATGACTTTATCCACAAAGGTGTGAGTTAAGGAACTGCCTGACTAGTTTCAATCTCGAACGGAGTCATCAATCATGAGGTATATCTCATCACAAAGCGAGGTTGGGAGTGTTAACTTTCAACAAACACGTACAAAAAATAATCAATGAATAAAACACGAAAATTGAACCGTAAACATTTAACAATAATAAGCATAGATTACTCTGTCTAAAGTTTTGATGACCTTTTTATTTCCATTTAGAACTTAGCTCATCTACACGTAAATATCAACTAGAACTTAACAAAAACTCCGTAAATGGAGTTCAGGGCAACAAACAAGTTTAATTAAACTTATTATTGCAGACCATTCCATAACATCGCAATGTACTTCAAAACTATGAGAACGACTGCTCATTGAATGAAGCTCTTAGTCTTTATTGAATGTAGGTAGATAAACATGAAAAATACCTACGCACGTAGCCAGAGTATAGAAATAGATAAGTCACTTAATAATTATAATCAGACAAGAACACATTTATTAGATACAGTAGTAAGAGTAAACGAGACAGAAAATTAAATATACTTTCTACAACTCCTTCGTGTATGCAAACTTTAGGTCTGGTCCACTTGTTAACCTACAAGTGAGGCTTTACAAAATGGTTGCCAAGTTACGATTTTTTTAGGTAGTATTATATCGACGGCAGCAAAGTACAAAGAGTCAACTGCACATAATTATATGGACATATTTTGTTACTCGCAAATAAATCAAAAGCTAAAAGGTACTTGGTAAAAAGCAAGGTCTAAAAACGCAAGTCGAAAAGGAAAAAGTCCGGATATCGTTAATTTGTAGTTTAATCATGTAAAAGACAAATATTTTTAAAAGAGTAACGGATTAATAAGAATAATGGAGTTTCTTGCTGGCTCTTCTCCATAGGAAACGACCAATTGGAACCGTGCACCTAGAATCTGACGTTTCATAAGTGCCCATGTAGGTTTATGTGAAATAAAATATTTTGATTTTGATTTTGAACGACAATTTATTTGCTATTAAAAACTTACATTTGTAGTTGGAGCATTGACCCGAGGCTTCATCGATGTATGGGTAAACATTTCTTCAACTACAAAATTAAGTGAAATAAATTGAGTAGCAAATTGTCAAATTGCATGACAGTTATGTTTTGTATATACGAATAATTTACTTCAGATACTACTTGCTAAACATTTAATTTCCGTGACCTTATTTAAGTGTCGTCTCTACAAATCTGTTTACAAATATTAAGAAAGTTTATTTACACCTTCAAATCCAACATAAAGAAACAGGTTTACAATAAAATAGGCCGAAAGGTATTTACATAACAGCTAAAACCTAAGCTAAGATAACTTAATATCTTGTAATATAGGTATCAGCTCCCACCCTCATTTGCATTCATCATTATATTCATAGTTTTACAATTAAAATATTAAATTCCCGTTTGACAATTTACCAGGATAGAGGAGCATTCTAATTACTAAATAAACCAGGTAAAATAAACAGTTTTTATCTTATTATAATAAATTTATTTAAAAATAATTTGATAGCTTATAAATTTGCCATGCAATTGAAAAAAAATAAGGTAAGTAAATAACACTAATAAGGAATTATTTAAGAACAAGAAAATAGTTAAATATGATTGTGATTGTTTGCTGTGGTGTATGTGTTAGTGGGGGTGTGGGTTTGTTTGGGTGTGTGTGTTTTTTCGTGAAAGTGGTTGTGTGCGGGGTGTGTCCATGTATGGGATGTGTTTGTGTTTTGGCGTTAACAATACGTACATACTTGTTACTTACGGAGTATTTAAGCAGGGACATGATACAGTTTTTCAGTTTCGTTATATGTCATTGATAGAAGACAGCTGATCACTATCTGTTTACACTCTTTCTTTGTCTTGTAGAGTTTGTTTTTATTGTTAGCTTAGTTATACAGTCTTGGGCCCAGGAACAAATTAAACAATTGAACAAATTTAGGCAAAATATGTTCTACAAGGCACAGATTTACATAATTCCAAGCGCATTCTCCCTATAGGTCCTTTTTCAGTCATGGTGTTTAGCAAGACACTGGAATGCTGTCTCATAATGAATAATAGAACAAAAAGTTTGCGTAGCGTAAGTACTTCACTAACCCTGTTCAGCGCCGTGGTAGAAAAATACCTGGGCCTAAAGTGACAAACCTTAAGCAAAGCGTGCTCTTTGAGCGCGTTCAACGATTAAGTTATGCTTTTTCGCAGCACCGCTCCAGATAGTGATGCAATAAGTAATAAGCGATTGGCACAAATAATAGTTAATCTTTTTAATTAAGTTAGTATTGACTGAGTGTGAGTTTTTTTGAATACATAGATAAGTTTTCTAATTCTGTTTCAAAGAATAATTGTATGATTTTTAAAGTTCAAATTTTTGTCAAATATAAGGCCAAAATATTATATAGATTCAACGGAAGATAATGACGAACACAAGCAATTTACAGTTTGAGTTTGACAAGTGTGTGCGAATTGAGAAAGGGATGAACTTATCTGTATTTTGTGAGAGACGACTTAAAGCAAGCCATTCAGTGACCATTTGGAATCCATGTTGTGACTTTTAAGAAAACTTCATCCCAAGTGTCACCATGGAATGTTAGGGTCGTATCATCGGCATTGGAAATAATTTTACAGTAATCGATATTAAGTTGTGTAAGTTCATTAATATAAACTATGAATAACGTTGGGCCCAGAATGCTACCCTGTGGCACTCCATGGGTAACAGGAAGGTCTTCCTGTCATCACTCGTATTATTTGAAATTTTCACACTTTGTGTTTTTCCGGATAAATAATCTTGAAGCAATTTCAGTTGATTTCCTCGACTACCGAGTTGATTTAACTTTTTAACTAGGGTGGGAATAGAAACTTTGTCAAAAGCCTTTGCTAGATCAAGAAAATAGTGAGACATTTTTTTAATACTCTATGGTTTTAATAATGTGATCAGTAAAATTGATTAGTGCTTCTTCTGTGGACTTGCCGTATCGGAAATTGCAAATTGATGATTCGAAACTATGTAGATTATAATTTTCTACATATTTAATAAACCTTGTATCAATTTTCCCTTCTAAAATTTTTGATAGATTTGATGACAACAATCTATTATTTTTTGTAAGAATATTCAGAAATGATTTATAGTTTTGAAACAGAAAGGACGGTATAGCATCATATTTAGTTTAAATAAGTATGCAGTTTGCCTCTTGCATGACCGGTTCTTCAACAAAAAATAACATCAAAGCTTCTCCGGCTTTGATGTAATTTTTTGTGAATACCACAACCCCATCATTCTGGTTATAGTGCGAGGATATGGATTATCTTAAATATCCATCGAGGGTAGGAAGATTCCGAATGAACGAAATCCAACACTCCGGAAGAACAATAATGTAATTTTCAAATTGAATTTAAAACCAACGGCCTAAGAGATCCTGCATTTAGCAAATGAAAGACATTACGTTACCTTTCAAAACGAACGGTTTATATATATAGGCTCAGACGATTGCTTAGTTTAGAAACATTTTAATCATTTAATTTTTCCCTTATCACTTCAAATTGATGTTTTCCGCTACCATTTCGTTTTAATTCTAATAATTATAAACACCCAAAGGCTATTTGCCTACCATATTCCTACTGCTGCCTATTATGTTCCTACTGCTGGGATACAGGCCACCTCTCTGTGAGAGGGAGTGCGCCGTAATCCACAACTCGGGCCCAGTGCGGGTTTGTAGATCTAACACGTCTTTGTATTTTTGGTTCTAGTACAAACCGGTTTCCTCACGATGTTTTCGTTCACCGCCTCGAAAGCAGTGGTGATGAAGTTATTTACACAAAGTGAATCACCTGTCGCGGCAGTTACCATTGGCCACCACTGCTCTAGTTATTTACCTATTCGGGCGCATTTCCGTACAAAAATGTTTTACCCGGGGGCGTGCATCAGAATACAAGACCCTTGTTAGTTGCTGGTTATCTTTTAGATTTTTGGTTTACTGTATTTGTTATGATTGCCCGGATGTGTTACCGATGCTTAGGAACATATATCTGTACACTAAACGCCTCAGTTTTGATCAAGCGTCAACTGGATTTCGTTTTGAGGTAGTAACTCACGCTTTTACGAAACCACGACAATAGCCACGCATGACGCGCGTCCGTACAGAACTCGTGCGCCGTACCGTCGTGACCTGGGCGCCCGATGACGGACAGTACGTCAACACGCTCATTGGCGCAGTAGTGAAGTGCATCTAAATAGATACAGTTATACTAATATATTGTGAGCGCGCAGGCGACGCGAAGGTGATGGTGGGAGTGAGACAAAACACGGAACATTATTGTGTAGGTATTATGTTTTTGTGTGGGTACCTGCATTAAGTTATTCTTGCATGGTGGTTTTTATCATATTTTATGTTATTTGATTTCTAGTTTTTATCAATTTTGAGATCCTAATTGCCTACTGTTTTATTTGTTTTAATTTATTATGTACTTATTTTCGTCTAATCTGTTGAATCCCTAAACCTGACTTGGTTTCCGTACGTAATATTTTCATAGTGAAATAGTAGATAGAAAGTAGATTTATCTGACTTTAATAAAAACATAATGCAGGGCTGGGAATGCGAAAATATCTTCCAGATGTACTCTCCTCTGTGGGGGAAAAATCAAATGAATACTAAAAAGATTCAGTGCAAATTATGTATGAAATTCTTTCTCATCAAGGCTGCGCTTCAAACAGAGCCAAAAGATGATAACGGCACACAAAAAATTTAGTCTTCAGTAAGCATCTATCTCAAAACGGTGAAGGAAAACATCGTGAGGAAATCGGCATGTCTTAGAACCAAAAACTCGAAGACATGTGGCATCTATCAACCTGCACTGGGCCCGCGTGGTGGATTAAGGCACAGAGAGGAAGCCTGTGTATGTAACTCTGTGGGAAGAGAATAGGCTGATTTATGCTTTATGCAACCATCTATACGGCAGCACTAAAGATCGGCGTGAAAATCATCCGCCTATGTATTAGTTGTATAATAAAGAAGGAATGGACTACCATAGCAATCGAGACCTTCACATCCGAGGAGTGGTTCATCTGCAAGTGCGGCAAAAACCAGTGCGCACTCATTGAATTCGTTTTACAAAGCGAGAAAATGCCTTTGGCTGCATCGAAGCCTCTAGAACGCTGTTTGCCCCGAGTACATATATCAATGTAGACCAGCAACCCCCACAAGTGCTGCTGCAGGTGCCCGGAGTGAGGTCAGAAATGAGCGGTGGCGCACCGAACCCCGCCACCATCCAACAAGCTCTGCCTACTAGAGCGGTATGAGTAAGAGACAGCGAGCACGCATAATAATTTGTGCCTGCTTCAACGAAATCAGACAACTGAACTCGAGAAAAGCCCCTGGATTCGACCTGACCACGCCTCTCATAATTAAAAATCTTCCCGAAAATGCATTTCTTTCCTAGCCAGTTTGTTAAATGCAATGTTTCGAACATCTCACTTTCCTGATCTGTGGAAAATCTCTGAAGTTGTCATGATCCACAAATTAGGTAAACCTGAACATGAAGCCTCGTCTTATGGCTAAGCTTAACGCCTGTACTCTCCAAACTATGGGAGAGAATATTTCTTAACCGACTTTCGAACCGTGCATAGACGCCAATGATGTTGTTCCGTCTCACCGGTTTGGCTTTCAGAAATCCCACTCAACAATAGAACAGGTACATCTGGTTTACCAAACAGGAAGACAGGCTTTTGAATGTAAAAAGTAGTTTTTGTGGCATTTCTTGATGTACAACAAGCGTTTGACCTTGTCTGGCATTAAGGATTACTGGCGAAAGTGAAAGAAAAACTTCCACACTCTATGTTCCTGCTCATCCAGTCGTACTTATCCGACCGCTGCTTCCAAGTGTGTTTCACTTGGGTGAAGTAAGATCAAGATTGATTGAAGTGAAAGCTGGTGTACCACAGGGAACTGTTGTTGGCCCAGTGTTGTTTAACATATTTACGTCAGATCAACCTACATCGGATAGCATAACAACAGCAACATATGCCTATGATATAGCCTGTTTATCGGTTGATAACAACCCAGAAATGGCCAGCAATAGACTCCAAAAACAGCTAGATGAAACACATAAATGGCTTTGTAAGGGGCGGATACGTGTCAGTGCATCCAAGTCTAACTATATCACCTTCGCCCTCAGGCACGGAATCGCATCTCCTGTTAGACTTGGTCCTGATACCCTACCGCACACTGATTGTGTAAAATATTTTGGCTTCCACATAGATTTTGGGGTGGTTTGGATCTACCTCCTAGCGGTCCACCCCGGGCAATGGCACCACAGGCTTGCCTGTGGTACGGCTGAACGATCCCATTTTAGCGGTGGTAGGCTCCGCAAGGGGCAGCCTGGCTCGCGACCACCATCCCACCGGAGTCCGGCGCCAAGCAGCTTGCTGTGTTCCGTCGGTGTGTGGGATTGCCAGTGCCTTTGGGGGAGAAGGAGGTTGTCAGTTGCGCTGTTCAGAACCGGTCTTGATCTCTGGGCATAACTTGCCGGATGACTCATTGTGGAGGGTAGCGGGGTCCGAAGCACGGTGCCAGCCGTTGGCCAACCGCAGTAAGTAGGGGGCCCAAGTAGCACGCCAGCCACGTGGCAAAGGCTGCCCCGCCAACTCGCGAAAAATCCCAGTATGCTCCACCGTGCCAGTCAGCGACTGGATAGGATGACCCGGTGGCCATATTCGGTGGGGTTCGGGCGTCCCCGCATTCTCCAAATGAGTTCCCCACAGGTTGGGTTGGCTCTAGTGTTCCACTTGGTTCACTGAGCAGCGCCTCGTCAGTTCGCCTTTTTCCCCACACACTAACAATAATGCATGAACAAAGTTAAGAAAAAAAAGGTTAAACAACGGCTGCACTTCCTCCCACTAAAAGTGCACCAACATCAGGGGGTTGCACTCCAAACTCGATCCGGTCCATCACCATCTTGAGACCGAGAAGCCGCACCTGTTTTTTCTAACGGAGACGAAGATAGCAACTCCATTGGACGTGGCGTACCTCAACTACCCGGGTTACTCTCTTGAAGTTCAAGCAGTAAGCTGGGGTCTGTGTGTACGTCCGCGATGACATTTGTTGTCGTCGTCTCTATTGCTTTGAGAAATCGAGTTTATCAGTCACATGGCTACTTGTGGACACTGGCGTGGAGAAATTTCTCTACATCGGCGTCTACCGATCGCACAGCGGTGACCAGGAGACAACAACGCTCTTCAATAGCCTCGTGGAGTCGACTGACGTAGCCCAGCAACGGTACCCAACAGCGAAGCTCATTTTTCTGGGGGACTTCAACGCCCATCATAAAGAGTGGCTGTTCCCGTATCAGAAAATTGACCATGCTGGGTTAGAGGCGCGCAAGTTTGCCTTAACACTAGATCTAACCCAGCTGGTGAATGTGGCAACGCGTTGAAGGTCATACACCCAACTGCTTAGACCTACTGCTGACAACTGATCCGGATTGTCATTCAGTATCGGTCTCAGCCCCGCTGGGAACGTCTGACTACAGTCTGGTGAAATCCGTGTCGACCTGCTCTCCGCCAGATGAGAGTCCCAGAGGCACGAGACGAGTATGGCGATACGAGTCAGCAGACTGGGATTAGATGCGACACTTTTTTGCGTCTTATCCAAAGGCATGTGTGCTTTTCCTCGGGTGACCCCTCGTGCTGTTCTGACGTGGTTGCGGACGTGATTCGGCAGGGGATGGAGTATTTTATTCCATTCTCCGACATCGCGCTCAGTCACAAATCCCGACCTTGGTATAATGCAAAATGTGCCCACGCTGAAGCTGCATAGAGTCTGCCTACCAAGCTTGGGTCAAGGCCCGCGACCGAAAAGTTAGAGACAAAGGGGAATGCCCACCGTCCATAGACAGTTTGGCCTCGAGTGCACACATTTTAAAGTATATGGATAGGATAAAATTAACTGGACAAGGAATTGGTTTACAAAAATGTTAGGGTTTTTAAGATAAAATAGTTTATAATCTTGACTAACGTTATTGCTTTACTATCATTGGATATTTAAGTTAGGGTTAAAATAATTGTCGGAATCCATTAAATATGCTTATTGCAAACAATGAAAGTAGATTCTTCTATACTACTTTACTCTTTGGTAGATTCTGTAGATTTTTGTGATTTGACACTTGACTGATGTCTTGACTTGACAGCCGGCCAGCGTAACTCAATGTTGCCACATTAGCAAAACAAAAAAATCGATATCGAATTTTATTCGAATCATAATTTAATACTAAATTATAATCACTACTAAAACCCCACTGAAGATAAGTACGTTTTTGTCATATTTGATCTGTATTGTGCTAAACATGAATTGAATTATTATTAAAATATGTAGTAGCGTTTTTGTTATAATCCTATGTATTCATTATTATAATATCAACTATTAAATAGTTTGTCCATTTAATATCGAAAGTAAAAACATAACACCGTATACATATGTTATAACAGATCGTATAACAAGCATTACGGATGTGTTTGTTTTTTAAATCCATGAAAATGTGATCGATTATTTCGTGAACGAAATTGATAAGTATTGGCAACACTGCTGCTTTATCGACAACCGTGAATATCATTTATCGTTTCAGTACTTTTTATTATTGCAAAAATATTGCAAACTTGTTCGGATAAATGAATAACTTGTTAAATAAATAGAAATTACGACGTTTTTTTTACTTATACCTAAGTTATTGTGCCTTTAGGGCCGAAAACGGGCATCCCCCTTTAAAGAAATAAATATATTGACTGTACCGTGCCTTCTCAGTATATTTATGAAAATCTTTTGTATGCATATAAAAATATTGTTTTGTTTAAAAATACAGTGATACGAGTATCCAGAATATAAATACTAGGAACAAACACAAATTTGTTGTTCCTACTACCAGGCTCAAGAAAATTGGAGGCTCGTTTAAATGTATGCGTTTTTATACTAAACTTCCTAGCCACATTCAAGGACTAAGCCTTAATAAATTCAAATCTTTTGTAAGGGGAAATTATGCCAGATAGCCTATTATACTGTCAAAGACTATATTGAGGGCAGGAAGGCTTGGGATTGAGCTGCTCCAATAGATTTTATTATGATTTTTTCAATATTTGTACCTTTTTACATACACAATGTTATGTATATATTTACTGTATAAATTAAAATATTATTTTAATTTTGTGAATGTGAGGACCATGTGGGTCATTGCATTTTTCTATTTTTCTTTCAGTTGTTTTAAATCATGGTCTGGCTGTTTGAGTATTTTATGCGGCATACCCAAATGTCCTTTCTTTTGTATTGTTCGTCGAACCGTTGAGCTCCTTAGTTCTGAGTTGAGCTGCACCATGATTGACAAATGCGTGCACAGACTGGACAAGTCCACTCAAATCAGTGTGGTTGTTTCCTCAAAAGACCATTTCAGACATCAATCTACATGGTCTTCACATGACCTGACCAAGATTATGTCTGGACTTTAAAAGAGACTGTGACCTCTGAGTTTGTTTCGATCTTTCTTCTCAGAGTAGTCAGATAGGAAACGCCGATCTCATCTACTTTTAAAATATGATTGACGTGTAAAAGTGTTTGTAAAAACCTACTTACAGAAATAAAATCATTTATCATTTATCATAGAGCACATGGGGTTCGCGTGAGGAAGAGAGCCTTTAATTCTGCTGCCAAGTTCTGCAAACGCGTTCTACGTGGGGCGCGTTTTAACCATGTTGGCCGTATCGGGGCCAAGCTGGCAACGCACCCTCCGGGAAGCAAACAGTTCTGGTCCCTGTCCAAAGCTGTTGAAACGAATTTTTGTCGTCCCACCTTACCTCCAATGATGAAACCAGATGGGTGTCTGACTCACTCTGCAAGTGAGAAGGCTAATTTATTTGCATCTCTCTTTGCAAGTAATTCACGTTTGGACGCTGGCTCCAAGCAACCACCTACTGTACCTCGTTGTGACTCTTCGATGCTGGAGATCGCAATTCATAATAAAGAGGTCCGAAGAGTGCAGTCTAGATGTGAACAAGGCCAGCGGGCCTGATGGTATTCCAGTGAGAGTATTGAGGCAGTGTGTGCCTGAACTGTCTCCTATGTTGACGCGCTTGTTTCGCTTCTCTCTTGAAAAAAGAACGGTGCCCAAAAAGGGCGACAGTGCAGACCCTGCCCATTACCGTCCGATCGCCATTACCTCCATTTTGTGCAAGGTTATGGAAAAGGTACGGAACAGTAAGTTGCTGACCTACCTTGAAGACAATGATAACCTCAGTGACCGTCAATATGGCTCTCGCCGGGGACGGTCAACTGGCGATCTTCTCGTATGTGTCACGCACTGCTGGGGCGAAGCCATTGGGAAACACGGCGAAGCACTAGCTGTATCGCTAGATATCTCGAAGGCCTTTGACAGGGTCTGGCACGCAAGTCTACTCAGGAAGATTCCTGCTTATGGCATCCCCGCTGATTTTTGTAGCAGGATATCAGACTTCCTTAGTGAACGATCGATTAGAGTAGTCGTTGATGGCTGCTCATCTGAGTGTATGACTATTGATGCCGGAGTTCCTCAGGGGTCGGTTCTCTCTGCAACTTTTTTCCTGCTGCACATCAATGACCACTTTTTTTTTGGTTTCGGGTTGGAAAATCTTCATGGATGTCCCCCGCCCCGGGGAGAGCGGACGTCTGTCGGACTCTTACCGACTAAAAACCAACCCGGTGTCCCATCACTCACCTACGCGTCACGGGAACACATGATTCTTCCGCAACCCCGGCTAGTGCCGGCCCGCTTGCGTGAGCCCCGTCTCGTTCCATCCATCGCGTTCACGACGCCCGCAGCGAAAGGTTGTTGCCTACTTCGGTGATGAGGGCACGGCGCGGCTCCTCCCAAGCGGCACACTCTGCCAGCGTGTGCCACGCCGTGTCCTGCCGGCGGTCGACGCAGTGGTGACACCGGGCGTCCGGCTCACTGTTTATGCGACACAGGTACTTCCCGAAGCAACCATGCCCCGAGAGCACCTGCGTCGCCCGAAACGTCAGGGAGCCGTGCCTCCTCTCGAGCCAGCGGTCGAGCACTGGCCGCACATCAATGTCCTCCGCCCTGGGGCGGGCGGAGGGGTCTGTCAGACTCTTACTGACTAAAAACCACCCCGGTGTTCCATATCACACCTACGCCGGGGTCGCGGGAACACATAATTCTTCCGCAGTCTCCCGGTGGGGTGATGATAATCTGGTCTTTTTTAACGCCACCAAAACACAGGCTTGTCTTTTCACCGCAAAACGGAGTCGTTTCGACCAAACTCCTACTTTTCGGGGTACACTTGTTCCTGGAACTGAACTGGTTGATGGACAGGGCCGTCCATGGTAGGCGAAATGTCTAATCTGTTGTAAAATATTGACTATGTAAACATACAAATTATAAACGATAGTCAACATATCATTTGTTTAGTACCACTATTTAATAACAGATGGCGTTGTGCCGTAACGTCACGTTTGTAGATCGCGGTGTCGAGATTTCCTTCAAGGTATTATGTCCTCAGTATTTTATACCAATAAATTGTATTACTCTGGGCACCTTGTTTTATTCCTACGGGAGATATTTTTGGGACGTTGTACAATAGGTTCGTAGAGTAAAGGCGTTTTCATTTTATTTAATTAATTATAGACCACCTATAAACATTTGTCATTGATCGTGTAGCTCAGAACTAAATTATTGGTTTACGGTTTCGTGACCGGAGGACCTCACGACGTTTTCGTGGACAACGGTGTTATTGAAGTTAAAAAATATAATGGTAAATCGTGATTTTTTGCAGGATCGTGCAAAGTCATTAGCAACAGTGTAACCAAATAAAAAATAATGTCAATGTGTGTAGTAGATTTTGCACTGTACTGTGCAAAGTCAAATGTCATGACAACCTGTCCTGCGCGAAGCGCGAGTAGGAAAAAGTCCCCGCAGAAAACATTTGTGAAAAAGAGGCCAAGTTCTGAACAAACAGTACAAGATAGTAGACTTCACCGATTAAATAATTGGCATCTATGTAAATGCGTGCCAAAGTATATAAGTCGGAAGTTTATTAGGTACCTTAGGGGAGCAAGTTAGGAGAACACTATCTGTATGAAAAATTTCATATCCCGTGCACACCATTTCGTACTTTTGTCCGCGATAAACCCATTTATCGCGGACAAAAGTACGAAATGGTGCTACTTAATTTAGTTTACCGATTTTTTTTGTTGTAATTTGCAATGATATTATGATACCACTAAACTACCTTCGATCTGCCCGTGCGACTGTTATCATTTAGCTCAAATATTGTGTTCCCTGATTGTACACTATTCCATAATTGTAGTCAGTTGATGAACATTTGACAAATTAACTGTTAACTTAGTTATCCATTAAATTAGGTTCAATCATAAACTATGCGGTATAACATTATTGCCAGATAACTCTTGCGTCACTAACTTTGTCAAATGGGCAATTAGTCTTTGTAATTACCTTGAATGCAAGCTGGTATTACATTATTGATATCTGTCTGGTATCATTTTCTCTTGGTAGTACGTTTCCGTGGTCAGACATGACGCGGGCAAAGCCGCACGCAAAAGTTGACTCTTAGCATATTTTAGGCATAGTGGGTGGTAGTAGAGCACAACATTAATTTGCTCCCAAATAACATTAAATAACCATCGATAAACATAACGTTACACAATATAACATCAGGCCAGTATTATCCAAAGGGTTAAGTATGGTTGTACGCCCACATGTAATCAGTCGTTTAAATCGAAATAATATAAAACATCATTTGACTACTACGATGGGTCATACTTCCGTCCTCTGACATTGTTGTGGGCTGTTTGAGGAATTGAGGCAATTAAAAGATGATATCAGATTCTTACACTTCGTTTATGTATACTTAGTTCATACATTTACACAAATCACAATTAAAAACTATCGTACAAATGAATCTGGTACATTAATAATAATAGTAGAAATAAAATAATAGTCCTTTGGATGAATCACTGTGCGCACGCGTCTCGTGAACGTGTGACAGTTCCTAGGGCTGAAGTATGACTGGCGCTCCTGTTTTTACCGCTCCCTCGCCTCCCGGTCCCCAGATTACGTCATAGCGCACCAACTGTTTAAAGTATTCAGTCTAGCGGTGGGTAATCTTTATTCCGGCAAGTGAATTGATTCACTTATTCCGACTCCGGGTCCGGTACCGGTTCACCTTATTTATTCCTTTGGTACCGTTTGGCACCGGCACTCACTCGCTCATTTTGGTTCCCCGGTTTCGCATAACATTTTATTCATTTGGTTCACTGGATCATTTGGCACATTTTGAATTGAACAGTTGGTTAGTTAGAGCGATACGACGTGTTCCGAGTACTTCCGAGTGACTTGAGCGAGTGAACGAGAGTGAACAGTGAACGCGCGCTCCGGAATCATTTGGTACCGCGGTGCCGGTAAGGATTGTGAGGAATAAATAAGGTTTACGTATCCGCGTTCGGTACCGGATCCTTTGGATCAGTACCTCCGGAGTTACCCACCGCTAATTCAGTCGGCAACACATTTCACATCTCGCTGGTCAACCTATGAGGTTGTCGTCTGCTTAAGCGGACTTGCAGTCGGCAACACTGTATTTCTTGCGACATATAATATCTTCCAACGCCTGTGCTCCCTACCACATTTAACCCGTATTACTATTATTATTACCCGCCTTCAAAGCAAAAGTAAACAGACATCTTCTGGGCAAGCTTGTTCCATCATACACCTCATACATCGCTTTCCATCAGGCGTGATCGAAGTCAAAATCAGGACCATTCGGCAATATAAAAAAGGGATTTCATTATTTGATTAAGCATGAATTACCTGTCCACTCCAAGTTATTTAGGATAACCGGGGAAGTGGGCCTAAGTATAAAACCACTTATTGTTCATAGTTTTAAGTTTTCACTTCTGTCGGCAGTCCCCATGACTTACTATGTATTTATTCTACAATCTATATAGGTCTTATCATCAACGACAAACGTTAAAAAAATATTGTGCCTAAATTTTCCTAGAGTCTTTCTATTGCCGCTATCACCACGAGCCATACAATTAACGTGATTAAAAATATATAATAATGTTGTGTTAAATATTGTATGGTAGTACGGAACCCTTAGTGTGCAACTCCGACTCATACTTGTCCGGTTTTTTTTTTACTTTTTCAAACGCCAAAAAAAAAAAACATTTGTTTATCTCCGGTGTATGTCTAGTTGTCACAGTTGGTTTACTCTGAAACCATTAGCAGAGAATTTGAGTGAAGTTTCAGATATTGCGTGGGCTGTAAGTACAAGCCATTTAGATGGCCTGAATAATAATTAATTAACGTTAAATATCAAAACGTACACGGGAACCATAAAGTTAATTACTAACGAAGTATTAACTAATATAAAACGGAACGGAGAACCGCCGTTTGCATAAGAAACGATGTACTTTTCAATCGTTTATTTTTTAGTTATGCAATTTTCAGAAAAGTACATGTGCAAGGTAATTTTAGCTGAACCGTTTATGATTTTCAAATATTCTTGAATATACGAAGATGGACAGCGCCGTCGATGCCGGCCCAAAAAGAGGTGGCAAGATGACCTGGAAAAGATATACAGTCCGCGAGGCCCTAGCTGAGCTTTGAACTTGTGTGAGTGATTACATTTTTTGTGAATTGAAGCTGATATGAGATCCTCAAACAGCTCACATCAATGTCAGAGGATGGAAGTATGAACCCTTCTCGTTGACAAATGACGACCTATATTATATCAATTTAAACGACTGATGATATGTGGGCGTAAAACTACACTAACCCTATGGATAATACTGGCCTGATGTTATGTTGCGTAACGTTATGTTTATCGATAGTTATTTAATATTATTTGGGAGCACATTAATGTTGTACTCTACTACCGCCCACTATACCTAGAAATCGTTCGAGTCAGCTTTTGCGTACGGCTTTGCCCGCGTCATGTCAGACCAAGGAAAGGTTCTACCAAGAGATAATTATACCAGACAGATTATCAATAATGTAATACCAGCTTGCATTCAAGGTAATTACAGAGACTAATTGCCCTTTTGACAAAGTTAACGAAGCAACAGCTAACTGGCAATATTGTTATACCGCATAGATTTTGATTGCACCTAATTTAATGGATAACTAAGTTAACGGTTCATTTGTCAAAATGTTTGTGATGTTTCATTAACTGACTAATTGAATAGATTACAATAATTATGGATCAGGGAAAATTATATTTGAGTTAAATGGTAACATTCGCACGGGCAGACCGAAGGCAGTTTGGTATAATAATATTATTGAAGATATAAAAATAAAAAAAGCCAATTATTTTATCGGTGAAGCCGACTATCCTGTACTGTTTGTTCAGAACTTGGCCTCTTCTTCACAAATATTTTCTGCGGGGACTTTTTTATACGTTTCACATATCATTCCTCGGTACACAAACTCTAACTTATGATGAAATGCATAGCCTACTTTGTCAAATTGAAGCGGTATTAAATTCAAGTCCACTTTGTGTATCTTTGTGTAAGCATCGGCAATCCATGAGATCCGTTACCATATACACCAACTTCCATTTTAATAGAAAGTCCGTTGATGACCATATCTGATATTTCATTAATCGAGAATGTTTCAAATCGACTCACTTTTATGTGTAATAAATAAGGTTTTGACTTGATTAAGTGATTGGCATTCTGAACGTTCATTTGCTGAGTAAACCGATTGGTCTACAGATGAGCACAGTAGCGCCGTGCTTCCGTGTGTGGTTTTTAGCGACACTAACTGTTAACTCGAAACTAACGTGCTCCGCGCATTACACACATTTTCTAAAATAAATAGGTCCTTCGGTGTATTCGTGTTTACCACCCCCTCAAGATACGAACAATAATAGAAACAAACGCCTATGGAATAAAGTCATGTGTAGTGAAGTGTAGCAGGAACAAGACAGCTGGTCAAACCGCCAAGCCACAAGGAGCGCGAGGAGGATTTCAATGGACAGGAGTCTGCGTTAAACTTTTTCGAATCCTCACCCAGTAGTAGAACTACTCAACCCGACTCAACAAAAAGGTGTAGGTAGTTTTGTTTTATTCATAAAAAGCGTACTACTTTACTGACGTCACAAAATAAAAAACGACCGCTATTTGGTTTTTGTGAACGGCCCACTCGGCTCGAGCCGAAGCCTACTGAAGAAGGCTCTCGAATGGTTGCGCTCGCGCGTTTTGGTAAGTATTTAAACATAGCAATTATTTTAATCATTATATGAAGACAAAATCATTGAATTGTGCTTATCAATCTTAATACGTCTTGTCTTGTAGCTATGAGCTTGATTAAACCTTACAAAAAGGGGTTACTTTGGATTTTTATCTCTCCAGAATGTTCATCTAATCATGTTATTTAAAAGCGATTGTGTGTCCGCCAGATCCTTAAATAAGTTTTAATTTTTTTTTAGAATTTTGTAACACAGTTTTTTTTATGTTGCCCATGTATTCAAAAAACTAGTGAGCGTGGTCTCTTTCAGATCATAGCGCCTTATGCATAGAGAAATACAGACGTTAATATGGCTAACAGGTGGCGTTCTGCATTACTGACTACCCACATGGGAAAAAGACGTGAGTTTATGGACGTTTATGTAAAATTTCGTCCTATAAACGTATTTTTCTTTTAAAATTTTCTTTTATCTAAGTCTTCTGGAATCTGTTCCACTTCTTGGAACTACATACTATTATATTATCTTCAATTCAAAAGTACTGGCATCGTCAGAGGAGATCAAAATTGGCGTACATACAATTGCTCGTTATTCTGAACTTACAAGTTTGTTTGAAAAGGAATATAATATGGCGTAGACGCCATGTAATTTTCCTTTTCAAACGAAAACAAAAGCAGAAACTATATAGTTATTCAAATTTATTTTAACGAATATTCAACTCCAACATAAATTTGTAATAGCCTCGTCCCCTATTACATGTGATGTAAGAAAAAGAAAGAAAGAAAGAAAAAACGTTTATTTGCGGTAAACATGACGCAGTGATTGAACACAAACACCATAAATAACAAGTTGGGGGAAAATATGCGTCACATCCACGCAAAACGGCCATCGCTCAGCTTAATGCTACGACCCTATCCGAGACAGAGCCCCAGCGCTGGTTTTCAGCGACAGCCGGCGTTGAATGACGCAGTTTAGTCGAATAAAATACAGATTGCGCAGAAATATTTGAATTCAATCCGTTCTGCTCGACAGCTGAATATCAAGTGAGCTACTCAAAATTAAATAGACAGTTGCCGTAGTATGATCACAACCGTAACGGCATGTCAGCTGAATCCAAATACTAAAATGCAATGTAAATAATAGATTATAAGTGACAAGGACATGGGAAATAACTCGACAAAATATTATTAGGCTTACACATGGGACTTATACATAACTGGCGAAATGTGGGTGTACTAAATACATGCACCTCTGCCTAATCCTTGAAGGAACACAGGCGTGATGTTATGTTATGTTATTATAAACTCTGTAAAATAATGTAGTAATAAATCGTACCTTTCAGCTAGTTGCAAGCCTTATGACCTGTGCACGAATAAGTAATAATATCGGCTGAAAACATCAAGTCTGATATCCAGTCAAACTAATCTAGACACACGGCAGTGAATCAAGTTCTGTTGGAGATTGGTTTTCCAGACCTAAAACACACTGTTTTGATTTTCAATATTCGTCATACTAATTTAAAAATTTCGACTCTTTCTAAAACTCAGCCTGTCTTTAAAATTAAGGTTTGTTTGAAATCCAACTTAATCGCGGGATGAAAGAATTAAGTCACGCTTAAGTGTAAAAATTTGAAACATTTTCTATGGCTCTGTGTTTGTAAAACAATATTTGGTTGTTTCATTATTTCTTTTATATCGGAGAACAAAAGAGGTGCTCGCCTTATGGCTGAATCATAATCAGGTGGCTAATTAGAATACTTGTTTCTTTTTGTAGCCCATATTTAAATATCTCTTTTGTAATTCGATTTTTTAAATATAAAAATGTTTTCGTGATTGTTTCACGTATACACTTCTGTTTGTTGTCGTTTTCAGCCAGTTGTTCTTTACTTAATATTGTGATTCAGTAAATTTAAAATTTCATACACAGCTAAGGTTTCTTGGCAAAAGTTAATACTATTCTTTAGATTAACTTTTCTGCGACAGCAATCGACTCTTTGATCTGTTTTTCCAATAAGTAACAAATTAATTAGCCTTTTTGCTTCCCTATAACTTACTCGTACACATTTTTTTACGGGGGTCGGTGTTTAAAAAGTGTATATATATACGTTTAAAAAATTCGGAATTTTATCTATAACATAATTAAATTAAAATACTGCCTCCCTGACTGCCTCGTTGGTCTAGTGGTCGCAATCGCTACTGCTGAGCATGAGGTCCTGGGTTCGATTCCCAGGTCGGGCAACGTGTTATTGGGTTTTTCTATCTGGAATTTCTCAGTAGCAGCCCGGAGCCTGGATTTGTGCCCGGTTGATGGATATTATATGACTCGCTTCATTCGAAGATGTATTATAACCAGGTAGTCCTTTTAATCTACAAGATAACCTGCACACTTTAAAAGATTTATGAAAATCGATAAAAGTATCTATTTTCATAAATCGCGCACAGCACGCGCCACGTCGCTCTCGGCCAATATCTGCTTTATCCATATGCTTAATGACTTTGCTGTCGCGCCCTTGTAGGAGCGCTTCACAGTGATTCAGAGATTGGATACATTAGCAGGGTCGGTATTTGTTTGTGACGTGGGGATTATCTTCGAGAGCCGTCGCTGGGCAGATGCGGAGGTTTTCTCTAAAGTACGGCAGTAATAAGGTCGGTTGATCGCTACCTGGCGCGTATGTTTTATAATTAAAAATCAAACGAACTTACCAAAATCAAATTAAAATTCTTTATTGTCAACCAAGTGAAGTTCGATGATAATGTTTCACAGCTTCATTGGAAGCGATTTATTGTTTACGTATTGTAGATGTTCAGAGACCAAAATTTTAAATTAAACAGAACAGCAGCCTAATTGCGTAACACATTTTCGTAAACGATTATGACTAATCTGTTTTATTTTGACAGTTCAACAACATTCATTGCGTTATTTACATTGTTGAGCAGATTTTTTTTATCGTACTTATGAAGCAATGGATTAGCAATCTGTTTCAAAACGATTCAGATTCCGATTGATTGTGTATTACGCAATTAGGGTACAGGTGAGTAATCAAGAGTGTCTTTTATTATAACTTTTATATTTTTGTTTTCCATTTATTTAAACTCTTAATCTAATATTAAGCATTTGTTACAGATTATGATCATCAGCAAGTATTGTAGTGGTGGCAAAGAGACGAGGATCAGAAGATGAATCACTCGATTATATTTTTTTCTTATCAGGTCAATATTGACGCAAAGTCTAATACAATACAAAATACAAAAAGTTTTATTGGCTGAAAGAATAGGTGATGACAGACACTGATTTTACATGAACACAGATAAGTTTGTACATCACAATTTTGGTTTGACCGTTGACCCCCAAACTAAGCAAGGCTTGTATCTTGGGGGTCAGAGTGCGAATGAACAGAAAGAAATATGTCGATTTACAAAGCTAGTTTAGTCAAGCGTGTGTTATGGTGTGAGTGTGTGTTTGTGTGAGTGTCTGTGAGGGTGATAGTGTGAGAGAAGGATGTTGATAGCTGGCACATTGGTTTGTCGGCAAATGTTAGAGAAGTGATTCTGTTTCGGTGTATGTTAGTTCCAGAAGCCATTTCTTTACTACACTTTTAAGTCGAGCGGTTGATAAGTCTTTGATGTCCAGTGATTTACAGACCTTGTTAAATGTGTGTGGGTGAGAATAAGCTGGGCTACGTCTGGCCGAAAGGGACTTCGCAGGCGGAGTTGGGATTCTAAACACCCGCTTTGAGAGGAGTTCCTCATAATCAGCTCGTTTGGACAGGGTTTTGTGAATGCGGACGATAGCAGTTACAATGTAAAGTTGCCTCACGCGGGGGACCTGAACTTCCCTATAAAGCTTGTCAGTTGAGAAACGGAATGGTTTCCTAAACGTGACTTTCAGAAGTGCCCTCTGTGCTCTTTCGACGTAAATCATGTGACTTTTTCCGGCACTTCCCCAAACAGATATGCAGTACTGTATTATGGGCTGACAGATAGCGAGGTAGACCTTTCTTAAGAGATCCCGAGGCAGGCAGTCACGAAGATTCTTCATTACGAAAATTAATTTCCTGGTTCTGCCAGCCAAAGCGGCGATATGTGGCCAGAAGGAAAGCCTCGAGTCAATAGTGACGCCCAGATATTTGACAGACGAGGTGCGTTCAATCGGGTGGCAGGTGCAGTTTGCAGGTTTTGGGCCTGACAATGAAGTGCAGGCATGTATTGTCAGTTGTAGGTCATTTGGAGGATTAGAGGTTGAGGTTTTCGAGAAGGCAATGTATTTCGTTTTATCGGTATTAAGTGAAAGTAAGTTAGTATCGAGTGCCTCCGAAATAAAAGACAAACCCTCCTCTGCACGGCGGAACACTAGGTCCCACGACTTGTCATGAAATAGGATCACTGTATCATCCGCGTAGGTTATTATTTCTGTGCGATTAAATTCTAGGTTGGAGATGGCGTTCATATATAGCGTGAAAAGGGTGGGCCCCAGTATGCTGCCCTGAGGGACTCCATAGTTTATAGGGAGCTGTTGGCTACAGTGATTGTCTATTCTCACAAATTGCATGCGATTTGTGAGGTAGCTTTTGAACCAGTCGTACGTTACTCCTCGAATTCCTAGCGTGTCTAATTTTCGCAGAAGCAAATCCACCGACACCGCGTCGAACGCTTTTGCAAGATCGAGAAAGACCGCAATGCACTTATCTTTGTTATCCGTGTGAGACGCTATTCCATTTACTAAAAGTGTCACGGCGTCCTCGGTGGACCTGCCCCGGCGAAACCCGAACTGTCTGTCTGAGACCAATCGATGCTTTTCTAGAAAGTTAACTAGACGAGTGTTGACCACTTTTTCCAGTACCTTAGACAGGGTGTTAAGTAGAGCGATTGGCCTATAGTTTTCTGGGTTTTTTTTTGTTCCGTTTTTATAAATGGGTGTGACGGCCGCTACTTTCCAGCATTCAGGGAATGTGCCTGTCTCTAAGCTCAGGTTGAAAATGTAGGTTAGCGGTACAACTATGGCTTTAAGGGTATTCTTAATCAGCGGAACAGTAAGCAAGTCCGGGCCCGGTGAACTGTCGTCTTTGAGCTGAGTGATTATGTTGCTTATTTCATATGTGTCAGTAGGGTGAAGAAAAAGCGTGTGCTCTGCCGTGTTAAGAGGTTGGTATTTAGATACTACTGATTCTAGTGTCTCTGATGTTTTTGAGAGAATTTTGTCGACCAGCTTTTTCCCTACCGAAGCAAAGTGGTTATTGCAGTTATCTAACGAAGACTCCAAGGTTTGACAACTGTGTAGTAATTCTGTATTGTGATTGTTACGGTTTGAGGTTCCGCTTACGATTTTGATTGATTTCCAAAGCTTTTTAGGGTCTGAGCTATTATCTGATATAAGACTAGCATTATAGTCGCCTTTTATTTTACGGAGCAGAGATGTGTAGAAGTTATGATAACGGCTGTAAACTTTCCTACTGATAGCATCATCCGGATGATCCCTAGAGTAACTGTGGAGCCTATCTCTGTGATGCGAGCATCTTAATAGCCCAGGAGTTATCCACGGCTTAATATTTATCATAGTTCGGCTCATTTTTATTGTTCTTGCATGTTTCTCACATGCTGCGGACATAATTGAAACGAAGTTGTCGATTGCTGTGTTTAACGAAGGGCTTTTGGTCACAGGAGACCATTCTGACTTAATCATTTCGGCAGTGGCAGCCTCGACGTCAATTTTCTGTTTCAAACGGTTGTTTCTATTTGCCGTGAGGCGATTAGGTAGGAGCAGACCTGCGACAACCATATCATGGTCGGTCACTGACGACTTGCAAACAATACCAGAAGTTTTAAATTTAGATTTTATGAAGATGTGGTCCAGACATGCTTTACCCCTAGTAGGTTTGTTTATTGCCGGTAGTAGACCGTGCGAAGCCATTAAACACAGATATTTACTATTGCAGCCGTCGAGCGGAGAGCAGATGTCAATATTAATGTCGCCGATAAGGATAACGGAAGAGCCATGTTTTAGGTTCGTTAATGTACAGTCGAGCGAATCCAGAAAGGGATTAATATTAGATAGAGATGGAGAGCGGTAGATGCCCAATAAAGTTACTGTGTCATTAATTGAGAGTACTAAATGGTCTGCGTTTACAATTGTCGGCGTCAGCAACTCGGTACGGTGACATGACTTAATATATGTGACTACGCCGCCACTTTTGTTTGAGGGTGTTAAGGAGCGAATTACATTGTAGCCGGGTAAGGTGTTCAGTATAAGTCCGTCCGACAACCAGCATTCAGTCAGTACAATAATGTCTACGGCTGAGTCCAGACGCGTCAGTGTAACCAAGAAGTTGTCAAAGTTGCGCTGTATACTTCTTATATTAAGTGACAAGATCTTAAAGTTAAATTTTGAGCCGTTAAGGTAGCACTTGCATGTTTCTACAGAATCGAAGCTATGACAGTTCGTTTCGGCTGTGTTGTCTACGTTATCTAAAACGTCAAGTAACGCCATTTTTGCTATTTGCAAAGAACAAGCTTAGCGGCCTCGTTAGTGACGTCAAACTGTCTTCTATCAATTTGTTTGCATGCAAGTACGGGGTGATTAGTGCCAGAGATTTGTGGGTGAGTGTTAGTGTGTGGGTGTGCTTTTCAGGTGAACTCGTTGGATTGATAAGGTGGGCCTGTGGCATGTGACAAGTGATTGTGTGATAGTAACCTTGAGGAGGCAGGGTGAAAAAGATTATTAACATAATAGAAACAAAAAGTGAAAAAGAGACAATTAAACATCTCGTCGGTAATAGAAATTGGAAGCGGTTGCTGTTAAGCTGTAGGAATATTATCCTCTGGTCTAGAGTGAGAGTGTGAGCAGTTGAGGAAAGCGGTCGCACCGTCATCCGTAGTGTTGAGGGGTTGAACGACTTCAAAATTTTGGGTCGGTTTGGAGTCTGGGCCAATGTGGGTACGAAGGTCTTCCAGTGATTTGATGGCGATAGCAGGATTTCCTTCCTGCTTCTTGATGTAGAGCCCATTTTTAATCCAGCAGAAAGTGAAGCCAGCCTCCTTGGAGCGAATTTTAGTTTCTCGAAACAACTGGCGGTTAGGCTTCGTAAGGCGCTCGTTGAAATAAATTTTCCGTTCGGTGCCTGAGACTTCGACGTCGGAACAAGTAATGTTGCGTCTGGTTTTACCTGCACGAAGAAATTCATCTCTTTTATGTTGACGGACGAACCGAATAACCAATGGGCGCGGAAGTTTTTCAACTGATTGAGTATCACCGGCTTCCTGGCGACGCGGACCTGGACGTTTTATAAAGTCGATATCATCATCTGCTAGCGGGACTCCGATCCTAGTGCCAATGACGCGAACCATATGCATTGTGTTCTCGTTGGCATTCTCGTTTATACCAGTTATTTCTACTTCGTTTCTTAAACTAGCCTGATCACGTAAATTTAGTTGCTCGCGAAATTGAGCGACTGTAGTCTGTAGGATGGCAATTTCAGATTCACGTCGTTCGAGGGAGATTAATCTTTCCTCTGCGTGCTTTAAGCTTGATTCCTGTTGTTCAAGACGAGAGTTGCATTGTTTGATGTGTTCGGTTAGGGAAGTTATGTTTGTGCTCATAACGCCAACTTCTTCGCGGAGCAATTTTATCTCAACCGCCAAGCTGCTTATTGCTTCGACATTTAGCGTAGGGGCGAGGGAAAAGATGGGCGCGGTGGCGCTGGGCGCCACCGAGCTAAGTGCGATGGAGTTCGGCGCAAAGGAGTTGGGTTCAGTAACATCAGCTTGAGATTGAGCCGTGACGTTCTGCGGCGCAGATTCCAGGGGCACACTTCCGCAGCCGCTGTGAGGGCCGGCTGACCTAACAGGCGTGTTTGAATTGTCTCTCTTAGGCTCCCTACTTAGACATTGCGGACAAGCCCAGTTAGCTTTCGTTTCTTCCGTCATTTTACGAATATCGGACACATTGACACACACTGTGTGAAAGTAACCGGCGCATTTCGAGCATTTAATTTGTTGTGCCAATCTAATGATCCTGTTACAAGCTGCGCAATTATTTGCCATTTTATGTAGAAAAAGCAGGCAGCCCGGTAAACGCAAGATAATACGGAGTTGTTATGTTATGTTGTAGTGACTCACGCGCTGTTGATCCTTGTGCCCTGTGCTAGACAGAGATGAATTATTTAAAACTCGCAGCCTGTCTCCTTTACCCGAGGCGGAGCGGGGACAACCACTGCGCCACACGGTAGCTGTCGGTCGTTATTTATGAGAATATTTGCTTGATCACTTGCACTCAGTTATAGTAGTTATTGCAAGCTAAGTTAGGGGTAGTATTCTATGCAAGATAGTTTAAATGATTTTGCACAACACGAAACGCGTCTGCTCATAAACTAGTCAGAATCAACACTCAATTCTATTGGCCGAGGATGTAGCTGCATGTCGTGTGCACACTAAATATGGACGTATCTATACCGCTACTGTAAGGTGTATATTTAATCCAGATACTAAGTGTTTGTGATGAAACTTTTGAGTTTCATTTCAATTATGTTTAGAAGTTTTAATCAAATCAGGTATTGATATAGTTATGTCAATAGCAGAATTTACTTGAACATTGCATAATTTTATTAATGAAAATGTTTCTCACGTGATGCGTATTCACCAAAGCTAGTGAAGTTACAGTATTTTTAGAAAGAATTTCTAAATCAAGGTCTGTGTTAGGCCTTTTTTGCTAAATAATTTAAAACGGTGACTTAACAACAAAGGTAATGCAGATTTATATGAATTTATAGTACCGTATTTTGCCTCTTTGTCATAAATTGTGGTAAGAAAATGAATGACTACAGAAACTGAAGCCGAGCAATAATCATAACCATGTTTATTACAATACTTTGGCCAAGATTTTTTACAAACATCACATTGTTTATACGTGGAATCAGATAATGATCTAACATGATTTCAATGGTTTTATTATGCAAATGCGTTTTTTAATAGTGTTTGCCTAAAATCTTCGCGGCAACCAATTTGAGGGTGCAGTGCATATTGTGAGGCGTTTAGAAAGGAGAAGTTAACAAATTTATGTTTAGTTCAAAGTAGCAGGGAACCAATGTTGTGTTGGCCAACATGGTACAACTACTCTGCCATTTGCTTTGTCATATATTTTTTGAAAACGGTGGAAATGCGTAGAATAGTTTATTTTTCCATGGGATGGTGAAAGCATCGATTACGTAAGCGTCACGGTCGTTTTTCCAAGTAACGTACTGGTACACTTAGCATTACACCTACTCGCGAAAAGGTCTACTTCAGGGTCTCCAAAATAATGTGTTTTTTGGTTGAATGCGTCGTCATTGAGTTCCCTTTTAGTGTCCTGAAGTTTCATGCGCGATGAATGATCTGCTTCATAATTCTTTTAGTGTTTGCCACCACTGCCACCACTGCCATATTTATGCATTGATATGATGCAAGTGTTCAAACTGTTTGCTGCCCTTTCAATTTATAAAAGATATGGCAGTAACACTATCAATTCCTAATCATATTTTAAAATTATACGATTGGTGGGCAGTGCAAGAAAAGCAGCTATAAACTCTAACTCGTTAATATGTACGGTTCTTTCAGTATCTTCCCACTAGCCGAAACATTCGTCTGTGCTGCAATAAGCTCCCCAACCGGTAAATGACGCGTCGAAAAAGTTTTTTAATGATAAATGATTTTATTTCTCTAAGTAGGTTTGTAAAAAAACTTTTACACGTCAAACATAACTAGATGAGCTCGGATCATATTGATCACAAGTTAATGAAAATAAACTATGATCAATATTATGAAACCACCACAGCATATCTATGTAATCTGTTGGGGAGCCGAACTAACTGTTCGTAGCTAGAGTTGGTAAGTAAACAGGAATATTTAAATTGTTCACTGCAGGACAAGCTGAAACTACTAAACCTATGAACCGAGCAAATTCACGTAGTTTATTTAAGCTTTTTCAGGAAGCTAAAATTGTATTTAGTTAAATTCATATAGGGTATTAGTGCATTTAAAACATAGGTATTTTTGGTGATATTTGTGCACGAAAACTAAGAAGTAAGCATTATTTAAATCTATTGATGCCATAACAAGCTTTTAGGCTGTACGATATTCCTCCATCTTGAAATGTTAGGTTTCTACGAATTTGTTGAAAGATTTAAGGTTGATTAAGAATCTCTTGTCGCCATTTGGGTTTGGCACAAAAAACACACTAGAAATAAATTATCCCTTGACAGAATAACAATGAGACATTGCTTTTATATCTAGTAAGTTTTTATTGATTTATCAAAACCTTGGGCTTCTTGAATATTTTTAGGACAAACATTAGGAGAATCAGCACGATATGGTGAACATTTAAAACGTATTTGGTCCAGGATAGAATCGTTTTGTCCGTAGTGAAAATTACCAATTTTTTTGAAAAATACTGGAGCCTGCCAGGGGTCAGTACCTGATCAGTTACTTCTGATACGGTGGTATCGTCGGGACGAGTAGCGGCGCGAACTGCCGCCGGCTTGCGGCGGTGGCGGCGGCCGATACGCAGGGCGAGCAGGTCACCTCCCATTGTTCGGGTTGTTGTCCGTCGTGCGTTGCTGAGGATTGTAGTATAAATTACCCTTGTTTGGACCTTTTGGGATAACTTTGGGCTTGCTATATTTTGGTCTAATGGAGTGTTTCAAGGCATCTCCTGATTGCTGTATTGTCTTGGCGGTCTTAACTTTGTAGGAAACATTTTCCCCAAATAAGAAACTTCCCCTTTTTGTTTCAAGCAAGGCGTCCTTTAAATTTATATTTATGGATGAAATAACAAAATGACGTATTGCTTTTGTCTCCCAAAAATGACTGTCGCATAATATCTAGGACAAGCGTCACTTATTTCATTTTAAATAACCACGTCAGTAGCGGATGCTAAGACTGATAATGCTATTCCAAGTTGATTTGGCTTGTACACAAGGGCCGAATCTCTTATTAATAGATTATATTGCAGAGTTGCCTTTACTACCGGGTTGCGAGCTGGCGCTAGCAGTAGGTCACAATTGTTAGGGTCGAAATAACTTTTTACAAGTTTTTCCTTTGCATCCTTAGCCAAGCCCTTAGTAAGGATGTTTTGCCAACGATTGGCAATGTCCTTATGAACAGACGGGCCCACGGTTTTGTCCATTTTTGGAGCATTGCCGAGTAACAGCAGGGTGTCTGCATCTAAGTCTTGGTCTTCCATCACTTCTGGCTGGGCTTCTGCTGAGGTGCCGGGTGTAAGCAACACAGGCGCGGTGCAAAACGGTGGAGCTGGTGGTGGCAAAGCAGGACACGGAGACCAAGCACGTGGCGAGACATGTGGCGAGGAACGCGGCGAACTTCTTTGCCATCAATTTATCTAGAATTACCAGAGGGCTGAGCTGTATATCAAAGCTAGGGCATTTATGTAGAGCTGCTAAGAAGGCTTTGCATCTAACCAACCATATTTGACCGCGTCAGACGCGGTTAGTAGTCGCGTGTCACGTGATCAAATATGGTTGGTAAACTCCTGTAAACTGAACAAATTCTCTAACTCAGCACTGACACAACTCTGAGAATTTGTCAACTAGGTTCACAATCTTTTGTTTTTTGTCGGATGGCAATGAAATTTATTGATTTACTGAATCGAACATAAATCCTAGACATTTACAGGTTTGTTTAGGCACAAGAGAACTCTTAACATATATAGTTCACTACGAACCCGAGACATTCTAAAAGGATTAAAGTGCCTTTTTTAGGCATTCTTTATAATCATCACCGATACATACAGAGATATCGTCGAGAAAAACTACATTTTCAAAGCCTTGATAATGTAGATGGGAAACTACTTCCTTCATGATCTTAGTGAAGGCTCTCGGAGGTACATGTCATATGGCATACAGTTGAACTCGTAGGTAATGGTTTTTGACTTCTCATTTTCGAACTGGAATCTTAAAAATTTGCGATCAGATTTACGAATTGGTTTAGGTAAATATGCTTCCTTTAAATCGAAAGCGGCCATAAAGCCATGAATAGGTAATAATTTTCACGCCGATCGCCGGTAGTCTACCACTTTGAAGTGTAATTTTGAAACATATTGATTTAAGTGGTTTAAAATAAAAAAAATATCACCATTAACATTAAGCTTGCAAGGAAACCCTTGCCAGCTTAAATTTAATGGTGATGGTGGTTGGGCGAAAATAGCTAACATCATTTCGACTTTTTCAGTCGCTGGCATTGAAACGTAAGGTACGTGAGTTTGTGTCACGTTAGAATCAGACGGTATAGGAAAACCAATCCGTATCCAATTTAAAATTACAGAATTAGATGTCATGTTCTATGTTCTTCTATGTTAGAGGGTTTGGTTTCCGCACTTAGTCCTTCATGTGGACCGTTGTGCGTGGGCCATGGTGGCCGTCGGTGGTTAATATTCCAACCAGCCCACCTCCCTCCAGAAGCCGATCAAAGCTTCTGGTCTATCGAGAACATCTGTGAAAGATCCGGGTTTCCGGAGGGCTTCTGTTCTTATCTGGGTAACGCCTGTGCACTCAAAGAGCACATGCGCAACGGTTTCGTCCGACTCTCTCACAAGCTCTGCACAGTGGACTATCCGTAATGCCTATTGTGTGAAGGTGTTTGTTTAGCGAGCAGTGTCCTGTGATGGTCCCCGTCACCAGGCGCAGGCCATTTCTGCCCAGGCATAATAACCGTCTGGTTAGCCTGCCATCTAAGGGTGGCAAAGCTTCCTTGGACTACCTGCAGCCTGGTGTCAAGGTCCACCACCTCTCGGCTTGTGTGTGAGTGGACTCCCGCAGCCACCTTCGTATCTGGTTGAAGGGGATGGGTATGATGGGTTCAGGCCCGCAAGCCGATGTGCTGGATGCTCACCTGGCTAATTCGTCAGCTGCGTCATTGCCTAGTGATCCGCTGTGTCCTGATGATGGATAAAATCCATTGTATTGCTGAGCATTTGTTATCCACGGCGCATTCAATTTTGGATACTACGCTATGTAACGCAGATTCCGTTGACCTGCCTGTGGAGTACGCACGCTGTTGTTTGTGAATTGGTTTTGCCTGTAGAGGTAGAAGTTCAGTAAGAAAGATGTGAGGCTTATGGGCCTGTAGGCCTTGGGTTGCGTGTAGTCGGATTTGCCTGGTTTGGGTATGAACATGAATTTCACTTCGCGCCAAGCTAGGGGTATGTGTCTGAGTGCTATGCAGACCCGATAGGTCTCCACCAGGCATGGTGTTAGTAAATCAACCCCCCATTGTAGAAGGGCTGGGAAGATGCCATCCAGCCCTGCAGATTTATAGGGCTGGAATGTGTTGATGGCCCACTTTATCCGGTCTTCAGTTACTATACCGTGTGCTCTAGACCAGTCTTCAGTCAGGCCCAGTCTGGTTCAGCTTCCCATACCTTGTCTTCTAGGAGTTCGCAGTCTGGGAAGTGAGACTCTAAGAGGAGTTTACTGGTTTCATGGTCAGTTAGTGTGTATGAGTTATCGGGTTTTTTCAGCGTGCCTAGGGTTCGGTCCTGATCAGTTGATAGGATTTTCCTTACCCTTGCGGCTTCGTTGTTGGTTTCGATGGATTCACAGAATTTCCGCCATGATGTTCTCCTGGCAGTTCTGATTGGCTTTTTGTATATATATTGGGTCTCTTTGTATAAATACCAGTCGTCCGGGAGTCTAGTGTTTTTGGCTTTGTTAAATTGCTTACGTAATGCATTTCTGAGTTTACTAAGTTCAGCGTTCCACCATGGGTTCCTCTCGCTGTTGGTTTTTGGTGCTCTTAGTTTGCAGCATGCATGGTATGCTTCGGTTAGGTATTCTGATAGTTAATTCACGGTGTATTCTAATTGTGCAGGGTCTCTTATGGTTACTTGTGATAAGTGCCTGTCTAGCAGGAAGGCTAGGAGGTGTTTAAACCCGGGTACATTAGTGCGCCGCGGGTTCCGCCTTGGCACTGGATTGCTTGTATTGGTAGCTACTGTAAAACGAATCCTTCTGTGGTCTGAGCAAGAAGGCTCGTCGGATACGTGCCAGTTTGTGATAAGATTTGTCGCATTTTCTGTTGCAAGGGATATAATAATCTATGATTGTTTGTCCTCGGGCTGTGACCCAAGTGGGTTCAGAGCCACGTTTAACAATGTTAAGGTTAGTAGAGAATAAATAGGTGGATAGTACCTCTCCTCGGTCGTTCGGAGTTCGGTGCGTCGCTGCCCCAGAGTGGGTGATGAGCGTTTGAGTCAGTGCAGATGATCAGGTCTAGTTTGGCGCGCTCGCAGTGTTGTACCAGGTCGGTCATCTCTTTTGGCGGGCAGTTTGCGTCCTCGCCCGGCATGTATACCGAGGCCAGTACAACGTCGGGAACGTCGCCTGCGGTCTGGAGCCTGACAGCTGTCAGGTTTCTGGAACAGAACTGAGTAAGTAGTGTGGTAGGAATTGGTGTGGAGTGATTAGATGTTATGTTGAGCCAACAATCATCCAAATTAGATATTCTACCAGCATGTTGTACCTGAGCTATTGGCGCGTCGCGTCGCAGGTGCCCTCGACTTGTTCGCAGCGACCGAGCTCGACGTTTGTTGAGGTTGAGGCCGATGGCTCGTGGTGCTGTTCCCCCTGTTCAGACCTCTCCGCCCCCCTCTGTTCTGCAGGAACCGCGGGGGGACTGACCAGTTTCCCTGGTAGGCACCTGGTTGTCGATATTGATTATGGGGACGTGAATTAGATGTTTACATCACGAGGGTACCTTTTTTACCCTTTAAAGCTTTTTAATCGACATACCTTGCTTCTCGATTGTTTTGGAAGCTCTTATTATTTCCCCTAATTTGTTGCCACATAGCGTTTCGTCCCTTTCGCAACCCTGAACAACATTAAGAAAGTGTTTAGCTAATGTTTAATTTATGACGCTAATTCGCGATTGCGTTTCCTGATAGTGCAGATCACTCAGGATACGACATCCATCACTCATAATCCTTATTGCCTCAATTTTGTTATAGTAAGTATTATTGTCAAAGCTTTATTGATGGCTGAGACGCCAATACGCAATTGCTGCTGCTCAGATTCCTATCTTTATCTTATCTCTATGACGAGATGCTTCAGAACCTCCGTTATCTAGTTTGGGAGCTTGAAGCAGAGTGCAGTTTTCGGGCACAAGATAATCTTTGCACAACTTATCTTTTGCTTCCTGTGATAATCCCTTCTTGAGGATAGGTTCCCAACGCTTAGCTAAGCTATATTGAAATTTATCACCGAACTTTGGAGATTTATCTGTTTCCTCTCCGAGTGCTATCAATACCTCTTGTAATGTATAAGACGTAACTAATATTTTTTTATTTTTATTTAACTCACGGTTAACCACCAGAATTAGCTATAAAACAGCTAGATTTCATTCTTGTGGGTCATCATTTGGATTGCAATAATTATGCCCATAATAGGTAGTTTAACTCAAGGTTAACCGCCGGGCAAAAAACCGTACAAAATTAATAGAATGTAAGCACTTTAAACATAATATGTATCACGATATATCAATGCGCCTGTTATACTCTCAGGATTAGGTAGCATCGTAAACTAATTTATAATTGAGAGTAGTTGTAAGTACAATAAATACCGGAATCAGAAGGTTCGATTATAATTCTGCGGCGTTTTACGTCTTCGTTCCTCTTCCAGCTTTTTGATTTTTCGTCGATATTCTTCGATTTCTTTACAATATTCCCGTTTATTCGGCATTTTTATTACTACGAATAGTGAGCGTGTGCATGCTATCGTACACGAAAAATGAATGACAGCTTGACTTGTGGTTATGGTCAGTACAAAATCGACTTAATTGTAAAAAGTCGATACTTACATCGATTTTCATAAATCTCTTAGTGTGCAGGTTATCTTGTAGATTAAAAGAACTACCTGGTTATGATATGTCTGAAGAATGAAGCGAAGAAATACAATATCTAGGTATTAGACTCTGCAACCTGTCGACCTCAATGAATAACGCCTCCATTCTTGAAAACTTCATCACAAGTCTATTTATTTCAATAGCAGAAATACTGTCAAATTTTCCCAATGAATCTAAAAACATTTCAAAATTTGTTACGCTGCCCTTAATGGACCCACGCTTACCATCAAACTCTTTAAAATTTAAATCGGTAGGAATTGCGATTAACCATCAAAGAAAAAAAGAAACAATATAGTGAAAACGTATACGATACTCTCCTCGATTTGTAGTCCTACGTGCAGAAACCGGTTACTTATCAGCAAAGCAAGCGAACAGCGGCGCATACTATAACAGCGTATAATGGCATACAATTCAACGTCAAATACAAATAAACAACTGACTGCGATAAGCGTGCAGTGAGGGACAGAAGATGATATCTTTAAGGTATGTTAGAATAGGTACATTCTTTCAGCTAATAGATAGGTAAATGAAAACATCGTTAGTAAAGCTTCCAAAGCACTCGGATTTATACTAGATTATCAGCTCATTAAAACGTAAAAACTTATAAAATTCTTTATTTGGCTTTTGTCCGCAGCCATTTGGAATATACCTTACAAGTGTGGCACATTGAGAAATTCAAAGGCGATTCCTACGTTTCTTGCAGTACAAAACTTACTCCCAATTATATAGCGCGATGTAAGCGGATTCACATCTTACCACTGCATGAGCGCAGACGCATTGCAGATCTGACGTTCTTTTTAAAATAATGCGAATGGTACTATAGATTAGATTGCCTTGAGCTATTAGGCAAATTAGGATTGGTTACACACTGAATAATGTTTCGTAAACCTAGCTTGTTACATGTCCCTCATTCCTAGTCCGCGTACAGGCAGAATTCGTTTCTAATCCGGGTGAGCGGAATTTCCAACAAACTGTCCGGTGAACATGATTTGGATATATTCAATACCAGTGTATCTTGTGTTTGTTGGTGAAAAGCTTCTTCACGGAAAAGCAATTGTTTGCGTCTAAATGATAACTAGTTTGTATTTGTCGATCGTGTACTGTTTTAAGTTTGTATTTCTTAATTAACTTTAGCTACAAAATGTAGTAGGTAACATTTTCATGCAGTTTCAAGCTCAGTGAGTTTTTTCGAACTCAGTTGATATTTGCAATCTATCCACCAGCACCTACTACATACACATGGATCTGAATAATTTAATAGTAAAAGCTTTCAGTGAGTTAGGCTTTTGTTTTTATAAAACCATTGTATTTTGGTACAAAAATATCATTTGTTTTGTTAGCAGATGATGGTCGATAAGCGCCTTACCAAATGTTGTTAAATGTGAACTTACAGACGCCTACGTACAATACAAGTATTTACAATATATATAAATGGTCTAATAAATACGTGAGCATTATCAGCCTATAATGTTCTATACACAAGCCTCCTACAATGAGAGGGAGTGGGCTGTATTCAGTGTTGTGTTAAATCAGAAAATAATCAATCGATTCGATTGATTAGTCAAACTAAAACATTGTGATTAAATTAGTTTTAACCAAATCAATCAAGATTAAAAATTTAGTTTAAGTTTTAACGAAATATTCAAATCATCAATTTTGGATAAACTTAAAACAATTTTTTATAAGCAGATCTATTTAAGAAGGCAGATTAAATTTAAAGTGGTAAAAACAGTTTAAAAGAAGCGTACATTATACCTTGCTCATGATAGTAGAATGGCTGACTGCCATCCAGACTTGCCTAGTCAGCATTTAGTGACTTAGAAGCTACATTCATTTGGTTCATGGCCAGTTCGCTCTGATACTCGGTACGGGTCGGAAGTCCCAAATTACTCTGTTTCCATTTCATCTACTAATTCCTATGACAAGTACCTTTACTTAATAAACTCTGTTTCCAGTTTAATTATAATTTTTTAAAACAAGTTTCCGAACTTCCGTATAATATTTGGTGGCAGCGGTGGGATACGATAATCCCCTACCCGAATACGTCTCTGAATTCGTTATTCACTTAATATACCTGAAAGTGCCGGTAAATCCAAATGTTCAATCTAAACGTTATAAAGTGCTGAAAGTGAAGTTGCTAAATCAACACTGTGTCCTACAAGTGCTATAAATCAAAGTGCCTGATCGACACCCTGTCTTGTGTGTTGCAACCTGCAACCGAGACCGGATTTCACCCTCTGTTGATACAGAGGTCCACCACAACTGCTGTTCTGATGGTAACCGCTGGAGAAGCGGTCACGATGATCCTGAACATCCTCACAATGACGGCGTTTCTGTGAGTGATCTAGAAAATACTTTGATTACTACTATATCCTTGGGTGAATACCAGAATTAACTCAGAGCCTCTATCTACATTATTTCAGTTCCACGAACTTAACCCTATTGTACATTGTTCATAATACATTGTAACTAATAAATACCTTACTGTACAACTACTGTATATTTTGTTTAGACTACGCGATTCAAACTCGCGTCTATAACACTGAGTCGCCTGTATAAAATAACTTAAGGCGAAGACGATTTCTTATAATTAATTAGCTTTTAAGTATTCTGTATTTTTCTGTAAAAAATAAATAATGGCTTCTAAACCTGAAACAAATGAGGAAAGTTCCAGTAGCTCTAAGGGTACAAAGGTCGAATACGAAGAAAAAATAGAACTCGGTATTCTATTTAAATTCATTAAGCCATTCGACGGCTCCAGGGAAAACCTAAACCCCTTCATTGCTAATTGCCAAAGCGCTTTTAATTCAGCTACAAAAACCCAGAAACCCATTTTATTCAAATTCGTTCTAAGCCAATTAATAGATAAAGCTGAAACTACATGCAGCGACAAAGATTTCGAACAATTCATCGAGTTCTTAAAACAGCAATTTGGGGAAAGGAAGCATTATGCTCACCTACTCACCGAACTTCAGGACTGTAAGCAGACACCTCCTGAAACAGTCAACCAGTTTGCATTAAAAATAGAAACATGCTAAGCGAAATTACTTACCGAAATAAATATTTCCATTCCGACGAAAAAGAAAACGGAATTAGCAGGGCGCGTAGCTGCGATGCAAGATCTAGCACTACATACTTTCATTACAGGACTCTTACCACGGGTATCACAAGTCGTTAGATGTCGCAATCCAGATTCATTAAATTCTGCTATAAACTTCGCAGTAGAAGAAGAAAAAATCATCTCTAGTATTTATAAAAGATCAACATCCAATACAAACTCGCGTCGCGACTTCCAATCACCTCGTCTTCCAGCTCCACGAAATCACCAACCCGATCATTCAAAAGCAGTAAATACCAACGATATGGTATGCCGCTACTGCAAAAACATAGGTCACACTATTGAAAATTGTCGCAAAAGACAAGACAACAACAGTCGAAACCAATCTGCTGCTTCTACTTCAGATGGTCGTCAACCCTACCCTACACAAGCTCCTAATTATAAACCAGCCCGCAAGGTTTTTAACATAAATCAAGACAAAGAAGATAAAACCATCTAAGTCGACCAAAACAATTTAAACGAGTACAATTTCCCGAACGGTATCGCGCGGGAAATTCCTACTATATCAAAGCCGATGCCTCTATTCTCTCTGTACCCCCTGAATCACGTACTAAATCCACTGAATCACTTACTAAATCCACTGAATCACGTACTAAATCCACTGAATCACTTACTAAATCCACTGAATCACGTACTAAATCCACTGAATCACTTACTAAATCCACTGAATCACGTAATAAATCCACTGAATCACGTACTCAATCCACTGAATCACGTAATAAATCCACTGAATCACATACTAAATCCCCTGAATCACGTACTAAATCCACTAAATCCACCGTTTCTGCTAAACCACTTAATATACCCAATAAATTATCGAATCTAAACGCAAAATCTACCAATTCTATTCTTGCCGCAAATCCCCAAACTTCATCTTTGTTACCAGATCTGAAACATAAAGCAAATGCTATAATTTATAAAATAAATAAAAATACTGAGAAAAGATACTTACCTCACATAATAATCCATACCTCAGTCGCTGATAGGCCTTTATCCTTCCTGATCGATACGGGTTCCTGCATAAGCCTGCTGAAATTAGATTCTATGTCCAAAGTCCCGAAATTAAGTGATGATGTAATAATCCTCAAAGGGATTGATCCTGGAAATGAAACAACTTCAACTCTAGGCAGCTTCAAAATGCAATTATTCAAAAAAAATGATAAGCCCATGAATTTCACGTTGTTGAAAATATTAGCCTAAGTTTCGATGGAATCATAGGCAACGACCTCCTGAAAAACCTAGGTTGTCAAATCGACTACATTCAAGAAACCTTACAGATAGATGAAGACTCCATAAAATTAAAATTCGCTGAACCATTATACAATATTCCACCTCGCACTGAAACGGTAATCGAATGCACAATAAGTAATCCAAATATGAGAGAAGGTATGATAATAGACCAGCACATCTCTGATTCATTATTGGTTGCCAATTGCATCGTTCACGTGAAAGAAAATAACCGTATAAATATTTCCATTCCGACGTTACGTTTGTCAACCTTTCTGAAGAGGCTGTCGTGCTCCGATCTAACCTTAATCTAACTTTAGAACCTCTAGACGTTCAAGCTTGCTTAAATCCTCATGAATCATTGTCTCTTACTAATGCCTCTGCAAGAAGTAACGAAGTTCTGAACCATCTCAGGATTTCTCACTTAAATGAAGAGGAATCTAATGGCTTGTTACAAGTCTGTACAGACTTTCCGATATCTTCCATCTTCCAAATGATCAGCTCACATATACTACAACTACCAAACATAATATCAGAACAAGTACAGATATCCCTATCCAAACTAAATCGTATAGATTCCCTGAATGCCATAAAAAGGAAGTCGAAAACCAAATAAATAAAATCCTAGAACAAAACATAATTTCACCGTCAAATTCACCATGGTCCTCACCCATTTGGGTTGTGCCCAAAAAACTAGACGCTTCGGGACAACGAAAATGGAGAGTCGTTATTGACCATAGAAAACTCAACGACGTTACTATTGGAGAAACTTATCCTATTCCACAAATAACAGAAATCCTAGACCAATTAGAGAAAAGCCAATACTTCACGACTTTAGATTTGGCCTCAGGTTTCCATCAAATTCCAATATCGGAGCAAGACGCTCCTAAAACCACCTTTTCCATTCCTCAAGGTCATTTTCAATTTACGAGAATGCCATTTGTGCTAAAAAATGCCCCTTCAACCTTTCAAAAGCTAATGAACACATGTTTATGTGGACTTCAAGGCTCGCGATGCTTTGTTTATTTAGATGACATCGTTGTCTATTCCCCTGATCTACCAAGTCACATTCAAAATCTAACCGCTGTTTTCAATAGGCTCAGGAATTATAACCTAAAGCTCCAACCAGATAAATGTGAGTTTCTGTGTAAAGAAGTCGCTTATCTTGGTCACCTCATCAACAAAGACGGTGTTCAAAATCAAAATCAAAATCAACATATTTTATTTCACATAAACCTACATGGGCACTTATGAAACGTCAGATTCTAGGTGCACGGTTCCAATTGGTCGTTTCCTATGGAGAAGAGCCGGCAAGAAACTCCATGGTTACTCTTTTAAAAATATTTGTCTTTTACAATATTTTTTAGTTACAGTATTAATAAGTATGGGAGGACAGTGTAGGCCTGTCAAAAAGTACCATACGTTAAACAAATAGACAATGGTATATAAATTTAGAATCCACAAGGCCTATGACGTTCTCACATTTACAAAATATAGAAATAATCTAATAGAATAAAATCAAAACTAATTAAAAATTGTAGTTATATAATGTCAAATAATAAAAATATTATGTCAGAGTTATTTATAAGTCATTATAAAAATTAAACACCATTAGTTGGGAGCAGTTATTAGAAATTTACATAGTGATGCCGTTTATGAGGTACCAGGGAAGCCACATGTGCAGAGGGAATTATTGCCAAACTTTCTTGTCTTCGACGTAGTCTTTAATCTTATATCATACGCTTTTTTGATAAGGACACGTTTGATGTGGGTTTTGAACTTTCCATCGCTCAGTTCTGTAACCGACTTTGGCAACTTGTTATAAAAGCGGATAAACTCAAACTCAAACTCAAACTCAAATCATTTATTTCAATTAAACCATTTACAGGCACTTTTGAATTGTCAAGGAGTCGGTCAGTCAGAAATATGAAGCTAGTTGCCCATTCCAAAGCGTAGTAGGTACCTATGGAGAAGAACGGGCAAGAAACTCCATGGACACTCTTTTAAATAATAATGTTTTTACATATATCTTAGTTACATCGATTAATGTTGACACTATAAGTGAGAACGATGTACAAAAAACCGTACACGTTAAAAGCGTCCAGAGTGCATCAAAACATAATAAAATCAATCCAGCTAATTAATTATTAAAATAAGCCGTGGCAGCTAAGAGATGACCAGTCCCAACTGACGGCGCCCGTTCACGAACATGACGCATGGATCAGCACCATTCAGCTCAACCATTTTGGAGGGAGCTAAATGATCCGACACACGCGCCACCGTCAGCGAGACATTTGAGTGAGCATGACATACTATCAGCCGCCAAGGCACATTCAAGTCAATCTATGACATTACCCGGTAAATGGTAGCTCTATAGTACAAAGTACTCACATCTGTGCAATGCATCTATATAATAAAAAGGAGATTGAGTTTATATAATGCAAATAAATTCTTACTATCTTCAGCAGCTTCAACAGTGATTCGAATGTCAATTAATTAGTTGTGGTGTGGAGCAGGACCGGCATTAAGCCAGGCATTTTTATCAGTTATGTAATCCTCCAACCTATAATATGCCTGCCTGAATAGTGTGCGTTTGACAAAGGATTTGAATTTTGTCTCATTCAGTTGAAGTATGTGGGGAGGTATTTTATTATAACATTTTAGACAATACCCCATGAAAGATGAGTCTACTTTAGCCAGTCTGAAACCTGGTTGAACTAATAGGTCCCGATTTCTAGTACTATAATTATGTCTTTCACCTCTTTTACTGTAAAGATGTTAATTTTTTCTTACGTACATGATGTTTTCATAGATGTATTGACAAGGTACAGTCATGATGTTAATATCCTTAAACAATTCCCTTAGAGAATCGCGCCTGCGGAGATTATATATGGCTCTGATGGCTCTTTTCTGCAGAATAAAAATAGACTCGATGTCTGCAGCCCAGGGACCGAATTACCGTTATTTTTTGTATAACGATACCAATTACCGTTATGTTAACGATAAAAAAGTAACGATATTAATAACGAAACCCATTAGTCAGTTAACGTTATCTAACTACCAGTATTAGTACCGGTAAAAGTTACTATTCTTTTACCGGTAATTTTTACGCCTATCTCTTTCTAACAATGACGGCCGAGAGACAAGCATCTTTCGGTGTTAACGTTTAAGGGTCGACCATAGCTACCTTTGTTTTCTGTCAAAATGCAGTTCTGTATGTTGATATCGGAATCATTGATACGACATTATGCCCATATCTAGTCTATCCACTAGCAACTGCTAACTCTAACACTTAAACGAAGGACATTCATTCGGAGTAGTAATATTTTTGACAGAATTAAAAAGGTATCTATAGCTGACACAGAATAAATACGACAAAGTACGTTAGAGAGTAAAAAAATCTTTTAAAATCAACGCGAGTTAAACTAACCACCGTCTATCTTTTCTTTGGTGAACAACCACAGATAAAGAACTATGGCGATTTTTGCTTAAGCTTCGTTTTAGGATAAAAAAGTGATATGTGAAAAAAATACGATTTAAAATTTATTTGAAAACATTAATTAAAATTTTCAGTTTGTGTTTAACTACTATTGTGAACGGACGTACCGATCGCGCGCGCGTGCTCTAGTAAAGAGTATTTTGCAGATGCATCATAACACCGTCGTCGCGGTGTACGTCGATCTATCGGGGCCACCGCGATGACCCAGTTACAAGTGCGGAAATCGTCATGAAGTGTTTATTTTAAAATTGTTTAGGTTAAAACTATACAATGGCTGCAAAACAGTCTATTAAAATTAAAACTGATCTGGAAAGGCAGTTGTATGACTGTTACATTCAGGAGAAAACGGACAGAGAAAACCTGCAACAAATGGTACGTCAACTGAACGGTCACATACAAAGCCTGCAGGAACAGGTACAAGATCTTCAAGGGCAACTAAAATGCTTAAAGACACAGGAGAAAGAAGAACCCTCAGGTAAACAGGTCAGTGAGACCATACCACCTACTCAGCCTACGAGAAGTGATGTTGAGTACTGCACGGACGAGGATGAACTCGCCAAAGAGACTGGGTGGATTAGGGCGAAAAACAGGAAAAAAAGGAAGTTGAACACGTCCCTTACTCCTCCACCACTACAACAAGACAGAACTAGCGCACTGCAGCAGCAAGACTACAACAACAAAGAGAAGAAAATTACTAAAAAAATCTAGCACCGCCTCCAATCGTAGTGGACGGTGTTAAGAATTATCAAACATTCTATGACTTATTGACTGAATCTCAGCCAGTAGAAACATTTACCGCCAAAATGTTAAGCGGTAATAGTGTTAAAATAAATGCCAAAACTGAAGAGTCTTACAGAGTGATTGCTCGTCGCTTAACAGAAAATAACTGTTTATGGCACTCATATGAGGATAAGCAGTCCAGGCCAATAAGAGTAGTGGCAAAAAAATTGCATTCTTCCTGCCTACCGGATCGGATTAAAGATGATTTAACGTCGCAAGGATTCCAGATAGAAAATGCAATTAACAAACTTAGCTGGAGAACAAAAGAACCGCTGAACATGTTTATACTGTCGTTTAAGAATGACGAAGATGTAAGTAAAATATACGGCATTAAACATATATTAGGGTGTAAAGTTGAAATAAACCCGCTGAAAACGTCTAAAATAATACCGCAGTGTAAGAGATGCCAGGCTTATGGTCATACCCAAAAGTATTGCTCAAAAGAGCCGAGGTGTGTTAAATGTACCGGCAAACACCTTACAGCTGATTGCAACAAACCCGCGCAAGAAAAACCGAAGTGTGTCCACTGTGGCTTATCTCACCCAGCCAACTATAGAGGGTGTTTAGTTGCCAAGGAGATGCAAATGATTAAAAACAAAAAATCTAAAAACAATCCACCTAACAACCCTGCCATTAAGCAAATTGTTAAAAACGCCGACAAACAGACAGCAAAACAAAGTGCACAGTTTGCATCGTCATCCGCAATAACTGCACATACGAGTACATCTAAAAGTGTCTCATATGCACAAGCGGTAAAACCAAGTCCAAAACCATCAAGTCTTGAGGACAAGCTCAACCAGATATTGAAGTGCATATCCTCATTTGACAAGAGACTAGAGAAATTAGAATCAAGCGCATTACAAATCCAACATGAATAACACATTTAAAATAATGGCTTGGAATTCCAACAGACTGCTGCAACATCAACATGAGTTGCAAGTAGTCTTAGACACAGAAAATATTGATGTGTGTTTGATCTCTGAAACGCACTTCATTAAACAGTCTTTTGTAAATTTTAGAGGCTATAAGGTTTATCACTCGCTGCACCCTAACAACACGGCACGAGGAGGTAGTGCAGTCATTATTAGAGAAAATATCAGTCATTACGAACAGTGTAAATACGAGGAGCCAGACACGCAAGCTGTGGCGATATCAGTTAAAACAAATAAATTTAATTTGACAGTAGCGGCTGTATACTGTCCCCCGAGGCACACGATAAACAAAGAACAATATGTAAACTTCTTCAGACTCCTTGGACAGAGATTTATATTAGGCGGTGACTTTAATGCTAAGAACACTCATTGGGGATCAAAATTAACTTCAACTAAGGGAAGACAGCTTCTCAGTGCAGTGAAAGACATGCGCTGTGAGGTCATAAGTACTGGAAAACCTACATACTGGCCGACTGACCGCCAGAAACTACCAGACCTCATCGACTTTTTCATTGTCAAAAATATTTCTATCAATTATCTGAGGGTGGAAGAGGGGTACCACATGAACTCCGATCACTCTCCGATATTATTACAATTAAGTGACAAAATATTACTGAGAGAAAATTACTTGACATTAGTTAACAAGTTTACAGATTGGAAAAGTTTTAGCATAGACCTAGAAAATATTATTGACCTTAAAACTTCATTAAAAAGAAAAGATCAGCTTGATTCTGAAGTTAACAGGTTTAACAACAATATTCAACAATGTGCATGGAACAACACACCACAGCTTATGAAAAAATTTAAAGGAAATACCTACCCAAAGGAAATAATAGACCTATTACATGAAAAAAGGACTCAAAGAAAAAGGTGGCAGCGAACTAGATTCCCGCAAGATAAAACTCTATTGAATAACCTTACGAAAAGACTGAAGAGAGAAATACGAACTTTTCAAGATGAGGCTTTTAATAATAACCTACGTCAGTTAAGCAGCGACCATACAACGCAATACTCTCTTTGGAAAGCGACAAAGTTACTCAAAAAGCCAATTACACCAATCCCCCCTATCAGAGATCATAACGGAAAGTGGGCCATAAGCAATGAGCAAAAAGCTCTAAGATTTGCACATCACCTCGAAGAAACCTTTCAGCCAAACGACGGGTCTGTAGATAACTTGCAGTTTGCCAATATTCTGCAAGACCAAAGAATTAAGCTTGTGACCCCGAAAGAAGTTGCAAAGGAAATTCAAATTACTAACCTCAAAAAATCCCCAGGGTATGACCTTATTACGGGAGAAATCCTAAAACACCTTCCACGTAAAGCCATCGTTAAGCTTACTCGGCTCATCAATGCTGCATTCGTGCTAAAGCATGTTCCTGAGCCATGGAAAGTTGCTGAAGTGATTATGATTGCAAAGCCCGGTAAACCGCCTACCGAAGTTTCATCATACAGGCCCATTTCCCTGTTGCCTATATTATCGAAACTGTTTGAAAAATTGTTTTTAAAACGCCTAAAACCTATAATAAACGAAAGAAACCTAATTCCTGACCATCAGTTTGGTTTCAGAGAGAAACACTCAACAATAGACCAAGTACATAGAATCACAAACATCATTGAGAGAACGCTTGAAGAGAAAAAAGTCTGCTCCACCGTATTTTTAGATGTGGCACAAGCTTTTGATAGAGTTTGGCATAAGGGTTTGATATACAAGTTACGACTAATATTGCCCAATGATTTTGCCGATATCTTGCAAGCATACATTACAGATAGAATGTTTCGAGTAAGGCACGAGGATGCCTTTTCTGATCTAAGAATTATTAAAGCTGGCGTGCCTCAAGGTAGTGTGCTGGGTCCAGTCCTATACCTGTTGTACACGTATGATATGCCAGAGCTGGAAAATAATACCATCGCAACCTTCGCGGACGACACTGCCATTATGGCTACAGGGTCATGCCTTACGGAAGCAATCAAAAAGGTACAAATCGCTGTAAATGAAATTCATGACTGGGCACAAAAATGGAGAATCAGATTGAATGAATCGAAGTCACTACACATTGATTTCACCAACAGGAATTGTGATTACCAACCAATCTTCATAAATGGCCAACAAGTGCCATACGCAAATACAGCCAAATACCTTGGCATAACGCTTGACGCAAAACTGCGCTGGAAAGCGCACGTCAAAAAGAAAAGACAGGAACTAGACATGCGTTTTAAAAATATGTATTGGTTGATTGGACGGGGTTCCTGCCTATCGATACATAACAAAATTTTAGTATATAAGCATATTCTTATGCCAATATGGACATATGGTATCCAACTGTGGGGCTGTACTAAGCCGACCAATATCAAAATTATACAAACATTCCAGAATAAAGTACTCAGGAGTATTGTAAATGCGCCCTGGTATATAAGAAATGACGACCTCCATCGTGACCTAAAAATGGAACCCGTCACCAATATAATCAAAAAATTAGCTGAGGCCCATGAACACCGACTCCATCGACATGTGAACATCGAGGCAATTCAGCTGTTAGACCAAGCAAATATAGTGCGAAGACTAAAACGAACTAAACCTTTTGAGTTAGTGTAGTGTAAAGTGTAGAAATAATAGTGACACTGACACACATAATAACACATGAACAAAGTGTTTATATCATTAATTATCAGACTCTAAGAAAGTGGAACGGACTTGAGTAATGTTCAATCAGCACTTTTCTAAGTTTTAAAATAATTATCACGTAACAAATTAAGTTAGATTAAAATTGCTTATTAGTCGTATAGGCTAGATTGTAATCAATTATTAAGAACCTGGTTCTTTTTAATAAAGTATAAAAAAAAAAAAAAAATTAAAATGATCACTAAAATATATTTTAATTTTTTATGAGCACTAGTTAAACACTAAATAATCAAAAAAAGTACTGTTTTTATACTAAAGGATTTATATTTTAAAATTCTAATTGTCTAATTATAATCATACGCCATGATTATTAGTATGAGTATTTGAATTCAAAATTGCACCTAAAATCACAGTCGATATTTTTTTAGGAAATGTTGTTTATTTTTTCAAAGTATTTTTTTAAGGTAAATTTAATCATGGTCTGGCAGTTTGAGTAATTTATGCGGACTACCCAAATATCCTGTCTTTTGTATTGTTCGTCGAATCATTGAGCTCCTTAGTTCTGAGTTGAGCTGCATAATGATTGGCTAATGTGTGCACTGACTGGACAGGTCCACTTAAATCTGTGTGGATCTGTCCTCAAAAGACCATTTCAGGCACCAGTCTACAAGATCCTCATATGATCTGACCAAGATTATTTTCGGATTGTTATATACACTTTGACATTGATGGACAATTTATGTATACTATGACATGAAAATTTACTTTGTGAAGTATTATAATATTTAAATTATTGTGAATAACAAATAATAAAAAAGTTTATTTAAATAAAAAGGGACACATTTATCATCAATTAAAAAGAGCAAAGTTGCTAATTTGCCTGAACTAGGTTGAACCTGTGTTTCAGGCTAGAGAATGTAAAGATAATGTGAATATGTTGTTTATTTTTTCAAAGTAATAAATAAGTTAAATTTAATCAGGGTCTGGCAGTTTGAGTAATTTATGCGGCCTACCCAAATGTCTTTTCTTAGGTAATGTTCGTCGAATCGTTGAGCTCCTTAAGTTCTGTGTTGAGCTGCATGACTACTAATAAATGCGTGCACTGACTGGACAGGTCCACTCATTCTGTGTGGTTATTTCCTCTAAAGACCGTTTCAGACACCAATCTACGGTCTTCACATGATCTGACCAAGATTATGTCTGGACTTTAAAAGAGACTGTGACCTCTGAGTTTGTTTCGGCCTTTCTACTCAGAGTAGTCAGATAGGAAACGCCGATCTCATCTAGGTTTTAAAATATGATTGACGTCTAAAAGTGTAACCTACTTACAGAAATAAAATAATTGATAATTTATGATTCACATTAAAATAGAAACTTACGTTTTTGGTTTCCCAGTAATCAAAAATGTTTGTTAGTAGAATGAAGTAACGGTTTTATTTTAAAAGTATCTATTTCGTCTATATATTTATTAAAGTAAAACTATTGTTTTCTCTGACCAAGCGGACTGATAAATCATCATCATCCTTTTCTAAATATTTGTTGTTTATGAAATCTTTCCTAATTGTGCTTTTTTGTTCCCGGACCTGGGTGCCACTGCCAATTCACTAGAGCTTTCTTTTTGTAGCTCTTATTGAGCTACAAAACGTATTATTAGTATTATTCCAGACCAGCCACAGAAGTATTGCAAAAAATGTTTTTATGTATGACAGACTGGCCAGTTATAGTCATATCAAAATTTCCCTCCACATTGTTTGCGAGTTAATTTAAAATATCTTGTTTAATAAAAAAAAATGGATCTGCGCCGGTAACATTTTCGCGCTATGATTTTTTACGATTTCAAGTGTTGCCTGAAACAGGAAGAATCGTACGATATACTTCAAATGATATTCATGGATGAAGGCCCTTCTAAGGCAACCGTGTATCGTTGGTATAACGAATTCAAGCGGCTAACTTTGGGGGATGAAGAAAGAAGTGGTCGCCTTTTTACGGCTGTTACGGAACAAAACGTGCTAGCAGTAAAAATTTTAATTCAAGACAATAGGCAAGTAACGTATCAAGAGATTCAGCACATACGGCAGGTTCGATCGGGAAGCCTTCACGAAATACAACATGTGCGTCTTCGCGTGAGGAGGATAGTTTCACGCTGGTTGCCGCACAACCACACCGATGCTCAGAAGCAGGCCCGGGCGGAATGGTGCCGTGATATGATAAACAAATTTGCAGCAGGCTCGTCTCGGCGTGTTTACGAAATTATTGCAGGTCTGCGGTTTGGGTGTAGCGTCAAAGTGAAGCGATCTAGAAGCGCGGGGTAACATTTTGTTATTTTTTTTTAATTTGACTGGCAACTTGGTGTCAACTCCTTTACGGAACCAAAGAAGCATCAACGCTGAATGCTTGGCAGAAGTTTCCTCTGTTGTGCGCAACAAGCGACCAAACAGAGCTCCGCGGGCTACTGCTCCACCATGAAACACGCCTTCGCACACCGCACTCAAAACGAGGGACTTGCTGGACAGCACGCTAGTCAAACTCCTAGGTCACCCTCCTTACAGTCCTGACCTAGCACCGTAGGACTTCGTTTTATTTCCGAAAATAAAACATCCGCTCAAAGGGATATACAATTTTCATCTCCGGAAGATGCGGTGTCAGCGTTCGAATAGGCTGTAAACGAGGTGTCTACTTCGGACTGCAAAAAGTGGTTCGAAAACTGGTTCAGACGCATGAAACTTTGTAAAGAGGCTAGTGTAGAAAGTACTTTGAAAATATTAAAAAAAAAACTTAAAGAACCCCATAGTCCCACGTATTTGTAAGTTTTGTTTGTTTTCAGTAAGTTTTGGTAAACTGTTGTGAAGTCGAATCAAGTTATTTTATGTATTAATTCGCTGAACTGTGGGAAGTGTGGAATTAACTCTGGAAACTAGAAATACAGCATTAACAAAACAGTAATTCTGAAACAGTACTTCCTCCCTTTCTGTCATATATTTAGCAACAAGGTGGCTCAGATTAAAGTTAATTTATTTTTCACAACAACCAATGCAAGTAAACATCACGTTTAATGTTTTATTGCACAATGTGCAAGTATATGTTAAATGATTTTATTTCTGTAAGTAGGTTTGTACAAACACCTACTACGTCAATACTATTTTAAAAGCTAGATGAGATCGGCGTTTCCTGTCTGACTACTCTGAGAAGAGAGGCCGAAACAAACTCAAAGGTCTCTTTCAAAGTCCAGACATAATCTTGGTCAGATCATGTAGATTGGTGTCTGAAATGGTATTTTGCGAAAAGAACCAAGCAGATCGAGTGGACCTGTCCAGTCAGTGCACGCATTTGTCAGTCATCATGCGGGTCAACTTAGAACTAAGGAGCTCAACGTTTCGACGAACATTACCAAAGAAAGTACATTTAGGTAGGCCGCCTGAGTTACTTAAACTGCCAGACTATGATTAAAACTAACAGAGAAAAAAAGACGTAAATGTATTTAAAAAAAACACATTGTATTCACATTCACAATAGTAATAATAACATTACAAAGTAAGCTTTCATATCATTGTATATAATATATGTTTAGTCATCAATGTCAATTTGTATATAATAAATAATCTCGGTCAGATCATTTGAGGACCATGTTGACTGGTGTCTGAAATGGTATTTTGATGAAAGTACCAAACAGATCGAGTGGACCTGTCCAGTCAGTGCACGCATTTGTCAATTATCGTGCAGCTCAACTCAGAACTAAAGGAGCGCAACGATTTGACTGTCAAAACAAAAGAAAGGACATTTGGGTAGGCCTCATGAAGTACTAAAACTGCCAGACCATCAGTAAAACTAACTGAAAAAAAAAACGATGACCCATACAGTCCTCACATTCGCAAAATTTAAATAATATAATACTTTAAACAGTAAATACTCATGTTATTGTTTATGTCAAAATATATAAAGGTATAGAAAAAAAAAACTGTATATTAGTTGATTCATTGTTTTCTTTGAAAACCTTGAGATATCGGTACACTTCGTTGTACTTCTTTCGACCCATAATAATATTTTTACTAAAGCAGTTGCATTAGGAAAAATATTATTAGTTGAAAATAACAGGCAATAGACGTATCGGCGTACGCGATGCTTGTGTGCCGTATGATTATGAAATGAAACACGCGGGAGCGCGTGACGTCTCGTATTCGTATCTTTCCGATCGTCGCAAGCGTAACAATAACGATAAATGCTAGTGGTTGCCGCTCCGCTTACAATACAAGAACCGAACGCATAGCACGCGGCGTCCGCTTCGGTTTGGCAACGTCGCATCAGATCTTGCTAGATTTTAGCGAAATAACGCTATTAGTAACGCTATTTTGATACCGTTAAATCCAATTACTTAACGTTATTTGTAACGTTAAGTATTTAACGTAACAGAACGAAATGTTTTGGTAATTATACCGGTATTTTTTTGGTAACGGTAACTGTCCCTGCTGCAGCCCGTCCCCAAAGTAAAATACCGTAGGACATGATACTATGAAAGTAACTAAAATAGACCAGCCTCGCGGTATCTACATCAGTAAATTGACGGATTTTTCTGACAGCGTAAGCTGCTGAACTTAGCCGTCCTGCTAGAGATGTTAAATGAGGACCCCATGCCTTGAGTCGAGCGTGATCCCCAAGAAAACCGTTTTATCGACGAATTCTAGCTTCTCTTGATTCAATACTATCTCACAATCACTACTCTTGACGTTTGGTAAAGAAAATCTTATAGACTTAGTTTTATTTCCATGTAGTACTAAATTATTAGCCGTGAACCAATTTTGGACCAGCAGTAGGGCGTTATTTACCTTCACGTCTATCTACCTTAAAAATCAAAGAAGTATCGTCAGCAAATAACACCATTTGTGGTTGATTTATTAATAAATGGAGTAGGTCATTAATATATACTAAAAAGAGGAAAGGACCCAATATCGAGCCTTGTGGAACACCCATTTTTACCTTTAAACCAAGTGAATTGACACCATTTATTTGAACTTGCTGTTGTCTATCATTTAAATAAGATTTTATTAAACTAAGCGCAAGTTTTCCAAGTCCGTAATGCTCAAGTTTCAAAAGCAGGGTTTCGTGATCGACGCAATCAAATGCCTTGGAGAGGTCACAAAAGATTCCTATGGCGTCTTGAGCCTCTTCCCACGCGTTAAAAATATGTTTTAATAAGGTAACACCAGCGTCGGTCGTACAACGCCCTTTGGTGAAACCATACTGTTGCTCGTGAAGGATTTTATTAGTATTAAAATGATTGAGCATCTGACTAAGCATTATCTTTTCAAAATCCTTGCTGAAAACCGGCAACACGGACACAGGTCACGGATACTGTTTATCAAAAATGATTTGGTTGTTTTAGTTAATCTAAATTTGGGTATAACGATTTCATTTTTACTACGTGTATTTATATTATGGAAATCGCTTCTTATTTTAAAAAGTCCTAAGTATTTGCGAACATACAAAATACTTTCTAAGATATATAGAGAAGGCAGAGTTGTTCAACCTAATCCTAGGAAAATCAAATGTATCACCGAATTCCCAATACCAAAATGTCCAAAGGATGTGAAATCTTTTCTTGGACTCGTATCTTACTACAGACGTTTCATTCCAGATTTTTCCAAACTCGCAAAACCATTAACATCCCTTCTGAAAAAGGATACACCATTTAGTTCGAACAATGAACAACAACTCGCTTTTGAAAACTTACAAAGTAAATTAGTAACGTCACCAGTGCTAGCATATCCTGATTTTTCCAAACCATTCATTCTTACCTGCGACGCTTCCAATTTTGCTATTTCTGCTATATTATCACAAGGTCCGATAGGAAAAGACCGACCAATTGCTTACGCGTCCCGAACACTCAACAAGGCTGAATGCAACTAATACCGTTACCGAAAAGGAATGCCTAGCCATAATCTTCGGAACCAAAGCTTTTCGCCCCTATCTTTACGGAAATCGATTCACCATAGTCACAGACCACAAACCCTTACAATGGCTATTTAACTGTAAGGACCCTGGTTCTAGGTTAGTGCGCTGGCGACTCAAATTAGAGGAATTCGACTATGACATTGTATACAAGAAAGGAAAAATTAATACTAACGCCGACGCATTGTCTCGATTCCCAGTTAACCCTATTCAAGGTGAAAGTTCACCAACCTCTGACCCTTTACTACCAGATCCTGATACTGAATTCGATGACCCCTTCAAAGACCCTCTTATAATCCTACCATCTCCCATTCCATTCTCCTTCGAGAATACAGATCCATTATACTAAGAAATAAACACCGACTCTAATGTATTACAAAATCCTGCACCACAAGCCGAAACGACGCTATCCCCAGATCTCATAGATCTAGGACCAAACTTACCTTACCTTGACCTTAGTCCTGATAGTGCTGACCTCAACCTTGTCTTTGATTCGTTACAAATCCCTTCACCAAATCAGCAATCGAATTTAAATGACGATAAATATTCTCAATTCCTGAAATAAATTCCAAATAAAGAAAACATTTCTAATACAATCCTAAAAGAACACAACGAAAACCTACTAAAAACAAACTGCAAAATAATATTAATTCCTACATCTATGGATTTAGACGAGTCAAACCCCTACATCTCCGAAATTCTCCTAAACTCCGGCAACCAGCATGAAATTCACAATTCTGAAAAAGAATTATACCATTTTCTAAAAACCAAATACGAAAACAAGATTATTTACTTCATCTTCACGAAGGTTCATCACTTTGACGAATCATCTTACCCCGCTATCTATGACACTCTGAAACAAGTAAGAAACGAAATTCTGAAATCCGAACAAACAACAGACATTGCTATCTCCGACTTCAAAAGCCCATTTGACCATCACTCCTACACGAAAATTTACAATATCCTAACACACATTTTTAACAATACAAAAATCCAAATCCATGTTTACCTAAATAAAACAATATATCCTACTCTGAGCGAGAGGTCTAAAATCATGCGTGAGAACCATGACATTCCTACAGCCGGACACTTAGGGTCGACACGAATGTACAACAGAATCCGGGAACAATTCTATTGGAAGGCACTGCGGAGTGACATAGAAGACTATGTTAAGAAATGTAAACTGTGCCAGGAGAATAAAGCACTAAGATAACTAAACAAGGCTCAAATGGAAATCACTACCACATCCACAGCTCCGTTTCAAAGAGGGGCATTAGATATAGTAGGACCCTTACCCGAATCCGGCTCCGCCAAACTAAAATATATCCTTACCTTACAAGATGATTTAACTAAATATTCTGTCGCTTATCCTATACGTAGTACAACCGCCGAAGAATCTAGTGATTGTCTTATTCACTTCATATCCCTATTCGGAATTCCTAAATCTATACTAACTGATCAAAGTACTAACTTTACGTCTGACCTATTTAAAACTACTTGCCAATTTATTAAAATAAAACAATTATGGTCATCACCTTATCACCCTCAAACACAAGGAGCTTTAGAGCGCAGTCATTCAACTCTTAAGGAATATTTAAAATCTTTCGTAAACGAAAACCAAGATAACGGGCCTACTTACGTATATACAGCTATGCTCACCTATAACACAACAGAACATTCAACTACAAAGTTTACTCCTTACGAGTTAATATTCGGTCACAAACCCTTTATTCCTAATTCTATCTATGAAAAAGAACCTAGTACTACATATTCAGACTACATCAAAATGTTACAACATAAGTTTAAATACACCAGAGAAAAAGCTCTGGAAAACATAATAAAATCCAAGGAATCTTCTAAATCCTATTACAAAATGGACTCGACGCTCGACTCTCGCCGCGGACGGACGTGTTTATGCGCTCTCCCGTTCCAGTGTTGTGTTGCGTGTTTTCTACTCGTCGCTACCACGTGACGTCATCGTAGTCGCCCCGACTACTCCGATTTAAAATCAAATCAAGAAATTGATTTGATTTTAATCAATAAAAAAGTGCCTTTGTCAAGGCAATCTCTTTTCTTTATCAGTCATTCGTGAGTAGCTTCACTAGGCCCCTTCTGGATAAAACCACAGTTTCGTGGTCCTCGGTTGAAACCTTACGGTGCCAACAAAGCCGAGTGGGGTGTTGTCCCAACACACCCGCCGAACCCCTTCAGGGCGAGGCAGTCAATTGGACGGGTCCCAGAGTTAACCGGCCTTGGGGGATCTCCCAGTCGGCTCTGGTGTACAGTTTTCCTTCCACAGCTACTCACCTAGTGTCTTTAGGGTGTGTCTACACCCTTCGCGCTAGACTGGTCAGGGCCCCGTTCGCACAATAAGACTGGCGACGGGTTACAAGCTTAGGGCTCACCAATAGGTACTCACCTCTCTGTCTACACCCGACAGAGAAGGTCACACATCCCCGGGCCCATCCACCCGGGGAGATAGGTTGTCAGGTGTAGGAAATAGGCACATATGAGTCATTTTCTCATTTAATAGTTTTTCCCGCTACCATGACGGACACTAGCATCCTGCTAGCATTCGTCAGGAATGTCCTCCTAAAGGACCCCGACATCCTCGCCAAATATGGCAAGGAAACTGTTGGCCTACGCCAATGCTCCACCCCCACTCCGTCCCAGGGCGCACTCGCGAACTTCAGCGACGCCCTCGAAAGCCCGATGTCGCCACCTGCTGCCGAACAAGGCATTCCAGCTATTGTTCAGGCAGACAATGTTCCGGCCGCTATGTCGGCCTCCATTGTCTCGCCCGCCATCGCACCGGCAGTAATTACGCCGGCTTCTATTGTCGCGCCCGCCTTTGTCCCGGCCGCCATTGTTCCGGTCACCATTGTCTCGGGGACAACAAACATGACGCAGCTGCGCACCGCAGAAACTAACTCGACTCGCCCGGAGAGCATGTACACGTCGGTCCCACTCTCCGAGGATGAAGCCCGCACCTCCTCCTCCAGCGATGAAGACTTCCAAGTCGTCGTTAAAAGAGGCAAGAGGAAGGCTAAATCCTCCGCCCCCGCTGGCCCGGTCACCAAGGCCCAGAAACAAGAGACGAATACCTTATCGTCCACTTCTACTTCCGCCCCTAGTCCGCGGGGCAACCGCCCGGTCAGCCCTACGGCTTGCCCACCCGCTCCTACCGCGAGGAAACAAAAGCCCCCTCCCCCGATCTACATTCAAGATAAGTCCAAATGGACCGAAACCTCCAAAATGTGTGGTGATCGAAAGATCAACTACACAAATGCCCGATCCACCCGTCAGGGGATCAAAGTTTCCATCCCCACGTCTTCGGACTTTAGGGATCTCTCCCGCGCCCTGCGTGAAAGGAACTACTCCTTTCATACTTACTCCCTTCCGGAGGAAACCCCTACTCGCGTCGTAATAAGGCGCGTTCCTCACCGCCGAGGAGATTAAGAGCGACCTCATCGCTAAAGGAATCCCAGTGTCCGCCGTCCATCGCTTGCATAAAGCGAGGCAGGGCCTTGTCTACGACATGTTCCTAGTCATCTGTGAGCCCACTGAAGGGCACCACCCGATATTTAAAGTGAAATCAGTATGTTCACTCTCGGGCATTTCCATTGAGAAGCCCTACCGAGCCAACTTGATTGGCCAGTGCCATCGCTGCCAACTGTACAGTCACTCGCAGTCAAACTGCTATGCGACCCCTAGATGCGTCAAGTGTCTAGGTGAGCATGGCACCGTCGACTGTACCCGCCCTAAAGATAGGGAACTATGTTCAGAGCCTCCCAGCTGCGTACTCTGCGGCCAATCGGGACACCCGGCAAATTTTTGGGGCTGTCTGAAAGCCCCGAAGTCCTCCTCTCCCAAACTCGCAAAACGCGCGAGCGACCGCCAGCACAGGGAAAGCCCCTGGGGTAAGCCTCCTTCCGCGCTGATGCCGGAATGGCTTAGCCCGCAGAGGCCGTCTCCTTATTTATTTTTTTGTTCCCGGGGTGGAAAATCCTCATGGATGTCCTCCGCCCTGGGGCGGACGGAGGGGTCTGTCAGACTCTTACTGACTAAAAACCACCCCGGTGTTCCATCTCACACCTACGCCGGGGTCGCGGGAACACATTATTCTTCCACAACCCCGGCTGGTGCCCGTTTGCGCGGGCCCCGTCTCGGGCGGGGGGAGTGAGGTGTACTCCCCCCGCAACGTCTGTGGTCGGCGCGCGAGGTACACTACGCGCGCCGCCTTCTCGGGTCCTGATGTTGGGGGGCGACGGATGTCCCCGAATCCGTCGCCCCTGGACCCTTTAGGGGGGCTGGAAGAGGGCGTTGTCCGCCCTCCGCCTGCGCCCGGTGCGCCTGCTGCGGATCGGGAGAGTGGACGAGATCTCTCTCTCCCTTTCCGCAGCCTCCTTCTGCGAGATGACTGTTTCGCAGAAGGAAACCACCGCGTCCCAGGACTCGGCGCTGCCGACCATCGAACTCACTACGGTCAGCAGCGACAAGTCACTGCCTACTTCTGAGATGAGGGCACGGCGCGGCTCCTCCCAAGCGGCACACTCTGCCAGCGTATGCCACGCCGTGTCCTCCCGGCAGTCGACGCAGTGGTGACACCGAGCGTCCGGCTCCCTGTTTATGCGACACAGGTACTTCCCGAAGCAGCCATGCCCCGAGAGCACCTGCGTCGCCCGAAACGACAGGGAGCCGTGCCTCCTCCCGAGCCAGCGGTCGAGCACTGGCCGGTCCGCCTCGATGGTGACGAGGCCGGCGGTAGGGCGTGCAAGGCTCTCCCGCCATTCCGCCACCAGGACCTCGCGAAGCTGCGACCGACGCTGCTCCATATGGCGCTGCATCGGCCGCTCGCCCCGCGCCCTCGCTTCCTCGCGCCACCGATAAAGTGACGCGAGCACCTTCGAGTCTAGGTCCCATGGCGGGGATCCGGCCAGTGCACAAGCCGCCTCGTAGGAGATCGTGCGATACCCCCTAATGACTCTGACGGCCATTGCTCTCTGCGGCTTTCGCAGCACAGAGATGCTGGCGGCCGTCAGGTCAGCCACCCAGATCGGCGCTCCGTAGAGCGCCATGGATCGCACGATCCCCATATAGAGCCGCCTACAGGCGGCACTCGGGCCCCCCAGATTGGGAAGCAGCGTTGCCAGCGCCCCGGCCGCGCCCAACAACTTGGGCGCCAGCCGCCGGAAGTGGGGTCCGAAGTCCCACCGGCTGTCGAGCACCCATCCCAGATATTTCATGGTGGGCTCGACAGCGATCCGGACCCCCCCGACCACAATGTGTGATCCGGCCGGCGGCGCCCGCCGGGGGCCATGAAACACCATGGCCTCCGACTTGTTGAGGGCCACCTCCAGGCCAAGGCGCCGTATGCGGCTCACCGTCAGTGAGACCGCCGCCGTCGCAGAGGCCGTCTCCCTTTTTTTTTTTTTTTTTTTTTGGTTTCGGGTTGGAAAATCCTCATGGATGTCCCCCGCCCCGGGGAGGGCGGAGGGGTCTGTCGGACTCTTACTGACTAAAAACCACCCCGGTGTTCCATCTCACACCTACGCCGGGGTCGCGGGAACACATTATTCTTCCACAACCCCGGCTGGTGCCCGCTTGCGCGGGCCCCGTCTCGGGCGGGGGGAGTGAGGTGTACTACCCCCGCAACGTCTGTGGTCGGCGCGCGAGGAACACTACGCGCGCCGCCTTCTCGGGTCCTGATGTTGGGGGGCGACGGATGTCCCCGAATCCGTCGCCCCTGGACCCATTTAGGGGGGCCGGAAGAGGGCGTTGTCCGCCCTCCTCCGACGCCCGGTGCGTCTGCTGCGGGCCGGGTCGAGAGTCGAGATTTCTCTCTCCCTTTCCGCAGCCTCCTTCTGCGAGATGACTGTTTCGCAGAAGGAAACAACCGCGTCCCAGGACTCGGCGATGCCGACTATCGAACTCACTACGGTCGGCAGCGACAAGTCACTGCCTACTTCTGAGATGAGGGCACGGCGCGGCTCCTCCCAAGCGGCATACTCTGCCAGCATATGCCACGCCGTGTCCTCCCGGCAGTCGACGCAGTGGTGACACCGAGCGTCCGGCTCCCTGTTTATGCGACACAGGTACTTCCCGAAGCAGCCATGCCCCGAGAGCACCTGCGTCGCCCGAAACGACAGGGAGCCGTGCCTCCTCCCGAGCCAGAGGTCGAGCTCTGGCCATACCGCCTCTATAGTGACGAGGCCGGCGGTAGGGCGTGAAAGCCTGTCCCGCCATTCCGCCACCAGGACCTCGTGAAGCTGCGACCGACGCTGCTCCATATGGCGCTGCATCGACCGCTCGCCCCGCGCCCTCGCTTCCTCGCGCCACCGATAAAGTGACGCGAGCACCTTCGCGTCTAGGTCCCATGGCGGGGATCCGGCCAGTGCACAAGCCGCCTCGTAGGAGATCGTGCGATACCCCCTAATGACTCTGACGGCCATTGCTCTCTGCGGCTTTCGCAGCACAGAGATGCTGGCGGCCGTCAGGTCAGCCGCCCAGATCGGCGCTCCGTAGAGCGCCATGGATCGCACGATCCCCATATAGAGCCGCCTACAGGCGGCACTCGGGCCCCCCAGATTGGGAAGCAGCGTTGCCAGCGCCCCGGCCGCGCCCAACAACTTGGGCGCCAGCCGCCGGAAGTGGGGTCCGAAGTCCCACCGGCTGTCGAGCACCCATCCCAGATATTTCATGGTGGGCTCGACAGCGATCCGGACCCCCCCGACCACAATCTGTGATCCGGCCGGCGGCGCCCGCCGGGGGCCATGAAACACCATGGCCTCCGACTTGTTGAGGGCCACCTCCAGGCCAAGGCGCCGTATGCGGCTCACCGTCAGTGAGACCGCCGCCGTCGCAGAGGCCGTCTCCCTGGGCTAACCTTAACCACCTAAAGGCTCCCGCAGCTTCGGTGCCATCAAAACCCGCGCAACCAGCGCAATCCGCGCAACTTCCAGCGCTGATGGCTTCCGCCATCCCAGCGCCTTTGGTAGCCCCCACGGCCCCTACGGCCTCTCCAGCGGCAACTCAGGGAACCCAGGGCCGAAACAGCGCCCAAATCATATTAAGTACATACGCGGCTCTCTTCACCACCGCCGCGGATAAAATGGCGGAAGAAATCGTTGCTGCAAACGGCAACGCAATTCGCCTCATGGAAATTTTCAGCGCGTATCCCGAGATCGCGCAAGTTCTACACTCACTCAAATATTAATTCTCAATGGATAATACGAGAGTAAATAGTAACAAACCCCGATCCCTTAAATTAGGCTTTTTCAACGCAAATGGCGAATCAGGTCAACGCGATGATATCCTATCAGGAAACCTTTTTAAAACCTCATCAGCGAAACCCGAATATTGCCAACTTTAAACTAGTTCGCAATGACAGGTCTCGATGTCACAAGGGTGGCACACTCATATACTTTAGGAAATCTTTGTATTGTATCCCTATAGACCCACCTCCTCTCTTCTCCCATCTGGAGACCTCTATCTGTCGGCTCGGCATGACCGGCCACCAACCGATCACCATCATCTCCGCGTATATCCCACCCGAAAATGGTCCGGAGGATCCCATCTCGCTCCAAAAGGACTTCACTGCCCTCTTCGGTATGAGTGACTCCGTCATCTTGGCGGGGGATCTTAATGCCAAGCACCCGGCGTGGAATAGTAGCACAACTTCAACCAGAGGTAGGTTAGTTTTCAAGTTAGGCGAATCCCTTAACTTTGACGTCATCGCTCCAATGAGCCCGACTCACATCCCAGGTAATCCAAATCACCTTCCCGATGTTCTCGATGTAGCGCTGCTCAAGAATGTGAACCTCCGTTTGCAATCGATAGAGACGTTCCACGAGCTTAACTCTGACCACCGCCCTGTAGTCATGCATCTTGCACCCTACTCGGGCCCGATCGACCCCAACCGCCCCCCTCAGACCCAGATGATAACCGACTGGAGGAAAGTAAGCGAAAGACTGAAATCCACCACGTCACCTCACCTTGACACCATCCCCGATCACTTAGTGTCAGTCGCCGACACGACGGCCGCAATCGACTCGTTTACAGAGCACGTACAATCCGTATTGACGGATTGTTCACGGGAAGTTCAGGTGATGGAAGACCATCGCTGGAAACTACCTACTGACGTCAGTGACCTGATAACTGACAAGAACGCGGCCATCCGTGCCTACGACTCCTTCCCTTGTGACGCGAACAAAGCCCACATGCGCCATTTACAGCGTGCTGTAAAGAAACGCATAGGGGAGGTTCGCTCTGAGGGCTGGAACAAGATGCTCAGCGAACTCGAGCCCACTCATCAAGCCTTCTGGCAATTACAGAGTAAATTGCGTTCCTCAGAATAGGTCTCTATGCCTCCTCTCATCCGCCACGACAATAGTGTCGCTTTCGACAGTCCCGATAAGGCTGAATGTCTTGCTGACAGCCTAGAGTCCCAATGTTCTCCCAGCTTCCAACCAGTAGACCAAGCTCACCTGAATAAGGTCGACGCTGAAGTCGAACGGAGAGCCTCCCTCCCTCCCGTCGTAGACCCTGATGATCCTCTGCCTCCCGTCACTCCAGACGAAGTGCACAACATCATTAAAGGGCTACACGCTCGTAAGGCCCCCGTTTCGGATGGTATTACCAATAAGGTATACAAACTCCTCCCTGCCCTGCTAATAATGCTTATGACCGCCATCTTCAATGGCGCCTTGAGCAACAACATTTTCCCACAAGCATGGAAAGAAGCCACCGTCATCGGTATCCCAAAGCCAGGCAAGCCAAAGTCTGAGCCCTCCAGCTACCGCCCGATTAGCTTACTCAATGTTCTCGGCAAAATCTACGAGAGGCTTTATAAGCGTCTCAAAGACCACGCCGAAGCAAAGAGCCTCATACCCAACGAGCAGTTCGGTTTCCGAAGCAAACACTCGGGCACCCAACAGGTCCACCGCATCGTAGAGCACTTATGCGCTGGTCTGCAGCGTAACGCGACGACGGGTGTGCTATTCTTCGATATAGCGAAAGCCTTCGACAAAGTCTGGCACAACGGCTTGATATACAAGCTCTACCAACTAGGAGTTCCAGATCGTCTCGTGCTCATCTTACGAGACTTTTTGTCGAATCGCAACTTTCGCTATCGTATCGAGGGAGCACTCTCATCCCCTCATCCTATGCGCGCCGGTGTCCCTCAGGGTTCCGTACTATCTCCTCTCGCCTTCACGCTGTTCACTAGCGATATCCCAAAAAGTAAAAAGGCTCAGTTGGCTCTCTTCGCCGACGACACTGCCGTTTACTATACCGGTCACTGTCCCAACGCTATAGCTCGTACTCTCCAAACCTCCGCAAACGTTTTAGGCGCTTGGTTCCGGAAATGGAGAATTAAGGTCAACCCCGATAAGAGTCAGGCAGTTCTCTTCTCGAGACGTCGTCGATTCCCGCCCCCACTTCCCAGCCCGATCACTATGTACGGTAAGCCGATCCCCTGGGAGAAGCAAGCCAGATACCTAGGCGTGATCCTCGATGAAAACCTTACCTTTAAGGCTCATATTAAGGCGGTTCGCGCGCGCGCCTCCTTCGCTCTTAGCAGGCTCCACTTCGTACTGATAGCCCGTAGTAAACTGTCCCTTAAATGCAAGCTCCGCATTTACACCGCAGTCATCCGTCCCATCATGACCTACGCCTGCGTTGTATTTGCGCACGCTCACCCACATCATCTCCATAAGATGCAGACCCTCCAAAACCGTTTCCTCAGAAGGGTTACGGGTGCCCCTTACTATGTCCGAAACATAGATCTTCACGTCGAACTTAAAATGCCAACCATAAAACAGTTCATGAAACGCTTATCTAAGCGTTTCTTCGACTGCGACATCAAACATTCTAACCCCCTGATTACAGCGGCCGCCCGCTACACTCCTTGTCGCATTAGTAGTATTCGCCGACCAAGGCATACTTTAATCGCCCCCGACGACGCCACTACCCTCCTCCAGGAGAGTAGTAAGGCCACCAGCACGCTACTTAAGCCCAAAACCCGATCGACTTCCTACCGTCCTCGCCGCCGAGGCCCGCCGCGACGCCCAAATCCACGCCCCTCCCGACCCTTGCTCGAGCCAGCCCGCGACGCTGAGCCTGTAGCTTTAAATTCGTCCCTAAATAATATCAATCCTGATCCAGCTAGTCATTTGCTGCCCTCTTCCAGCGACGCCCTAAGCCGAGGTTCGGACCCCACAGGGGGTGCCCTTAGCGTTGTCACTTAGTTTTAGTTAGTATATAAGTTTAAGTCCTGGCTGGAGGCCTTAGTTTATTAGGGAATCCACAGGCAAGTCCACTTAAGCAGACGACAACCTCATAGGTTGACCTGCGAGATGCCAAACAAACAAAATAAATCCTATTATGATTCTCACACTAAACCACAAACTATTACACTAAACCACAAATTACAAGGCTGGTGATTACGTCTACCTCAAAGCCCACCTGGGGCTCAGAAAAGCACTATCGCCTATCTGGAAAGGACCATACAAAATCATAAAAGTTCACGAAAATAATACAGCCACACTTCTTATCAACAGACGTCATGTGGCTCACCATTTCGATCAAATGAAACCCGCAGTAGCTGGAGACCCTGTATCATTCTTAGAAATCGATTAGGAAATATTAGAAATAATTCATTATTAATACTATGTAAATATTAGCTGATAAGTTATAATATTATAACTTAACTGATCCTATTCATTCTATTTCAGCGCCTCGGTCAATGCGCATCAAGATTTTATCAAGCCATTACCTTCTAGTTCCGGCATATACTTTGATGGCCTAGGAAAACTCAAAGCAATTAACGGAAAGTTAAATGTTATCAGTCATGTAAACATTTCCCACATAAACCCTCATCTTACCAATCTCAAGGATATCTTGGGCATAGTTAAGAATACATGTCAAAAATCAAGCAACCTTCAATGTGAAAACATACTGTCCCCACTCACAGTCCGATACAACGATATTAAAAGCGAATTCAATTCTATCTCACATTTATTGTCAAAACGTAGTAAACGTTCACCATGGATCGGCGGAATAGGTACCGTATTCAAACATATTTTAGGCACCCTAGATGAAGATGACGCATTAAAATACGATTCCGCGATTGAATCCACTCAAAACCACGAGAAAAAGCTCGCGGAACTAATGAAAGAAAACATTTTAATTACTTCCTCTAATCTAGAATCCCACAAACAAATGATTGATGAAACTAAAAGATAACGAATATTCACTAAAATATACCTTAAGTCTTATTATTCTACAATTAAATAATATCACGGAAACTTCTAAAATTCTGATACCTGAAACAAAATTTCATTCCGTGCTCGATAACCTCGAAAGCTCTCTGCTAACATTGTCGTTTCAGCTCGAAGACATAACAAATGCTATTATATTAAGCAGTCAAAACATCCTGCATCCGTGCATAATAAGTCCGGCGCAATTATACAATGAACTCATTGAGAATGACCGGTACCTACCTAGAGATACTGGAATTCCTATAAATCTAAGTCTAGATAATATTCATTTAATATTAAGGATATCCGGAGATGTGTGTTACTATTATAAGAACAAACTTGTATTCGTTTTACAAATTCTGTTAGTTAATAATGATGAATTTAACTTGTATCATAATTTAGCATTACCGACCCCTCACAGGTCAGATAATCTAAATACTTTTAGTATAAATCTACCCTCTAGTTCGTATATTGCTATTTCTAAAGATAAGCTAAACTTCTGTAATTTAGATAACCTGGATAAGTGTAAAACCATAAGCTCTGAGTTATTTATGTGTGAGATACCTACGGTATTGTTGACAAGCGGCAACCCAACGTGTGAAAGTGCACTATTAACGAAAACAATTAGTGCCATGCCCACGCAATGTGAAACTAAAACAATTATCAGCGAAATTGACATTTGGAAACCACTTGTGAATAACCGGTGGATTTTCGTGCAATCTCATTCAAATAAAGTGTCAATGGATTGTGATAACTCCGAATTACGCGGGATTATAGTGTCCGGAACCGGTATATTACGAATACCAAATCAGTGTACCGTTTACACAAAAAGTGCGAGACTTATATCATCTAAGGATGAAATAAATATAGACATTCCTATTCCTAGTTTAGACTTTAGCATTATCAACGATTCATGTTGTAAAATAGATACTAAGACTACTAGTTTAAAATAACAATATATCCCCTATTTTACTACGAAACATAGATTTGGATGATTTAACTATAAATAAAAAGAATGATAAGATATTTTCCGATTTAAATCAAATAATCCATGAAGAACCTATTCTAGTAAAATACGGGACACATTACTCTATTTTAACTGTGTGTATTTTAATAATAGTTATGTCTTTTGTAGTATTTAAGTTTTACAAGATTATTTCTAAACATAGATCTAAGTTCTATATTTCTTGTATTAAACCGACGACCCATACCGATAATGAAGTCAATAATTGTGATATAGACACTGAACCTGATAATAATTCGATTCCATTGCCTAGATTACGGGAAATTGTATAACTTTCTGAATTTCGGCTTTTATCCCCGAATTTCAGTCTTTTTGGGGGGGCTGTTATCCCTTGCTCATGATAGTAGAATGGCTGACTGCCATCCAGACTTGCCTAGTCAGAATTTAGTGACTTAGAAGCTACATTCATTTGGTTCATGGCCAGTTCGCTCTGATACTCGGTACGGGTCGGAAGTCCCAAATTACTCTGTTTCCATGTCATCTACTAATTCCTATGACAAGTACCTTTCCTTAATAAACTCTGTTTCCAGTTTAATTATAATTTTATTTTTTTTAAACAAGTTTCCGAACTCCCTTATAATAGTACATACGCAGTTTGTTAGAAAAACAATTGAGAGTCAGAAAGATCAATTGGATTAATAGCACAACGCATCAATAAACGACTTGTTGTTTTTTTTATCTATAATTTTGGAATTTTCTTTGAAATTACTATTTCAAATAAAACTTCAAACAAAACTTAAAACTGAAACTAATTCAATAGATTAATTTACTTTTTTACACGACTAAAGCTAAATCAATAGTCAATCGTTAGTTGAAACTAATTGCGAAGTTTTAGTTTTTAATCATCAATCAAACCAAAGGAGAATGCCAAAGTTTCCCACAAGACTCGGCCAGAACCGACAAAGATGAACTATATGTCAGAAAAAGGAAAATAATTATAGAATTACATGGTATAATTAGTTTTCTATTAGAAGAACACCAAACAAAGTAAAAGATCTGTAAAGTTGACCACTTAATACTTCTGATTTTAGCAATGAATAATACAGGTTCGGGTACCGTTTTAAAAGCCAAATACGACTACGTATTTAGTAGGAAATCGGAGTCCTGAAACACAGCAATAAACAATACAAAACTCAAAAAAACACGGAAACACTTCGTCGCAGGTGATATCACGCGGGAGAAGTAAATATAACTTTTTGACAGTGACAGATTCAAGTTAAAGTTTGACATCTGGTGTTGCCAGCATTATAGGAATAAACTATGCGAAACGGTATCGATAATCGAATAGAATCTTTTTTAATTATTACTTTATTGTAAAATATATCTTTAAAAATGTAACTAAATGCTATTTATTGATATAATAATCTGTTTATTGACATAAGTAAGTAATTAATTCACTTACATAGTCCTATATTGATATTTTCGCAATCGATTTGCAAGAGCAGTTTCGTATCGATATAAATATTTTGGTATTGGCAACATTTCTAATTGAAATGGTAGATAATGAAATGTGTTGATATATTGAATAACTATTTAAAATGAGTTTTCAACGGTGGGCTTCTACAGATTTTATTTATATTGTATAATTCTTACTGTTTTTTATTATCAATTATCATTATTATAGAAAGTCTGTCGGACGCTACCCATGTTTCGAGCCTAATCTTGGCATTGTCCTTTATGCCGTAATTTACCCCGTCTATTAATACGTAAAGAATACTATATTTGAAGAAGTTTAGTAAACGTAGTGGCCCTACTTATTTCGCATACCAAATATCTTAGTGAACTCCCGCGGGAACAGCCGAGGAGACATCTTCCCAGTAAGAGAACTTACCGCAATTTGCTCTAAAAGATGGCATGCAAAGAGCTTCAAGTGACAGCTCGTAAAAATGTGTAATAACGCTTTAAAGAACGTGTTATAATTATTTAAGATCATGTGGGGGTTTTAAATAGTCCGCGAATAATGTCGTGGTCTTATGCACAAGGTTGTGGGTTCAAATCCGGGCAAATACCAATGTGACTTTTTCAATTCATATGTACTTTCTGAGTTAACCTTGGACATTACTGATATAGGTGAAGAAAAACGACTAATACTTAATTTAAGTCAGAAATCGCCAATCCGTCTTGAGTAACTAAACGTGGTGATCAATCCACGTGCGTGAGAAGTCTAAATTAAGGTATAGCATACAATTTTGGGGGAACAGCTATAATTATAACTGCTAAAGACCTTTTGTGCTTCCGAATAGAGCTGTACGTACGTACGTAGAGAGCTGTCACCCACGTTTCTTGGATTTAAACATCCTCACAGTACCCAGTTCTAGTACTACTGACTAATCTTAAGAAGTACATGCATGAATATGAGACAGATGAGGAAAGACTGGTTAGGGAGAACACACGTAGGAAGGATTTGAGAAATAAGATGTCTTCATTTCAACATTGTAAAGCACAGTCCACAATATCAAGCAGTTAATTTTTTTTACAAGTTACCACAACACTTAAAAAGCTTGATTTATACATCTGCATTTAAAACAAAGCTTCAAGTATTCCTACTAGATAAGTGTCCCTACTCCGTTGACGACTTGTAATAACGAACTTTTCGAACGAGGTTTTTTTAACGAGTTGACATTGGATAATATGTACTTTTAGATGATGGGAGCTGTGTTTTAATTTGACTCATGTTATAACTGATAAAAGAGTGTTTATTGTTTTATTTTATGTTTATTATGTAGAATTATTTCAAACACAATGTAATTTGTTATTCAATAAATTTAAATTTAAATTGAAGAGGCCTTTGCCCTGCAAGGGACATTATAGAATAGTATTATAATCACGTTGTTAATCCAGACTTGAATAAAATCCCTTTGTTTTATTTTTCCATGCCGATACCTAATTCTATCAAACGTTTTGTTTAAAAGTTGACTAAAAGGGACTGGATTTTTCTGGGAATATTTGTTCAATCCGTTTGTCAAAGCATAGGATTAACTAAAGCTGAATCTGATTTGCAGACTTAAAAGAAAATAATGAAACTAAACAATATCTAGTGCTTTTCTAACATTGGTTTTGAGTGAGGAATAAGATTTTCGTGGAAATAAGTTTTTTTGTAAATTATTTAATTGGTTAGTTACTACCACCTACTTTAAATCACAGATGACTATCACATTAGACCACAATGTGTAACTAGAACACAAGTATTTTGAAATTAATTATCATTTCACACTAAAGGTAAAGAAAATAAATTTGATTGACGTTTAACACCACCACGATGAAATTAAAAAAAAAATGCGCGTGGTCGGGGGATCCTGGAACGAAATTCCTTAAGCGATACTTGCACGCACACAGACACTCGTATATAAGAGACAGAGAGAGAGAGAAAGGCGCACGTTAGGAAAAAGCGTTATGCCCCTAATACGTTTTTTCCTTACGTAACGACCAGTCAACTCTCACCGCAAGCAGCGTTAGGGAACTTCGTTCCAAAAATATGTTTTGCTATTAATTTACAAAATGGCCGCATTCACAGTGAATGTTTGTAGGCTGCTCCTCAGGGTCAATATCAAAATGTGTGAAAAAACAACTGCAACATCATGCGCCAAATTACTATTAATTAATTACTAGCTGTTTTTTTTACACTCTCATAGTCAGCAGCCGACTTTAGGATTGGTGTGAATGCAGCCTTGGGCACCTGTCATTGATTCTCACCTGGATAAACCCGTTTCCGAAACTGATCGCTACAAACAAAATATACCTACCATTTCAAGATTGATAATATGAGTTTATAGTAGGAACTGTGAGTTTTTGACACCGAAATTCTTATTTAGAGACAACATTAACCCACATTAAAGTCAACTATTTTCGCATTGCAAACTAGTGGGTAGAAAAATGAAATTAGAACTCATTTAATATGGTTACACTGAGCTCCCGGCGGTCTCTAGTACTTAGATTACTTTACACCTACAAAGTTTATCCAAACCAAGTATTTCGCTACTTGCTACTTGATTACCGGAGCGTAAACCAACTCGGCTTGACACACCCTAGAGATTTTTCTACCCGAGCCAAGACGGAAAATTATTGCTGACTATCCAGAACTTATTCTTTGTTATCTAGAATTAATGTAGACGTCGGCTAAGTAACCTCCGTGGGTAGATGGTAAGCTAGCTGTTTGTTTTTTAGAAGGCAATAGAGCTGTGGGTTAACATTTTAAGAATATTGCGCATGGGATTGGACGTATTAAGTCAATGAAATTCATTCGCACTTTCGTCTTTTTTGTCGCCAATGCCTCTGAAGTTTTAACTTTGAAGAGAAAGGACTATCTTTGTCTATGACGACTTTTCATGGTCGAGGTATGTGAAAAAACTTCATGTTTTAAATTTTTATTACATGACGTGTCCGTTTTCATTGCATATTTTTTCATACTGAGATTTCACAGGTGCTCCCTAAATTGGAGATAGTATGTGTAAATTAAAATGTGGATATTTACCTACTGATAAATACGTTGAACGTTTGCGAGCATATATTTTGTACAGTGATTTAATAGATTCCTAGAATTCTACCTATTCATTGAAATTTAAAATTATAAATTATTCAATTGAAAATTATAAACATATCAATCAATTTAAGTGAGCGTTCGAACTTTATGTCAAATGTATGAACTAGGTACCTTTAGGTAATAAAATTGACATCGAACTACAATTTCCTCACACAAGCATTTCCTACAAAGTACAATCACAAGTATACATGTATGTATGATAAACAAACAATACCCAGTTACATCAATGTTGGTTCAATCTGGGAATCGAAACCGTGACCAGGAACACGGCAAACAATACCCCGCTATGCCACTCGAGCTGATTGGATAACAAATGAACAGATAATATTATGTTACACGCGTGCTTGAGTCAAAAAATAAACAATAAGTTGCGTTTTATATTCGTCAGTATTCGGAAAACGAAAGGACAACTCGAAGGATGCAGATAGTGTGGAGAGCTTTAATTTTTTACAACATTAGTTAAGTTTTTTTTGCATATTCCAGAACTAGCTTTTTCCCGCAGCTTCGCCCACTTTGATGTCGTAAAATATCCCACGGAAACGTATTAGCGATATTAAAGGTACCTTAAGTGATGACCCAGGTTAGTCATATTAGTTAACAGAATAATATTTAAAAAAAAACCTAGCTCTAAATTTAAAAAATTACTGGCAATAATTTAAATAATCGAGAAAACCTACAGCCTGCGACAGACTTTTAACTCCTGCTATGTTTTTTTCCTCTCTTTATTTTTCTTTTTCTTTTACCTGTTATGACCCGACCGGACGTCGACTTACAGGACACCCTGCATGTATAGATAGATTTATAACGAAGATAAGTTTTAAAAGGCATGTGATGCGGTAGACTGAGGGACTTGCGAGAGGTGTATGGAAGAAGTATAACATACGGCACAGATCCCTAATATATCAGGCGCATAGAAGGGTGTTGATGTGTTGCTTCCAATGTTTTCTAGCCTTTTTTATATGATACAGTTTTATATCTTCTTAATATGCTTCTTTAGTCCTAGCTATAAAAGTTGGTTGAATCTCAGCCGGATAAATACCGTTTATTCCCGTATGGCATACGCGGACACCGTATGCCATATCCCCGTCATGGGGACAGCGGGACGTGATTAAATTTATTTCCTAATTGTGAAGATCTCGAGGCGGGTCCAAAGTTCAAAGTTTACAATTCATGTAGGCGTAGTCGACGGAGCCCCGCTTCACGGAGCTCCTACTTCTAGGTGGTTTAAAAGAAATAACCACGAAGAGGAAGGCGGGGTCTTTGTCCGCTCGCATCGCTCGCTCACTAGACCCCGCAGAGGATGCTCTTCTAACCTAACCTGTCCGAGTCGGGGTGCCCCGAGCTCGCTTCGCTCGCTCTTGCTTCCTAAGTTGTTGACTCACACATAATACTACAGAAAAAAGAAAAAACGGGGACTATGGGCAATCATTTTTACATATTTTGTTCAACTATATTAACGGGGACACTGTACGGGGACAACGGGAACAATTTTTAAATATTGAACCGAACGCTACCCGCGCTAACCGCGTTCAAGAGCTGTCAGTGTCAATATTCCATGTCAATAATGACATCGAAAGCTCTAGAATGCGATTAAGCTTTAGAACGACGCGATGTGCTGCGTTTAGTTTCATTGGTGAAATTCGCCCTTAGTCTTTCTGTTCGTTCGTTTTAATATGGTAATATGAAGACTACGTTTCAAAATTCATTTAACTTCTGATGGCCCTGTTTTGGTACTCTGGGAAGCAAACTGTTACCACTTATTCAGTCCATGATTCTAGACCTCCAAGCGTAGAAAATTTCCGTTGGTTATTAAACTCTTGGACCAATGAAACGTATTGCGCCACACTGTAGTTGTGTGTAGTTTTCACCACTGTTGGCAGTTCCCATGACTACTTTTATTATATACTAGCTGCGCCCCGCGGTTTCACCCGCATAAATCTTGATCCCGTGGGAATATCGGTATAATAAGTACTCTATGTGTTAATCCAGGTTACAAACTAGATATATTTCTTTCGAATCCGATCAGAAGTTTTTGCGTGAAAGAGTAACAAACATCCATCCATACTCACAAACTTTCGCGTTTGTAATATTAGTAGGATAAAACACAGTTTCTCGTTTAAAATCAATAAGAATGCGACTTTCACATACATTTATTTACCCGAAAGGCAGATTAGCTTAACATACGATACCACTTCGCCACAAATTCACCTCTAACCCACAGAAAGTACCGAGAATCCTATTAAAATAAATATTCGAACCGCTAACATTGTAGATTCCGACTTTAGCGTGAGATTGAAAAACTATTTCGAAATGTTCTGTAAAAATGTGGGAAAATACGGTAAAGTTTCGGAAACTTAAGTTGTAGAGTTTGCAGGAGGTTTCAATTGCAGTAAAGTTTGGGACTAAGTGGACATAGAGCTCGGTAGACCGCTAGTAGAGTGGTTGGTAGAGCCTGAATGCCTTGCGCTAACAACACATTAAGGCTGGATTGTTTTGGGCCGAAATGTCGGCTATTATAGAGCTCGTGTTATTTTAAATTGTAAACAGAGTTGTTTGTGTGTTGGAAGCGTTTCGAATGTAGAGCAATGTGTTTTTAAACGTTTTGTAATTCAGTTGCCGGTAAGTAAAAAAACATAAGTGAGTACCGGTACTCATTTGTATATTTTTTCGTTAAGAGTAGACTGCAGATCTTAAATATGTTTTACTTATTCAGTTGGTGTAGGTTTTTTTTCTTATGTTAAATTCTGTTAAGCTACAGGTTTTCTCGTAAGCTACGTAACATCTGCAACTTACCGGCAAATGACGTCACTGAAACATTAATTTATGAAAGTGAGTTTATGTGTTTCCATAGACCCCTCTGATTTAAATAGATTATATTAACTAGATCCCTCACCGTACTTACAAGAGTGAGTTCACACATGATTAAATATCGTTTCCATGACTTCGTTTTTTTGTGTCAGAGTTGTCAAAATGAAACAGAAACGTGATTTCGACGCGGTAGGGGGAATCCCCGTTTAAAATCTTTGCCACTGCCATAATTTTCATGACAGCCTTCACTGCGGCGCTTATGTGGCAACCGTAGCTTTAACGCATAAGGCTTTACTAAAAACCTGTAGTTAAGTGAAAAATCAGTATTATTCTGACAGATGCATCACCATAAATGGGTCCAATTGTGCTAGCAATGTTATTATAACTATAACGTAAAACATAATAACCCTACCATCAATATCAAATCACACACTATTATACCCCAACGAAATATAATAACCACTTAACTACTCCATATCAACTATTACGAACGAGCCAAACCCCAAATATCACTTACACGCTAAAATTGCTATCATATAACGGTAGAGGCCGTTATCATAACTGTTATTACAATAACGGTTACTGTCTTAAGTAGCGTTACGATAATTAAATATTGCACGCGATAGTCATGTTATGCGTTTACTTGATGGCAGAAATATATTTTGTTAACCCTTTGTAAGGGAGTCGAATGTTAAGCTATGCTTCGGTCAGTTCATGGATGGGTGACCATCTATTACATATCAAGACTTCGAAAAGTACGTTAAGCTGTTGGTCCCGGTTATGCTTCGTAGATCTTTGATAGCCGTTACGGGTATTGAGAAGCTCGAAAGTCTGACAAACAGCCTTCCCAAGGGATATCGTGTTACCCAGTTGCTGGGTTATGGAGGTCAGATACGCAGTCACTCCATGTAAAATACTGGTATTCAACTGCTTCAGGTTAGACTGGAAGCCGACTGAAAGGGCTAGACAAATTGTAAGGGCTCGCAGAAATTTTGTTATTTTGCATACCATTTTGACTTTGTTAGATAGAGCTACAAGGATCATTTTAGCGTAACGGAGTCAAGCACTAGTAAAATATATGAAAATAAGTAGTTAAATAATTAAGCATCTGAATTTTGTTTGCTATGAATGTAGGTACAGGTATAACATGTTGTAAATGAATTAATGAGATCGGCTACAGTCTACCTTATGGCGTGCAAATTATTACATTAATTAAAATATTAATATCATTTATTTGATTTTAAATAATATACAAGCTTAATAATAATTAATACAAACATGAATATAAAAAGGTAAAGAATCATAGGGTAAAGAATCATCGAAAAATTCGTCCACATCGCTGTCAACAAGAAATGTGCCCAAAAGGCTGGCAGCATTGCCACGTTGTATGGCGATGCTAATTCTTTGGCCAAAAAATAGGCCAGCCCTCTGGTCACGTGACAAGTCGACTAACCGCTTAGCAATGTCTCGAAAAACGAAGTGGGTACTCGGACCCCATGGCCCTAGTGTAAAATGAAATGGAGAACAATAAACAAAAAAAAAACTTTCCGAAAATTACCCTATTACATGGGACTTAGCATAACTGCCGAAATGCGGGTGTACTATAGGTACACCTCTGCCTAAAACCCTTCTGGGATAACAGGCGTGACGTTATGTAAGTAACACACTCTTTTGCTTATTAATAAAATTAAACTTTGATAAGTAATCAACACTAGTACTTGAAATGAACACGAGTTGAGTTATCTTATAGCAAAAATACAAACAACTGAACCTCTCTTTGGCTTATAATAAAACAACAGATTAACATTACAACAGACGGATTTTATCAGATTTTTTTTCTACATAGCGTCCTGAGGGTCAACCTAGCAACCATCTAGCTGGTTGTTGCCTTAATAAATTAAGGCCTTCGGCCAGCGCTTTAAAAACTTGTAAAGTAAGCGATGATACGCTCAGGGCACCTGTACCTGTGGGGTGCGGACCTCGGCTTAGGACGTTGCTTTAAGAGGGCAGCAAGAGACAGGCGGGACTATTTTTTAAATATTGATTACTGGATTTTGCCATTTTTATTAGATTTTCTCAGGGCGCTGCAAATCTGGCAGAATTTCTGAGCAAGACACGTCAAACTTGATTCAACTATTCAGCTGGCTAAATATTACGTATTAGTATACATAACTTTGTGAAAAAAAAAACTAGTAGGTACGTGTTTGGAATCAAAGACACAAAATTACAGGACATTCTAGGAATTTTTGGCCATCTGGCAAGCTTATACAGAGAGGTTTATGGTTTATTGGTTTAGTTTTTGGTTTGTTCGGTCATTGGGCCGCGGCTTCGCCCTCGTGCAGTTCTAAAATTATCTCCCATGAAGATTAACTTTCGTAACTATTTATAATAATAGAAGGATTATTTATAATTTTGTTGTAGTAATAAAAAGTATTAGTGTATAAGTAATTAATATGGATTACGGCAGATTACACTACACTAAATGTTCAGAAGATCGTCGCATAACAACGAGTTTTTATTGGACAATGCTGAGCCGGATGATGTCACGACTCGACACAACACAGTAATGGGAATCCGGCGTCATACACACGTGCATCGAGCTTTCTGTAAGGTTAAACTACACTTGCCGCTTGGAAGCGTTGATTTTACTTTAGACAAACAATCTGAAATGTACAGTCAGGGCAATCAATTGTTACCAAAGTTGACACCCCACGTAAACTTGCCGTGTATACAACTCTCAAAAAAATTAAGTTATGATACGGACAATATAAGTCGTTAGACAATTTGTCTTACAATCAATTTCCCGGACTTTACTTTAGATATCGTAGAATTAAAGCAGTCTTATCAGAAGGTTTCAATTAGTATATTTGTATTTAATTTGTATATTTTAGATTAAAGTCGCTATGGTGTCCGTCTGTGAGACCGCGTTGTTCTTCGACTACGCAACGGATTTTGTTTCGGTTTTAAACAACATTTAGAAAAAATATTCCAAAAGGTTTTTGTTTATAAAACATAAACTTACACATTAAAAAAAAACTCGTGCCATATTTTATTCTGTATTTAAAAATAAAACTGACTCGGTCATAATTACGTTTAAACTAGTTTTTTCAATATTGGCCGGTACTATTACCGGCCATCATTCTCTGTTTATTCCCGTGAAGGATTTGTTTGTTAATTGGAAAATGAACTGAAAGCTAAATAACTTGCTGATACACGATATTGTTGGAAAATATTGAAAAAACTAGTTAAAACATAATTATGACTGAGTGAGTTTTATTTTTATGTACAGAGTTAATTTTATCTTTACTAATATTATAAAGAGGAAAGATTTGATTGTTTGTTTGTATTGAATAGGCTCCGAAACTACTGGACCGATTTGAGAAATTGTTTTACCAATAGAAGCTGAAATTACGTCTGATGAACATAGGCAACTTTTTTTTAAACCCGCATACTGGGCTCGAATAGTCACGAGCATGAATACCTTACATTTACGCAACATACAAAAGCGTCTTCTCGCAAAATACGGATTGCAACTTTGTGAAAAGAACTATTTCATTATTAGCTGTTGCCCGCGATTTCATGCAGTTAGCCATCTTAAGACAATGACGATTTACCTCAAAGTTAAACTTTTTTACCATCTAACAGAACTAAAAGTTAAACTTTAATTCCCTTTTTAAATCTAATAGAACTGTCTCCGTCTAGATAACTCTAAAATAGCATGATAATCGAATAAAAGTAATAATATTAGTCTTGAATGTAAGGCTGGACACTGAATGTAAACATGCAGACGGTCCGGTTACAATTTTATTCCGCACTCACTCCTTTTATAGCTCACTTCCTGAAAATTATTCTGAAGACGAAAATGTTTCACTTTGGAATAGTTTTTTTTTTTTGTTCTATTTCTTACGAAATCTTGGCAACTAAACCGACTTGTAGAGTATTGTTTTCATAGTATGGACAGTAACTTGAGAATGCAGGTTTGGGAAACAACCTGTCTATTAACTTTTACATTACAATTTGCGTACCGGAAGATGAAGAGTTGGAAGGCCTCCCACATGATGACCTGGTGAGAGTGTGCCGCTTGGGAGGAGCCGCACCGTGCCCTCATCTCAGAAGTAGGCAGTGACCTGTCGCTGCCGGCCGTTGTGAGTTCGACGGTCGGCGGCGTCGAGTCCTGGGACGCGGTGGTTTCCTTCTGCGAAACAGTGATCTCGCAGAAGGAGGCTGCGGAAAGGGAGAGAGAGATCTTGTCCACTCTCCCGATCCGCAGCAGACAAACCGGGCGCAGGCGGAGGTCGGACAACGCCCTCTTCCAGCCCCACTAAATGGGTCCAGGGGCGACGGATTCGGGGACATCCGTCGCCCCACAACATCAGGAACCGAGAAGGCGGCGCGCGTAGTGTTCCGCGAGCGCCGCTCACAGACGTTGCGGGGGAGTACACCTCACTCTCCCGCCCGAGACGGGGCCCGCGCGAGCGGGCCGGCACCAGCCGGGGTTGCGGAAGAATTATGTGTTCCCACGACCCCGGTGTAGGTGTGAGATGGAAACAGGGGGTGGTTTTTAGTCAGTAAGAGTCTGACAGACCCCTCCGCCCGCCCCAGGGCGGAGGACATCCATGAGGATTTTCCACCCCGGGAACAAAAAAATAAAAAAAGGGTTCGTTCAGCTGAACTAATGATGATAACAATTTAAGAATTACTTTTAAATATAAAAATCCGGTTTCGGATAAATCTAATAAGTTTTATCCGAAATCTGCGGATAATATTGCTGATATGCAAAAAGTGATATTTTTTGAAGTTTTTGTAAAACATCATAAACGTAATCATCCAATAAAATTAATACCCACAAAAATAAAAACGAGGCCTGTTATTTCCTTTGCAGAAAAAAGCTGTTAACGATAATATTACGCTTATTATCTTAATTTGATATCGAGTCATAGGTGCCGATTCTCTTTGAAAAAAACTCTAAATTTAAAATAATTTTGACACTTATAAAATCGAATTTGACAATCGCGGCTCAGAGTGCTGTCAAAATAAAATATAGTTACGTTGTGTCACTTTATTTAATTTCAGAGTTTGAAATCGTCGTTTGACAGGATTAAACCAAATTTTAGTGATTTTAGTCTAGTTTAGAGGCATTTGTTACAACAGAATCGGCACGATTATTTACTAATTGGGTTTAAAAGGTTTTAACATCTTTCTCAATTATTATTATTACTAATAGTAATGCTGAAGATATTGTTTTTTGTTTGTTTGTTTGTTTGAACGCTCTAATCTATGGGACAATCAGTCGGATTTGTTTTTTTTTATTTGCAATTGATAAACTATTTTTTGAGGAAGGTTATATTTTAGGCTACCACGGTCCCTAGGAGACAAGCAAAAAGAAAAAAAATCGTTAAGAACGCTAAGCGAAAACGAATTAGAAACTCGGGAGGGCGATGTGATGTGACAAGTTGGGTCTGTACTTCGTCCGAAGTCGCTAGAATGAAATTTAATCTACCATTCTTCTCTCAATATTATTGATTTATTCTAAGTTGCGTTAGCAGACACTGAATACATATTCAGTCTTATTTATAAATTTTTTTTTGTTTGACTAGCGAAATTCTTATATTTAAACATTGTTTAGCGCTAAGATGTCGCTAAGCATTTGATTAGTAGCTGTCAAAATTAAACACCGTCGTAGCTTGCTAAGAGGAAGATTAGAAGCAAGATGGCGGATTTTGTTTACATCAGCTGATTATACAATAGGGATTATTTGTGTGCCTCGAGGTTATTTTGATCCTAATACCGAGTTGGGCCATATTACCTACATACATATACCTTAGTTCTGAGTTGAGCTGCACGATGATTGACAAATGCGTGCACTGACAGGACAGGTCCACTCAAATCCGTGTGGTTCTTTCCTAAAAAGACCATTTCAGACACCAGTCTACATAGTCCTCATATGATATGAACAAGATTATTTTCATGTTTTATTTACACTTTGACATTAATGCACTTTATATATGCAATGACATTTACTTTGTAAAGGACTATACTATTTTAATTATTGTGAATGTGAAGACATTGTGGATTTGTTGTTTTTTTTAATGCATTTTTTTAAATTATTAGTTTTAATCATGGTCTGGCAGTTTGAGTAATTTATGCGGCCTACCCAAATGTCCTTTCTTTGGTAATGTTCGTCGAATCGTTTAGCTCCTTTAGTTCTGTGTTGAGCTGCATGACAACTGACAAATGCGTGCACTGACTGGACAGGTCCACTCATTCTGTGTGGTTCTTTCCTCAAAAGACCATTTCAGATATCAATCCACATGGTCTTCACATGAGCTGACCAAGATTATGTCTGGACTTTAAAAGAGACTGTGACCTCTGAGTTTGTTTCGGCGTTTCTTCTCAGAGTGGTCAGATAGGAAATGCCGATCTCACCTAGTTTTTAAAATATGATTGACGTGTAAAAGTGTTTGTACAAACCTATTTGCAGAAAACAAAATCATTTATCATTTATCATCATTAAATACGGATTTTGACAATCTTTTACGGGATTTCAAAACTACGTTAAACAGTTAGATCATTTCGAAATGCCCACGCCGCCGGCAGGAAGTAGACGGAGGATGACCTACATGGCTCGTTTAAAATTTTTAGTTGTAAATTATTTATTTGTGATTTCGAATATATTTCCTCCAAAGACACGATTGCCATTTTTTTCTCATGCCACTCTTATTACCCCCCCACCCGCCGTTTTTGGGAGGTTATGTAGTGTTAGTGTTTTCATAGTAGGAGTCAAACTTGTACCTGTAAACAAGTTTATTAATTGTCACAGAAACCCAAATTGAAACAAAAGCAACTGCAAGTAATTAGAATAAACACAAGTACAGTCCACGAGGCCTAAGCTGAGCTATGCATTTGTGTGAGTGATTACCAATCGTACCAATGTGACCGCGCGAGGGACGCACAGCGCCTCAGAACGATTGTATAAACCGGTTTAAACCAAGCAAAGGACGCGTCGCTATGTGCACTCACACAAATGCAAAGCTCTAAAATCATGTGACTAAATATTAAAGACATGCAAATACATAGCTATTAACGGCTACTGTGCAAGTAATTATAAATTCAATGACCTTTTCTGTTTACTCCAATAATTGAAGCTTGGAGAGCAGAGGTAACGGAAGCGACTTACGAGTTGTAAGTCGTCGGTTCGAACCTAGGCGATTTAATGTTCGTTAATTATTTCATCATCACTGCTCTCAAAACGGTAAAGAAAAATATCGTGTGTAAACCGGCATAAATATCCTAGAACCAAAAATTCGAAGACATGTGGCATCTACCACCCCGCACTGTGTCCGCGTGTTGGATTATGGCTACTCCCTCTCACCGCGAGGAGGGCTGTGCCTTAGCAGTGGGAACATAACAGGCTGATTATGTGCTGGAGCCTAAAGAAATACATAAAAATATGTATCTCGTAATACATGAGACCTTGATTTTAAGAACCGATGACCGGAACCCATTGTAAAGATAACATCACGCCCTTCATTCGAAGGGTTTTATCTGTTATTCTAATTAATTTCTTTATTTTCATAACTTTGAGTGATAATAAATACTTAATTAGGCAAATGAAAAAAAGGGTGATTAATTGTACCAATATTCGTCAGACTTGTACTATTACTTAACAAGAGGAGCCAGTAGTCATTATTTTTTGGTGCTAATATGAGCCATCAGGTCTGGAACAATAAGTTCAAGATAAGTACACATCCAAAAAAAGTTATTGTCTTTGATATGGCACATTTAAGAAACAAAAGGAAAGTAGAAGAAAGTAGTAAATGTTGCCAGCTGTTAGCAGAGCAGTTAGGTAATAAAAGCAGTAAGGTAAATTAAATCCTATACCTAATAGTTTTGCATAAATTTAAGAAAATTAGAATCGCAGAATCAGTTTTATCAGAACAAATTATGACGTAAAAACGTGTTTTTGATCGTTGTACTGGTGTGTGGCGGCATCTACATGCGAACAACGCATCACACAAATCCTGCATCGCGCAATCAAAGTTTACCGCGCAGCTAGCATATATAACTTCCCGACAACAATCATCAGGCAGTTGCCCACCAGATATGACATCCATCTGGTCGGAGGATCCTCCCTTTTCCAAGAGTATGAGTGAACTTTCCACCCTGTTCCTCATATCTCTTCACTGGTGACCCCGACGTGATCTGAATATCTCTTCACTGGTGACTCCGAGTTAGTCTCGAGTCTTCAGGTGTTAAGTTCAATATTTAACCGACAAAAATATTTAAAGTTGCTGCGACAGAAGCTCGCAATCACAATTCGAAGCGAGTGCCAAATTCATTCGGAATATTGCTATCTCTGTTTGACAAAACGAGGCGAGCGAGGGACGTGGTGCGTAGCCGTGTATATAAGTCTGTGTGAATAGACAGATAGTTATTGGATTGGCTTGTGGTCGTCACGCAAGCTCGTCCTACGGAATTTTCCATTCCGTTGAGTTTGTTCCGCGCGGACCGTTAAAATTTTTTATTTAAAAATTTTTTCTGACTACCCGGTTTTTTGTACCGACGCGGTCGCGGAGACCATACCCCCGGGATGCCGAAGCCCGGCACGCGCGGCTCGTTGGGCTGCGATGCCGGCTCACCGGAGTCCCGCCCGGCGCTGGATAGGACGTCGTCGATGCCGATCATCGGTGTTGCGTCGTCCTGTGCTCCGCCGGCCGGCTCCACAAGAAGCGAGGAGAAGAAGACGAAGACTTCCAAGAAGAAGAAGGAAGAAAGAAGAGGAGGGGGATCGAGCGCCGCTGCTGCTGCCGGCCCACCGACGTCACTGGCGCCTGCGCGCGCTGCGCCTTCGCCGTCGTCGAGCCGACCGCACGCGGTAGCGATCCGCCCCGCTGCGTTCCGCCCGGTACCCAGCCAGGCCCCGGGGCCTGCCGCTAACCCCAGTCGCGCGCCGCATGCGCGCGCCGCGGCACCGCCCGCGCTTGCTCCCGCACCCGCGCCCGTGCGCTGCGCCGCATATGCCGCCGCGTACGCCGCCGCTTACGCCGCGCGCCCCGCCACGCCGCGCGACTACCCCGCGCGCCCCCGCACACCGCCCGCGCCCCCCCGCGCGCCCCCTGCACGCACCGACGCGCCGCCGCGATTCGCGACTCCGCCCGCGCCTGCCGCAGCGACTTCTGTGACCGCGCAACCTATGACCAAAGCTGCGCCAGCTCCGCGCACCGCCGTGACCGGCGCCCGCTTCTCGCTGGCGGGACCGGCAATGGCTGAGCGAGAGCGGCCAGCACAAAATTCCGACACCACCAAGACAAGGTCAGTGACTAGTGCCACATACACGCCCGACTCACCGGCGCCTCCTCGTGCATCAGCTTACGACTCGCCCGCGGTTATGTCGCCGTGTTCGTCCATAGGATCGAACATGTCGCTGGCATCCGCGGGCTCGACCGGCAATGGCTGTGAGCGTGCCCGTTTCGAGTCCCGGCTTGAACCCAGAGGCCAAAGACTACGTCGACGCAGGAGCTCGAGTGAGACCGCAGCGGAGGAGGGGAAGCGGCTCTGCCCCGACTCGCCGCGGCCACCGCGCGAAAGCGCGCCGCGGAGTCCGGACCCGCCAGCGTCGCCTACTTTTGCCGACGCGGCGCGCCGCTTACCCCCCCCGCCACCTGCGTCACCATCGCCGCCACCGTCACCGACCGCGGGGGTTAGGCCACCCCTCGCCCCCGCTACCGCTGCCAACACCCCCGATGCATCCCCCGGCGCCGCGACAAGAACGTGGCAACATAAGCCGGGGCAAAAGAAGCCCAGGTACCCGCCGCTGGTGGTTGAGAGGCTGCCAAACTGGGCCGCCCATTTTCGGGCCATCAGGGAGAAGCTGGGCCGGCCTCCTAACGCTCGTCCATACGGGGGTGGAGTCCGCTTCACCCCAGACAGCGAGGAGGAATATAGGCTGGTCCAGCGATACCTGACTGGCCTAGAGAAGGACAGCGGCGTCAGCTGGTTCGCCTACTCACTACCGGCAGAGAAGAGCCTGAAGATCGCCATTCGGGGGCTACCGGCGGATACGGACCCGAAGGAGATAGAGGAGGAGCTCAAAACGCTGGGATACCAGCCGGAGTACGTGCGCCATATTAAGGCTGCACAGGGACGACCCGGTTGCGTGTTCCACGCGATTCTGAAGAAGACTCCGGACGTCCGGGCCATTTACGATACCACGACATTCATGTTGATGCGTGGTGTCAAGATAGAGGCCTGGCGCGGAAAACGAGGACCCGCCCAGTGCCACCGATGCCAACTGTTCAGACACAGCTCGCATCAGTGTCACCGCCCGCTCGCCTGCGTGCGTTGTGGAGGGGAGCACGCGGCGAGAGACTGCCCGCGCCCGCGGGAAGAGCCGGCCACCTGCGTAAACTGCGGTGGCCCGCACCCGGCGTGCAATATCAAGTGCCCGGTGTACCAAAAAGAGATCCGGAACAAGCGGGCGGGCACCGCCGCCATAACGGCCACATCACGCCGGCCCAAAGTGGCCTTTGAGAGGCCACAAGAGATGCCACAAGAGGCCCAAGGCACGACGCTCATGGCGGCGGCCAACGGGCCCTCGGACAGACAAGCTACCTCCTCTGGGCGGAGGAAAAATAAGAGACGCGGGGGAAAGGGCAAGGGGAAGAAACCCGACCCTCCCCAGGCGACCCAAGAAAACCCAACTGCCACCCCTGCCTTCAACGAGGCACAGGTTGTGATAAAGCAGCAAACTACCGCTAGCGCCGCCACGGCGCCGCGGACAACAAAGGAAATACCAAGAGAAAAGTTCATAAAAGAAACCAGTGGCGGCGCTACCGACGCCAAAGCAGCCACAAACAAGTCGGATTTCACAACCTGTGCCATCAAACTACTGATGGACCTGATAAAGGCCATCAGGCAGGGACAGGATGTCGAGTTGGTCATCCTGGATGGCTTGGCCGCACTACTGACTCTGTACCGCGGCTAGGTCACCCAGGGCGGCCCAAAATGGGACGCCGGCGGCCTTCTGGCACAAGGCCGCCCCCCCCCTCCGCCACCTCCCTCGGGACATGAAGACGGCACTTGAAACCTGGACTGACTTCCAGATAAGCCGCAGCCAAGTTACACGCGACTTATCTGTGACAAAAAGACTCCACACTCACAACACACACACCCTTTGCGTAACGTGTTCTAGGTTAATATAGGCACGTTACGTAAATACAGACAGACATACATGTCTATACAGGCACCCAAACTCACGCGTGCACGCGCGGCGCGGGCCGCGAGGCGCGCAAACACTGAACGGTGTTACACAATTACAATGCCGTTCACACCCACATTCGGCCCCTTAGCCCGGACAGTAACGGCTAGCTCTGTGATCTGGACGGGCGGGGGCCACTCACCTACTCTGTAGGCGCGTCGAGTCGACATCTCCGTCGCTGGTCGTCGCCGCCGGGCCTCCCCTAGGTAACTAGGGGTCTCACCTGGCGGCGGCAGACCGCCGAGATGTCGTGAAGAAAGCGGCGCTTCACTATAAGCGTCGCGGCGCTCCTACAGAAACAAAATAGCAATCACTCACACGGGCGCGCGTTGCCCGCGCGCGCCCGAAAATCCAATGCCATGAAGCAGACCCAAGGAGAGGCCCGTATTTACGGGTCGCCGTATGGCTTCCGCGGGCAGGGGGCGAAGCCCCGGCACCGCACGCAACGCCCCCTTACGGGGGCGCCGCGATATAGCTACGAGATAGTTATTTTATTAGCTGTACTAAACTGTACTGTACCTACCATTGATTCATTGTGACTCGGAGGCATTTCTATGTATTAGTAATTAGGTATGTTAATTTGATGCTTTATTTTTGGGGAATTGTTACCAAATGTAGCAGATTAATAATGCGTTTTTTGGAAATTTCTTTACAATGCCGGTATCTCAATATTTATGGATTTCTCGAGATCTATGCCTTGTAGCGGAAATCTAGCAAATAAGTCATACATAGCTTCTACATCATAATAATACATACACTAATAAATAATCATGAATAAAAGTAGTTTGGCCAGAATATAACGATAAGTATCGAGTAAGTCGGAAAAATTCCTGCCCTCCTTCCTTGTATGATATAAACAGTTCTAAGTTAAAGTCCGAGACATAATATATCTAACTTTTATGTGGAAGCTATTGTGGTCAAAATAGTGATGCCATAGCCATACCAAGACACTCAGACAGTATTTATAAGTACATATTGATAAATTGTCAAATGAGCTATACTCCGCAGCATACGCTGTTAGAAAAATTCGTAATTTAACTGACATTTAACTATTTTCATAGTGTAATTTCGTACGGTATTCTTTTGTGGGGAAATGCCGCCAACATTCAGACTATTCTTGTTTTGCAGAAAAGAGCTGTTAGATCAATTTGTAAATTAAGTCCGAAACACTCTCTCAGAGAGAAATTTAAAGAAATTAGTATAATGACTGTGCCTTCTCAGTATATATTATACAATTGTTTAAAAATACAGTGATATCCACTAGAAACAAACATAACTTTTTAAGACATGATACTATGAAAGAAACGTAAATAGACCAGCCTCGCGGTAGCTAAATTAGTAAATAGACGGATTTTTGCACAGCGTAAGCTGCTAAACTTAGCCGTCCTGCAAGAAATGTTAAATGAGGACCCCATTGTAGCCTTGAGTCGAGTATGATCCCTAGGAAAACCATCCAGTTTTATCGACGAATTCTAGTTTCTCTTGATTCAATACAATCTCACAATCACTACCCTTGAAATTTGGCAAAGAAAATCATATGCACTTAGATTTAATTCCATTTAGTGCTACATTATTAGCAGTGCCAGAAGAATGGCGTTATTCACGTCGTCAAAATTTGACGCACGTCTGTCTACTTCAAAAATAAAGGAAGGTTCGTCAGCAAAAAACACCCAACATTTGTGGTTGATTAATTAGTAAATGGATTTGGTCCATAATATACACTAAAAAGAGGAAAGCACCCAATATCGAGCATTGTGGAACACCCGTTTTTACTTTTAAACTAAGTGAATTGACATTTATAATTTAAAATTCTTACCATGCTCAAAATTCGATTGATTTAGGTATTACGTTTGTATGGACAATTCATGCATCGCCATGCTCTTAAGATCTCAGCCGCTTATAACAATGCAAGTCAATACCGCTTATAACAATAATAATACAATGCAAGACGAAATAGAAGTTGAATCAGTAGACACATTTGGAATGAACCATACCACAATTCACTTTTATACACCTATTCGGTGCAGGTGCACTGAGCATCTTATCATTCGCCGCCGCCATAGAGCTGCGAAAGTAGATATCACAAATCAAACAGCTAATACCGAGCTGAAAGAAGATGGAAAAAGAGCCGCAACTTTTGACGTCAAGGTCACCAAATAGTTGCTCATTTGGCGTGTTACGACAACGCGCTTCCCACGGCACCGACGATTGTCATCGTCTTTCTTTACCTAACTTCGGTGGGAACGGACATTGATGTATTAAACCTAACTAATTAGACATCTATTTTATGTTTTAAATATGACATTCGTAAACTCTCAAATACATTTCTAAACCTAAAAGGACGTACTTATTGAAGAGTTTCCCGACACACGCCCACACACATATCTAGCGCAAAAACATGTTTAGCTAGAACAGTAATTCTAGTGCTATCGTTGTATTATTGTATTGATAAAACTCTACCAGATCTTTAACAGAAACAACTTAGATATTGGGCAAAATAGGGCTAAAAATGCACTTGAAGTTGACAATAGCAAAATAATTTCAGATGGCGTCTCTTATCGGCAGTAAATCTGATCAGAAGTGAAAAAAGTCTCAATCGAACTAAGTTTGCATCATAAGAGATGTATTGATCCTCAAAAGTCCAATGCCGAGCAAATACAATAAATAGCAAAAGACCGTATCAGAAATTTAAAAAAAATCTGGAGCATGTACCAAAAAAAATCAAGATGCCGTCTCATATCGATCGTAAATCTGCTTAGACCTAAAAAATATCACATACGGTGAAAGGTTACTTCAATGAAATTCAATGCAAGCCTACTAAGTCCAGTGTCGAGCAAATACAATGGCTACAGCATTATCGGAAACCCTTAGTTTTTTTTACAAAATGCGATAAAATCAAATAAAATCTTCTCATATTGGCTGTCAATCTGTTCGAAATTGTAAAAATAAAAGGACAATCATTTTTTTACATCATATGGATCACAATTTGCCAAAAAATCTAGTTATGAGGGGTGAGGACCAGGCACGGGTCGACGGCGCGTTGTGTTCCACGCGCGCCTCAAAGAGATGTCAGCACAAAGTGACGGGGTCCGATACGGCCGACGCCTCAGGGTCGCGGGTTATTCCACAGAGAAAACCGTGGCCCTGGCACAGGCAACTGAAGGAACACGGGTGGGTTTTAGTCAGTAAAAGTCTGACACGCCCTCCCGCTCCACCCAGAGCGGGAGATCATTTGATGATTTCCCACCCAAAAAAAAAAGAAAACAAAAGGGGTCAACGCCAAAAGCTAAGTAAGAAGATATCGCACATCACAAACAAAAGGGTATTGCTTGTAAAAACAGTGTTTTGAGATATCGCGTTTTGAAGCTTTGAAATTCATATAGTAAGAGTTTTAATATCTTAATTTTTATACAGATTTTATGGTACATTATCTTTAATATTATTTTTAGTGGTAAGGTAGTTTCAATTTTATTAGTACTTTCATATGGTCGAGTGAAGATAATACTATATGAGCATTAAAAATTCTTAAATGTTTGAGTTACGACTGTCTAGTCCGAACGAAATTGAGTAAAATTTGATATTATCAAGTAGTAATTTAAAACGATACATTAAAAGGGCAAAATGTGATGTTTTATCTCTAGATGTATGGACTACCTGAAAAACAAAAAAACAGGGACCGATAATAAAAATAACGTCATTCGCATTTTCTGAAATTAAAAAAAAACTTTAAAAAGATATTAAACTGTCACAATTATGAGTTATTATTGTAGGTCAATACAATCTTGAATCATATTTAAAAAAAAAAACGGTTGTGTGTTTTTGTGATAGGACACACCGTTTTCGAGATATGAGCAAAAAAAGAAAAATAAAGTTAAAGTACCGTTTTTGCACGTCTGAAGTCGAGGTGTCGTCGGTGTGAATTTTAGTCCATGCCACCAAATTTTATTCCACACCTTTTTAATCGCGATTAAAAATAATCAGATTCATGTTCAGATTTAGTTAGACAATCAAATTTTTTGTTAAAAAACGTAAAATTCAGAATAGATAAATTAATAACTCAGTGCAATCTTAGTGCTGTCAAACTAAGATATAGTTAAGTTGTGTCACTATAGTCAATTTCAGAATGGAAAATCGTCATTTGACAGAATTAAAACAAATTTTAGTGATTTTTAGTCTAGTTTAGAGGCATTTGTGTCGCAAATTCAAATTATTGAAGACGGTGCAAAAGTGATATACGTGCTTTCCTGATTTCCAGCCTGCGACCGAGGACCCCGAGCCCCCGTACGGGCCCATCTGGTGAGATCGTTCCTTAAATCACAGGCACTTACATTCGATTTACCAGTGGTATGGTGTTTCAAAATCGTTTCACAATCAAAAGTGCAAACATTTAGAGACCAAATCCAAACAGAGTGTTTGTTTTTTTTTTTGTGATGGAACATTCCTTTAGATATTTCGTGTATGCAGTGGGCGACTCAGGTAGTGGACCCTTGGGAGCCAGGTGGTGTCGGGATATTTTAAACAATGAAAACTTCAACTAATGGGCGTGTTAACTGTGTATTTTGTTATCAATCGAAATCAACATGAAACTTGTGTGATACTTATTATTTTAAATATAAAACTTATACGTTAACAAAATGGGGTGCTCACAAGGCGCAAGAGTGCGTACGAGCGCGTGCGTTGTCTTCAGGTGTCTATGGCTGAACCACTGCAAATTCGTGGAATTGAAATGCGAGGCGGGCGTTTCGCAAGCCCTTTATCCTTATCCGGCGACAACATTTGTCATTAGAACGATAGCTGAGGTCACGAAATACTTCTGAAGGGAATCAATTTTTGGATGGGCATGGTAAAAGAGGCAAGAGATTTACAAAGACCGGAAACGGATAGTAGAAAGTAAAAATAGAAACAGTTATCAAAGCAGAACAAGGACATGGATGATGGAAAAAGCCAAGAAAAGATTTACCAAGTAAGCTCGACCTGAATCAACTCGGCTGCGACGTCAATAAAAGATGCCCTCCTATAGAAAAATACCACCCGTCTCTCCACTATTCCAATGCTAATTTAAGGGTGCATTACTCGATTGGCTCTTCTCCTTCCTATCCTAAGGGCACGTCTCCTTACCATTAAAGCGCCCCCCGGTCTATTCCTTGATATGCAATGGTCATTGTAGCACTATGAAGCATGAGGCTTCAGGGGCTAGTGCAAATCTTGGGGTTCATTCGATTAATCGAGTCTGGTCAAACCACGCTGGGGTCGGTGCATTTCATTCATTCATTCATATGAATTTGTAAGTAAAAATAGGACAAAAACAAAATTTCCCTTCACATTGTAAGCGAATTGATTAAATTATCGTTTTTCATTAAAAATGGATCTGCGCCGGGAACATTTTCACGCTGTGATTTTTTTCGATTTCAAGTGTCGCCTGAAACCGGACGAATCGTAAGATAGACTTCAATTGGCATTCATGGATGAAGGCCCGTCTAAGGCAACCGTGTATCATTGGTTTAACGAATTTTAGAGCGGTAGACAAATTTTAGGGGTTGAAGAAAGATGTGGTCGCCCTTTGACGGCTGTTACGGAAGAAAACGTGCTAGCAGTGAAAAATTTAATCCAAAACAATAGGCGAGTTACGTATCAAGAGATTCAGCACATACTGCAGGTTGGATCGGGAAGTCTTCACGAAATTCGACAAGTGCATAATCGCGTGAGAAGGATAGTTTCACGCTGGGGCACCCAGCGTGAAACTATCCTTCACAACCTCACCGATGCTCAGAAGCAGGCTCGGGTGGAATGGTGCCGTGAAATGTTAAACAAATTTGAAGCAGGCTCGTCTCGGCGTGTTCACGACATTAATCCAGGTGATGTGAGTCTTGGATTTATCAATACGATCAAGAAACGAAGCGCCAGTCGACGGTTTGCATGTTTCAAAACGGACTGGTATGTATGCCTATTTTAGGTATACACAGCATTCACCACAAAACAACATCGTAATTAACTATTAGAAGAACAATACAGAAAACTAAATGAAATAAAAAATAAGTGGATATTTGCATTGTGCTTAATTTAAAAAGGTCTAAAATGTTACCACGGGAGGTGGAATGTGAAAGGGTATGAGTGAGAGCGATATCTACTATTTAATATGAACATCGATTCACAGAACGTGATTATTTGTTGATTAGTTTATGCACTCCCATACCTCAGAGACTGATCTTCTAAATTTGAAAAGTGAAACACCATTTAAGTCGGTTTCTGACGATTTACAGAAACTGTTGTATGTTCTGCACATTCGAAGCAAGAGAGCGTTGAGACCAAGATTGGATTTGCGGAAAGGGATGTGAAACAACCTTGTGACGGGATGTCTGGGAGGTTTTTAAGGGACTGAATATTGGATACGCTCAAAAAGATCGCTACATTTTATTAAACCGTTTACAACTTTGTAGAGGAAATTTAAATCACGCGTGCGGCGACGGTCTCGCAGTATCTTTATGTTGAAAAAATGTAAGCGCTGCTCATACGGACAGCGATGGCTAATGTTTCTGGATATAAAGGCTGGATGTTTAGTGAATGCTTTCTGGATTCTCTCAACTCTTTGCCAATGAACTGCATAGAAGGGATTCCAGGCAACACTAGCGTTTTCCAACCGACTTAGCACCAGGGTATTGAACAAGGCTATTCTGGTCTTTGTTAGTTGGAAGCCCCGGGTGTTCCGTTTTAGAAAACCCAGCATCTGTGCAGATTTCTTAATAATGTGAGACAACGTGGTGTTGCACAGTGTGTAAGTAGTAGGAAAGGATGAGTTTTTTTCTTTTATCTATCATTAGTATCAAATATTTTTCGTATAAATTCTAAATCGTATCTAACTTTATATCGTTAGTATCAAATCTTTATCGTATCGAATCTAAATCTTATCCAATCTTTATTGCATCAAATCTCTATCTATCTTATTTATATCGCATCACATTGCATCGTAGGCTAAGCATATATTCATCGTATTCCATTTAAATATCGATCTTTGTCCTCCAAGTTCCGTTTCATCGTTTGACCAGAAAATACTTTATGCCTTTTGGTGGGCGGGATGTTCCGTCACCATAACGCTTTTTCGAATACTATAGATCAATTTCTGAACGTATCGATGTTTCAATTTTTCGCAAGAGATGTCAGCACCGAAATCAGTTTAACGAGCTGTCATTGCTCAAGCGAATTTGTCCCCTTTGGCGCGAAGGTGGATATTGTGTGAGTAAGAGCAAGACGCGCGCTCATCGTCTAAATCGGTCGAAATCCTAAGGGAAATCGAATCATCCCCTATTTCGCGTGTGATCAACCCACTAAACGTGAAACCCTGAAGCTAGCTTATGGACAATCGAAGGTGGAAGCTCAACAAGTGCCGGAGCAGTCCAAGGTACGTGAGTGCATTGTGTTCGCTGCGGCCCATGTCGAGTTTTTGAACATCGTAAATATACGCAAATCGTTATTTCCCAGTGTAGTATCAAAGCCACTCGTATTTCGGCTTGGTGCGTATGCTGAAGAATCTATCAGAACATATCATACAACAACATATCCAGGAATACCGTAGAAGAATGTCAAAAGTATACGATATTCTCAACGACACTTCACTTCATCGCCGCACTGAAATTACTGAAAAAGTTTATAAGAGTCGTGAGCCTGAAAAAGATTACGAACCAGAGTAACAGGTTTTATAAGGAATCCTTTATGCCATAGTCAAAAGTTAGCAGCTCGAAATACCCATGATACGGTATTAGCGGATTTGACTATTTAAATCTATACCGTCACCGTGTGTACCGTGACTAAATCACGCATAATACGGGTGCCTAATAGTGCTCGTTTGTTACAGGACACTAAAAATATTAGTCCTGACCCTGGCCCTGACCCGAGCGGACGACCTAACGTTAGAAAGTCTTAACAATGGACCAGGTATTTTACCCTTCAACCTGGGATCAACAAGAATCATCTCACATTTCCACTCCTTTCTCCAAATTATAAACCTTGATGATATGCGCAATAGTTTAGAGACGGTTAACGAGAATCTTAAACCACAATTGAGTAATTTTCGAGATCTCTCTATGAACCCCAGGTTACATAATAATCTAGATACTAAATTGGAAGAAATATCGGAACTGTTAGAAACTCTTGAGATAGAGCGTGTTAAAAGAGGTCTCATAGATAATCTCGGTTCAGCAATACAAAGCATTTCTGGTAATTTAGATTATATTGATGCATTAGAATACGATAAAGCCATTGCGATCTTAAAACAGAATGACAATAATTTGTTTGCTGAAATGAATCATCACATAAATTTAACTAAGCGGTGGATTTCGCGTAGCTCAAACGTAACAGATAAAATAGTACAAAACCAAGATAAAATCGAGAAAATTATTAAATCTATTTAACAGATATTATAAAAATGCTCATTTGGCATAGTTACTAATGATATTAGGAGATAATGTAGATGTAATGTCTAAAGAACTTGACAAATTGCAAATTAATTGTCATTTATTAGGGCTAAAAGTATTCATTATTCTATATTAAACTACTCTAATTGTATGGATAATAAGGATTAATCTCTAGATATCAGTTTTAGAGAACAATTTCACATAATTAGACTAGGATACTATTACAATGAGAATAAAATAGTGATAGTTATGAAATTTCCGATACTTTATCCTACTAAATTTATCCTATATCCTGCCCCAATCATGATAATAAGGTCCTGATTCCAACTTATCCTTTCATAACGGTTCATGAATAAGATTTATTGTACATGGAGAGAGAATGTCCGATGTATAGCCACGGTCACCTTTGCAAAGATAACTTAAGTCATCACCATGGCAAACAATCGGACTGTATCCAGCAGCTTATACTACATCAGAAAATTAATGGGTCCTGTCAATTTACATCAGTCATCCTGTCTTCTGAAGGTTTGGAGCAGCTAGACGACCTACACTTCATTGTAAGCTTTCCTAAACCTACGAAAGTTCGTTGTTGTTCTGAGATAACTATAGAATGCTGAAAGGGAGCTACCCCATCTAAGTATCTATCATACATAAAGGCTGCGTGATAGGAACTATAGCAATTACTGCAATCAATCGTCAGGAAAGATATTGAAAATTATGGATTTACCAATTATAGAGGGAGTACCTGTGAAATCTTGGTATGAAAAAATAAACAAAAAAAAAATGGACACGTCATGTAATAAACATTTAAGACATGAAGTTTCTTCACATACCTCGACCATGAAAAGTCGTCATAGACAAAGATAGTCCTTCCTCTTCATAGTTAAAACTGTAGAGGCATTGCCGCGCACTGGCGACAAAAAAGACAAAAGTGCGAATGAATTTCACAGACTTTATACGTCCAATCCCATGCGCAATATCCTTACAATGATACGCTCATATTAACAACCCACAGCTCTATAGCCTTCTAAAACAAACAGCCAGCTTACCATCTACCCACGGAGGTTACTGAGCTGACGTCTACATTCATACTAGATAACACAGAATAAGTTGTGGGTAGTCAACAATAATTTTCCGTCTTAGCTCGGGTAGAAAATTCTCTAGGGTGTGTCAAGCCTAGTTAGTTTATGCTAGGGTAATCAAGCAAGCAGCAAGTAGCGAAAGACTTGGTTTGGTTAAACTTTTCGGTGGTAAAGTAATCTAAGCACTAGAGACCGCCGGGAGCTCAGTGCCGCCTTATTAAATGACTTCTAATCCCATTTGTCTACCGTCTAGTTTGCAATGCAATGTTAGCTTTAAATAAGAATTTCCATGTTAAAAGGTCACTATACTTATTATAGAATCATTTTATTATTGGTCTTGAAATAATTAAGTAATCGACGTTGTCGGTATATTTTGTTTATAGCGATCAGTTTCAGAAACGGGTTATCCAGGTGAGAATTGATGATGGGTACCTAAGGCCGCATTCACATTAAACCTTACGTCGGCCGCTTATTGTTAGAATGTATTGTTAGAATGTATGTATTAACAGCTAGTCAGTAAAATTGGCGGCTGAGGTTGCAGTTGTTTTTTCACACATTTTGATCTTGAGCCTCAGGCAGCGGCCTACAAACGTTTACTGAGAACGCGGTATTATTGTAAATTAGTACCAAAATATGTTTTTGCAACGAAGTTCCATAACGCGGCTTGTGGTTGTAGTTGACTGGTTGAAATCGTCACGTAAAGAAACAGCGTTTTGCCTACTCCATTTTCTTTATCTGTCTCTCTGTATTTCTATTATATACGAGTCAGTGTGTGAGTGCGACTATCTCGTAAGGAACTTCATTCCTGAGGCAGGGTCCGAAGAACGGTTTTTTATTTTATTTCAGCGTTGTGGTGTGCGTTTAAGCGTCAATCAATTGTAATTTATTTTTTCTTCACTCAAAATCAGTATTAGAAAACCACTCGATATTTTTTGGTGTATTTATTTTCTTTTAAGTCTGCAAATCAGATTACGTTTCAGTTAATGCTTTGACAAACGGATGAACAAAAATTCCCAGAAAAATCCAGTCCTTTTTATTCAACTTTTAAACAAAGCCTTTGATAGAATTAGGTTTCGGGCTACAAAAATACAACAAAGGGTTTTTATTTAAGTCTGGGCTTACAGCATGATTATAATACCAAACTATTATTGCCCCTCTGCAGGGCAAAGACCTTTTCTCACACAGAAAAGGCACGTAGATTGATGACCACGCTTAGTCAAAACGGGTTGGCGATTTTAGACTTATATTTACCGTTAGTCCAAGTTAGTGGATCTTTTTCTTCACCGATATCAGTTATGTCCAAGATAAACTCAAAAAGAGCATACGAATTGAAAAAGTCACGTTGGTACCCGGATTTTAACCCACAACCTCTTGCATGAGACCACAACAACGCGATTATTCGCGGACTATTTAAAAGCCGTCATTTTATCATAAATTATTATAACTGCTAAAGAGCTGTCAGTTTTAACTCTTTGCGTGATATCTTTTAGAACAAATTGCGGTTAGTTCTCTGGCTGAGAAGATGTTCCTCGGCTCTTCCCGCGGGAGTCCACTAAGATAATAGGTGGATTTATGCAAAATAAGAAGGTTTTGTTTGTTTGTTTGTTTGGCATCTCGCAGGTCAACCTATGCGGTTGTCGTCTGCTTAAGCGGACTTGCCTGTGGATTCCCTAATAAATTAAGGCCTCCAGCCAGGACTTAAACTTATATACTAACTAAAACTAAGCGACAACGCTAAGGGGTCACAACCTGTGGGGTCCGAACCTCGGCTTAGGGCGTCGCTGGAAGAGGGCAGCAAATGACTAGCTGGATCAGGATTGATATTATTTAGGGACGAATTTAAAGCTACAGGCTCAGCGGCGCGGGCTGGCTCGAGCAAGGGTCGGGAGGGGCGTCGATTTGGGCGTCGCGGCGGGCCTCGGCGGCGAGGGCGGTAGGACGGTGATCGGGTTTTGGGCTTATGTAGCGTGCTAGTGGCCTTACTACTCTCCTGGAGGAGGGTAGTGGCGTCGTCGGGGTCGATTAAAGTATGCCTTGGTCGGCGAATACTGCTAATGCGAGAGGGAGTGTAGCGGGCGGCCGCTGTAATCAGGGGGTTAGAATGTTTGATGCCGCAGTCGAAGAAACGCTTTGATAAGCGTTTCATGAACTGTTTTATGGTTGGCATTTTGAGGTCGACGTGAAGATCGATATTACGGACATAGAAGGGGGCACCCGTGACCCTTCTGAGGGAAAATAAGAAGGGCCAGTAGCAGTACTTATATACGCGTTTTAGACTTGGCATTAGGAAATTGGTATAGTGAACTTTACATAATGTTTTAAATGATTTTTGTGCTGCAAATGCTACGTTTACTAACTCGTCATTGTTTTGAATATTCTTAACTTTACAATTTTATGGGCGGGGTAGATTACAGCAAGTGTTGGCAAAAAAATAGTTTCATTGACGATAAAAAACTAAAACCACGCAAATAGTTTCAACAAACGATTGACGATTTTAGTTCTAGTAAAGTAGTCGTGTAAAAAAGTAAATAAATGCATAGAACTGTTTCAGTTTTCCATTTTGATTAGGTTTTAATTGAAATATTATTTCAAAGAAAATGCCAAAAAATAGATTTTTAAACAACTAATTGTTTATTCTTTACTAGTCACACGTAGTGTGCAAACATGCTCGTGAATAGGTATTTAATCAATCTTATAGTTTGTCCCCGTTGGTGGAATTTTACTTTTTTCTGTTATTCATTTAATAATAGAATAATCATACATGACGAATTACTCTATACATACGTATATTTAAATGATTTTGTTTTTTTACTATTCCTTTACTCTAAAAAAATTTGGTCAGCGGGAAATTCCCATTGTGATATTTTTATTACGCGGTGTTATTCATTTGATTGATTTATCTGACTTTCAATTGTTGTTCTTATAAACTGTTTTTACCTCTTTAATCTGGCTTCTTAAATAGATCTTGTAAAGATAAGTTTCAGTTTTAACTAAATCAATTTAGTGATTGAATATTTAGTTAATACTTAAACAAGATTTTCAATCGTGATTGATTTAGTTAACAACTAATTTAATCACAAAATGTTTAGTTTGACTAAACAATCGCTTTAATAAAAATTGTGATTGAACCCAACACTGACTCTCATTACCTCTCATCGAGAGGAGGCCTGTGTCCAAGCAGTGGGAACACTAAAGGCTGATAATGCTTACCTTTTTATAAGACCATTCATAAATAGTAACCATTATACGTAGTCGACATAATATGTGCTTACATTTAACAACAGTTGGTAAGGCGCTTATCGAACATCTTCTGCTAACAAAACAAACGAAATTTTTTGTACTAAAATGCAATGGTTTTATAAAAACAAAAGCCAAACTCACTGAAAGCTTTTAGTATTACATTATTCAGATTCATGTGTATGTAGTAGGTACTAGTAGATAGGTTTATCCAAATATCAAGTAGGTTTGGAAATTGCAGTAGTATTTTGTCGCTAAAGTTTTTTGGGCGCCTCCTACTCTTTTCACACACCGGGTGTAACTTTCAATAATGTACAATCTTTTTTTGAACTTCAAACTTAAACTTAATAAAAGGTTTTTGATTTCAGCCTTACGCTAACAGATTTAATTGTATTAATAAAATTATAATATTATAATTGTATTTAATTTAGTGAGATAAGGCGAACGCCATATTATTTCCACGCCCGCAAAGTATAAATGGTTATCGTTTACGGTTTTGAAAGCAAAACTGTGTTAATTATTAAAGGAAAAAGCTATTTTCTTCGAATTATTTATTTATTTAAAAAAGCGCAGCCAAATCACATACATTTAACATAAGCTAGAAGTAAGCTTAATAACAAAAGAACCAATGTACATGACAATTTTACGGCGTACCTAGTATTGATTACAATATCATATCATAAATTTAATATACTAAACTAAAACTAAAAAGCCATAAAATAGATTAACGTGAGTAAGATGGGTACCAAACAAAAATAAGAAATATGTAAAAATAACAACTTGGCAAGGATAGCGTGATTTTCTATCTGAATCCCGGTAGCTTTTCGCTGAATGTATCTACGTCAGGTGTATTTAATACACTACAGTAGTACTGTGTTCATTGCTCATTCGTATGATTAGAGACTGTAAACCGATATTGGTTTTTACGAAAGGTTTGTACGACAGGGCCAAAAAATTAAAAAGGTGTATGAAACACTTTTTAAATTATTTGGCTTTGGAATTTTTCTTATAACTGCTAAGGAAACACTTTGCAAAGGCAACTGCATTATATTTTTTCTTTAATTAGTTTATGGAGGAAGCATACATCAAGCAGACGTCTGCGATCGTGAAGGGAAATCTTTTTTTTTAAAGCTCCATGTATGGTTTTCTGTGGGAAAAGCAAGCAACATGTCTAGTAAAAGCTCAACAAAAAAAATGCGTAACAAGTGACAACAAAAATAAAAACATTATTATTTACTGTAACATTTTACATAAAGATAATAAACCGCTACGATTATTTATAATAACTTCTTCAACCAAATTGAATGTGTAATATTTTGTTAGGGAACTTATAAGCAATTTATTTTATTTTGACATTTGAAATGTTAAAAAAATTGCACCGAGCATTAATTTCCAAAATATCTGATTTTAATAAGTGGTTATGTGGGGCAGTTCGTTCACATTAAGTATTTTACATTTTATTTGGCTTTATTGAATACATGTTACAAATTGAGGATAGCTTAAGTATAAATTTTCTTGAAGAAAACAAGATTGAAACTAAACCTCAATTTTTTATATAATTAAATAATCACGCGTATACGCAATATACAGGATAAACTGTTCCAAAACTTAAATGTTCTCTTTTGTTTGGTTATTGTTTGCTGGGCTTTGGTGATGCAACCCTTTCAGCGTGGAGTACACGGTGAACAGTTTTTAATAACGTGTTGAATAATTCAGATTTTTTTAGGTTGGTATGAAACGATTTGTTTCATATTCGTTCACCATGTGAAGCCTTTCACTTCATAAATTAGCGCTCCGACTATCAAGGATTCCCTTGTTCTAACATCTCTTAACCCACATACTCACAGTATTTCTCTAAAACAAAAACTGTAATACTATTAGACATATCTTAGGACAATACTTAACACTTTACTGGTCGTTCACTAATTTAAACCAACAATATTTTATTTTTAGGTAAATATGAAATTTTAATGATAACACGCACACTATGGTTTCGTTGGATATTTGTGTTATCACATTATGTACATCCACTTTTACGCAGTGCAATCATATTTGCCAACGCTTCAATATTTATGTATCACTAGATTATGAAAATTATAACCACAACACCGCTGATTAACAGATTTCAACATTCATCACTAACCAACAACGTTCAATAATGTGAATAGTCATTATGAATTGCATCTACCTCGAAATAATTTACTCATTTTTCTGTGGTCTCTCTACAAACTTTTAGTAGTTATGTAAACAAGATGAACGAGACAAGTAACGATTCACTTCAAGTCATTTTATTATAACATACAAAAATTGTTAATTTTTGGTATTATAATTAACATATCAAAAACTATAAATAGATATTAGTTGAAAATAACCTCAAGCTTAATCCGCAGGCGCAGGTGAGATTCGAACTCAGGGCAGGTAACGACGGTAGGCTAGCATGAAATTATGAACTAGTAACAATTACAGACACAGTGACTGTGTCTGCGTGTCTATAGTATAGAAACAGCTTATAGAAGAAGGTCGTAAGTGAAACCGAAGTGTCAATATATTGCTTTGTGAGATTGCTTATGGACTTATGAACGCTACTGTACCAAGGAAATGGTTAAGGCTAATTACTCTAATGTATATTTAAACCTCCATCAGGAACGAAGTTCCTTACGCGAGATTCGCACACACACACACAACCGTCTAAAGTAGAAAGAGACAGAGAGAGAGAGAGTCTGAATTCAATATGAGTTTTGAGTACAGAGCCATCTAGTAAAAGTTTTTAGGAGCTCTCATAAAATTGTTACCATCTTGGATTTTTATTTTGCCCTCACTATCGGTATATCACGCTCAAAAGCCACGAAAACGACACCTATGACGAAAAAAAATTAAATTTTTGTAGCTGCCATCTTGGATTTTCATTTTGACCTCACTAGCGGCTTTAGCGCTCTCGAAAATCACCATATCTGTAAAGTCACATGAAAGGGGCTTCGTTAAAAAAATCGTGTGTCGAATTGTTTTATTTTAATTTTTTATTCTATACTAATTCTCATACACGCTTAATTCCCGTGTACTAGGGGGCGAGCCTATTGCCATCAACCGGGCACAAATCCAGACTCCGGGCTGCTACTGAGAAATTCTAGATAGAAAAACCCTATAACACTTTGCCCGACTTGGGAATCGAACCCAGGACCTCATGCTCAGCAGTAGCTCTTGCTACCACTAGACCAACTAGGGAGTCCCACTAGACCAAAGAGGCAGTCAAGTGTGGGTGTAATATACCTCAGCCTAACCCTTCTGGGATTACGGGCGTGATATACGTTTTTTATTAAATATTTATAGGAAATTTCGTCAAAAGTGCAGTCGATTCTTTGTACTTCCTACTGTCAATTTAATCAATCTGTTCACTGTCAACAAACGGTTGGAACAATAGGCTAAAAACTTATACTACTGTATACCATTTATCTTCAGTAACTCTTCTGAGATTCCTTAATATGTGACAACGTAAACACCCTAATATGCTCATTAACAATTAATGAGTGAGCAGTAACATTGCTCAAAAACGTACACATAAAATGTTATTTTTTTGTTGTTACCATATGCAACCCGAGAAAAATAAAGGTAAATAGCATAGGTTGTTTCTAGAAAATATAATAAGAGCTTATAATTATTATGTAAGCGAAAAGGCTTATTCATTTGTCATCAATTAGAAAAACATATCAAATAGTCCATTGCTTTCTCAGAAATGTTAATTTAAAGAATTGTATTAAGTTTTGACAAGAAACCTTCGCTGAGTATGAAATTTTAAATTTACAGTTTTTTTTATTAAATATAGAAAAAGTTGCTGAAACGCACAAAAAACAGAAGAGAATACGTAAAACAATCACGAAAACAAGTGAAATGATTTGAAAAATCTAATTACAAAAGGGATATTAAAATATGGGCCCCAAAAAGAAATAAGTATTGTAATTAGCCACCTGATTATAATACAGCCACAAGGCGAGCAGCTCTTTTGTTCTCCGATGTAAGTTAAAAAAAACAACCAAATGCTGTTTTACAAACACAGAGCCATGAAAAATGTTTGAACTTTTTTACACTTAAGCGTAACCTAATTCTCTGATCCCGCGATTAAGTTGTGTTTTAAACAAACCTTAATTTTAAAGACAGGCTGGGTTTTTGAAGGGTCGAAATTTTTAAATTAGTTCACTCTAATTTAAACATTTCGACCCTTCAAAAACCACCGCCACCGCCCTGCGGTGGCGTCCATTTTGGCCAGTTACGCGCATTGGGGTAGCTTACTTCTGGGTGGTCTGGCGCGAAAACGGCGCGTGTGATTAAAACGACAATAACTCCTATACACGGGAGCTGTATAAAACTTGTAATTAGCTAACAGATTATGAATAGATTAGCCCAGTTTAGCCATGTAATATTATTAGTAATTCTAATTTGTAATCAGGGTGACGTAATTTTTCCCATTTTCTTGTGTAAATAATTAAAAAAAACGATTATTTCGTAAAGTTTTGTTTAAGTTACAGAAATATACACTATTTCACAATAATTCATTAAAAGTACACACCTCTACATACATACGCCATTTTCTCTACATACATACGCCATTTTGATGACTTGAGCGCTGAAAAAAAAAGGGTCTGTTCATTGTTCGATTCACAGAACACTCAAGGCTAAGTAGCTTGGGTTGTTATCTTACAATAACAAAAGGTCCAGTCAGCTGTTAGAAGTGTTTAGCTTAAAAGTGGTGCCGATTCTCTTCTTACAAATGCCTCTAAACTAGACACAACATCACTAAAATATGGTTTAATCCTGTCAAACGACGATTTCCCATTCTGAAATTGACTAAACACAACTTAACTATATTTTGGTTTGACAGCACTAAGATGGCACTGAGTTAATAGTTTGATGAAAATGGCAATTTTGCTATTCTGAATTTGACGTTTCTCACCTAAAATTTTGATTGTCTAACTTAATCTGAACATGAATCTGACTATTTTTAATCCCGATTAGAAAGATATGGAATAAAATTTGTTGTCGTGAACTAAAATTCACACCAACACCTCGACTTCAGACTTGCAAAAGCAGTACTCTATCTTTTTTTATTTCTCAAAAACAGTGTGTGCTATCACAAATTTTTTTTAAAAATTTCACAATATTTTTTTTGCATGTTCCATGCAAAAAGTAAAAACTTCCTTAACAAACACGTTAATGCTGTCCCCCATGCGCCTCCGGCTCTAACAAAAAATCACGGGGTAGGGCAGATATGTAGCGAAGCCAAAAGAAAAAAAAATACCACGTGGACTCGCGATTGTCAAATTCTATTTTTGTTGTGTAAAAATTGTATTTAAATTTAGAGCTTTTTTGTTGCAGAATGGCTTTAAGATTCTCATAGTCAAACGTAAGGAATTTTTGTTATAGTTTCGTTAGTTTAGTTTGGTGCACAAGAGAATCGGCACCAGTACCGACTAGTCAAAACGAACACTTGAAAATAGGCGCAAAAATCATCCACTCAAACATTGCATCATAGTTTAAATTCGTTTGTATTTATTTTAAATATAAATTAACATTCTACATTTTGAAGATGTTTACAAATCGATAAAAACAATAAAAAGGCTTTATATAAAAGGCCTTTAGAAGCTTTACAAAAACATTACACAAATTATTAACAAAAATAAACAATCGCACTGCGAAATGCACAAGTACCTATACAAAGAACGACAGAAAATGGTTACGAAATGTAGATACGGCAAATATTGTCATATCTGTACTCAAAAAAATTAAATATGTGGCGACACTAACAAACAAAGACGCACACCTATTGGTCGTATGAAGGTTGCACTCTAACCTAGCATGTCGACTGTATACCTCGCCGCCGGCGCCCGCGCACCTACCTGCCGCGCGTGAGGCGGCCGTTCCGCTATCGCTCGGTCACGCCAGGCAGTGCCCTTCGTGCTACGACGGCGAATGCACGCACATTTTCTGCTTCGCGCCTAACCGCTTATGCTTATATGTTTTGCCTAAATCTAGACTTTCTCGTAGTGTAAAAGTGTTTCTCTATCTTCATCTATTTAGTTTGTTTCTTCCTTCATACTATAGTGTTGTTTCTAACTGTACATCTGTTTTAATAGTGTTTCGTGATTTGGCAGTGTAAAACCTTATGATCCCTACAAATACATTATTAATGTTTTATGTACTTTTACACATTATTATTACAATTTTACGTATGTACTAGCTGACCCCGCAAACGTTCTTTTGCTTCGTTTTTTTTCTTTTTTTAAAATAGATGTTGGCCGATTCTCAGACCTACCCGATAGGCACACAAAATTTCATACAAATCGGTTTCAGCCGTTTTGGAGGAGTTTGGTAACAAACATCGCGAAACGAGAATTTTATAAATTAGTAGATAGTTTAATGTACATTTATTATTAAAATATCAAATGATGATGACAATGACAAAAAAGAAATATTATTGATTCTAGGCGCCCCTTCCTAAAGGTACTTTTGCATGCAGAAGAATGGACAAGAAACTCCATCGTTAATCTTTTAAATCGTTTAACAATATTTCGTATAAATTAATAATGTTTTTAGCAATCAGAAACGGTAATGTTTAAAAAATTAAAGAACAGCAATTGAAATCATAAGAATAATCAAATCAATAAAAACTTAACTAAACAAAGACACAAGTCGAAAGTATTTCGGTTGGGGCTCTTTAAAGTTCGACGTTTCGTGTAAAAAGGGTCATCTTCCTAAGAGACATTCTTCATCATTGTCAAAGTGGAAAATAAACATTTAAAAAAGGTCACCCTTCATTCATTGGTCAAACAAAAAAAGGGCGGGATAACCTACGATTTCAACGTGCAGCCGAAAATGTTTTGCAAAGGGTCATGCGTGACTGTCCTCGATAGTACCTATATAAGCATATATTACCCGGTAGCAGCCCTCCACGCTGTCAAGTCCGCTTAAGCAGACGACAACCTCATATGTTGACCTGCGAGATGCCATTCCCAAAACCTCCACGCTGCTCACACTGCTACCGGGTGTTTAGAACATCCTTGGAATAGGAACATACAATACTTCATCCTCGTCAGAGCCCAGTCGCTTCCTAAAACAACAAAAATTAGCATACACTTACCGTAATTGAGGATGTCAGCCAGTTCATCATCTCCCAGGCCCTGACGAGGGTGACGAGGTGGTGGTGGCGACGAAGATGCACCGGTGATGCGGGCGCTGACTCTGCTCGATCCAGGAACCGAGAACAAAAGCAGTGTTTGTACCAATTTTTTATTTGTTCCATAATCTTCTTATCCACACATTTCGATCATCACGGATTTACGTCAAAAACGCTTTCAGGAAGCGCAGTCTGAATCAGTCTGATTTTTTGTTGCGTATTTTTCATTTTAATGTTACGATAATTGCTTACGTTATCAGTTAAAATTAATGCATGAGATCAATAACACGATACATAAAGACGTACGTAGTAGCGACAGCTTGATAACAATAGTATAATAATTGTTAATCGTAATACGGGGTAATGCAACGCCGGCGCAGCAAAATGGCGCCAAAATAGCTCACGGTGTTTGTGGTAATAACAATTTATATCCAAAATCTTTAACAAATTGTGGTATTTTGTTACATCAAAATCACATCTTATAATATAATTATCTATTTTAAACCTGAGGAGCTGTTGTGCACAGCAATTCTTTTTATCATTCAATAAGTACTGAAGTCTTTATGAAAAATTGTATGACACTCATTTAACTTACATTTGTTTATCTGATAATTGCTGTACTGCTGAAAAGCAAACTTTTAGTTACCTCTGTCTATTTTCCGCATCCATTTATCTCATTTCATGTGATCTCTTATTATTTTCCTTTTATTGAATGTTGTGAACTTGTATCTAACATTGTCATCTGTCAGTTTTTCTTTTTCTATGGTAGAGAGCTAAGAGGTCGTCTATTTTATTGTGAAGGTATCGTAAAACTAGTGTTATGCCAGGTTCTCACTGTAAGCCATCTTTATTGTTCCTGGCCGATAACCAATTAAGAAGTATTTGATTTAATACTAAAAAGTCACTTCTAGAACACTCGGCCAGGGGCTATAAAAGGCAACCGTTCGTTTTTACCCAGTTCCTTCCTTTTCCTCCTATCGTTTTACTCTGACCATTATTTGCTGCTTAAATATAAATAATTTTATTTCTGAGTTCTGATTGATTCATAATTTCGGTGAATTAAAAGAAATATGAGCTAAACTCAGTGAATTTAATTTTATCTTGTGTGCGTGAAGGTGTTCGAGCTTTCCAGATCACCTCCGACCCTCCCACTTGAGTCTGCCAGTTCGAGACGTCTTTATCTAATAGAAATCAAATAACGTGGCGTGTGACGCCGCCGCTAGTACACTGGGACGAGAGGTCCTGACGTCAAATAACGTGGCGTGTGACGCCGCCGCTAGTACACAGGGACGATAGGTCCTGACGTCCTCACTTATATACATACTTTCATTTCATTTCTAAGATCGAGCATCTCGCGGGTTCCTCCACGACGAACCAGAACCGACGCGAGCTCCCTTGCGACGGACTGCAGGCCAGTGGAGCGGCCTGCGCAAGCTACTTCGTAACGGGCTGAAGGCTGGTGGAGCAGCTGCCGCGAGCTCCACTCTACCGGCTTCGGGCCGAATTCTGAGCTATTTCGCGACCGTGAACTCTCTCGCGACACACTGCTGGACGGAGGAGCGACCTACCCGACCTGCTACTAATTCTTAATATCTTTTTCTACATATTTTTGTATTTTAGATTCTAAAATTATATTTACTTGGAACCACGTTTGGCCAGTCGGCTAAATATTACGTTACAAAATACGCAATGTAAGCATTAAAAACTGTTTATTACTTACCTATTCATGTTCAGTCCCAGACTGCACAAGTTTATTATAGAAGACGTAGGTCTCCGGAGCTTGGCAAAATGTGGGTAGACCGGTCACCACCAAGTAAATATGTTCCTTGGGTCACCACGCTCTCGAAAACGGACTGCGCGGGCGGTCTACAAATGTCTATGGCAACCGCCGTAGACACGTTCCAGTGAAGGCAAACGCGATTGTGTAGTGGTAATGGTCCTGCTTTTGCGTACAATGGTGGGCCCGATGTTTCGATGTGATGCTCCACTTCGCTGTGAAAAAATCGAGTTATGTCCGGGTACAATGCGAGCAAGTCGTGATACGGCTGCTGATCGTCTACGGTGTTAATGCTGTTATCCGACATTGGTGTGACGTAGCCGGTTACGGTCAAAGTCGTTTGTTTGTCGATTGGTCTTCTTCCATGTATATCGACTGTGAGTTTATGTTTGTGAAGGAAATCGGCGCCTAGTATTGGTAGCTTGACTTCTGCAATCACGAAGCTCCATCGATATGGTCGGCACAGTCCGATATTTAGTACCATGGATCGTTCGCCTTAGGACGGTATGGATGAACCATTGGCGGCATATAAGTGACTTGTTGGTTTCTGCTTGTGTTTTTTTGTTGTGAGTGCTGGCAGTACGGAAACGCTCCGGTGTCGATAAGGAAATGATATCCCGATGATAAATCCTTAATGAATAGACGGTAATTCGATATATCGTTAACTTCGGCTCCCGTCGCAGCTGAAGTAGCTTCTAGTTTTCCGCTGGACTGTTCTTGCTGTCAAAACTGCACGGACTTCGACATCTGCAGGCTTCCCTTCCAAACTTCCTATGAAAAAAGCAGATCGATTTTCGTTTCGCTGATTTCGAACGTGATCGTGATCGCTGTGAGCCGTGGTATAGGGGTCCGAGGTACTTGCTTCGGATTCGGTCCGTTTTCAACTCAGCGATCTCTTTTGAAAGTGATTCGATCATTTCGATGATTTTTGAATCCGATGATGTTGATGGTTGTTCTGTTTTTTTGCTGGCGTAGCTGCGAACATACGGAATTCACTTCCTTAGTCTGCTCGTCCATTTTATCTGCCATCGCTGTCTGTGCATCCAACTACGATTCTTCGCTAACCGCAAGTACTGCTCGCGTCGATGATGGTAAATGACTCATCCATAACATGCGTAGTGTGCCGTCAGGTATCATATTTCGTCCTAGATCTCGCATTCGACGAAGAAGCTGTGAAGGACGCTGGTCTCCTAGGTCGACTTCATTTAGGAGTTTCTGAAGTTGTTTGCTCTCGGATTCTTCATACACTGATATCAATCTTTTCTTCAGTTATTCGTATCTTCCCGTGTTTGGCGCTGACATTATAATATCGCTGATTTGTTCCACGTCTATTTTCTCCAATTGCGCGACAGCAGGGCCGAATTTGTTTTCATCGCCGAGCTTCTGGTTGGCGAACATGGTCTCAAATTGGGCAAACCAGAGTCTTGGCTTGCCTCGCCAGAACTGGGGTAAACGCGCCTTGACTGAGATCGTTTCGACATCTTCTTGGCTCAGAGATAGTTTTGGAGGTTGTTCCCTTGACGACGCCATGATTATATTTGCGGTCTTCAGTCGGGATCACCAATTTAGAGTTTGCTGGTAGTAAATGAAACTCACTTGTAGGAAATAATTGATTAACTTTATTGAATTAAAGTCCAGTTAAAAAAACAGTTCATGAAACGCTTATCTAAGCGTTTCTTCGACTGTGGCATCAAACACCCAAACCCCTTGATCTCAGCGGCCGCCCGCTATACTCCCTCCCGCATTAGCAGTATTCGCCGACCAAGGCATACTTTAATCGACCCCGATGACGCCACTACCCTCCTCCAGGAGAGCAGTAAGGCCACCAGCACTTTACACAAGCGCAAAACCCGATCGCCGTCCTAGCATCCTCGCCGCCGAGGCCCGCCGCGACGCCCAAATCCACGCCCCTCCCGATCCTTGCTCGAGCCAGCCCGCGTCGCTGAGCCTGTAGCTTAAAATTCGTCCCTAAATCACTCAAATCCTGATCCAGCTAGTCCCTTGCTGCCCTCTTCCAGCGACGCCCTAAGCCGAGGTTCGTACCCCACAGGGGGTGCCCTAAGCATGTAGTCGCTTAGTTTTTAGTTAGTATTAAGTTTTAGTCCTGGCTGGAGACCTTAATTTATTGGGGCAACCACAGGCAAGTCCGTTTAAGCAGACGACAACCTCATAGGTTGACCTGCGAGATGCCATTCCCAAAAAAAAAAAAAAAACTGCACGTCAGTGCGCGGCTGCGCTCCGTCCCGGCTGCTTGTATGCTCCTAATATGTAGGTCACTACATTTCATTTAGTACACTCTGTGCATGTTTGAATGCTTAAAAACAGAATATTCAAACAACATCAAAACAGACATGAGTCCGAAACAGACATGAGTCCGAAATAGTAGTCTGTTTCCCCAATGCGCGTTTTTTGACAGTAAACTGATGAAACTGAAAGTGAAAAGTAAAACAGAATCTTTTAGGTTTTGGAAAAACCGTCTCCAACCATACATGGGTTGACACGCTGCCGTGTGTAGATTGGTTTAGCTGGTTATCAGATTTGATGTTTTCAGCAGTTATTATTAATTCGTACACAGGTCATAAGGCTTGCACCTTGCTGAAAAGTATTACTTATTACCCCATGTTTAAACAGAATTTATAACAACATAATATAACCTGTATTCCTTGAGGGGTTGGGCAGAGGAAAATAATTATTATACTATTGTTATCAAGCTGTCGCTACTACGTACGTCGTTACGTATCATATTATTGATATCATGCATTAATTTTAACTGATAACGTAAGCAATTAGCGTAACATTTAAATGAAAAATACACAACAAAAAATCAAACTGATTCAGTCTGCGCCACTTAAGATAAGTGGTGTGGATTAGAAGGTTATGGAACAAAAAAAAAATTGGTACAAACACTGCTTTTGTTCCAGGTTCTTGGATTAAGCAGAGTCAGCGCCCGCATCACCGGTGCAGCTTCGTCCGCCACAACCACCTCATCACCCTCGTCAGGGCCTGGAAGATGATGAACTGGCTGACATCCTCAATTACAGTAAGTACCTGCAAATTTTTGTTGTTATAGGAAGCGACTCAGGCTCTGACGAGGATGAAGTGTTGTATATTCCTATGAGGATGTTCTGAACACCCGGTAGCAGTGTGAGCAGCGTGGAGGTTTTGGGAATGGCATCTCGCAGGTCAACATATGAGGTTATCGTCTGCTTAAGCGGACTTGACAGCGTGGAGGGCTGCTACCGGGTAATATATGCTTATATAGGTATTAACGAGGACAGTCACGCATGACCCTTTGCAAAACATTTTCGGCTGAACGTTGAAATTGTTGGTTATCCCGCCCTTTTTTTGTTTGACCAATGAATGAAGGGTGACCTTTTTTTAAACGCTTTAGTTTTTCCACTTTGACAATGATGAAGAATGTCTCTTAGGAAGATGACCTTTTTTAACACGAAACGTCCAACTTTAAAGAGCCTCAACCGAAATAGTTTCGACTTGTGTCTTTGTTTAACCATTTAGTTTTTTGTAACCATCCGAAGTCAAAAAGTTATTTCGTTCGAAAGCCAAGAAAGAGACAAGAGGTACAATCAATGTTGAATTCTCATCCACATCAATGAAAGAACAATTTATGCAATCTACTAAAAACTTCGCAAACAAAATATAGAAAACCGTCCTCATACCTACCCACTTGCAAGCTGCAGAAAAAGAAGGGATACCCAGCCGGTTCATAAAATCCGAAGATCATCTGGCTAAACACGTAATGTCTAGCAACCATTCTACCTTGCCGTTCTATTTACTTTAAAACTGTCTTCCTCCACCTTTGTACATGTTTTAAATTTATGTTAAGATTTCTTACTAACATACCTATTTGTATTCACCTACATGTTTGTCTTAAAACCTTCCCGACCTGGGAATCGAATCCAGAAACCCGTGTCTTTTATCGCTCACTGAACTTTCAAGTCTCTGTGTTGAGCTTTGCATTGAGAATCATTTTTTTTAGACCTACGTCTAGACTTCTTGATCACTGCAATCCGTTAACTTGGCCAACAAACTCTTAGAAGTTGGAAAAAGTCTCGCAGAACAAAGAGTTTCTAGATCAACTAATGAAGCATCCCAGACTGTCACCGGAAGCTTCTTACAATCTATTGCAATGTTACCAAAGGACGAAAATGAAGTTACTAATTTCATAATATCCCTTCGTAATGACTGTACTTTGGTATGGGATAGAATTTCTAATGGCCATATTAAAAATCACATGGCTATTGGTGTACCACCACCACCTACCATTTAAAAATCTATTATACACCATAGCTTTAAGAGTAGGGACAGACTCAGTGTTAACAACTACAGACCTATTGCTGTGCTTTATGAGGATCATGAATTAATAGGCTCGTTGACTACTTAGAAAAGTTTTACATATTATCACCCCCACAATATGGTTTTCGAGCTGGCAAATCAAGATCATTCATGATCTGACTAACTATGTAGTCACAAACATGGAGGGGGGGCAGAAGGTCCTAGGTATCTTTTTAGACCCTGCCAAAGGTTTTGATACTGTTTCTGTACCCATTATTATTAACAAAATTGAACGAATAGGCATTTGGGTGTCTCAACTTAAACTTTTTGAGGACTACTTGAGTGAGCGTACTCAGTTCATTAAAATCGATGAAATCGTCAGCGAAGAGCGCACAGTCACTTATGGTGTGCCACAAGGTAGCGTACTCGGTCCGACTCTCTTTCTCATTTACATTAGAGAGCTGGGTTTGCTCACCATCCCTAAGGGTAAAAATATAACATTTGTCGATGACACTGCCCTTCTCTTCAGCGCTAATTTATGGCATGAAGCTTACACGCATGCTCAGACAGTCTTTGACGCTGTAATGAGTCGATTGTTTAGTAATGTTCTCACACTAAACGCGGATAAAACAAAGTACATTGCATTTTCTCTTAAGTCCCACACTCACGCAACTCAAATCACTGCGTCATATTCCATAATTGCCCGCTTACTACACTCGCGAGCTAAACTATTGAATCACCTACTTGTGATTTGTTACGAGAGATCTTAAGAACTAATTGACTAACAGAGGTTAATAAAAAAGCGCTATTTTAACGATTATACTGTAACCTTTTAATTAAAACCATACACATTTAAACAAGACGCGTACTTTAGGAGCTGTCCTGGTTTAAGTGAAGGAGTAAGAAAAAAATACATGTTTTGTAGCTCCCTGCGAGTTGTGCGACATAAACCCCCTATAAAAGCGCATGGTATCGGATTTTTTTTATTTCCCCCCCGGACCCTTGCTCGTCGAAGTGCCAGCCCGCGCCACAGCTGAGCATGTAGCTTTAAATTTCCCAGATAATAATAATCATCTAAATCAGATCCAGTCTGTTCCATCTTGCTGTCCCACCCCACAGGGGGTGCCCTATGCGAACAGTCGCTTAGTAAAGTAAGTTTTTCGCCCCTGGCTGGAGGCTTTGAGTTTGATTAAGGCAGCCACAGGATAGTCCGGTTAAGTAGTCACGACCTCTTTAGGTCAACTACGAGATGCCATACATAAAAAAAATAAAAAATCAGTTGGCTGTCGCATGTTGACTGGTACACATCTCCGGTAAATTCGACCGTTGACTTTCGACGTAAATGGATACCAGTCCTATGGAAGTAGCAAACATTTCTGCCCTACTGCAACAAGGGAACCTGACTCCAAAAAGACCTGCCACAGGCCCAAAACTGACGGCAGCTCATCGACAAGCACGCCTTCAATTTGCTCGGGCCCTTCTTAATTGGGACTACGAGCCATGGAGGCGAGTTATGTTCTCAGATGAGAGCAGAATGTGCTTGCACGGTAGCGACCAAAGGGGCCGGGTCTACAGGCCTGGAGAGCGATTTGCTCAGTGCTGTTTCGCTGAAACTGTAGCCGTAGGGGGCGGTTCATGTATGATGTGGGCCGGTATTTCATTTGACGGAAAAACGGAGCTCGTTTTCGTGTTTAGTGGGGTCGAGGAGGCGTTCTAACTTCAGACTGGTATATCGCCGAAATTCTGCTGGAACATATCGTTCCTTTGTCGGTGATAACTTCATCCTGATGCACGATAACGCCCGTTCCAAAAGGTAGTTTCGTATGGAGAAGAAGGGGCAAGAAACTCCACTGTTACTATTTTTAAATGTTAAACAATATTTTACATATATTAATTATATTTTTATATGTGAAGACGATGCACCCAGAATAAAAATACTATACCACAAATAGGTAAAACTGCACGTGCCTCAGCTGAATTCTTAGGTGAAGTCGGTATCGCCACATTAGACTGGCCAGCGCTCAGCTCCGACTTGAATCCCATTGAACACTTGTGGGATGAGCTGAAAAGGATGTTTCGCTCCCGAAATCTCGCTCCTTCAAGTGTTGATGAGCTGAAATCGGCTTTGACAGAGGAGTGGGAAAGTATCCCACAAGATTATATCAGAAAGCTGATTAGGTCCATGAGGAATCGTTTTCGAGCTGTTATTAGGGCTAGAGGAGGCAACACAAAATATTGAATACAAATAATCAAGGTTAATTTAGTTTTTTCGATAAGATTTCGTTTTTTTTCCAGACCGTGTGCGTCTTATTTAAATGAAAATGGTATTTATGTAAACGCTACACTATAATCTATAAAATAGTATTATCTTCATTATCCTCCATTAGTAATGTAATTCTTAGATCGCTTGTAGCAAATCACATGTAGGTGAATCCATAGTTTTGTTCGCGAGTGTAGAATGTCAACACATGTGACTGCACCCGCCTACAAAACAAATAGTATAAAATACCTAGGACTTATATTGGATTGCAACTTGAGATTTCATGAACATATCAACACCCTCAGCAATAGGTTGCGTAAACTAACATTTGCCTTTAAACCCTACGCCATGTCGCTGACGTCAAGCTGATGAAATCAATCTATTTTGCCCTCGCCCAGTCCCTTTTAACCTACTGTATAACGTCTTGGGGTGGTGCACCTTTTTTTTGGGTTGGAAATCATCAAATGACTTCTCCCGCTCTGGGTGGAGCGGGAGGACATGTCAGACTTTCACTGATTAAAACCCACCCGTGTTCCTTCAGTTGCCGATGCCAGGCATCGGCCCTATCGGATCCCGTCACTATGTACTGACATCTCTTTGAGGCGCGCGTGAAACACGACGCGCCGTCGACCCGGACCTGGTCCTTACCGGACAGCGAGCTACCCATTGCTCGCCGTCCGCAAGCCCGCGCCTACAGTGGCCGGGAATCTGCAAGCGAATCATACGCCCAGGGCGTCTCCTGCGGCGACTAGGGGCATGACGGCGCATGGCTCTCTCCCACGCGCGCTCCGCTTACTCCTTCGCGAGCATTACTGGCCATGGCCTGGACCAGGGCCGGACGCAAGAGATCGTCGCCGCCGATCGCCGTCGCGAGGACACAGCGATTCTACAGACGGCAGACCTCCACCGTATGCTCCACCGTGTCCACCGGGCGATCCACACAATGGTGACACCTTATGCGAAACAGGAACCTCCCGAAACAAACATGTCCGATGAGGACCTATGTCAGGCAGAAGGTGAAGACGCCGTGCCACCTCATTAACCACTCCTCAAAGAGCGGACTTATCGCCGCTATAGTGGCGTGCCCAGCAATAGGTTGCGACAATCGCACACCATGTCTCCATGTCGCCATGTGACCCTGCCGGAGGGGGCGGTACACAATCATACAATTGGAGAGAGCGCAGAGAGCCATTTTAAAGGTATCTTCTATTCTAAACTCTTATATAAAGAGACTGAAGTCTTAACTCTACGTCAGCTTTTTGTTCTACAAACGGCCATAAAACAGCATGGCCTCCATACCTTCAACTCCTCACGGGTACGAAGTTCAAGACGTTTTGACCCAGTCGATCGCCATGGTAAGCGACTTACTACAATGTTCTCCAAACGTTTCTTTTGTTACCTTGGTCGCTTTCTCCACAATAAAACAAAAAAGACGCTCTTAATTTTTGATCTCACCAAAATGAAGTGTAAAATAAAGGTTAGAAGCTGGCTCCAGGAATTAAGTTATGAAGCTACGGAAAAAATTTTAGCCACCAAGGTATTACTCACTTAACTACAACTTACAAATTTATTTCAATCGCTATTTGGTAGGAGTTTAATAAAAATAAAAAATAATAATAAGTCGTTACCATATTTAAACACAACCATTCTGTGCATTCGCCCTTAACCTTTCCTATCCTAATTCCTTACATACGCCCACTGACAAACACACACACACTCAAATACTAACCCTAGAATAAGGAATAATCAAATGTGTATCCTTTTTTCTCGTTTTATTTAATTTACCGCATTTGTGTTCGAGTGCAAATACAGGCCTAACAGCTAGCTTGGGCACCAGTCTCCCACAGTATAATTGAAACTGTTATGTATTGTTCTTGATCATTTGTAAATGTACTTATATTTTGTGGTGAGAAATAAATCATTATCTTAACTTATCTATGTATGAGGCGCTATGATCCGAAAGAGACCGCGCTTACTAGTTTTTTGAATCCCTGAGAAACATAAAAAAACAGTCAATCAAATTCAGAAAAAAGATATCTTATTTAAGGATCTGGCGGACATGGAATCGCTTTTAATAACACAATTAGATAAACTTTGCTGGAGAAAAAAAAACCAAAGTACCTAACCCCTTTTCGTAATGTTAAAACATCTCATAGCTGCAAAACAAAAGTTTTTGTCTTATTGTTTTGTAAAATAAAAGGTATCAAGATTGTTTGGCAGAATTCATTGATTTTGTGAAAGTGCGTGAGCGCAACCATTCGAGAACCTATATCAGTAGGCTTCGGTTCGGGTAAATAGGGAATATAGTAGATAGGGACCTCCACAAAAACCAAAAAGCGGTCATTTTTAATTTTACTTTTACGACGTCAGTAGCGTAGTACGCTTTTGGAATAAAATAAAACTACCTACACCTTATTTGTTGAGTCGGTTAGATAACATGTTTTGCGTAAGCACAACACAGAAACAATATTTTTTTCTTTCTCTTTCACTTTGTCATAATCGAACGGTGCTACTGATTATAAAACCATACGCTTTATAAACCTATTATACCTATCGAACTGTTTTGTCCCTTTCTGTCAAACTTCATTTTAACTTGACAGAAAGGGACAAAACAGTTCGATAGCTAAATTAGGTTTATAAAGCGAATGGCCTTAATATGCATAAGACGGTAAATCTTTAACGACTACATAAAAACGAAGTCAAAACTGTACATCAAATATTTTTGAAAAAAAGTAATCTTTACGAGGTGTGGGAACTAGTCTGATGCCGAAAATATAAGTTTTTAGAATTTTTGTCCGTTTGTCTGTTTGTCTAAATTTGTATGTTCCGGTTTGGCGTAAAAACGGCTGAACGGATTTGAATGGACACACCGTTAGTTTATAACCTGAATTATCGCATAGAATACTTTTAATGCCGTTAGTACGTTCCCGTGGGATATTTTCGACATCCACGCGGGCGAAGATGCAGGCAAAAGTGAGTCAGTAATAAAACTTCAAAATTAAATCACTTTAATGTTTAAAAAAGAAAGCTCAATTGCATATTAATATAAAACCTCTAAAAGAAAGAAAATTGCGAATCCTATTTATTGCTACCGAGTAAAAAGCCGAACGGACGAAAAAAACTTTTGTTATGACTTCCAAATGAATATTCATAAATGCCGAGCTCTTACACTTCGCTTTTCATAACATTTGCATAATATCAAGAAGCTTGATTATCCACCTCCTTTCTTAACCTATGGCCAGTAATTGAATAGGTTAAATCTTTATAACTTGTTTTTAATCGAAAACGAAGACGGATAACGCTCCCATACAAGTTTGGCTCAGCATGGTCATAAATAAAACAATATATTATACTAAGGCATATTTGTATTTAATAGTCCTGTTAATATTAACTCCAGAACTCGGTGGCGACGAGATCGAAGACAGTTTAGGTTAATACTTTGTTATGACATTTTGACGTTTAATACAGTAAGCTCTCGATTGTCGTGATAATCTAGCGGTTAAGGCCTCACTTCTCATGCACGAGGTTGTGGGTTCAATGCAGTGGGTGGGACAATAATAGGGGGTATTATTATTATTTATACTATAAATATAACTTTCAAGATTTTTTTACTACGTGTGTACAATAATGTGAAGGTATCACATAGACCGGTCCTGTGCTTCTCGCATACAGCAAATTCCCGCGAAGGGCCAACCTATGCCTAGCAGTGGACTTCTTTGCCTGAATGATGATAACGACTATACTACTAGGCTACACATGAATGACATAAACTGTCATGTCATTACATGTCTTGACAAAGTCTACTCCTACCTGTATACAAACACACACTAACTCACTGCTTTTCCGTCCCTACTTTTCTTGTTTGTATTAGTATTTAGTTTAGTTAATTAGTAACGAAGTAATAATTAATATAAAACGGATCAGAGACCCAGCGTTTACATAAGAGACTATATACTTTTCAATCGTTAATTTTTAATCATGCAATTTTCATCAGCAAGGTCATCTTTGCCGAACTATTTTTGTAATTCGATTTTTGAATTTACGAAAATGGACAGCGCCCTCGAGGCCGGCACAAAAACAGGTGGCAAAATTACTTGGAAAAGGTGTGCAGTCCGCGAGGCTATAGTGTATGCTATACTTACACCATTAGTCATCATTAATTCATCCATTCATGTCCCGTATCATATTCTTTTATTTGTTAGCATTTTATGAATCGTTCTAAAACGATTTCTTTTATAATATCTTTAATAAAACATTAATTTTTTTTTCTTACATTTTCCATTGTTGTGACACCTAAGTCAAATTATTTATTATTATTTATTTATTTAAATTACAATTATAACACCTTTACAGACGTATCGAAGGCGATGTTATAAGTCACAATGTCTTAGGGCGAAATTATCTAATTGTCATTGTTTTTCTTTTTTCTCTTATAGTCTATGAAGTTATGATAAGTTATGTTCTCATTTAAATTTGTTAAATGTAATAAAGGAGATAATAATAATTACTTTTTGATTTATTTATCTTGAATTATTAATATAAATAGGTTTAGCTGAAATATTGTATTCTACATAGTTACGATTGCTAAATGAATTTCGACATATAAAATAATGGGGAAGGCAACTGTCAAAATGGCGCTGTCGTAGCTAGTTCCCAACACAAGCTAAAAATACAAGGCGTGATGTGGTTTTATTTTATTTTAGCGAAAGTTGACTCGTTGTTGTGTTCCTAGATACTCCGAAATTGGAGTTCGAATTTCTCGTAAGCCCCTAAAATTAGAAGATTGTGCTTTAAAGCTATTCGTACAGATTTTTTTGAGTTCGAATTTATGTCGTGAACATTTTGAAGAAAGTGATTACGAGGAAATATTCAAAGTTTAAAATTCTGACACTTTCCATGTCAAGTACTTGATTTAAAATACTGAAATCACCGAAAATAACGAAATAGTGAAATTAAATCAAACTCATGAATGAACATAAAATGAAATGATTGAACGAAATGTCAAAATTTTTGTAGGCCGTAGGGACCTAGCTATGGTCACGCCATCTACAATTAGCTTTGCCCGACCTTCCCCATTAATAAGTACACGCTCAGACTAGATCGTAGAGGTTTTAATACATCTTGGTTGAACAGACAGGCTGGTTTTATGACTGGTATATGAGATGTCAGAATGAAGGAAAACATAATTTTGAAACTTCAAAAATCGTCTACAATAAATTCTGGAAAAGGAATATTTTGCTTACGAAAAGGCTGAAGCATCTGAAAGGGATTCGGCGTCCGGGCTTTGTCAACAAACCATCTGCTTGGGAATTCTACAACTGCACTCTGCTGAGTAACCATCTGCCTGGAGATTCTACGTCACTCTTTGTCGAAGCATACTGGCACTCTGAAGTGTCCCTTCGACACCTGAAGACCCTCTTCCTCCACCTCCTCCTCCTCCTCCCTTCACAGAGCCGATTACGCCCACGAAGCCAATCTACGAAGATCTTTCATCCTCCTCCTCCGGGCGAACTTTTCAGCTGTTCATCTTCAAGCCTTCTAAGAAACTTCAGTGTCGTGTGAATCGTGTTCAGTGTTTTTATAGTACTAGCTGTATTTTCTATCTCATCCATTAAACTATCTGTACCAAGTCTACTTTCATCCTTTTATGTAGTTAGGATCCAGTAGTTATGTTACAAGGCCTAAGATGAGCTTTGCATTTGTGTGAGTGATTACCAATCGCACCAGTGTGATCGCGCGAGTGACGCACAGCGCCTCAGGCCGATTGTGCGACAGCAAACTTACATTTATAGTTGGAGAATTGACCGTGTCATACATCGATGTATGGGAAAATACATTTCTTCAAATACAAAATTAACTGAAATTAATTGAGTAACAAATTGTCACATTGCATGACAGTTGTGATTTGTGTATACGAACAATTTAAGTCAGATAATAAATTTGCTTAACAATTAATTTCCGTAACCTTATTTAAGTGTCGTCTCTCCTACTGTGCTGTTTTAAAATCAATAGCCTAAGACATCCTGCATTTAGCAAGAAATGAAAGAAGTAACCTGTCCTTTCAATACGAACGGTTTATTTATTAAAGACGATTGCTTAATTTAGAACAGTTTTTATAAATTTATTCATTCAATTTTCCCTACATTTAAATATGTTTTCCGCTACCATTTGGTTTTAATTCTCGTAATTATAAGCACCCAAAGGCTATTTGCCTGTCGTAACGAAAGTGGTTCCCATGTTCTTAATCCATTGTGGTTTTACCTAGCATAATTAATTAGCCTATAATGTCCATACTATTAGGACACAGGCCTCCTCTCAGAGAGAGGTAGTGGGCCATAATCCACCACACGGGCCCAGTGCGGGTTGGTAGATGTCACATGTCTTTTGGTTCTTGTACATAAGTACCCATTTCCTCACGACGTTTTCCTTCACCGTTTCGAAAGCTGTGGCGATGAAATAATTTACACAAATTAGCGTGGTTCTATGTCCACATATCATTAGTCGTGTATATCGACAAAATATAGGTCGTCATAGGACAACGAGGAGGAGTCATACTTCCGTCCCCTGACATTGTTGTAGGCTGTTTGTGATCCAACAACATAGTTTATGAATACTAAGTTCATACAGTATCACAATTAACAACTAAATTAATTTTGTACACTGTGAATAAAAGTAGGAATAAAATAATACAACTTTGGAGGAACCACTGTTCGCACGCGTCTCATGAACGTGTGACAGTTCCTAGGGCTGAAGGGTGACTGGCACTCCTGTTGTTTCCCGCACCCTCGCCTTCTGGTCCTTAGACACCGTCATAGCGCACCGACTGAATAGAGTTCTTCAGTCGGCAACACTGTATTTCATGCGACATATATGCCTTTCTTACTTATGCCAGCGTCTGTGTTCCCTTCCACATTTAACCCGTACGCGTTCAAATTAAGAGTAAACCGTCATCTTCAGGGCACGCTCGTTCCATAATATACCTCATCCATCGCTTTCCAGAAATAATAATCACAAAAATTGATTTAATCGTATTTGTTTTGTCTCACCAAGTCATTCCAGGAACTCGTTCCCGCGAACAGTCCGCAAGGCCTGAGCTGAGCTTTGCATTTGTGTGAGTGATTACCAATCGCACCAGTGTGATCGCGCGAGTGACGCACAGCGCCTCAGGCCGATTGTGCGATTGGCCGATTGCCAAGCAAAGGACGCGGCGCTATTCGTATATACAAATCACAACTGTCATGCAATGTGACAATTTGCTACTCAATTAATTTCAGTTAATTTTGTATTTGAACAAATGTATTTTCCCATACATCGATGTATGTCGCGGTCAATTCTCCAACTATAAATGTAAGTTTGCTGTCGCATAAAAAATGTTTTTAATGTGATGTTTATTCTCTTTTTTTTGTTTTTAACAAATTACTACTGAATGATATTCGGACTTCCTATACTTATGCCTGCAGACCTAGCTTCTTGCCAATTTTCTTGATTGTAGGTCAACGGAATGTACCTTATAGGTTTTGATTTATTTGCGAGTATCGAAATATGCCGCATAAATGGCCGTTTCTTAAGCTTAATTTTTTAAGAGTCTAAGGTGCCTACGTATTTATTATAAATTTCGAATTGATACCTCTACGCATTCCTCAGAAAAAGGGTCTTGTGTCCCTGACAAGCAGACAGACAGACGGTCGAACGGATGGACAAAGAAGTGATCCTATGAAATGAAATGAAAAACTTTTATTTCGACCAACAAAGGGTCATAAGCATAAAAATTACAAAAATAGAAAATAATGACATACACTGAAACATACAACACAAACATACTACAAATCTCGATTGGTCAGTATGTGAACCAGACAGCAATGGTTCAGGTACAGGCAATCGAACCTCTGCGCGAATGCCCTCAGGATGCCGTTGGAGCTAGCCCGAACCCTGCGCACCAGGGATGTGCATCTTTTACGCATAGTAGAGTAAAAACAGTCTACTTGCGACCCGGCGAACATCCCTGATGCGCTGCAGAACCGGGGCAGCCCCATCAGCACCCTGAATGCATTATTATATTGCACACGCAAAGCGTTGTACTGTCCGCGCGTGTATGAGACCCACAGGCTGCTCGTGTAGAATGATGTACAATATGCTCTAAACAATGTTGTTTTTACTTCTGGGGTACATCGAGCAAACCTGCGGGCTATCATATTCGCCCTTACAGACAACGCCCTGCGTTCTCGCTCTATGTCCGCATCGTCTTTCAGATCAGAGGACATCATATGTCCAAGGTATTTAAAATTTTCTACCCTCTTCAGTGGTGTTCCACATAATTTTATGGCAGGTATCGTTGCTGGACATTTTCCTCTAGCCTGAAAGACCATGCATTCACTTTTTTTTACATTATATGTCAGGCCATGGCTGTGAGCGTACTTATCACAGATGCCCAACAGCTTTGAAAGGCCACATACAGAAGCACTCAGCAGTACCATGTCGTCCGCGTAACTGATATTATTGAGACAGACATCATCTATATGGCAGCCGACACGGGTGCTGCTCAGCTTCTCTATCAGCGCATTGACGTACAGGTTGAAGAGTTTGGGTGAGGTTATTCCCCCCTGCCTCACCCCACATTCCAACCTGTACGGCTCGGAATATGCACTCGACCATCGCACAACATTGACCTGGTTATGATACCAAAACTTAAAGATCCTGCTGAGTTCCGCTGGCATGGATATATCTTCAAGCTTCTTCCACAGGATATCGTAATTAACCAGGTGAAATGCCCTCGATAAGTCGAGAAAACATGCATAAATAGGCGTTCGTCTTTCTGTGTAGTACTTGATAGTTTGCTTCACACACAAGATGGCTGTCTCTGTGGAGAGTCTCGGCTTGAAACCGAACTGGTTGTCGCTAATGTTCAGGTATTTATCCAGTTGATTATTAAGCAAACTATCAAGCACTTTCGCTACTGTGGTGGCAAGTGAAATCGGCCTGTAGTTGGATTTATCAGAAATATCACCAGTCTTATTTTTCACAATTGGCACCACCACAGTTTTCATAAGTGCAGAAGGTAAGTACGAATATCCCATACATATGTTATAGAACATTGCGAGCACTCTAGGCAAGTGAGGGCCTGCGTGTTTGAAATGCTCGATGCTGATGCCGTCATGGCCAGGAGACTTCCCACGCGATATAGCTCTTATAGCTTCCTTAACATGTTTAGCCGTAATTAAAGCTCCAATCTCCTGACAAAGCGGCCCAACATCGTTCGCCAACCGTGATGGTCCCAATGGCGATCTTACAGTGAAGTGATCCTTAAACATATCAGCTATACAACTGTGATCATTGATACCGTTAACGCTCACTGGGAGGCTAGGCTTGCCATTGAACTTTTTTGTGGATTTCCAAAAGTGTTTAAAACTATGCTTCGAATGATGCGATGCCAAAATGTCCATTTTTATTTGTTCGCTATGATTCTGACACCACTTTAAGCGAGACTTAAAAACTTTTCGACTAACTTGCATTTCCTCAAAAACCCGGCCCGACTTTGGTTTTCCACACCATACCCACAGCTGAAATTTACACCTAGCCTTCCTATGAGAATCACTAACATGTCTGTTCCATCCAACTACAGGCTTCTTAATGTCACGCCGTGCTACGACTGCAAAACTGTCAGTGGCAGCCTTGCTTAGAACAAAAATTATATTGTCGTAAAGTTTGTCAATGTGTTTTTTGTGATCCACATTACTACAAACATGGTCACCACAGTCGCGAAACACACTAGGAAAATCAACAAGTCTCAATCTCTCATGACAGATCTCACTATATAATAAAATTTGGTCTGGTTTTCTTTCACCCCATAGTACCTTATTGACTAACGATCCCGTGTTAAAGGATATTTTTGGTTTTATAACATCAAAATTACATTCTACAATTAGAGGGTAGTGATCTGACCACATGACGTCATACTTTATGTAAACATTTACTACGGATTGTAATGCGGCGTTCGTAGTCACACAGTGGTCCAGCCAGCGTCTAGAACCATTCGCCTCACTAACAGTGAAAAGCTAAACGTGTCCGAATCAAGTCCTAATATCTCAACGTCCGCACATGTCCACTCTAATTCACTACAGAAACAAGTAAGCTCGTTGTAAAATAATTCATTAGGATGAGCGTTAAAATCACCCATCACGTACACCGACTCAGTATCCTCATTAATAACAATAGCACTCACCAAACTGAGACAATCCGTGAAATCCGTTAAGTTTATCAACTTATCTGTAGGCATGTAAACACTGAACACTAAGAATGACTTTAAGCCCATAGTTATTTTAATTGCACACACCCGCGGGTTATCACATTGCAAGACCGACACATTTTGAAAAACTCTTTTGTTCCAAAGTAGTGCAACCCCTCCGTAGGGCCGGCCGCGAAGCATTCCGGCGGTCGTATCCACCGCGGATGTACCGGCGCACCCGAAGTTGTCGTCGATTTCGCTCAGAAACTGTAAGTCGCCGGGCAACAGCCACGTTTCTTGTAACGCAATAATGTCCGAGGACTGGCATAGTTCTTGAATGCCTTGAACTGCTCGTTTCACATTTTTACAGTTGAAGCTGACTAGTTTGTATCTATTATGACTTTACTATCATAGTAGTTACTATCATAGAGTTTACTATCATAATGTTCCGTGGCAGGGCCGCTTACAGTGTTGCCTCCACCGTTCGCATTCTTTTGCTTAAAGTTCTTGAATCGCCTAAATATAATGCCCTGGGGCCAAAGTTTGTCATCCAAGAACGTGAGCAACTTTTGTTCCGAAATAAAAAACTTGTAGGCATTATGATATTTATCTCGAAGAAAAGATATTTTCTCCAATTTAATCATTTCGTTTGTTTTTCGATAAACGTATTCTGTTATATCACTTTCAGTTGTATCTTTATGGACTTTGGTAATAAACATTGGAACTTGCCGGTCTGTGGCTTTGAACTTACTGTCCGTATCGTTGGACATTCCAATTTTGCCAAGATATCGATAGTTCGCCTTATGTTTTCGATGCTGTACAATTTTCCAGCCACTATCCACGCCTGTTTTCACCGTCTCCGCAAATGATCTCTTTTCAGTTTGCTTATCGATAGTCGCACTCTCACACGTCACGATCTGCGACCCGTTATCTCGATTAGCGGGCCCTGGCTGCTGCGCCCCAGCCGCTTGCGTCGTAGACTCTTCGCTGACACTGCTCACTTTTACAACTTGCGGGTAACTTTGTGCAGACCGCGCGCCTTTCGGCGCTGGGGTTTCTTTAGGTGAAGACGATATCGAATCAATATTTATATTGTTATGATCCGTAACTGTCACGTCTAGATGTGAAAGTCCCATGGGGCCACTATCCAGATACGCACCACGCTTTGTATTAATCCTCATATCCCGATATTGATTAGGGGTTGACTGGTCGGATGTAGAAATCACATTTCCTATCACCAGCTTAAATTCTTCTAGCTGATCCAACGTAACATACTTAGATTTAATGTCTCTTAGTTCTGTTTGGAGGATCAAAATATCCTTCAACAATTTCGTGACATCTAGATGGTCAAAAGTCACCGGTGGAAGTTTTTCTAAATCACGGGCTACAAACACTGGCATAACTTCCGGGTCAGTTCCCTTGAAAAGAGCGATTATATCCTCAACGTCACGGTTTTCTTTCCCTTGCCTTTTATGCGTGATTTTTCGCTTGCCTGTCGGCAGAGATTCAAAAAGTAACGACTTAGATCGGCTTATTTCATCACTCTTAAACGCCGACACACATATTCTGGTCAAACTGTCTTCATCAATTATTGATATTTTGTTTTGCACATATGCTAACAACTCGTCTATCACAATATTGCACGAAATGCACTTCACCGTCGAAGTCATTTTTTTTGTCGTAAGTTTACGATCCGCGCTCGAAGTACACACACCCTGCGTCACTAGGTGCGCGCGCGCGACTGTCCGATGAGGGTTCCATTTTTTCTTTTTCAGTTCAGGAACCCTAAAATTAAGAAATTAAAAATTCACGGTAAGTTTAAAGTTAACCACACCTCACCTTAAAGTTAGTAGTGATTGTTTTATATATTCTTAGGAAAGCTTACAGACATGAAACCGATATGCCTTAAAGTAACTTGTTCGCTCCTGGCTTGAAGACTCAAAAGTTAAGCGTTCGGGGAAAAGACTCCATAATTTGCGCATGCTTTGAAACCTCAGGCAAGAACCTAGTTTCTAATAGCATGTACCGTCTTCATAATTGAAATAAACTAACACCTACCCGCCCCTATCCCCTCTTTTTCAATTGATGTTACCTTTCAACAAAACGGCGATGTGTTTCAGAATGAAATCTTTCTATGCTAGTTACACAATCAAAAGAGAATTGTATTGATTAGCTATCAGCGTATATCTTATTATGAGATAGCCATAGTCTTTGACAGTAAACTGGTACTATCTAATATAATTCTTCCCAAAAAAATTGTAGCGTGACAACCGGATTGTTGGACCTTACTTGTAGACCAACAACTGGGGCCAAACAAAAAGTTTGCATGCCTAGATAACATTTATAGAGATCTTATACCAACCCACAAGAAATGATTAATTTAATAGACTCAATTCATTGCGGACAATTGGTAACTATTTCAAATACAAACAAAAAGTTGCTTAATAAGATATCACTGTTAATCCAAAAACTACGAATCGTTGGAAACATTTAAAACGAATCTTGAGTAATTTACCACTTTTGTGAACTAATGATGATTCTATTCAACAATATAATGCTTTTTTTAAATTGTATTGCGCACAATTTCATAACACTTTCATTCCAAAGACATTTTCGGTTAACAGTAACGCTTCCGTCAGTGACTGGACCACCATTGGTATACACAAAAGTAGAAAACGACTATATGAGTTGAACGATGAACGGATTTGTATAAACACTGCTGAATTTAATTTATATGTAAAGAATTATTCAAAATTATTTTAAAAAGTTTTTTGTAGGGCCAAGTCACGTTACTTGAGTTAAAAATAGTAGTAAAGTAAAAATTAAAAATAGTAGTAATGTCATTAAAATGACATGGAATATCATAAATAGCGAAACGGGAAGGTCATGCAACCGAAGTAGTGACTACAGCCTTGCTATTGATGGCAACATAATTAATTCAGATTCTCAAGTCGCCGGGCCTTTGAAAATTTGTTTGCAGAGACTCCCGTATCGACTACTTAATCTCTAAACTCATGGCCTACATCTGCAGGGTCTTTACTTGAGGAAAACGTTCCAGTTCGTGATTCTGAATTTAATTTCCAATATGTAACCTGTAGAGATATAATTAAAACCTTTCACACATTAAATGTTTGCATATGTACAAACATTTAACGTGTGAGGTATAGGCAGGTATGCCTGCCTATAGTATTTTTTTTGAAAACTTATTGTAGATCAAATGCAAAGATTTTTAATAAACACAAAGTACTGCATAACAAACAGTTCGGTTTTAAAAGGGGTCGTTCGACTACTGATGTCGGAGTTGAACTTTTAGAACATATTTATAATATTGCCTGCCAGACTAGGCATGTGGCACTAGTGGGAGTTATTCTAATGGGCTCCAAAAATTGGTTAGCATGATTGTATGACTGAAACCAACTTATAATTTTATTACTTAACACAGATTTATTTCTAACAAATTAACATTGAAATCACTACAAGTAATGATAGACTTGTTCGAATTACAGATTTTGTTTAACACTTCATCCATAACCATTTCAAAACAATCATACAATCCTGAAGGCGGTCTGTATACATAATATAATGAACTGCTCCAATTCCTATAAACCGCAAACATATATTTTTTGTGTACCTCTGTATTAATTTTTATTTCCACCAAAAAAATTCAAAGTATCAAAATTTATCCATTTGACTACTATTCCCGCAGCTAGCCGTGCGTACACTTGTGTGAATATTCCACATGTTAGGAGCTAGATGGCGTGACAGAACGCGTAGAAACACGAACGTAGTCGTCGCCGCCAACGCATAAGGTGTTACTGTTGCCATGGGCGGATGTTTGCGGTACTAACGTCGGGAGTCGACCAATGAGGTGACGAGATAAACGCGCCACCACCGCGAACCAATCAGGCTGGAGATTTGATCGTGAAGAAAGAATAACGAGGTGTTGAGTTTTTACCGGGAAAATTGGTAGTCAGTCTAATTTTTGTAATCGAATAGTGTATATCTCTGAATATAAAAAGAAGCTAAGTATTTCCCTTAATTAATATGTATGTGTTCACTTTACTGATTAAAATGTAATATTTTCTGTTATGGGTGAATTGTGATTTATTTTAATTCGTAGGTGATTAACTGTTTAAATTCTATTGTTTTATGAGGTTCCAATAACTTTAAATTCATTATACCTATATACATGTTTGAAGGACGTAATTAAATACACATTTTAAACTGCTATCGTTGTTTGTTTAATATATTTGTTTAATGGGTGTAACACTTGTGTGTGTGACCTGTGGCAATGTAGTAGTTCGATTCCATACCTATTGTTTTTGCATACGCGTACTCCTTAAGTAAAAACTTATTAATTTACGAGTTTCTTAAGAATTTGTTGAATTATAGCATTTGAACTGTTAGCTGCTACTTGTCTTTAGTTTGTTTCCAAATAAATAGAGAATTTATGTGTTTCTGAGTATTCCGGACCCTGTGCCGTGTAAATAAATATGTCGCATCAGTGATTGCCGAGATGTGAAATTTCGCGTCTTCTTCACGATCTGACACATTTTAGTGTGGGCACTGTAGTGGATACTCGAACGAAAAGATAATTTGAATTAAAATAACTTTAATACACTAGCTAACGAAATAAACACGTGCAACGGAAACAGACACGTGCGTTGGTTCTGAGCGTTTGCCAACACTGTCCAAGCTCGACAGTATTATGTTGACTGTCGCAACACTCAGTCTCTCCGCCAGTCCTCACTGCATCCCCTCCACCGACGATCGTGTCCAAGCCGTAGGGCTCGCTTGCGTTTCCGATCACATGATCATTCGTTTATGAATCAAATTATTTCATGGCGCTGTCCGCTGTAATGTGGTGCCATCCATCCACGACAAATATATTAATGTTTTAATAAATTATTGTTTGTGAAAGACAGTCACAGTACGATTTTCACAATCACGTTTTTGGTGATGCTTGCAATATAGACTAACTAGCAAACCCAACACAAGTAAAGCTCAGTGAAAATATGCTGCAAGCTACATCAAATTTATGCAAGCCACAACTTTCCCTTTGATCCCCGCTTAAAGTAAACAAGGAAGAGTATTTTGCAACCACTAGAAACTAAAGTATGCTCTACTATAGGTCAAAGCTCTATAGGTTTGAAGGAACATCACTGGCCGATCGCTATCAACAAAGCCTTCATTAAAAAGAGCACTTTCCCAGCTTCGAGAGAACCTTAGCCTTATGTCCAGGAGTTCAATTAACTATGATCAACTGATTCGGGTTGAACTGTCAAAATCAGTTGATACTTGGTGGAGAAGTCAATATACGAGTAGTTTTTCAGATTATTAAATAGGGGTTTTGTTTTTATTTGTAGTGAAAAGATGGGTGAAGAAAACGTAGATTACTTACTTATTGATTTAAAAATCTGTGCACGATTTGTTTGTGTTATGTTGTTATTATGTCAAGTCAATCACAAAATAAGGACATAGGTCAAAGAGTGTTCGGTGTTTGCAGTACAAGGTAAACATGCACATGTTTTTCCAACGGAAGAATTTCACTTGGATACATGAATTTCAACAAAAATTTCAGAATCCTGTTTCGTTTTGTTATAAAGCTACTGATTATAAGTTTATATAATGGTAAGAAAAATATTATTATTGTATTAATCATTTAAATTTGTATGATTTAAATTATTATGAATGTGAAATTAACCTATTTTACATTCTGGATTTGAATATTCAAATGAAGTTCTTCACCACAAATAGGTACTGCAGCCCTACTTATTACTATTTAAAAGCGTGAATTCACACAGCAATATGCTTGCCCAGTCACCTATTATTCCTAAAAAAAAAATCGTAAAAGCCATACAAATGATCATATGTATGGACAAGATGCGACGGAGACACGAATAATTGAAAGGAACACGAGAATGGGAAGTCAAACACCGGATAAAAGGTTGGAAGTCCTATCAGACAATTGGATGTTCCTATTGTGTTTTGACGTATTTGGGAATCAATCTGTGATTTATTGATGTTTATGTACGAGAGTGTGGAAATCACACAAGTTTTTTGACAGAAAAGAAAGTACTTGGTATAGTTCGAGGGTGTTGGGTTTATATTCAGTGTTTTTTTTCAGCATTTATCCATATAACTATGCTGAACTAATTACAGCTGGTATAACTTGAATAATAAGACAACAATATTGCCAAAAACAATATTTTTTTGATACCTTTCATAACTGAATATTGCTTGGCTAAAGTGCTTACATAAACGAAACTATAATCGCTTCATCTGCAAAAGCAATTAAAAGGACTAACAAACAAAAACTCGAATAAAAATTCTCTTTCACACATGGCTGGCGGGAACATAGACATTTATTAAACTAATAAAAGGCCACATTAAACCGTGCTAATGGCCTGAACCGAGGCACGGAGAGGCACCAACCTACCGACGTACATAGATACTAGAGAGGTGGGGTTGAATTGCAGCAAATGACACTGTCCTATGTACACTACGAAGAGATAACTCTAAAGGTTTTTTGCTTACATGTAGTGTATTTTTAATGATATATTAATTGGACGTATTGTCAACAAGTCACCTTAGGTATTGTGTTTCTACATTTAGATACACTTACCTTGCTGATATGTCTTCAAAAAAGGAGATTTTATGTTCGTCTGTATAGATAAAAAGTAAGGATAACTAAGGTAACCAAGTGGAGAAAATACCGATACACATAGTATCGATATTTTCTCCAATTGGTGTGTCTTGATGATGTATTAAAACTTTCTGTCACTGTTGCTTTTGTAGCAAGTAGTGGTAAAAAAATAGTGTAGGGCACAACTAAAGTGTGAAAATATTGTTAATTTTCAACACATAGTGAAAAATAACTGTATGAAAAATAGCCATGTTCTTTGGAATTCGGATGCCTTTTTTGTCAAAAAAGCTATTGTTTTTCAAAGACTAGTTTGTTTATATTAACGACCACTTACTGTGAGTAAAATTACCACCGTTAGTTTTACAGTTATTAAACTGTATAGTGCGCCATCTTGGAATCAGTATCTTAAATTTTAAGTAGAAAAGCTAAAACCACTAGAAAGTCTCCTACAAAATCAACAGTATCAAGAATATCCACTTTTATTTCAGACATGACACCCCGAACCGATAGGTTCTCAGTAAGTCATCGTGCATAAGTACTCCATTAGCCTTACCACAATTTTTTCTACTCAAAATATTGAGTATAAAAATACTGCCACTACCTAACCACGCTTTATAATCTCTGTCAACCTCACAAAGTAAAAACATCGACCACCTGTGCAAACAATGGGCGATTTAATGACTTAGCTCAGCTTACGATGTTAGAGAATTATGTTATGCTTAAAATTCTTATGATTGATGAGCCTGAGGCCTAACTGAGGCATACGATTACGGTTCAGGCCTACTTATTAGTATTCAAGGAGCATCAGCCGGGCGGCTCTTGCTTTAATTGAATACTAAAATTAGACTACAAAGAAAGTTTCAGTTTATAACATTGTTAGGTCTTCAAAACTTATGTACCCCAAAAAAGGTTAATTTTGTTTGGTAATTAAAAAGTTGGTGCATTAATTTTCTTTATTAAAATGATTTTTTTTAAGGGTTCCGTGCCGCAAAAGAAAAAAACGGCACTCTAATGGGATCACTTGGTTGTCCGTCTGTCTGTCTGCCTGGTGGTATTAAGTTGAAATTAATATTAAATACTTAGGTCTACAGTCCCTTGGTGCTTTTTGCAGAAATCGCAGTATTTTTTTTATTTGACTTAAGCATAAATCAAGCTTTTAAGTCAAATCAATAAAAAATACTGCGATTTCTGCAAAATATTTTGATAATCGCAATTAGGCCTATTTACCTTCCCGTTGATAGAATCATGAAATTTAGCAAGAAGATCTCAAAGCACAAGTAAAGGAAAAGTCCATTTTTTTATTTTGTAGTTTTATCAAATGAAAAAATATTTTTGGCGACTACAAACTAACATTTTCAGTTGGAAAATTGACCGTGACTTATATCGATGTATGGGAGAACATTTATTCAACAAAAATATTAATTTTGTTCTTTTGATTACTTCATCCTAACTTTGAAACCCTTAATTGTGCGTAGTCCGACACGCACTTGGTCGGATTTTTTGTATATTTATTTCATCTGGCAGATCTTTTGTCCGCCCATGCAAGTACACATTGCGAATGGCATTTATATCACCAATGTTATTTAGGACGACTGTTCATAGGTATGTCTAGGTAACAATCTAATTATTTTTAACCAAATGAAACAAAATCAAAATCAAAAGTAATTTATTCAAACTAGGCTGAGAGTCAGCACTTTTCGAACGACAAAATTACATAAGACAGTCCCCCAAAACGCCCGCCCTTCACCACTTCCTAGTGCTTTAGCTGGGAAGAAGAAGTGGCGCAACAAACTCCCCAGCAGCACAGCTGTCGGTTTAGTTAGAAAAACCATTGTACTATACAATTATAAGGTAATCAAAGAAGAAAAACCGAAACACAAAAATCATATTAAATTATCTGCCTTATGTAAGCTAGCCACGCCAATATACCCAAAACATAAACCAATAAAATCAATGAAAAAAACTACTACACAAATAAAAGCCTCCAGGCATAAGGGGCGTGACACCTTACATGTGCATTATTGGATTATTTTTAAGTACACACAAATGATAAACAAGGACCATCGAAGTAAAATAAATTAACAGAACAATTACTTTAACAATAACAAAACCATGGACAGCAAGACGACCAGTCACCACAAGCAGCACCCGTTCACGAACATAACGCAAAGATCAGCCATTGCCCCCCTCGCCATATTTGAGGGAAGGAGGCAACCCGATCCCCGACGCTACCGCAAGCAGTGACTTCTACGGGAGCATGGCGAACTCGCTGCCGGTTGCTCAGGCAAGAATAATTTATGATCAATTGTCGAGGTCGCTAGCTAACCACTTATTGCAATACAACTCGTTAAAAAAAACATTGTAATCAGTAGATCATGTCAATAATAAATGAAGATAATTAAAAATAATTGACTTATACAGTCAAATAAAATTAAAATAAATATACGAACTCGTATACCCTGTCATAACAACAAAAACAACGAAAGAACATAAACATTGTCTTGAGTTAATTACAGCAACCAACTATTCTTATCGTTTAAGTAGAATAAACACATTGTGAAGTTTTGTTATATTTTAAACTCCTATTAGGAACGAACAATTCTCAACACTGTTGTGAATATTAGACCTTTATCATTTAACTGTCTCTTTTTTTTCTGTGAATTAGAAGTCTTCACTTTGAGCAGTCTGTGAAGTGATTATTAATTAAATTAATAAGGGCGAGTTCCACCAATGAAACTTAACGCGTTCTGCACATCTAAACCACTAGTCTAGTCAGTTTCAGAATTATTGTGGAATATTCCCACTAACAGCTCTTTAAGCGCGATTTAGAAATGCTGATGGCGTTCAGTTTCATTGGAAAAATCCGCACTAAGAGTTCTAACTACATGACGAAGATCCAATATAAAAAAAGTGTCATTGCTTATACTATCTATGAAAGTAATCAAATCATATAAGCATATGCTTTCATTACTTTCGTGGATTTTCATGGTAGTATCTGGATTCCTCTCAGGGGCAAGTACAGTCGGAAAAGTATGGGGTTTCCACCTTATTAATCTTAATAGTGCAAGGTGGCCACCCACCAACATTGTCGATTGTATGACACAATGAAAGTTCCTGATACTACAAAGACATCACGCTGCGTCCCGGGCCCTTTTGTGTCCGAGAAAGCCTCACAATCGTTATTATTAATGGTATATGAACATTCGAGTACTCCCTATAATGTGACGGAAAGGTATTTGAAGTATTATTCGATTGAACATTCGTTAAGTGCCAAGTGCCAAGTGCCAAGTAATAATTAATGATTAAACGAACTTACCTGTATAAAAATAAAAATAAGAAATGTTTTTTTTACCACATGTATAAAAATAAAAATAAGAAATGTTTTTTTTTTCTCTTCTTTCTCAACTAAGTGCATGAGTGGTGATAACTAGCGTAACTACATGTGTAAATAACTTATCTCTTCGGACTCGGCGCTCGTATAATTATGATTGAACTTCACGTACAGGTAAGTTCGTTTAATCATTAATTATACGAGCGCCGCCTCCTCGAGATTAGTAATTTACACATGTAGATTTTGAGAGTATTTTTGGGAATATCATCAATTTATAATGTTCGTAATTATAAACATAATTTTATTATTCTTTATTTTGGTATAATCAAGAAACAGAGAGACAATTTTGTACTTCTCTATGATTTACAGTACTTAGGCAGTTTCTTTGAGTATTCACTCAAAGGGTAAAATTAATCACAAACAGATGAATATAATTAAATAACTTTAGAATAATTATTCTAATAATAGCTATCACAGCTAGCCGTAAACTATATGACCACAATAAAATCATTATTAAAATGTTGGTTGTTTATTGATTCTGCAATAAAGCAGTACTGTCATCATCAATAACAGCTCTTTGATAGAATTTTGCAAAGGTTATGGAATTCCTACTCCAGCCTGCTGTTTTACGGATAGTATCTAGGCTGACGCCCAGTGAGTGCGCGCGCGATGATGCTGCATGTCTCGTGCTTTGTGCACTAAACACGCTCGTGTCGATCCCACACTCACTGAGCGTTTGCTTTATCTAGCGGCTTAGCGTTTGCGTTCCCACTGGTTTATGAGGTTTCCTAATTCTAAGAAAAAAATCGTCACATGTTCTTAATAATGAGGTGAGTTCTATGTAACACAGTAATGTAGTGGCTGGGCATATAGATAGTTTATCAGTAAAGAAGGGTAAATAAATAATAGGTTGTTGAAATCCAGGTCTAGAAGTCTTTATAATATCAAAGATTTTAATTATGATACGCTGAGAAAAGTTTTGAACGTTGCTAACTTTTATCTTCGATAGAGATTGGACTCTGTGTGCGGTTGACAGGGCCAATAAAGTTATAGTTTTATTGGTAAGTTTATCTAAGGTTAATTCCTCATTAGTTATCTAATACTAGGTTGGTATCCCATGTAACTTTATATTTAGGTCTTGGTGGCTTTAGTCTAAAAACACCTTTGAGGAATCTTTTTATTCTATCATCACTAATTAGTACCGGGCTCAGCACCAGGGAAAAAGCAGATCTGCATGAATTGAGTGTACCATATTGGCAGCCGTCATTAAAACGTTCGGTTAAAAAGGATATTACTGTGGGTACAGAGGAGTCATAAACATTTAACGAATTAATTACAGAACTACCACCATTTCTTCAGGTAAACATCGTATTGTTTCATGGAGTAAGGTGCTAATGATGCAAACATTATATCAAGTGATGATTCTGGTATGTTTCTCCTTGAAAATGCGTCCCGGATAATATGCCTGCCACCAGGGTAATCGATTCGTGTATCCGACGGGAGCTGGAATGAGACAGTAAGGCATGGCTTTTAGGTGGAACTATAACCGTTTCCGAAATAAGGAGGGATCTAAACACGGGGTACCATGGCTGTGTTGGCCAAAAAGGTACGACCATGATTCCTCGTGCCTTGTCTGTTATTTTTCTAAGAGTTTTAAGTATGACTGAAAATGGCGGGAATGCATAAATAATAATTTGCCCATGAAACCGTAAACGAGTCTATCGCGAATGCGTTTGGGTCTCGGTGCCAGGATATGTATGTGACCCATTTGTTATTAATGCGACTAGCAAACAAATCAATTTTTGGATGACCGAATGCGCGGGTGAGACTGTCAAAGGCCCAATCGGACAGTTCCCATTCTATGTCCGGATGAGTTCTTCGTAATCTGCAATAATATTATCACTAGATTTTATGCACGAGACAAAGACGAAAAGCTTTTTGCTTTCGCACCAGTTCCAAATATCACGAGTTATTTTTGTGAGATGAGGGTATTGTATGCCCCCCATTTTATTAATATATGCTACTGCGGTTGAATTGTCAACGCGTAGTAATATTTGGCAATTATAAAGATTTTTGGCAAAAACTTTTAATGCAATAAATGCGGCAAGCAGTTCTAAATAATTTATGTGTCGTTCTCGTTCGGTATTCGACCACTGTCCGCTCGCAGACCTTCTTTCACAGGCGGCCCCCCACCCCGTCGTTGAGGCGTCAGAAAATATCTCAAATTGGTAAACATCAACTTTTATTCGATGGACAGAATGTTCTATCAACTTTTATTCGATGGACAGAATGTTCTATTTTATTTAGCCATCAGTCAAAGTCTGTTTGAAGTGATTCAGGTAAATTCATGGATTTGTTAAAATCATTATGAGCTTTCAAGTTGAGATATTTACATCTTTCCATTTTTGAGGTTCAAAAGTTTGGTTCAAACCTTGAATTGTTAAATAACTTACTAACATTAAAAAGTGGACCTAAATAAGTCCATGACAATTTCTTACGATCATAGTCTTTTCAGACATTTTACCTTAGTAGGTACATAATTATTGTTTGAAGATTAGTCATTGTCATAATAATTATAAGGTAAGGTTACAATCCCCAGTGGAAGGAACGCCGACCATATTTAAAAAGCGTTGAAACAGCCCCAGTGACTGTTCAGGTTGCATTAAAGTAATTTAAGTACGTAGATACGTAAACAGGGCGGAAAGAAAATAGTTTTCACTTTTAAATGAGTAAGTAGGTAAATACCTGCTCCAATTTCCTCATCGTGTAGAACAACAGCTTCCTCCAAGTCTGATACACTTTCCGAAGCACTTATTTGTCTATCACGAATTTTGCGTTCTAACTTTTTTATTTTATTTCTATAATGATTAATGTCTTCTTCACGAGACCTAGAATTCTTACGTTTCGGCATTTTTATATCAAGCTTGTGCGAAGACGCGAAATAGATGTTGAGTGGTTGATCTCTAGTAGGTATATATAGTAGTCTATGGGTTGAGCACTAGAATGCCAATGATTGGCGACATCGTCTGAGAGCGGAACTGGACGAGGTACCCACATGTATAAAAATAAAAATAAGAAATGTTTTTTTTTTCTCTTCTTTCTCAACTAAGTGCATGAGTGATGATAACTAGCGTAACTACATGTGTAAATTACTAATCTCGAGGAGGAGGCGCTCGTATAATATGTTCATATTTGCTAGATGTATGAACGTAAACGAAGCAAAAAGAGTAAGTATGTAAGGATCGTAACAGGTGGTGTTCTGACGTTTCTGCCAACATTGTATATGTAAAATGTATGTATGTGATACCTTGTAAACTGGCTGCCTAGATGAAGTATTTAAAAAAAACTCAGCCTAGAATGACCTACTGCCGGGCAAAGGGCCTTGCAAAGGACCTTGCCTTTTCAATATATTTATTTTAATAATTTAGTGAATCCTCGAAACAAACGATGATTTAGCATAAATAATTCATTACAGGTCTAACTCAAACAAACCAAACTAAAAACAAACTACCAAACAAACAAACTGTTAACAATAAATTATTCAGCCATTTAAACAACTGAATAGTTAAATACTTTTTAATCACGTATTTTGTATGAAGGGGTAATCTCTGGAAGTTACTGGTTGGATTTGAAAAAAAAATGCATTAGAAGGCTTTAGGCCATTTAGATCACGCTAGATATTATGAGCCGAGAAAAAAAAAACTAAAAGAACGCTAAGCGAAAACGAAGTAATAGCGCAGGAAGGCGATGCGATGCGACCTGGTGGGTAGGGGGAACCAGAAATTTCACTCGGAGTAAGTCGCGGGCAGTAGCTAGTTTTATATAACTGCTTTCTTTGTTTACTGGAAGAAATGGATGACAAATGAATAATTTGTCATCCATTTCTATTTTAATTTTTGTTTTGACATATCACTAATTATAGTGACATTTAATAAGTGATTTTTAAGAAGGGTTTTATGACGTCCGTACATAGTCGAAAATTCATACATGACAAGTGGATCATTCGTATAATAACAGCAATGTTACTTCACGGCAAAGCAAATAATTTCAGTTGCAATAGACAATAAAATAAATGAGAGAAAGTAAGAATAATAAATAATAAATATAAAAAAAAATAGTTTAATTCAGACTTTCTAAATGTCCATATTTTGTTAGTATTTGTCTTAAAACTATGTTTTTTTTTTAAATGAATAACTATGTACCGCGGACATGATGGTCCGCGCCTTTGTTTACATGCTTTTATTGTTTACATAATTTTTATTGATTACAATTATCGTGCTCTTACTTCGGACGCTTATTCTAAGTACACTTATGCTAACTTAAGTCCTACGTCAGTACATCCTTTTTTAAATTAGGTTTTTCTATTTTATTTTTTATTCACACATGCTCATGCACACTTAGACATTACAATACTAATACCAAAAACATTTATTTTTTTAATTTTGTTATTAAAATGTGTGTTTATGCACACACAGTGCTCATGCACACTAAGACATCACAATACTTACTATAAACAAAAACTTATTCTTACACATTAATTTCTTTTCATGCGCAATTATTTATATTCTAATTTTTTATTTGGGTGGGTTAACAGTTTGGGTGGATTGGTTTTGAATTACATTGAGAGTTGGAATGGGGACTTGTTAGGTGGTGTGTAGATGGGGTCTGCTGACCAGGGACTTCGCTAGCCTGAGCAAGGCTTCCACGACGACTACGTCCCGATGCTGCATGGCCGTCTTCAGGTTATATTCGTCGACTATTTTAGTAGGCGCATCCATCGCTCTTTGCAAAGCGGCCCGTGGCGTCGTCGGCGTCGTCCGAGTAGTAGACGCAACTGACTGTATGTCTCCGATACCGACACTACCGCGTGAGAGACGCTGTCGTGTATTTGGAGCCTCCTGGACTTTGTGTTTATGATGATGCCGCTGTCATAGGTCAACCCCTGAGCTTCGTGTATGGTTAACGTACGCGAACCTTCGCCGGACCCATATCCCTGGCTTATCAAAGAAGCTTTCTCTTCTTGCGTAGGTACCAGGAATAGGGTGTTTTGGGCGGTGCTCGGTATTTGCGCTCCTGTGTAACCTTTCACGCTCAGGGAGTGGACCCGTGACAGCGATGACTTGGAGGAGTATATACCGGAGTATATCTCGCTCAGTGAAAATGCCACATCCATCGGATTACGGTGTGTGCAAAGCTACTCCTGGGAGATGCCAGCCACCAGGTTTGTACCTTAACTCGAATAGGTTCTCTCTGTCCAAAAAAGGAAGCTGGTTCACATCTCCGATGAGGATGATTTCGCTTGCACCAGACAACTTTACTGCCATAACTATGGCCCCAAAATGGTTCACGAGAGCCTCGTCAACCGTGAGATGGTAACACTTCTCTTGCATTTTGAACCCGTTGACTAAGATTGAGGCCATAGTGCGCACCTTTGTTTATACTTGAACTCCTAAGCGGTGCGCAGCTTCTCTTTGAGATCTCTGGCAGGTTCGGTCGTCGTGGTGGCTACGACGTCATTCTCCTCATCGGAGTGCTTCACCACCCAGGTTTTCTTGCCACAACCCGGGACTCCGTTTACCCACCTGCAATTGGGTACCCTCCAAACTTCCTGCGATGCTGGGATATCAGACGTCCCCAAAATGGTCTGTGCCATTTCTAGGATCTAGTCGTCCAGCATGATTTTGGTACATTTTGCGTAACCACTATCGGGTCGTCGTTGCGTGCTCTGAATTTGATTTTGCCTGAGCGCTTCGTTTCCGCCTCGTCCAGGGCCACAAAACCGCTCTTCCTGCTGTAGGCTGCCATGTATGACCCCGTCATTTCTCCTTTGATGACCTGAGATCTGACGTTTTCGTACACTGCTGCCTCTGCCTCCTCGAGTAGTACCCTTAGCAGTCCTTCTGTTTCTCTCTGAGAGGTCTCTGCAGGATCTTCTTGCATGTCATGAGATTGACCTCTCTGGTCTCTCTTACGATTGCTACGTACTAGAGGAATGCGCTCTTCACGTGGTCCGTGGTGCCCGAGTTCACTGCGAGGGTCGGTGGGCTGACTTGCCCTCTGTCGGCTCTTGTGGGCGTAGGCTTCTGTTGTATCGGTTAGCGTGGTCTCTTTTGGAAGAACCTATCCACTGCTGTTCCCTGCTTCTGGGAAGGTGATGCGCGGCTGGTGTTTGGGAGCAGTGCACTGAGGAAAGTGCCAAAGGCTTTCAGGCGACTCCACGACCGGGCCCGGTCCTCTGGGCTAGTGGTATTGCTCTGCTCATTTGCAGCTTTTTCAGCGGCTGCCTTCTGCTGGGCCCTCTCTGATCCGCATTGAGTAATCGGGCTGGTTGTGGGGCTCGTCGTGCTGGCTGTTGGTTGTCTGGGTTCTTTGCGGAAGGTCAGGGTTTCCCCTCTTTCCTCATAGACAACTACCTCATGTTGTTCTGAGGCTCTTAAACAGCCAAAGCGGTCTACGACGTATCCTCTCTCGCCATCGATCCTCATCGCGTCAACACTTATTGTACGGGCTGTGACTGCCATGTACTCTCCTACCTCCCTGATCTTTTGAAGCACTGCGCTTGCCTGGGCAAATGGAGACTCCTCTTCCCACTCGTTTTGTTAGCCTCTGCTGCGGCTATGGCAACTCTACTCGCGAATGCCAAGAATGGTATTCTGGTAGCCGGTCTCCCCATGATGGTTGGGAGTGTGGACTGGCTTAGCTGGGTTCCGAACTTTACTTCAAGCTCCATTCTGTCGTGACTGATTCTTGGGCATTCGAAGAGCAGGTGGCAGACTCTATCTTCGCACGAGGGACTATCTTTGAGATGGAAGCGGTGCAGGTACGCTGAGAATCCTCCGTGTCCTGTTAGGACTTGTACATGGACCGGTGTGAGTACTGCGTCTCTAAGTGCCCTTTTCGACGCTAGGACGTCAGGGAAGAACACTTTTGTGACCGCCCATGTACTCGAGGACTCGTATCGCGCTTGTCACTTCCTTATAGTCTCCTCCCGTATCTTCTTTTTCACAAACGATACTGGAACCTTGTTGTAGTCTGCTACCTCTTTTGTTAGGGCTGTCTCCTTGGCCAGCTCGTCCGCTCTCTCATTCCCGGCGGTTCCTACATGGGCTTTGAGCCAAAAGAGCCTCACCTCTCGGGCAGAGATCCTCTCTGATTTCTCGGATACTTCTCTTGATTTGGAGTGCCAGGTGGTGAGTGACGGACGGACTCCTCAGCAGGTCAAGTGACGATCTTGAGTCACTTAAGATGCTTGTCACCAAGTTAGGGCGGCTCCGACTTTCCCCTCTATCTTGCTGCCGTCAGTGTATATTTGGGGACCGATTACTTGATAGGTTTCCATGGTTTCAGGAGTGAAGTCCTCTAGGCGTGCATACTCTGTTGTTGTGAGTAGCGCTGGGTGGAGATTTTGGGAGTGGTGCACGTTGTACTCGAACTCGCGGCCCAGCTGTATGAACTCTTGGGAATGGCCGTTTCTGATCTTAAAAAGGATTGCGGCCTTGATTACCCGGAAATCTAGGGGGAGTTGGCCTGAGCAAAACTGTTTTCCTGGGGATCACGCTCGATTCAAAGCTTCAATGGGGTCCTCATTTAACATCCCTTGCAGGACGGCTAAGTTCAGCAGCATATGCTGTGAGAAAAATCCGTCAATTTACTGATGTAGATACCGCGAGACTAGTCTATTTTAGTTACTTTCATAGTATTATGTCGTACGGTATTTTACTATGGGGACGGGCTGCAGACATCGAGTCCATTTTCATTCTGCAGAAAATAGCCATCAGGGCCATATATGTCCTCCGCAGGCGCGACTCTCTAAGGGAATTGTTCAAAGATATTAACATCATGACGGTACCTTGTCAATATATCTATGAAAACATTATGTACGTAAGGAAAAATCTACATATTTTTAGTGAAAGAGGTGAAAGATACAATTATATCACTAGAAATAGGGACCAATTAGTTCAACCAGGTTTCAGGCTGGCTAAAGAAGACTCATCTTTCATGGGGTACTGTTTAAGATGTTACAATAAAATACCTCCCCACATACATAAACTGAATGAAACCAAATTTAAATGTTGTATAAAACGCACACTATGCAGCCGAGCATATTATAAGTTAGGGGATTACATTGCTGATAAAAATGCTTGGCTAATCGCTGGTCCTGCTCCTCAAGGACGCATCAACTAATTGATTAACATTTGAAAATACTGTTGGAGCTGCTGAAGATTAAAAACAAGAATCTTTGCATTGTATAAATTCAATTTTTTTGTACTGTATAATTGCTATATGCCTTATGTGAGTACTATGTACATGCTTTAAAGCTACCATTTACAGGGTACGTCTTTCATTGACTTGAATGTGTCCTGGCGGCTGAGAGTATGTCATGCTCACTTTAATGTTTCGCTGATGGTGGCACGTGTGTTGGATCATTTAGCTCCCTTCAAAATGGTTGAGTTGAATGGTGCTAATCCATGCGTCATGTTCGTGAACGGGCGCCGTCAGTTGAGACTGGTCATCTCTTAGCTGCCACGGCGTATTTTAATTAAATTTTATTTTCGAATTGTTTTCATATTTAAATAACGGACGCTTTTAACGTTCTGCATCGTTCTCACATGCATAATTTCAACATGAATGATGTAACCAATTTATTGTAAACATAATTTGATTTAAAAGAGTGTCCGTGGAGTTTCTTGCCCGTTCTTCTCCATAGGTACCTAATACGCTTTGGAATGGGCAACTTCATTTTTCTGACCGACCGACCTTGACAATTCAAAAGTGCCTGTAATTGGTTTATTTGAAATAAATGCTTTGAGTTTGAGTTTGTTGAGTCGTCGGGGTTAAATGTTTTTTCCAGTAGATCCGCAGATTGCTCTGGACTGAGCGTCTCGCCTGCGGTGTTTCTCAGGAGCGCGTCGTCCGGTCTTCTGGTTGTCTTCCTAAGTACCCTGTAGATGCCATCCTGTATGCTTTCTCGGTCCTGCTTCGAGCAGAACTCCTTCCAGTTGGCTGTGGCTGCTTCCGTTGATGCTGTGGTGTAGATATTTTTAGCCAGCACGTATTCTTGGATGGTGAAGTGTCTCCGGCTTGCGGCTGCATTTCGGATCCTTCTTTTCTTCACCAAGGCTTCTTTTTTAAGACCGTCTAAAGAAGGATTCCACCATGGGGGCTTGGCGACCCCTGTTTTGGGATCGCTTCCTCGCATGAACGGTGGATGTTCTGTGTGTACATCGTGATGAGTGACTCCAGATACTCTGGGTTTGAGATGTTCGAGACTTTGACTGGTGTGATGCCTCTGTCCGCCAGACTGATCTTGAAGTGCGTGCTGAAGTAGGACCACTTTGCCTTCCTAGTATTATAGATGAAACTGAATTGATGCGTCGAAACTGGCCTTAAGGCTTCCAAGGCCTTTTCTAAGGGCATTGAGAAGGTTATTGCGTTGTGGTCTGAGGTTGTTAGTCTTCTTTCTAAACGCAACTCCTCCACCTTTCCTAGCAGCGACTGGCTTTGACGTCAACTATGCTTGTGCACCACCTGTCATCTGCTGGGGCTTTGTTTCATCACACCTGTTCTTCCCACGTAGAGCTCTTGAACAAGTGCTACTGAAATTCCCCTTGCCTGAGCCGCCACGTGGAGTTCTTCTGTGGCCAGCTTTGAGAGCTGAAGATTTAGGTTTAAAGAATTGCTTATAAATAAATAAATAATAACATTATGTTTGCCTCTGGGGTGTTGGTGACGTTACAGGGTACATAAATGGTTTTTAAGTTTTTTTTTTAATATATTTATACATCACATTTCTTTATATTCTCCGGTCAATCATTGCTCCCTCCAGCAATATTGTTTTTTTGCCATAATTAGTCCGTGCACGTGTGGTCTTTAATTGAAACTTGTGTTTACTTCTTGTGCCGTATGTTACTGTTTTTTTTATGAAGTTGTATATTTGATTGTACGGAATTCGTGGTGATTTTTTTATGAGAATGCAGGTGTAATATGTGTAAAGTTGCGTGAGTGTTTATGTGGTACATGTTAGGTTTTTCATTAGACAATACCGCGCCTATTGATGCAAAGAATGAGTTAAACACGTTACAAATTTCATTACCGTCTGTTATAAATTCCGAATTCGATAGTAGTTTGGGTGGAGCACTGCTGTCTTTGATTTTATTCGCTGCTAGATTATTAATAATTTCCCACATTTTTTTAGGTTTTTTGTAGCTGTTATGAAATAAGTTGTGGTAGGAGTTTTTCTTCTGTGTCTTGATTAGGTTATTTACTCCTTGATTAGGTTATTTGTCCTGTTCTTCATTAAACTTCCTCCGTAAGTTGTCGTTTTTTGGGTGAGATTTTGTTTGTTGCCATAAGTGATTTCCTAGGTTGATCGAGTCTATGATATTTCGGTTTATCCAGTCTTCTTGAGGTAGGTTTAGGATTTTAGTCTTATCTTCTTTATTTTTGTTTATTTGTTCTGAGATGAATCTTTCCAAATAGTACGAGTAGTAGTCGTTTTCGGTATTCGTGTAGTTTATCGTTAGGGTACTATTATATAGTTTTTCATAGTTAAGTGCTTTGTATTGGATTCTCTTGTTAATAATTGGCGTCAAGCTGCCTATCTCAAGGAAAATCTGCTTGTGATCTGATAGGCACGAGTTAATTATAGATATGCTGAACGCGTGATTGTTTATGTTCGTGCATATGTGATCTAGTATAGTGTTTGTAGTGCAGGTTTCACGGGTACTGTACAGTTCATTTATTTTATTCAATATTTCGTAGCCTGTTCCTTTTATTTCATTTAGGTATCTTGTGACGTGACTGTCCTTACTAAGTAGATCGATGTTAAAGTCTCCGAAAACAACTGTCCTCTTTCGTCGTTCCAATTGTGAGATGTATTTTTATAAGAAGTGGTTCAAATTGGACTCACCTGGTTTATATACCGCTCCGATGTTCAATGAGAGTTTATTTATGTGTATCCATAGGTAGTGGTTACCAAGTTCGCATAACTCTTCTGTTATTTCGGGTTTAATACGTTCGTGTACATTAATTGAAACGCCGCCGCCTTTGCGATCTTGCCTGTAGTTATAAACATGTTTATAATGTGGAAGCTGATATAACTTCCGATGTGATCCACGTTTCAGTATATATTAGTAAGTGTATAGTCATTGGTGTTGCTTTTATTATGCATTTTATTTCATCAAGTTTGCCAGTTTTGCGGATACTGCGTAAATTCGCATAAAAGAATCGTAGCGAGGACGAGTGGGATGGTATGTTTTCGTATTTACGTACTATTTGATGGTTTAGTCTATCCGTGTATTTTTCATTTTGTATTAAGTCGGTTACTGGTTTTTTTCGTTGGTTTTGTTTTGTGTAATTGTCGGTACTCCTTTTATGTATTTAATAATAAGATCCCCTTCGCCGTCTTCAATGCGTCTGTTTAGCTCGTCTTTTCATAATTGTAAATACTCTTTTTGCGCTGGGGTTTGGTCTGCGTAAATCTGTATATTATCTTGTAGGTTTTTCTTATTTCATAGTAGGTATTTTGGAACGCTTGTATCACTGAAGCAAACTTTTAGTGGTCTGTTTTTGTTTGGGAAATATTTCCCTAGTCTGATGGTTTTAATTGGTTTAGGGCAGTCTTCGTACAGCGTTGTAATTATCTTCATGGCTTCGTTATTATCGCGATTTTGTCTGGTGTTTGTGTTTCTTTCGTTAGTTTCCGATATACCCACAATGACAATGTTTTTCTCCCGCTCACATTCCGAGGCTTTGGTGGCATAAGACGGGCGTTGTACTATCGGTGTTTCGTTGATTTTTTAATAGGGTTATTTCATCTTCTATATGTTTGATTTTGTTTTGGGCAGTCGTGGTATTCGCTTTAATGTTTTCCATATCACTATTTATTTGTTCGAGTCGTTGGGCAAAGTTTTCAGTAGCTGACTTCATGGTTTTTATTTCATGTTTAATCTCAGATATTTCGCGTTTTATTTAGTTTAGACTATTATTTTGGATTTTGCCGAATTCTCATAGGAAGTTCATTATGTCAGTACGAAAGTTTGCGAAATCCTTTTAATACTCGGTTTCCTCAGTACGTTCCTTTCGTTTAAATGTGTTAACATTCTTGTAGTCATCATTATCACAGTAGGTAGGTAAGTTTGGTACAGATCCGCTAGTGCTTCCGCTCTCGCTTATCACTCTGGTAGTCGGTGTCGGAGGTGTATGGTTTACCTAGAATGTTCTCCGTACGGGTGTAAGTGGGACGAAAAATAGCAGCGATCCTTGTTCCTCGCGGGAGTGCGTGGTGCTGCGCACTCGCCGTTGTGTGGTATCTTGCGAGCACAAGGTTTTAAGTTACTTTACACTTTGTAGATAATTTGAATTGTAAGTTTTTTAACCTTGAATCACTTTCCAATATTTAGTATTTATTTAAACGTAATACTTTTTGCAATAATTATTCAACACGTCTGCTTCCAACAAGCATCAGAGGTGAATTCCTGGATGAATCGTAACCTTGCTGTCGGTCTTCTTGAGTTTTGGGGAATGACTGATAGGTTGGTTTGTGTGTTGTCTGAGTCGCCCTTAGCAATAGGAAATGCGCGATCTCGCTATACTGCCCCATATTTGGCGTTCCTGGCAATCTTCGCTGAAGGCTGTGTGTGTCAGGTCGCTGCCCGTCCTGTGTGCTACCTTGCAGTTTATGCAGGTGGGCTGTTTGCCGTCAGCTCGAGTAAGGCAGTCCCTTCCATTGTGTGCTCCACTACAGTAACTGCAGGCTTCTTTGGCGGCCCAGCAAATGGACTTGTTATGCCCATATTCGACGATCTCCCCGTCGCTGTAGCTCTTAGACGTTGCGGAGGGAGTCAAACACCTCACTCCCCCCCCCAACCCGAGGAGGCCCGCAGAGGCAGGCCAGGACCAGTCGGGGTTGCGGAAGAATCATATGTTCCTGAGAACCCGGCGTAAGTGTGAGATGGAACACCGGGGTGGTTTTTAGTCAGTAAGAGTCTGACAGACCCCTTCGCCCGCCCCAGGGCGGAGGACATCCATGAGGATTTTCTACCCCGGAACAAAAAAAAAAAGGTCGCAGTTAGTTCAGGAGTTGGTCTGCTTTGTTTGCTGCAGACGGAGGGCGAACAACACCCTCTTCCAGCCCTCCTAAATGAGTCCAGGGACGGCGGACTCGGGGACGAGGTGGCGGCGCGTAGCGCGTAGTGTTCCACGCGCGCCCCTCTTAGACGTTGCGAGGGGAGTCAAACAAACACCTCATTCCCTCCCCCCCCCCCCAAACGAGGAGGCCAGCCGAGGCGGGCCAGCACCAGTCGGGGTTGCGGAAGAATCATATGTTACCTCGACGTAAGTGTGAGATGGAACAACGGGGGGGTTTTTAGTCAGTAAGAGTCTGACAGACCCCTCCGGCCACCACAGGGCGGAGGACATCCATGAACATTTTCCACCACGGCCCAAAAAAGTAAAAAAGAAAAGGTCGCAGTTAATTGGCTTTTCAGTATTTTTATGACCCCATACCAAGAATTATTTGAGGTTCACAAAAAGAGGCACGGAAAATATACAAGTGTTCAATAATCAATTTATGAGAGCAAAATGGGAATCATTTTGAGTTCGATTATTTATATACAGGGCATAAATAATTAACTAATTGTGTCCCATTGCTGAGGGGTGAAAAATTATTAATAGTAAGGTATCGCAAAATAGACGCAGAGTACTTAAGAAAATACAACCTCATATTATTCACTTAGCAACATGATTGAAACAAAATATTGATGATTGAAATGAAAACATAATGGATGCTTGACTAAATTCTCTCGAATTCTACTCAAAGAGGCTTTACACCAAATAACAGAACTTCGAGGAAACCATCAATAGCTTATCATTTTGCCTTGGAATATTTTATTGCCTTCCGATAAATATTTTTATTTGTGTCTGTTTGTAATGTCCAAATAAATAACAGCTTTTTACTAAAATGCATTTGCACATTTATGAAAGTATACTTTCACGCGCTCGGCGGCTTCTAGCGCTTTGTGCGTGCATCGTGTATGGATAAATCTAAAATAGTTAATAGCCAAGAATAGGTTTTGCTGAGACAGTTCTTGTTGTTTGCTTTTGTTTTACTTATGACATGTAAATAACAAAATATATGTTTTTTAGTTTGTCGGCTTTTCGGTCTGTCTTTTTGTTCCGGCTAATCTCCGATACGGCTGGACTGATTTTGAAGGGACTTTCACTGGCGAGAGCTGATGTTATTAGGAGTAACTAAGGCTATTTTTATGTTGGAAACAAAATTAAAAAAAAACCTCCACATCCACACGGGCAAAGCCGCAAAAAACGGCTAGTTATTTTTATAAATATCTCCAGCGACGTATAAAAGGATACTTAGAATTGAGAGGCATTTTAGCAGCCTAAGTACCTGTGGCGGATGAGAGGGGGGCGTCTAGAACCCGCAGTCGTCCTGGGACGGTCTCCCACTATTGTTGACGTGTACTCCCTACTACCTGAGTCGATAGACTCTGCTGGCAGCACACGTCACCACGCACCCCTGAATGCGTTTGTGTGGGTACAACCCACTATGACCTCGGAGAGAGACGGGCAGCGTAGAGGAGGTAGGCGACGAAAAGAAACTAGCTTGTTCTGAGTCTTCTCCGCAGATTTCGGCTTTTCTTTTCTTCCGTGTTGTTGTTCCGTGTGTATATGGCATCTCGTGGTTGACCTTGAACCAGGGGCGAAAAACTTACATTACTAAGCGACTGCTCTCTAAGTGCATCCCCTGTGGGGCTTCGCTTTAGGGAGGAAAACAAGATGAGAGCTCAGCCTTAGTAAATATGAAATTCGACAACCTTTTACGGCATTTCAGAACGACGCAGAAAAATTTTATAATGTTAAAACGCCAGCGGGATAAAGACGGAGGAAGACCTACAAAGATCGTTTCAATCCATTACGAGAATGATTACCTACATTACATAATCTTCATTCGAAGTACACATGATGAAAGTATTTATAGGGAAAACTCAATCAGGAGTCGCCTAAGCTCATAGGAGATAGTTGTTATCCCAGGTGCCCCTATTCTTATGACGCCAGTTCTAAGTCCAAATACTAAAAATTTGCCACGTTGCGGCACACAAATAACAAGATACCATTTTGTAGAAACAATTTATTTTGATACATAATAACGCTGCATTTTTTTTTTAATTTCCCTTTATTTTTTTTTCCAAAAATCCTTTCTCAAAAGACATACCATAATCAGCCTATATCGTTCCCACTGCTGGGACACAGGCCTCCTCTCAATGAGAGGTAGTGAGCCGTAATCCACCACGCGGGCTCAGTACGGGTTGGTAGATGTCACATGTCTTCGAATTTTTGGTTCTAGGACATGCCGGTTTCCTCACGATGTTTTCCTTCACCGTTTTGAGAGCAGTGGTGATGAAATTATTTACACAAAGTAAAGCGCCTGCTTGGGTTCGAACTCACGACCTACAACTCGTAAGTCGGGACCGTTACCACTGGGCCACCACTGCTCCAAAAGACATGGACCGTGCCATTCTTTTCTATTGACACTCATTTCTCAAAATTCCACGTAGCCGCAGCCCTAATGGTCTCCACCCTCGCCGTCTTTGCGAGGTTGAATAGTTTTTATTGGTTTTAGGTGCTGATAGTGGCTTTCATAGCAACAGTCAAACTTGTGCCCGTAAAGAAGTATATTAATGGTTATTAAAAGACACAGAAACCCCGTTGCAAAAGCAATAGGAATTAGGAAATAATATACAATGTTTGTGTGTTTATGTTCTTCAGAAAGGTCAGGTGCGTAGTACTCGCAACTGGCGCGCGTGTATGAACGGAAACGAGGCAAAAGGAGTATGGATCGTAGCAGGTGGCGTTCTGTGGTTTCTGCCTGCCCCCATGAGGCGTGAGTTTATGTATGTATGTAAGTCCCTAATACATTTCAAAAAGAGTATATTCAAGGTAGGACATGAAAATATTTAGCTGTTATCCGCTACTGCTTTTACATTAATTTGGTAGTTTATATTGGTAAGGAGATATAAATTCAGGGATAAATACCTTTTCCTGTTTACTCCAATTATTGCAGCTTATCATTTTCATTGCTACCGTAGCAAACATAATGAAATAAACGTAATGAATAATTTCATTCAAATTACATTTTTAATAATGCAAAAATCGGGGTATTCTTATTATTATATTTTATGGTCGACTATTTTGATTATAATCTGTGCGGAACGCATATTTTCACCTCTATTTCGTTTCGCTACTAATCGCCTGCTAACTAGCGTTTGGATATAAAGAAAAGTTAATCATTAATTAAGAGCTAACTAATTGTTTAGCTAAGCAGTAGCTAATCAACTATTAGCGAGATTTTTATAAATAAGGCTGCTTAACACCGCGATCTACAAAATAGTACAACCCGTCTATCGAGGCATCGAGAATTAATTCACAAAATAGTGTGCATAGGGTATGTTAACTTAGTCGAAACAGTGCAAACAAGGTTATACACAAGGAATGTTAAAGCATAATAAAGTGCAGAGTGGCGACTTTTCCGTACGGCTTATGTTCACCACCGTATCCCGCAGACTTCAATTAATCTGCCTAGTTTTTTCTCAACTATATTAGGGTCAGCTTCTAGTCTAACCGCCGGCAGTCTAGCGACTGCCTCTTTGTACTAGCATCCCTTAGACTTGATTATACTGAAACTAGTTAGCATTGCTTTGACGCAGCGTAAGCGTCGCGTTTGCACCTATTTATCCATTCTGTACTATTGTCCCACTTCTAGGCAAAGGCCTTCTTTTTCTTTTTCAACAGACTTAAATCCTCTGCTATTGTGAGCCAGTCCTAATGGTAGGAGTGAAGTTCGTCCCTCCGTCCTCTCTCGTTCGCTTGCGTATATGTTCAAATAATGCCTACGCTGAACCAACGCTACATGAAAAGACACCTTAGGATAGAAAGGCCACCAACGATGTTTTCTTTATAATAAAATAAATAAAATGAATGAAATAAATAAATAGTGTTTTAATGCAGGCATAATACCCATAAACATAAAAAATACAGTAAAGAAATATTTAAAAAAAACATAAAAATCAAAACATAAAGGTATCGACAGTAAAAAATAAAAATTCAAACTTAGAGGTATTTATTTTTGTTCCCGCTTAGGTGAACAGATTATTATCCTCATACCTACCATAACCACCTAACAAGCTATAATCACCACGCATTGCAGGTCTATTACTGATCACAAGGTTGTTATTAGTTCCCATAGGATGGTGCTGCCTAATCCCTTTACGACACCAAAGGGGCGGAGAGCACTTAGCTCGGGACCAAGCGATGTTACCGAACACTTCGCATTAATTACTGTACTTCAAACTTCGACTCGCATTCTGGAGTTAAAGATAAAGAATGAAAAGGAAAAATTAAAAGATAAGAGAACTATAATAACTCTATAGTTCACCAAAATCCTGATTTTCTACAACAGCCATAAGACTATGAGCATTAAAACTATTATTATTTGGTAATTAGCTGATGCGTGTGATACAAATAGATTATCATGAAAGGGTGAACAGGAATAAATATATACGGTGAATTTACATTTGACAATATTTAATACTTTGATTCATAAAACAGGTGTATGTTTCTGTGAGTGAAAATGGTGGAACAGAAAACAGATTACTATGCCATAGTATGTAATAGTGAATAATTGGTTGGTGAAGAAGTAGGGAGGAATAACTTCGACTGGCAATTAAAGGACAAGTGCGTTTTGTTGTAGGATACGTCACGTATGAGAATCACGTTATTGAACATAGCTTTATTCACATGATTGTTCCAGATTTCGCTAAACCCGACTAGTTCTGAACGGGACCACTAACCACCTGAAATCCTCGGCCTGTTAATCAGCGTATTTATTATGTTGAGGAAGTGGGCCGTAATCTACTACTCTTACTTGACCTGTTACTGATTGAGAACTTCATAATAAACACTCAACACATTTTCCGGACTAGGACTATTCCAAGTGCAAGAAACTTAAGATTCTATAACCGACCTTCGTCGACTTCACATTTGCTGTTTACTTTTGACGACAAATCCAATTACATTAAACTTTACCAAGGGCGAATTTTACCTATGAAACTGAACGTGATCAGCCCGTCTAAACCGCGTTCAAGAGCTGACACTGTTAAGACTCCACAGCAATAATGACACTGACAGCTCTTGTAACGCAATTTAGGTGTGCTCGCGATCAGTTTCGTTAAAAAAACCTGGCTAAGGTTTGAAACTATGTAAGTATTACATAGTTGTAAAGAAATCGAGATTGACTCGTGCTTGAGAGCGAGGCGTGACCGGGTTTTGTCGACGTAAGAATAGACAAAATAATATCATAGACAAAATAACAGCTTTATTATTCATCTGTAATTTTGTCTACTCTTCCCTCTACAAAACACGTTTCTATGGTGATCATGCTACGCGTACTGTGAGTTACACTCGCGATAAATTAATCAGAAAGTAAATAAAAACCTCCAGAATGACCACATTATCCCTGAACCTTTGGCCATACAAATACACTTATTATAAGAAAGTAGAAAATAGGGTTCATAGACCGACAAATTGATTTAATATAGGGTAAAACGTTATTGATACTTAAGAACACCTGCTTGAAGGCAAACGGCATTGGCAAAAACCTCGTACCTTTAACAGAATATTTATTTTATAATGTTATCTTAGGTTTTGCGAAGTAAGTAGGTTATGCGTATTTGAAAGGCTTATTCAAGTGTAACGCTTTTATATTTCTCCCGCAAAGAAAATTCGATTATTTTTATGGTTGCTTGTACCGAATAGATGGATTCTATCCTTCGTTAAGTTTCATTAGAATTGAGTATTACCTAACTAATTAAAGTGTTTACTAGAGCGTTAACTAAATCTCTGTAAAAGTAAGTCTCATATTCCGGATTAGAAGTTTCTGAGTAACAAATACGATGTAATTTCTGTTAGTAAACTGGTACAATACAAATGTATACCTAAACTAAAATGGGTTTTAGTGGTATAATCAAAATTTAGGTGAATCGATTAGTACCGAATAATAATGCTTTTGATAATAATCTACTTTCTAGAAACCAAATGATTGCACTTAAGACCTAAATAAAATAAAGATATTATACGAGTATTTTAAGAATATTTTATTAGATTATTGCATGAAATATTTATCAGTTTTTTTTTTCGAAAAACCCTCTGCAGTGATTTTGTTTTGTTGTGAAAAAAGTTTAACAATAAGTAATTGATTACCCCAAATCAATGCAAAGAAAGATTAATTGAATTATTTATGAGATCCAACTACATAAATAGTTAGGATGTAGTTGGTAACAGAAACTTTTCTTGACTGCTTGTGTGTCTGCAAACAGAACTGTTGTGCCCCGAGTATGGTCGTGTCAGGTTTTTTTAAGAGTTTCTACTAGGAATTTAATTTAACAGTGGCAGTTCGGAGTATGTATTTTCCCGGTAAAAAGCAATGTTTGAATACATGGTGCATTCAAACATAAAAAGCAAATTGTGAGTGTACACGTTTGCCTACTTTGGGTATTACAGGATTGATGATATATTATGTTTTTTTTGTGAACTTCCAAGTATTGATTTATTTGGGCCCGCCACAATAGCGGCGATAAGTCCCCTCTTTGAGGAGTGGTATGAGAGGCACCACGGCGTCCTCATCTTCTGCCTGACACAGGTTCTCACCGGACACGGTTGTTTCACGCGCGTCTCAAAAGATGCCTGCTAGGATCGTGGGTTGTCCGAAACAAATACCGTGACCCTGGCACAGGCAACTGAAAGAACATGGGTGGGTTTTAGTCTCCACCGACTGCGGGAGAAGTTATTTGATGATTTCCCACCTGATTAAAAACACGAAAGTCAGAAAAAAATATTAGAAAGTTGAATATTTGAACGGTGATTGTAATAAATACACATTTAAATTAAAAGTAATTACATAGGCAATAAAATTGTTATTTATTTTCCATAAAAAATCAATATTAAAATTAACATCCTATCTGTTTTACCAGTTATGTGCAACAAGGGCGGATAAAACAATAAAAAAAACTTGATTTTACGATGTTTCTGATGGATTTAAAATAGTTATAATACCTTAATATTTTTGCTAAATCCTGGGACTAATAAATAATAAAGTAAATGTAAGTCTAATTATAAGTATTAATATAATATAAGACATTAAAACTTTCATTATCAATTTTCTCGAAACTCTGTTTTACAACATACGCCCTTGTTGGACCCAATGCTTCAATTGAAAACGTCACCGACAGTGAAATCCAACTAGGAAGTCTTATAGATATATTCTCACCTGTTGTTACTTTGTTTGAAGGATTGAGGTAAAAAGCTTTTATTGAGTTTCTGAAGTCTTGCCTACTCAGAAACTCAATAAAAGCTGTTTATTTCATTACTTGGATGGTATGCCAAAGGTCAAATATCTTTGTCCTGTGTGACTTTGATTTAAGAAATTGGTTGACTACATCATTTATTTATGTAGGATGACGATAGTCTAAAATAAAAATATTAATAAAAGATAACATTTGAGCAAATATACTTACCGAGTGGCTTACCAGACCTTGGTTGATCAAAAACTTTAACCAGATTTTCATTTCAAAAGAAAAAAAAATCTAGTCAAAGATCTAGTTGATCAAACTAGAACGCAAGTTGGTTGTCCAAACTAGATCATTCATTGAATAATGAAGTTGTAGTAAGAAAATCGGCTAAAAGTTTTATTCGCAATATTAAAATAAAACATATGCAGTATTTTAATATTAACTTAGCATAAACATAATCAGCCTATTATGTTTCTACTGCTGGGACACATGCCTCCTTTCTGTGAGAGGGAGGGATATTAACATATTCAACAAAAACACTACGTTTTAATTGTTGGTTAACCGTTACAAAATTCTATTTTTCTTTATGAAGTCGCTTCCAATCGGATTCCACCTTTCGTTGTCTTTATTTCATAGATAGAAAAAAAAGGATCTTTAAGGAAACCCGATGACAACTATGATTGCAAAGTGAGTAAGTCCATCAACGATGTCAAAGAAAAAAAGGGAAATATAGATATAAGTGTCCAAGATAAGTGAAAACTTAAGGTACGTCGCAAAAAAATTATTCCCACCAAGTTTCAATAAAAGCGAATCGTGACACCAGATATTCTGGAACTTTCCACTGGTTTCCATTTCCATTCAGTTTCCGAGTGAAGTGGACGTCATAAGAATCCCATGTCCCACAGAAATGGTTCTCCGATAGTATTCCTTACCATATATGGAAACTTGTAAATGGCCTTCAATTTTGTATCGTTTAAGGACACTGTTTATGTTAGCTGTAAGTTTCCCGAATAAAATAAAATAAAATATTTCTTGTGATATATACTCGTACCCGGCTACAGTATGGTCACGTAGAATCTTAGCGGGAGTATCCATACTATGTGTCACGGAGTAGGTTGTAATCAGAGAGTTTTTTTTCGGCTGGCAACACTGCCTGAGTGACATGTCAAATTTTTGTTCCGTATTTTATAATTAGTTTTATTTAAATTTTAAGTGTAATTAAGGTGTAATTATATATTTAAATGTAACGTAACTGCATAAATACTTAGGATTATTGTTTTCCTGCAAAATTACAAAGTCAATCACAGTGTTGATAGCCCACCGTTACCGGCAACCTATAACGAGCTGATGTCCAATCTGCGAATTTAAACGGGGATTATTGTATACATTTATTAATAATAAGCACACAATCTTCACGACTCTGTAACACATTTTATTGAGTCTTAGTTTCACAATTTTTGGTTGATTTGGCACTAGGTCTAAGTCACTTTGTAAAAAAAATATATTAAAAAAAAAAAAAAAACTCAGCGAAACTTTGATGTCAATTATCAAAATACTGTATTTCTGGAATTCTTACATTGTACATAACAACAATAACGTTGACTATCGTTATTTTTTAATTGTAATCTTTGATAAACTTGAATTCTTGTAACATAGGCATTCTACCCACATATGCAAAAGTAAAATAATAAGTCAATAGAATAAATGTAAATTTGTATTTGATCTGAGCAAATCAGTTGCTTTTCAATAAGATTCATCAGACTACCTCATTTCCTTTTAAGCAACACTAACTTCTCCCATTTTTTCTTTCATTTCTAGCTTTTCCTTTTTGTTTGACTACCTAATTAGTTTTCACCGTTTATTTCATTCTACTTTCAGTACTTATTCCTGAACTGAAACCATGCATGTGATGACCCGCAAGGCTGCAACTCAGGAGTTGGAGCTTAAATTGAAAACAACCCTACAAAATCTTAAGGCTTCTAACAGTAAATGTGAACAGCTGTTACAGGAAATAGAGGATAGTGAGAAAGAAGTCGAGAAGGTTGTTTACAAAAATACTAGCTTAAAACAGGAGCTAGTAGACCTACATCGACAATACCTGGATGTTGTTGATGAACGGGACAAATTGCGGTTAATTACAGATGGTTTCAACAACTGCAGTAACTTATATGAGGAGGCTTTGTATAAGGTTAGGGACCTAGAAGAAGAATTAGTTCATGCAAATGTACAAATAAATCAATTCCAGAAACAAAAGGAATGTACTCAAGCTAAGGAAACAAATAACTTATACAAGGAATTATTTCATAGTAATTGCAACCCTCAGTCCTTAATAACAATAGACCTTACTGAAGATTCTATATTAAAACATAATAATAGTAGTTATAAAGTAAGTCAAAATAAAATAAAAAAATATGCAAAACTAAATTAAATCATAAATAAATGCAATAAATTTAGGAATCAACAAAAACACAGTTCCAATAATATTAAACTAAGAAAGGAACGTGGTTTTCTTAAAAGTAAATTAAATAACTACCAAATTAAATTAGAAGACAGCAAAAACATTTATGAGATTGATACTCAACACTTGCAGTCTGAAATTCAGGTACTGGAAGAGTCAATTCATTCACTGTATACTAAGTATGTAAGGTCTGAAAAACAAATTCAGGAGCACATCCTTGCTGCAAATGAGTTAGTGGACATGTGCAATTCTAAAGCAGTCAAAGTGGACCTGCTGACTCTCAGCGGCCCTCAATGTTCATTGCAAAGGAAATCCGAACTTGGCAAGCTCCAACCTGAGGCAACGGAGAATCCGTCCCAGTCAGAACTTGCTCAGGTCTCCATTCCTAATATAGATACACCAGATATTGAACAAGGTCCAGTGCAAGTAGTGCAGACGGAAGCTAGCTCTCTCCCTTGTACTAGTAAAGTTTGTTACTTATCCATTATGTTTTCTGATAGTTTTGGAAGAGGGTTAGGTAAATTACTTAGCAACAACCTGAGTCATTCTTCTCAAAACTTATGTATGCCACAGACTTCCTACACACAAATAATGTCTTCAATAATTAGGAATGAATATGATCCAAATGGCATTATTACAGTACTTATAGGTAATAGTTATAATGTAACAAAAGATGACATCACTGATAGTGTCACCAAACTACTAAAGTTAAATTGCAAGAAAGTAATTTTGTGTGCTTTCCCATACTTTGAGCAATTGTCAAATAGGCAAAACAACTACATTCACATGTTAAATAATTACATGCATTTCTTAGTTAGTCACCATAGTGACAAGTTTGTATTTTTTGACACCAACATTTTTGTTGAAAAGCTAAAGTCGACTAGAGATACTGTGTATCTGCCGATTAGTTTTAGACGTCAAATAGCTAGACTATTAGCTTTTATTATTAACCCAGACATAAGTAGTATGTCGAAGTCACCTTTAGTTAGCACCACTATTAGTAATAGTACTAATGTTGAGGTGGTTAGCTCAGATAATTTAAACTAGTTTGTAAGACAACAGAAGGTACCAATAATACTATAGTTCCACTTAAAAACAAAAAGGTATTTTCTAGCACTACAATAGTTAACTGTAGAAAAGGGGCTAAGCAGAAATCCTTGAAATTATTTCATCAAAATATTCAAGGATTTAACTCCAAACAATTGGAAATTGAATTGTTTTTAGAAAAAACAATGTTTGACATTATTTGCATAACTGAGCATTGGTTAAAAGATTCTGAAATGTTAATTAATTACGAGAATTATAATGTGGCCAGTTGTTTTAACCGAAAATCAATGCTGCGTGGTGGTTCACTAATCCTAATTAAACGTTGTATAAAATCAAAAGCTCGTAAAGACATAGTTGAACTATCGGTTGAACATAGCGTTGAACTGTCTTGTGTTGAGCTAGATAGGCATGTTATAGTGTGCGTTTACAGACCCCCAAATTATCAAAACTTCTCTATATTTGAGTCAGTAATGGAAGATGTTTTGGCTAAACTTGCAACTGGTAATAAATCAGTTATTATCTGTGGAGACTTTAACATTAATATTTTAGAAAATAATTCAAATACCAGTAGATTATTGAATTTGTTTAAATCATTCAATTTGTCAAATGTGTTTTTGGAACCAACCCGAACAACTACAACTTCTGTTTCATGTATTGATAATGTATTTTGTTGCTGCGACTATTTAGATAAAGCTATCGTTAATTATCTCCCTTCAGATCACAGCGGTCAAACCGTAACTTTTGAGTCCAACATAGCGATACAAAAAGTGCAGATACAATCCAGACCAATAACATTTGTCAATTTAAATAAATTTAAACGCACTTTAATTTGTAAGTTAAGTAATCAGGACCTTACAATGAATAATGTTAATAGTTTGTATAAAGAATTCTTTTCGGTAGTTCAAACCGAGTTTAATAATATTTTTAAGAAGAAGTCTAAAAGTATCAGCCCTAAGTTTTTATTTAGTGACTGGGCAACTAAAGGACTTAGGAAAAGTAGGGAAAAACTTTTCGAGCTGTATGGCCTTAATACTTATATTAACACGGAAACTTTTAATAAGTATGTTGCTTCTTACTCAAAAATTTTTAAGAACACTTGTAAGGCTGCTAAAGCCTTATACATTAGCAACAAGGTAAAATCAGCAGACAATAAAATAAAGACGGTTTGGAAAATTATAAATAATGAAACGAACAGGATCAAAAAGCAAAATTGTGATTACACACTGGAGACGTCACGTGGTCTCATTAGCGATAACAAAAAAGTTGCTCAGGAATTTGTGAATTTCTTTACCAGTGTCCCACTAAAAACCACTGAAATCTTAAATTCTTAGCCCTCGCGTGCTTTTGATTTAATGAGGGCGAATGTTTCTGCCTGCCCGATTGAATTTAACTTTATGCATATTAACCCCTTAACAGTAATAAAATCTTTTAAGCAAATCAAGATCAAATTGACCGAAGATCTTTGGGGAATGTCTATTAGAGTCTGTACCTCCATAATTGAAACTATAGCACCTTACTTAGCCTTAATATTTAATTTGTGTGTGGATCAAGGAGTCTTCCCGGATCTAATGAAATACAGTAAGGTAATACCACTTTTCAAATCCGGGGACAGTAAAGACACTAATAATTATAGACCGTGTCCGTGTTGCCGGTTTTCAGCAAGGTTTTTAAAAAAGATAATACTTAATCAGATGCTCAATCATTTTAATACTAATAAAATCCTTCACGAGCAACAGTATGGTTTCACCAAAGGGCGTTGTACGACAGACGCTGGTGTTACCTTATTAAAACATATTTTTAACGCGTGGGAAGAGGCTCACGACGCCATAGGAATCTTTTGTGACCTCTCCAAGGCATTTGATTGCGTCGATCACGAAACCCTGCTTTTGAAACTTGAGCATTACGGACTTGGAAAACTTGCGCTCAGTTTAATAAAATCTTATTTAAATGGTAGACAACAGAAAGTTCAAATAAATGGTGTCAATTCACTTGGTTTAAAGGTAAAAATGGGTGTTCCACAAGGCTCGATATTGGGTCCTTTCCTCTTTTTAGTATATATTAATGACCTACTCCATTTATTAATAAATCAACCACAAATGCTGTTATTTGCTGACGATACTTTCTTGATTTTTAAGGTAGATAGACGTGAAGGTAAATAACGCCCTACTGCTGGTCCAAAATTGGTTCACGGCTAATAATTTAGTACTACATGGAAATAAAACTAAGTCTATAAGATTTTCTTTACCAAACGTCAAGAGTAGTGATTGTGAGATAGTATTGAATCAAGAGAAGCTAGAATTCGTCGATAAAACGGTTTTCTTGGGGATCACGCTCGACTCAAGGCATGGGGTCCTCATTTAACATCTCTAGCAGGACGGCTAAGTTCAGCGGCTTACGCTGTCAGAAAAATCCGTCAATTTACTGATGTAGATACCGCGAGGCTGGTCTATTTTAGTTACTTTCATAGTATCATGTCTTACGGTATTTTACTTTGGGGACGGGCTGCAGACATCGAGTCTATTTTTATTCTGCAGAAAAGAGCCATCAGAGCCATATATAATCTCCGCAGGCGCGATTCTCTAAGGGAATTGTTTAAGGATATTAACATCGTGACTGTACCTTGTCAATACATCTATGAAAACATCATGTACGTAAGAAAAAATTTACATCTTTACAATATAAGAGACCTATTAGTTCAACCAGGTTTCAGACTGGCTAAAGTAGACTCATCTTTCATGGGGTACTGTCTAAAATGTTATAATAAAATACCTCCCCACATACTTCAACTGAATAAGACAAAATTCAAATCCTTTGTCAAACGCACACTATTCAGGCAGGCATATTATAGGTTGGAGGATTACATAACTGATAAAAATGCCTGGCTTAATGCCGGTCCTGCTCCACACCACAACTAATTAATTGACATTTGAAACACTGTTGAAGCTGCTGAAGATAGTAAGAATTTATTTGCATTATATAAACTCAATCTCCTTTTTATTATATAGATGCATTGCACAGATGTGAGTACTTTGTACTATAGAGCTACTATTTACCGGGTAATGCCATAGATTGACTTGAATGTGCCTTGGCGGCTGATAGTATGTCATGCTCACTCAAATGTCTCGTTGACGGTGGCGCGTGTGTTGGATCATTTAGCTCCCTTCGAAATGGTTGAGCTGAATGGTGCTGATCCATGCGTCATGTTCGTGAACGGGCGCCGTCAGTTGGGACTGGTCATCTCTTAGCTGCCACGGCTTATTTTAATAATTAATTAGCTGGATTGTTTTTAATTATGTTTTGATGCACTCTGGACGCTTTTAACGTGTACGGTTTTTTGTACATCGTTCTCACTTATAGTGTCAACATTAATCGATGTAACTAAGATATATGTAAAAACATTATTATTTAAAAGAGTGTCCATGGAGTTTCTTGCCCGTTCTTCTCCATAGGTACCTACTACGCTTTGGAATGGGCAACTAGCTTCATATTTCTGACTGACCGACTCCTTGACAATTCAAAAGTGCCTGTAAATGGTTTAATTGAAATAAATTATTTGAGTTTGAGTTTGAGAGATAATATATCTGTACCCGATTGTTATTTCTATAACCTATTATTTGCTTTATGTAAGTGTTCCTCCAGCTAGCACAAATCTTCTCGTCATCATTATTCTCCTGCCCTTATCCCAATTTATTTGGGGTGGGTGCAACGTGTATTTTTCTTCCATAATTCTTCATTTCAGTAGTCATCCCCTTTCTAGGCACATCATCTTTCACCCGGTTCATCTATCGTTTCTTTAATCTTCCCCTAATCGTATGACCATCAAATCCACATTCATGCACAAAACTATCCTGATGACATTTTCCTAGCTAAGCTATTTTAAAAACAATATTTGATTATCTCATTAATATGTATTATTTCAACGTCAATCAGAATCAATAGTCAATTAGAATCAGTGGAGTGTGTGTAATGTGCATAGCTAAATGTGACAAATGGAACACGAACCCCGTTACTGAGTTTGCCGACTATCCAATCTTTTCACCATGGTATAATCTATTATTATAAAAATTAATATTCTATTATTAAATTAAAATATAATTAAATATTTACTCTGAAATAGCTGTCAACAGAAAATGATGTTAATATGATATTTAATAAAATTTACCAAGAGAATTATTTAAAATTCACTGTCATGAATGCTTTAAATCCAAAGACTATACTTAATTCCCGTTCTAATTAAGTACTTACATGAAACGAAGTTCGAAGCAAAGTGAATCGTAAGCGAGATATTATATAATTCAATTTGTTCCCTATTCCATGTTCAATCGTACGCTACACAAGGTACAAAACTAAGCCGCGTTCTGTTAAGAAATTTATCCGATTTCCCTTTGTGACCGCGCTCGACTCTATTAGGGTTGGTGCACAATTATTGTATCGAAGCGTTACCTATACAGCCGACCGTAAGTTTACAGCCTTTTCGGTTCTCCAAGAATAATGCGATCACGGTATGCGTTGTGGCTCAGCCGTGAGTTTTCTTTTATTAGTATGCTATTCGATTTTAATTCTGATATTAATTGATTTTAATGTGATGAAATGGGAAACAGGACTACTGGATTATTATTAGGAATAATGCGTTCCTGCAAACAGTAATTTATTGTACATGTAAATTTTCAAACTTATTTACACTTGCATATGCAAAAACGAAATTTATATTATATTTGCCTCTATTCCCGTTGGAAATACATAAACAATATCATCGGTTTATCTATGATTAATATTTATCTGTTTATATAAAAAACTAAAAGGTCAGAAATTTATTAACAGTTTAATGAACATTCATCGAGACACATAAATCTTTACTCTAATCTAAATAACGTCACTTCTGGCATGAGAATTTGAAACGCGTTCAAATAGCGCCTCGTCGTCCACGGATTGTTTTCATTCATTAACTTCAAATAGTTTTCTAATTCACGACTATTTACTTTGAAAAGTCATTCAGATTGCGCTGTATTAAAATTCTTAAAGTTTGAAAGTGACTGTTGTAACATATTTAATCTTAAAAATTCAAATTATTAAAATGGGCTTTCGCAGAATTTATTTATTTATCAAGATGACGATGTCGATATGATCTACTTGCGTGACGTTTAAAAAATATATAGATATAAAAAACCGGAGTTTAGTTTGTTTGAAGTAAATGCCGATCGTATTACATTTAAAATAATAAGCGGTATAAGCGTTGATGTGTTGAAATTGAATTTCCCTTAAAGTACGAGTAAATCCAAATATCGTTTCCCGTTTTAGTTCAGTGTTTTACCGAATACTGTTTCAGGGATTCAGTTCAGTTTTAAATGGCAGAATGAAAGGTTTTTCAGAAAAGTTGAATGGGTTTGGCACGTGTGAAACTTGCTCCGCCGGAGGGTTTGAATTAAACACATTCTGACCGAAAAGATCTTTGTGTAAATAAATCATCTGCCTTTTTCATACTACGCCGTGGTCAGCTTACAGTATACCACAATTTTACATGGAGTGACTGCCTATCTGACCTCCACAACCCAGTCACTGAGTAATAAGATACCATTTAGTAAGGCTGTCAGATTTTTGGGCGTCTGACTACCCGTAACGACTGTCAAAGATCTACAAATGACAGTTGGAACGAACGACGAGAGAGCCCTGCGTACCTCAGAAAGCATGTCAAATGCTTTCTGAGGTACGCAGGGGTCTCGATAAGTAATAGGCCAACCTCGGCTAGCGTAGCTTAACCTTCGATCGACCCGTGGGGCTGCTATTATTTAGTCACGTACTGTTTCGTTAATTCACATTTTTATTTTATTATTATTTAAGTGTGGGATCCATGCGTCATTTTCGTGAACTGACGCCGCGAGTTGGGACTGGTCATCTCTTAGCTGTCATGGCTTATTTTAATTATTTTATAGTTTTTTTTTGTTTCTACTTGCTTTACAATAAACGTTTTTAACGTGTTATTGTTTCTTTTTTACATCGATCTCACATTTAATAATTAGTTGAACAATAACAAACAAAAAAAACAGACACTAAAAAACTGACTTTTAAAAGGCGTTTGATAGGTTGGACCATGGAGTTTTATTGAATAAAATAGCTTTCAACGGGATTATAGGTAATTTACTGCGCTGGTTCCATTCCTATATAAACAACTGTATTCAAACACCAGCCATGAATATCACTCTGATACATTTATTGTCACCTCTGGCGTACCACACGGATCAATTCTTTGGCCTTTGTTATTTATTTTCTATATTAACGATATTGGTCACTGTTTACATAATAGTAATTTCTTATTATAAGCTAATGACCTAAACACGTTTAAAACTATTAAAACTTTTGGCTATTGTGCCTTGCTCCAAGAGGATTTGAAGAGATTAACTGAATATTGTGATAATAATAAATTGCATTGAATATATCTAAATGTAAAAACTTAAACTTTACGAAAAATAGAAAAGTAATACAATTAAATTAGTCTGTGTACTGAAAATCTTACAAATGAAACTCAAATATGTGACTAAGCAATACTTTTGGATTGTAAACTACACTTAGCCCTACACAAAGATATGATTATCTCAAAAGCATACCAAATATACAGCGTTGTCATGAGAGATTCTACTGATTTTAAACGCCCGGCCACGTATATGCAACTATTAAATTCCTTGGTTCGCCCGCAGCTGGAATACGGTTGAATGAAATGGGACCCCTACTATGATAACTATGTTAAAGCGAGTGAAAGCGTTCACCGTAAATATATACGAGTTATGCAGTATAAATGTCATCTCATATGCCTGCCTTACGACGAGTCAATAACAAAGTTCAAATTGCTCATATTGCAATCAAGACGTCTAGTACCTCAAACCATGATGCTTAAGGATTGGTTCATAATAAGATAAACTGTATCGAACTAATTAGTAATATTTCTTACGGTGATCCTAGAACTGTAATAAGGCGGGGGTGCGTGCTTACCTGCTTTTTGCAACGACCACTAGCTTCGGCGAATGCTAGTGAGCGAGCTCCACTCCGTCGACTGGTTAAAATGTAAAATAACTACTTTTGTAATGGATATCTTCCTTCTGTCTCTAAGCAATTTCAAGAAAACAATTATAGATATGAGACGGTAAAAAAAAATTACCTAAGGTAAATGTTTATTATAGTACTTGTGGCGGCATCTACACCGCCATATACGAACGAACGCATCAATCCTGCATCGCGCAAGCAGAGTTTACCGCGCAGATAGCTTATAAACAACTTCCCGACAACAATCATCGGGCAGTTGCCCACCAGATACGACATCCATCTGGTCGGAGGATCCTCCCTTTCTAAAGAGTATGAGTGAACCAAACACCCTGTTCCTCATATCTCTAAACTGGTGACCCCGACGTGATGAACGTCAGCGCAGCCTTCGTGCAACTACTTCAGCGTGACGTCATCATCATCACTCCCGCAAGTCACACAGCCAGCCAGCAACAACGGTTTGAACGGTTGTCCTGACCATGAGCATGCAGCGCAAGCGCATACCTGGTCATCACCTTTAGCCTCATCAGCAACCTTGGCACAGCACACTGCACATTAGGCCGGTCCACAAGCAGAGTGCTTAATCCCTTTCCTGGTCGACATCAGCAGTCAGCCACCCCGACTCACTGGGGCATCTTCGCATACAGTTCCGACTCACCGCGAACTATGCGACACCCGGTTCCAACCCACTGGAACCCAACTGGCATTGGCAAGCATCGCAAGATACAAGACTTAGTCCACTATCGACCTCCAGACTCCGGAGGAGAGTGATGTGGCGGCATCTACACCGCCACATACGAACGAACGCATCAATCCTGCATCGCGCAAGCAGAGTTTACCGCGCAGATAGCTTATATACAACTTCCCGACAACAATCATCGGGCAGTTGCCCACCAGATACGACATCCATTTGGTCGGAGGATCCTCCCTTTTCCAAGAGTATGAGTGAACTTTACACCCTGTTCATCATATCTCTTCATACTTAAGTGTAATTCAAATCAAATCAAATTCTTTATTTATACATAAAACTCAGTTTACAGGAACTCTGTGTTCGATAACATCTGCATTAGTAATAATACTGTGTCGCAGTCATTAACGCCCACCTCCAAAAAGTCCGATACAAAGGAAGTTCAAAACAAAATTTAAAATAATAAAAATAAGATAAAAAAAAATAAGAACTTAAAATTAAAACTGAACAATTTTTTTAAATGTGCAATTTTATGTGACATTGTGTGTTTATTTGGAAGGATTGTGTAGTATTGTGCGTGGAGAGTATATGTGCAAGGGTGTATGTGTGTGTGTGTGTGTGTGTGGGAGAGACAGACGGTCTCAGTCTATGCAGGGGTGTGTGTTTGCGCATGTTAGATATATTTATAGGGCAAATGGAGAGTGATTTTAAGTTTTTACAAATGTTTCTAGTTTTTCATAGGTAAGTGTATGAAGCCATTTATCCGTGATCCCTCGACATTCTCGCAAGGTTAGTGGATATATATTAAGCTGTTCATTTACTCTATTATACAAAGTGGAGCTAAGAAAGTGATACTGCCGTCGAAAAACTTGAACTCTGGCAGATTCCACCTGGCAGACTCTGTTAGATCTTCGTTTTTGGGTAACGACAACAGGATCGAAAGGAAGTTCCAAGTGTTTACGCTGCACTACAGCAAGAAGAAATGCGTGTCTGACTGTTGGTAATCCGCAAAGAGCGTACAGTTCAGTAGTTGGAAATCGAACAGGTTTGTGAGTCATGACTTTTAACACTGCCCTCTGTGCCCTTTCCAGTCGAAGCATTAAGCACTTCCCAGCCCCTCCCCAAGCTGCAATACAATATTTTAGGATAGAATGTGCCAAAGCGAAGTATACTGTTCGTAGTATGCCAAAATCAGCAGATGATCGAAGGTTTTTAAAGACGAATATTAATTTTCTGACCCTGGAAACCAGAGCCTCAATTTGCTCCTTCCATGTCAGCGTACTATCCAGTATAACGCCCAAGTATTTAATACTATGGGTGCGTGCAATCTGAGCACAACCGGTGCAATCAGTCGATAATAACCCGCATTTATGCGCCGTCAGAGTATAGTGAGAAGGAGGTTGTGAGGCTCTAGTTGGAGCAAATGTAATGAATTTGGTTTTTTCTACATTTAGGGTTAGCAGGTTTGTATTCAGCCATTTCATTACAACAAGCAGAGCGAATTCTGCATATGAGCGAGTTTCCACCCAATCCCTACCATGAATGAGCATGACGGAATCATCCGCGTAGGTTATAATTTTAGCGTTAGTTAGAGCCAGATTACATAGGTCATTTATGTAAATAAGAAACAGGGTAGGTCCAAGGACACTACCCTGCGGGACTCCGTATGTTAGAAATTGCTGTTTGCTAAAATGGTTTCCTATCTTTACGGTTTGAGATCGCTCATTCAGGTAACTCCTAAAAATGTCTAGACACACTCCTCTAACACCAATACATTCCAACTTTTCAAGCAAGAGGGGAACAGAGACTGTGTCAAAAGCTTTAGAAAGGTCTAGGAAAATTGCCATTGTTTTGTGTTTGTTGTTTATAGTTTTTGCTACATTTCCAGTTACCTCCAAAACTGCATCTTCTGTACTTCTACCTGATCGAAAACCATATTGGTTCGCTGAAATTATATTATGTGAGTCGACTATTAATATTTTTTTCTAAAGTTTTTGACAAAATTGTAAGTACAGAGATAGGCCTGTAGTTATCGACACTGCCCCTGTCCCCACTCTTGTAGATGGGATGTACAAGTGCTCTTTTAAAGACAGCCGGGAAAACTCCTGATGCGAGTACAAGGTTAAATATGTGCGAAATAATAGGGATTAAGGTGTCACGGGCAGCTTTGTCAAGGCAGCAGAAATGCCATCCCAACCCACGGCGCAATTGACCCTGAGGCCGAGGATTGTATTTTATATATATAATATAATAGGTTTTTCTTCATATGTACCTACTACGCTTTGGAATGGGCAACTAGCTTCAAATTTTGGACTAAACGAGTCCTTGACAATTCAAGTGTGCAGTGAGTAAATGGTTTAATTGAAATAAACGCTTTGCGTTTGAGTTTGGATGCAACGTGTGTGCGCCAGGCCGAGCCAAGAAGATGGGCTTCTTGGTCGGCGTACTGTGCTGGCGCTGCTGCTACGCCTGACAGCCTCAAGCGGCGTAAGTATAATAACCATATTGGTAATTATATTATCTAGCCGTTTGGTTCAAGTGCTCATGGTTTCTTTAAGGAAATCTCGAAATGGGTGGTTGGCACTTCCCGTGATCCAAGGGCTGTCTTTTCCCTTGGCCAGAGGCTAAGCATTGCCTTACAATGTGGTAATGCCGCCAGTCTCTTGGGTACAAAACCAGTCGACAGTTTTAGTTATGTTAGGATAACATTTTGTTAGATTCTTTCGATAATTAGTTACAGTTGTAATTTACGGACATATTATTTTAATTTTGAATAAAACTATTGACTGCCTCGATGGTTTAGTAGCCCTACCGACCCCAACTGCCCCCCTCAGACCCAGATGATAACCGACTGGAGGAAAGTAAGCGAAAGACTGAAATCCACCACATCGCCTAACTTGGACACCATTCCCGATCACTTAGTGTCAGTCGCCGACACGACGGCCCCAATCGACTCGTTTACTGAGCACGTTCAATCCGTATTGACGGATTGTTCACGGAAAGTTCCGGTGATGGAAGACCATCGCTGGAAACTACCTACTGACGTATGTGCCCTGATAACCGAGAAGAACGCGGCCATTCGCGCCTACGACTCCTTCCCTTGTGACGCGAACAAAGCCCACATGCGCCATTTACAGCGTGCTGTAAAGAAACGCATAGGGGAGGTTCGCTCTGAGGGCTGGAACAAGATGCTCAGCGAACTCGAGCCCACTCATCAAGCCTTCTGGCAATTACAGAGTAAATTGCGTTCCTCAGAATAGGTCTCTATGCCTCCTCTCATCCGCCACGACAATAGTGTCGCTTTCGACAGTCCCGATAAGGCTGAATGTCTTGCTGACAGCCTAGAGTCCCAATGTTCTCCCAGCTCTCAACCAGTAGACCAAGCTCACCTGAAAAAGGTCGACGCTGAAGTCGAACGGAGAGCCTCCCTCCCTCCCGTCGAAGACCCTGATGATCCTCTGCCTCCCGTCACTCCAGACGAAGGGCACGACATCATAAAAGGGCTCCACGCTCGTAAAGCCCCCGGTTCGGACGGTATTACCAACAAGGTTTACAAACTCCTACCGGCCCCTCTAATAATGCTTATGACCGCCATCTTCAATGGCACCTTGAGCAACAACATCTTCCCACAAGCATGGAAAGAAGCCACCGTCATTGGTATCCCAAAGCCAGGCAAGCCAAAGTCTGAGCCATCCAGCTACCGCCCTATTAGCTTACTCAATGTTCTCGGCAAAATCTACGAGAGGCTTATTTATAAGCGTCTCAAAGACTACGCCGAAGCAAAGAGCCTCATACCCAACGAGCAGTTTGGTTTCCGAAGCCAACACTCGGGCAACCAACAGGTCCACCGTATCCTAGAACACTTATCCTAGAATAGTTACTTACCCGTCGTCGTGTTACGCTGCTGGTCTGCAGCGTAACACGACGACGGGTAAGTAAGTATTCTAGTGTGCTATTCTTCGACATAGCGAAAGCCTTCGACAAAGTCTGGCACAACGGCTTGATATACAAGCTTTACCAACTAGGAGTGCCAGATCGTCTCGTGCTCATCTTACGAGACTTTTTGTCGAATCGCACCTTTCGCTATCGCATCGAGGGAGCACTCTCGTCCCCTCATCCTATTCGCGCCGGTGTCCCTCAGGGTTCCGTACTATTTCTTCTCTCGTCTTCACGCTGTTCACCAGCGATATCCCAAAAAGTAAAAAGGCTCAGTTGGCTCTCTTCGCCGACGACACTGCCGTTTACTATACCGGTCACTGTCCCAACGCTATAGCTCGTACTCTCCAAACCTCCGCAAACGTTTTAGGCGCTTGGTTCCGGATATGGAGAATCGAGGTCAACCCCGATAAGAGTCAGGCGGTTCTCTTCTCGAGACGTCGTCGATTCCCTCCCCTACTTCCCAGCCCGATCACTATGTACGGTAAGCCGATCCCCTGGGAGAAGCAAGCCAAATACGTAGGCGTGATGCTCGATGAAAACCTTACATTTAAGGCTCATATTAAGGCCGTTCGCGAGCGCCGAACCGTTTCCTCAGAAGGGTTACGGGTGCCATTTACTATGTCCGAAACATAGATCTTCACGTCGACCTAAAAATGCCAACCATAAACCTGTTCATGAAACGCTTATCTAAGCGTTTCTTCGACTGTGGCACCAAACATTTAAACCCCCTGATTTCAGCGAACGCTCGCTATACTCCCTCCCGCATTTAGTAGTATTCGCCGACCTAGGCATATCTTAATCGCCCCCGACGACGCCACTACCCTCCTCCAGGAGAGTAGTAAGGCCACCAGCACACTATATAAGCCCAAAACCCGATCGACGTCCTACCGTCCTCGCCGCCGAGGCCCGCCGCGACGCCCAAATCCACGCCCCTCCCGACCCTTGCTCGAGCCAGCCCGCGCCGCTGAGCCTGTTGCTTTAAATTCGTCCCAAAATAATATCAATCCTGATCCAGCTAGTCATTTGCTACCCTCTTCCAGCGACGCCCTAAGCCGAGATTCGTACCCCACAGGGGGTGCCCTTAGCGTTGTCGCTTAGTTTTAGTTAGTATTGAAGTTTAAGTCCTGGCTGGAGGCCTTAATTTATTAGGGCAACCACAGGCAAGTCCGCTTAAGCAGACGACAACCTCATAGGTTGACCTGCGAGATGCCAAACAAACAAACCGATGGTTTAGTGGTCGTAAAAGCTACTGCTAAGCATGAGCTCTTGGGTTCGAATCCCAGGTCGAGCTAAGTATATTGGGTTTTTCTACACAGAATTTCTCAGCAGCAGCCCGGAGTCTGGATTTGTGCCCGGTTGATGGCAATAGGCTTGCCTCCTATTACATGGTACTTAAACATAACTAGCGATGTGGGTGTACTATAAGTGCACCTCTGCCTAACCCTTTGGGGATAACAGGCGTGATGTTTTGTTTATGTTATGTTTGAATAAAAAGTATTCATTTAAAAAAGTATTAAAACATAATTAATGTGATTTATTTGACACAGTATAAACTACACAAATACACATAAAATTGGTAATGCTTGATCATACAAAACAAACCGCTTATTCTTAATACATAATCGTAGTGTGCGCCACAGTAACGTCAAATAGGCCAAATTCAATCATGCAAGATCACTAGTGGCTGGAACAAATATAGTAACGCAATTCGACTGCTTGACTGACTGATGTGGGACGCAGTGCGAACAGCTAGTCTAACGTGACATTTTCATATTCTATTACCAACCAATCAGACGAACGTACTACGTCCATGAAAATGAAAAACTTAAATAAAGTGAGCTTGAAGTGAGTTCTATACTGACAATCCCTAGCACTATCCCTAGCATCAGAAATGACAGCTCACTTCTGGCTTACTTCACCTAAGTTCTCACGATGAGATTTTACAGAGTAGATCGGCAGAATATGTTACTTATCATTCAGCAACAGTTTCGAAAGACAAAAATCAAGCTAAAATAAGTAAGCAACAAATTGAAAAAACTTGGTTCCAGCGAGTCTGTTTCTTTTTTTTTGCTTGTGTTGTTTAATTCTCCTCGGCTCGTACGTCAAATCGTTGCAAAACGAGAGTTTTGGTACGACTCCAGTTTCCGAAACGCAATTTTATATTTCACTTGTGCAACATACACAACCGTTGCTTTTTCCTTTTACGTGGCTTTTTTTTAAATTGGATTTTAATTTTTATACCAACGTTGCGCTTTTCGGAGACGTAATTTTAAGCTTGAAGATAATGGGTATATGTTAGCATGAAATACTGCATGAGATGCTGGAAAAATCACTATTAACGACAAGCTGCGAAAATTGTTAGCGTGGAGTGTCAGCAAGCTTTTTAGTTATCTATGTTTTTTCAAACATTTAAAGATTTTCACCATGATGATCTTAAAAATACGAGAATTGGACCTGATAGTCAGCTTACAACGATCTACGGTAAGTTGCAGTGGCAGTCATATTATCATTATTTTAGTTTCCATTTTTAGCAATTCTTTTTGTAATCTTGACATAATGTAATTGTACCTATGGATCAAGATAAATGATACACACATTTTTTTTTTCAAAGAATAACCTGTTTTTTTTTAAAGCTTTTAAAAAGCAATGTTACGTAGACATGTATTTCCGCAAAACATATTGTGTTGTCGTTTCACTTACACCCACCAAGAGCGACAAATGGTACTTAATTTGCATCCTCGGCGGGCATATTGTGTGGGAAAGTGTTTTGAGTAATGCCATACAGTTTACATACGTAAATGTAGGTAAAAAGGGAGAGATGTAGGATAAGAGTATGCTTAGATGTCATGTTGAGAGGATTAATGAAAAGAGACTAACAAGGCAGATATGAGTGGAAAAGCCGGAAGGGGACATTTAGTGACCTTATTGGTGACGTTCTTCAGAAAGGTCAAGTGCTTAGTACTCGTAACCGGCGTGCATGTATGACCAGCACCCTAATTGCGTAACATGTGTGTTAATCACAATTTGAATTATTTTGAAAGAAATTAATAATACATTGCTCCATATGTTCGAGAAAAAAAAACTGCTCAACAACGTAAATAACGCAATGTATGTTGTTGAACTGTCAAAATGAAAGTGATTACTACTGATAGTGTGTTACCCAATTACCCTGCAGATGTGATTAACGTAAACGAAGAAAAATAATTTTATATGGATCGTAGCAGGTGGCGTTCTGTGGTTTCAACCTACCCCCATGGGGAGAAGGCATGAGTTTATGTGTGTAGGTATAGTCACGAGCTTATACCTTACAGTGACACAAAGTTCAAAAGCGTTATCATTGTAAATAAAAATTGCAACTTTGTGGAAGTACCTACTTCAAATAGTTTGGTTTCGATAATGTAATGTTCGAAACACCATATAATATAATCAATGCTTTAGGTGAAAATCGCTTTTGAATCTTGTGTAAGTGTAAAGGTACACACGTCTGTTACGGCAACGTCAAGTCTCGATCTTGAAAAATATAGTTAGCAAAAAGTTGTAGGACGTTGGCTATACACATCAATCACGTTAGAACCGGCGCGTCTCAGTAGATGTCGCGTCGCCCGAAACTCAAAATTTGTACTGCTACGAATGAATCATAGAGGCTGTCAGAAAGACGTATTTGTAACAGAGGCTTTGCTATGAGTTGACGTGCAGTCACGACAAATTGGCGAGTTGACTTTGACGTGACTGACTTGTGTGCATGAACCATATGGTATCCTCTTCTTTAGATGGAAGATGGAAACGTTTTATACAAAAGTTATATTCTATAGCCAATAACAGAAACAACTATGAAATTAAGAATATTAAATAGCGTTTTGTATATGTTCATGAAGCCGATAACGAGTTAACTTCTGTTCACCACAGTAGTGGGAAGTTCCAGAAAAATGATCGCTAAGCGCAATTTGCACTTCAATATATATTTCAGTAGTACTTATACTTAGGAATCCAAAAACATCTTATGTACAAAGTTTATGGATTATTCCGAAAGTTTTGCCCGTAAAGTATAAAATGATTAATATATATATATTTTCATCGCGTTTCCTCAGATTTTTCTATAGTGAAGAATGAATAATTACATGGACTGCGCTACTTTCGTTTCATACATATATTTATATCGGATCAGGGGTGGCCGAGATGCGAAACATCGGGTCTTCTTCACGATCCGACACATTTTAGTGTGGGCACTGTAGTGGGTACTCGAACGAAAAGATAATTCGAATTAAAATAACTTTAACACACTTGCTAACGAAATAAACACGTGCAACGGAAACAGATACGTGCGCTGGTACTGAGCGTTTCACAAGACTGTCCAAGCTCGACCGTATTCTGTTGACTGTCGCAACACTCGGTCTCTCCGCCAGTCCTCACTGCATCCCCTCCACCGACGATCGTGTCCAAGCGGTAGGGCTCTCTTTCGTTTCCGATCACATGATCATTCGTTTATTAATCAAATTGTTAGATGGCGCTGTCCGCTGTACTGTGGCGCCATCCATCCACGACATATACATATATAAACTCGGCGTGAGTTTTCTTCCCATGGGGATAGGCAAAAACTATAGAACGCCACCTTCACGCGTCACATGACCGGTCAACGGAAGAATAGACAAATGACAGATTCTTTTATTCATCTGTCATTTTGTCCTTTCTCCCGTCGACAAATCTAGTATCTTTGGTGGCCGTGCAGCGCCTGCCAGTACGATCCTTACGTATTGGTACTCTTTTTGCTTCGTATACATACATCAGCAGGGCTAACATGACAGGCGCGAGAACGCTCTCTATCTCGATTTGTCGAAATTTGTCTAAGAATATTAATAAATAATACCGTTATTATAATGCCTACCGTGACCGTTATTCTCGAGTAAACTCGAAAAAGGCACTTCGACATTTCTTTGTCTCGCGACGAGATTCCGATGTAGCAAGTTATTAAAAACAAATAATTTTTATCATTGGAACATCGGTCGATTTTACGCATGGCAATTTTTGTTTGGTTTCTGTAATTTTTTTAAAATTAATATAAAATTAAATTAAAATTAAAATACATAATTAGTGGCTTTAGTAATTATATTGCGAAAGTTTGCCGGCTGGCCAAACGTGGTCACAAGAAATATAAATTAAATATTAGAATGTATGAAATACAAAAAAAGTATGTTAATAAAAAGAAATTAAGAAATTAGAAGCAGCACGCGTTGGCCGATCCTCCGGCCCGCTGTCTGTCGCGAGGAAGCTCGAGTCTACCGCTCCATTAGCCCGCAGCCCGTCGCGAAGCAGCTCGCGTCAGCCGCTCCAATGACCCGCAGCCCGTTGCGAAGAAGCTCACGTCAGCCGCACCACCGACCTGCTGTCCGTCGCGAGAGAGCTCACGTAAGATATGGTTTGTCGCGGAGGAACCCGCGAGGTGCTCAAATCTGTCCACAAGAAGAAATTATCAGCAAGAGGGTTCCACGTTACTCAACTTCTGAGGCAGCGCCTCCCACTTGCCAGGAGGAGTGTCCTTTGTCTTCCAATGACACGTGGATAGAGTAACCCAGCATCGACTAACTCCCAGTCCAAGAGTTGCCGGCTAGGGCGTCTCACGCCACGCAATTTGGAGAGCGTATTACACACACAGTATTTGCCACTAGGAATGAAACGTATATTTCCACCGTTAACAACTTTATTTATTATTTCTCTAAATAATATTAATACATAGAATACTGGTAGAAAAACTAAGATTAGAGAATATTATTTAAAGACTGATTCAAGAATGGCAAGAGAATCACCAAAAAAAAAGGAAAGAACCTGTCAAAACTAACGGTTGCCTTTTATAGCCCCTGGCCAACCTTCTCGAAGTGACTTTTTAGTTTTAAATCCAAATACTTCTTAATTGGTTTTCGGCCAGGAACAATAAATATGGCATACAGTAAGAACCAGGCTTTACACTAGCTTCACGATAGATTTACAAAAAATAAACGACCTCTTAGCTCTATACCATAGAAAAATAAAAACTGACAGATGACAATGTTAGATACAAAATGTTAATACATTCAATCTAAGGAATGAGATCACATGAAATGAGATCACATGAAATGAGATCACATGAAATGAGATAATTGGATGTGGAAAATAGACAGAGGTAACTAAAGGTTTGCTTTTCAGCAGTACAACAATAATCAGGTAAACTAATGTACTTAAGTTAAATGAGTGTCATACAATTTTCATAAATACTTTAGTATGTATTGAACCATAGAAAAAATTGCTGTGTACAACAGCTCCTCAGGTGTTAAATAGATAAATAGATTATAAGATGTGATTTTGGTATAACAAAATACCACATGCCATACACCCATAACTTCCTAGATTTCGATAATCACTATAATTGGCAAAGAGACTGGTTATTACTGCACGTGATGCTCACCTATTTAATAGTGCTCCCCTCCGCCACAGTATTTCTCGCGGCCGCCGAAGCGGACTTAGTTCCAATGTAAATAGTAAGTAGTCTAAAACTAAGTGTTTTTATTATTCTTATGCTTTTTAATAAAATGATGACTAAAATAAGTATGAATATGAATTTGCCATGTTATTTTGGTGGTTTTTTATTTTTTTTACTGTATGATAATTTTGTCCACTCTTCTCGTCGTCAGAATCGAGGACGACAGAATTAGAGAAAATCGGTGATTTTCTCATGCTTAATTGTCAAAATGCGAGATAACTTAAGTGCCATGTTAGGGTTTAACGAGAAAACATCAAGTTTGACAGAACGAGCCGAATATTTTGTATGGCAGCGCTGTCAGAAAACGAGTAAAGTGACTATCAAGACGTGAAGAGAAAACGCGAGAGAGACTAATTGTCGCGTCTGTCATGTTAGCCCTGAAGGTCACACGTGCGCCGGTTGCGAGTACTACGCACCTGACCTTTCCGAAAAACATGACCAATAAGCTCACTATAATTATGTCCTTCGTTTTGTCTAAATGGTATAACAATATTGTGGCGGCATCTACATCGCCACATGCAAACAACGCATCACACTGACGTCACACAAATCCTGCATCTCGCAATCAGAGTTTACCGCGTAGCTAGGATATATACAACTTCCCGTCAACAGTCATCGGGCAGTTGCCCACCAGATACGACATCCATCTGGTCGGAGGATCCTCCCTTTTCTAAGATTATGAGTGAACTTTACACCCTGTTCCTCATATCTCTTCAATAATTTCCAATTTTTAGTTTCCGAGTAGCACGAGGTTCCCCTATGTGGTGTAGAGCAGTGACATCGCTTTTGTGTTTACTACACAATACCTATTTGAAAATGAAAATAGTACCCACAGCTCGATCAAAGTATTAGTACAAATAACTACATTCAAGCGTTCACGAATTGTTACTTTAATTGGGTACTGATGTTTCTTTGTGAAAAAACATGCTCTGATCGTATCTACATTATGTCATATTTATGACATGTTAATGGTCCTTGTCGTTATATTTTGTCCGTGTACCGTATTAAGTGTTTATTTCGAACAACAAATACTCACAATCCATATAGTTTAAGTCACAATGACATATCAATTATATTAGTAAACTTTTATAAACTAAAACAACAAAAAATTACGTGACCCAGTACACGTTGGCACGTGTCGCCGTACCCAGTGCCTTATAAAGATAGTGTCCACTTTGACTAATAAAGTTTTTAGGATGCTGTTGGAGCTTCCGCGCAGCCTACCCATTATTGAAGCTTTTCACCTCCTCATAATGACATGAAAATCGTTAACATCTGCGAAACGCTGCCGAAGCTCGGAAGCCCCATCAACATCCTAAATCCATTGTAATACTGTGCACGCAGTACGTTGTGGGCGCTCCCACAAGTTGCACGTGTAGAAGGTTTGGCAGTTTGAATTTAAGAGCACGACTTTAACATCCTTACTAGTAACGCGCAAACCCGCGGTCTACCTTATTGCATCGAACCGCCCACGCTCTCCGCTCCCTCTCTGTTGCTCGGTTCCTATAAACAAAAACGAATAGTTTTACTTACCAATGGAAGCATTTTTTTTGCCAAAAAAACGATTTAAAGAGATTCATAAGTTTAATTTACCTGTGATAGCTAATTCCATATGGGAGGGTCTACTTTGCGAAACTATGAGATCTTCGCTTCATTATTCAGCAACATGATAAAATTTTGAAAACATTCTTTTGCTGACCCAGTGAGGTGAAAACTGGTATCAAATGTTTAGCAAACAATATTAAGACCAAGTAAATTCACTTATTTCCCAGAAGCATGTTTCATGATTATAAAGATTGAGCTAGCCTCGATAAACCCTGGCTATATTTTAAATATAGCGTCGAATAAAGACGTTTACAATAAATAAGCCAACGTTGCTATAACTAGCCAAGTCACAGGATTTATAGGCGGTGTTGCGTTTCACCGCAAAAATTTCAGAATTTATTGCATTTCGTACTTGCTGAGCTTTTTGTTGGCTCGCACACGACCGACTGATGATATTGACATAAAAAGGGAAGAACATTACTATCACGCGGAAAATATATGCAAGAATGAGCACTAAGAATTGGAATAACCATACGCGGGAGAATGCTCGACTGAAACACAGCAATATTGAATTATGTATCCTGAAAATATGGGCTGTCAATCGGAGGAAATTCCTTCGATCGACAGCCAATAACGAGTTGAACGTATTCAGAGAGATTCGAGATTAACTTTCGCAACTCAAATTACTGCGTATGAAACTTTTGCAGGTCTCATAAACAAAAACTCACGCCATCTTCTCAGAAACCACAGAAAATACGTACTCTGTATGTCGGAAATCAGTGCCCGATTAAAATCGGTCGTGTGCAAACCTCCAAGGTTCATATTAGCTGCGCGAACTCATTTCGCATGAATATAAATGATTTATATCAAGTATTCTGACTTCATTTACATGTTGTTATGTTAATAAACCTTTTTCTGTTCCCTTTGTTTGTTGTATTTTCTTGGGTCTTTGCTACGCCAAAAATAAAAGAAATAAAAATTATGTTAACAAGGTTCGTTCGTCTTCTGTATCTTTCATGTTTGAAAATTGTTTCAAGATAAGTTATTGTTTTAAGTAAATCACGTTATTGTTAATGTTTTTGTTAATTTGAAAGGCTTTGAGCTGTTTGTGGTCGAAACACTCAGGTCTTGAGGACCAAGTGAGCGTCTCGTTCTCGCCGACTAGTCAACACTTTATGTAACCAGAGGGCTAGGTTTTTCTTTGGCCAAAGAATTAGCATTGCCATTCAACGTGGCAATGCTGCTAGTACAGTGATAGCTGATAGTATAGTGACAGCGATACGGACAAGTACTTCGACGCCAAAGTGTCCCTTTTGTTTTTGTATAGTTAGTTAGGTAGTCATTGAATTGCTTTTGTCGTGTCATAAACCAAATAAATAATAGACTTTTTTAGGCAGCATCTCTGAACATTTTCTGCAGCGTCATGCACGAGATGGCAATCCGGTGCCTTTTTCACTAAACATCGTTTAACTCAATACTTTTGAAGAAATAACAACTCAATAAAAATACACACAACTAACTTCTTGTCGGACAAAACCACATTCAGAGTTTCGCAATAACTTAATTATTTCCTAAACACCGAAAGGGAGGCGGTTCGAGACAAAGATTAGAGACCTTGTGGAGAAAGACACGAGCCTCAACGATCAAAGAACGTCTAGCATATTGTGGGGCTGCGCGTAGTTTTAATACAGTGTAGGTCGCGTTTATGGAACGACTACTTTATTGTTTGGTGTCGCGTAAACTAGCTTTAATCACAAAATATATACAGTGAAATGGATTTTACTTTTTATTTTTTGTCGCCTTCGACATTACGACAGGGGGATTTGGACACGTGTGCCTTGACGGAATTTAGTATTGTTAAGTAACACATTAGTTTGCTGACTAAACAAGTGACTTAAGTTATCAGCGGTACCTCATAACGTCAATTTCTTCTGAAATTACTTACATTAGCCTAGAGCTTACAAAATAACTCTCCCACATAGGTGAGTTAAATATTTAGAAGTTTAACCCTAGGTTTACCTCTAACTTTTGACGGCGCAAGATAAATTATTTGATTAACCCTGAATAAGCTGTTAACTGCGAGTTATTAACGATAAACCCATGAACGTATACGTGAATAAAACAGATAGGCGACGTTTTAGACAAATTAATCGCTTTGTCAGTTATATTAAATAAAACCCTAATAGAACCCCAATTGTGTAGCTCACTTTCAATAATAATCAGAAGGAAATTCCTAATTCATATGCTGGTCACGCAACAAGGTCGTGTTTTCTAATGATACGAAAACGAACAAGTCTATGATAGACCTCTGGTTATTTTCTTTAGTTATATTTAAGAGAAGACGAAGCCCTTCCTATAATAATGATCGAACATTACAACAGGTAAGTTCGTTTGATCACTTATTATACTCAGGCTTCGTTCTCGATATAACATTTACATTGCAGATGTTAAGAGTTTACTAGGAAAATTGAGATTTCAAAGGAGAAATTATTAACAAATCTTTTTTCAATACGAAGTTAAAATCTTTAATTAAGACACAAATGACATTATAAAATGGTAATAATAGATAAACAGTCTAATCATCTTATAATTGGACTTAATGTCCAATTTCTAAATAAGTTCTTTATTTATTATGGCACATAATAATTAAAGGTAAGTAACACATACGTATAATAATCAAGTATTTTGTTCAGCATTAAGCACAGAATTAGCAAATTCGCTTGAGTTATTGACAATTGGCCTATTATAAAATCTAGCGAAATTCGAAGAGCTATTTGTCCAGCCTGCTGTTTGCCTTATTATAACTAAAGACACTCCCTTAGCATTAGCAGTGGATGTCGAGGCATGTCTAGTACTATGTCCTGAAAAAAAACTTATATCTATGCCGCAAACAAACAGATTTTTTTTTTTCCATCTAGTGATGGTAGAGGGAGAAACTGGTTTGTGGGGCTTATTCAAAGAAGGTATTAAGTAAGTATTATTCCCCCTAATGCTTTGGGTATAGTTAATGTAATCACGTAATTTGCTAGCTGGCCAAATTTAGATCTTTTCAAAGAAAGGTAAAAAGAGGTTCGGTTGTCTCCGACCGGGGCCAGATGTTTTGATAGAGTCTCTAATAGAAATGTGTACACCTGCATCATTTACTGTAATATTTGGTATTTTAATAAGAGACAAAGTTTGTGATCTTTGGGCTGTGCTTAGAGCTAATAACATTACCAACTTATTGGGCAACTTTTCAAAATTTAAAGAATTATTTGGAGTCCAAGTTTTTAAAACATTTAGGACTTTACTTGGCTCCCAAGTAGTTTAATATTTGGCCCCAGGTGGTTTGATTATATAGAAACCTTTAAGTAGCCTCTTGGTATGGTCATCACTTCCTATTTTTATAATTACAGCAAGAGCTGCCTTGTGTGAGTCCCATATGATGCCCCTAAGTTGAATTGCTCAGTTAAAAAAGGACATAATAATAGGTATAGACTGTGCAAATGGATCTATATTTTGTTTTAGACAAAACGCCCACCAGATTTTACAGGTGACATTATATTGTTTCAAGGTATTATTTGAAAGCTTAGCCATGCTTTCCTGATAATATCTGATAATATAGGTGAAGATATAGACGGTGGTTCTCTCTGAAAGAGGAATGCAATAATTATTTATCGGGTTTAAAGATTAACAGTTTTGAGACTAACATGGTTTGCATTGATGGGTACCAGGCTTGTGACGGCCATTATGGCATGACCAAAATGCCTGTCGCTTTATCATTCCTAATTTTTTGTAACTATCTTAATAATAGACTAAATGGGGGAAAGGCGTAAAAAAAATTAGTTCGTCCATGATACGGTAAAAGCATCAATTTTTGATGCATCTGGGTCCGGTTTTCAAGAAAGTGTAAGATTCAAATTTTTCATTAATTCTTGAAGAAAAAATGACAATATCAGGTTGGCCAAACTAAGTCACAATGTACTGAAGTGTGGAGGTATTCAGTTCACACTCAATATCAGGATTGACTCTACGTGATTCTTCATCTGCTTCTTTGTTATCCCTTGATTTTATGTAAGAAGCAAATAACCAAAATTTTCTATCTTCACACCATTGCCATATGTTTCTGGCTAAGTTATTTAAATGTGGGTACTGAATACCGCCCATTCGGTTAATATATGATGTTACAGTCTTATTATCGACACGTAACAAAATGTGCAAATGTTGTTTATTTTTAACAAACATTTTTAAGTCAAAAAATATGGCAAGTAGTTCTAGATAATTTATGTGAAATAATTTTTCAGTCTCTTTCCAGAACCCATGAACCCTATTATCATTACAAACGGCCCCCCACCCACTTCTTGACGCATCTGTAAATATTTCCAAATCATATTTGGAGTATGCTATACTTTTGTGTAAAATATTGATATTATAAGCCCACCAGTGTAGGTCTAGTTTGATATCTGGATGAATGATGATCTTTGTATCGTAATTGCCTTTACTTTTTATTAAACTATTATATTTATGGTGTTCTAATAGTTTTGTGTAAAGCTAACCATATCTACTTGCCGGGCATGCGGCAGTCAATGTTCCTATTAATTGAGCAAGGTCTCTTATACTAAAACTCTCTTTTTTCAAATGTTTTACAATTGATTTTTTATTAAGGAGTTTTTGTCAAGGGGTAATGTTAGTGTCATTGTTTTTGTATCAAAGACAAAACCTAAGAATTGACAGGACTGTGATGGTTTAATTATGTTTTTTTTTTCATAATTAATATCAAATCCAAGACATTTTAAAATAGCAATTGTTTCATTAACATTTTTAAACATGTTTTATAATCTGAACCAATGCACAACAGGTCATCAAGAAATTGTACTGATTTGTGACCTTTAAATCGTAAATATGTAACCACTACTCTCATAATCTTAGAGAAGACAAATGGTGCAGAACACAAGCCATATGGGGGTGCATTCAATTCGTACAATTTGATCATACTGAAACCGTAAATACTTCCTGTGAGCCGGATTTAATATTTACCAATAAATAGGACTCTTTTAAATCAATTTTTGACATAAATTCTCCAGGAGAAATAAGAGCTACTGCTGTTCTGTGATCTTCCATTTTAAAATGGCATGTGCTAACATATTTGTTAAGAGGCTTAAGGTTTAGAATAAATCTTTTGCTACCATTTTGTTTTGGAATCAAAAACTCTTTTGATATGAATTGGGATTTACATGGTGTACAAGGGGAAATTGCACCTAAAGCCAGTAAACTATTAATGGCTGTCTGCATATCAGGATCATATAAATTATCACTTTGTAATGACTGTTGAGATTCTGACTGATAAGGTATGTCAGTAAAAGGTATTGAGTATCCATTGACATGATTCAATATTGAAGCATCGTCACAAATCCTTTGCCAACAAGATAACTTAATATTCCAGCATGACTAACCTCTAGTGTCGAGCAGGGGCTTTGGGCTTTCTTGCTGTGGGCTGTGGCTGGTTGTATTGTTGTACTGGTTGATATTTCCTTGCTTGGTATGAGGACTTTTTTGTGGTGGTTTTTTGTGTCCCAGCCTCAGTTTTGTCCTCTGTTGGTTGTAACGAGGTGGACCACTCAAGTTTCCCTGACGGGTTGTGGTAAAAGTAGTTGGCGTTTTTTATAGATTGGCCTGTTCTCTGACAAGCTTGTAAGACTTTTAACTTTTCAGATAGGTTGTTACCATAAAGGTAATCATCTCTTTCTACATCTTTGATAATGTCTAAGAATTTTTTGTCCAGAATTTTTGTTAAAATCCTTCCAGCATCACTGAGCTGCGAGATCAGTTTAAGTCTATCAATATTGATGTCGTTAATTAACATTGATAATGCCTCACCTAAAATGGTGAGTCCCATTCCTAACTGGTTTTGTTCTGATTCTATCTTTTTATCACGGTTAATTATGGTGTCATTCACTGAAGCAATAATTTCTGGATTTAGCATAGGGGCTTTAAGCAGACAACAACTTTCAGGTACATTTTTCTCCAGTTTAATTTTATTTTCCCTTGGGTTTCATTTTCTTTTCCAATCTTCGGATTTTTTGAAGATAATATTCTTTTTCATGTTTTCTTTTCGGCATGATAACTAATGCCAACTTAAAAAACACACTAAAAATAGTTAATTAATTTTCTTTGGGAATCACAAAGTACTGGTTGCCACGCAAACGTAAAGAATGACAGATGACGTATACAGCGGGAATAGATATACTTGTGCGTTTAGTTTTTGCTTTCAGCTCTAAATATGCGTTTGGTTGTCGACTGGCGTGAGGAAGCTGCAATGTAAATGATATATCGAGAACGAAGACTGAGTAAAATAGAAAGCATATTGCGTATATTCGTATTATGGTACTTAATTTAATGAATTATGTAATTGGTGTGCTTAAATCCGATCTATTAATTAGCCTACATGTTAACTCAGTCGGGATTACACCGAGATACATAACATTATTATTCTATGAAGTTTATTTAATAGGTATTGCTAATTTTGAGATTCATGATTAGCTGTTTACTGATAAACTCCTACTATTATTTAATTTATTAAATTCAGTATTTGTAGCTGTAAAATTGATATTTGTAAAGGCAGACCTTTACAACTCAGCTACAGGAATACCTAAATAATAACAGTGATAAAGCATGCAATATAATTTATATTCATGAATTTCAAATTATCTGGGTACCTATATACCCTTTAACGAACCATACTACTATAAAACCATGTATAATAAACTTTTCTCAAAATTCTGATTCTAAATTCAAAACAAGTTTGACATTAAATTCAGTCAAGCAAATTTTTATATTAAATTGTAGGTACGCTAGATATTAAAATTCAAAACGCTCTGTGTAAAATACAGAATTGAGTTGGAGGTTTTCGCCACCACAATATAATGTTCCTTAAGTAGCGCTGAAATATTATTTATTTGGACAATGTTAAGTAAATTATACTAAGTTAACTTTAGTACTAAGTGAATTAAGAATTCAAATGTAAGAGTTTGTTTTTCGGAAACAGAATATTTAAAATGAATACTCTGGAGAGATACTTCGATAAATACATACACATATCTACATAAAGCCACTAAAGTCCAATTAAACTAGACAAATAATGAGAATTAAATAAACTGGTAATAAAGAAACTATCTGCAAAAATTACTTAAAAAAGCCATGAAAAACGGATAATTAATGAATGTGTTAAGTTACAAGCACGATGCTCTATGAAAAAAAATATGTAAAAGTGTATAATGTTTCAATTATACAAGAGGAATTAAGGAAATTATAAATAAAATCTAATTAGTCAATTCTATTTTCAAACAACTGTCATTTTATAATATAGTGTGCTGACGTCCAAGACGTTAACAAGGCGCCGTTATCATGGTAACGTTATTGGATTAGAACAAATTGGAATATTGATTCCGACGACTAATTACTGTAACGTGTAATCCAAATTGCGTGTTGGTTGAAACTTTATTATACAGTTCTAAACACATAAATATATCGTTAACATTTATTTGGTTGTCCGTTGTTTTATAGAATATCATTTCAAATAAAATTTATCATGTTTTTATTGTTGAATTTTGTAATGTTAATTTAATTGTATTTTTTTTAATTTCACATGTATGCATCTGAACTGGTTCTGAAATAAAATGACTGATGATTTAACTTATTTTTTTATTATCATTTCACAGAATAATCAATACGCAGAATAAGTACTTACTTTGAAAAAAATTAAATAATTGATTTTTGATATAAATAAAATTTTATGTTTCGATATTAATTTCATAGAATAACAAGTCAAATATTCTTTATCCTAATATTGTTTAGTTAGTATAAAACTTATTACACAGAAAAACATTTTATCTAGTGACAGTGTTTATTTTTTTTACGTTTCAATTTATACCTTTGACATAATGCATACCCTCATAAATTAATGCTTTGATTGATATACCTAATCCAAGATCTACCTGCTTATCAAGGAACTAATTAAAGAAACAATATCAAACAAGGCTGAATTTGAAAAAAATCTAAGTGATAGCCCTTCCAAACCTAAAAAATGAAAGTACTCAGACAAAGATTATCGTATTGATCGTATTCTATGGTATAAACAAGAATATTAAGAAATTATATTATTACAAGCAATCTTGAAAAATATGAAATTGTAATTTACTGTTCGAAATAGGTAAATGCATATAAAACTCAAATCTGTAACAATTATAAAAACACACTTGAACACAATTACTTGGACCATTTAATTATTGATGACACTTTAATCCGTATTATAGTTGAAAGCGGTTCATATCGAGTGCCCTAATTTTGTTACTGCGACCAATTTCTTAAATAATTTATATAAAATAAATTTCTCAAATAAATTATGGATAGCGTAACGTCTATGTTTACATTTTCGATAAGTTAAAATAGCATGGAAAAATACACCAAACAAACAATATTCGTTAAAAGAAAATACTGTTTGATAGGTTAGTAACATAAAAAGTGATTAAAAAATTAATTAATTTGTGTTTCTGTGAAATACGTTTCATTCAAGTAAAAAGTCATTAAAACAATAATATTCGAAATAAAAATACAAGGACCAAATATTAGAATTATGGAACATTTGTTGCGAAATGAAATTCTATGAAAGTTCTAAATAAATAAATGCATTAGGTTTTATTTACATAACATCACCAAACCAAAAGCCCGGCTGCTAATGATTAATTCCTATTAACACTTCACCGACCTGAGAATCAAACCAAGGACCTAATGCTCAGCAGTAGTGCTTGCGACCACAAGACAAAAGAGGCAATCATACGTTCTTAGAGCACTGTACAAGTGTTTTTAACACTCTTGCTTAAAACAGTTTTAAATGAAAAACATTTATAGACGTAACAGATACAATATAGTCACAGTATCAAAATGTTACCTTTTATAAGTGTTAATAAGTGCACATGTGTGTAACAGGAAAAACAGTTTAGGTATAATGGCACGGTACCGCAACAATGCGCGGCGGGCATAGAGACGCAGCGTTGCCAAAATGACCTCAATTCAGTCGGGATTGATGCTATTTTGGTAACGCCACGTTTACCTGTTACAATTATACACTCACTTACACTTTTATATCGGTTACAGAAGTACTAATGTTGCACTTTTGTAAGTGTTTAAGGTTAACACATTGAAAAACACATTTGTAAGTGTTACATATTTGATTATGTTATCAATAAAAATGTAACACTTGTAATTCTGTAATAATGGTTACAGAATTACAAGTGTTACATTTTTTATGAAGGTGTTTTTAAGTCCCTGGTGCACGCAACGGTGCTGGGGTCTTGAGAGTAAAGTTGTGTACATTAAAATTCGTAAAAAAAACTCTAGTAAAAATTGAAGTTTTGACCTTCACTATCTCCGTGGCCAGAAGGTTCCCCCAGGTATGCTCCATTACAAAAAATATATCACAATGACGGGGAGTACAAGTTACTCTCGGCTTCGTTTAGCGTGTTTACACCCGTTATACATAATGTATTGGTTAGAAATCCTGTATGCCTTCAGGTAAAGAACTTCAATAAAGGTCCCTCTCCCACACAAACGTTGTAACATTCTGAGAATGTTCGCAAAAATTCTTGCAAATCTCACTGAATTAATTAAACATACTTGTGTATTGTAGATACATAGTTTGTTGGAATGTAAAGCAGTCTCACACACCGCGACTTCGTATGCGATACTTGGTCTATGTGTGTGCCAAATTTCATCAAAATCAAACAAACTTACTTTCGCATTTATTATTATACCACCATCATTAGCACACTAGTACATCTCGCTTTGCTTATGCTTTGATGTCGATAATCGGCGGAGATTACCATTATGACCATCTTGTGACACGCTGGACGTTTATTGCCATGGTCCAAAGTACCGGTTCAACACGTCTAAAGTTCTGGATTTTTCCATCACCGAACTTAATCAGGGAAGACCAGCGACATCCACACGCTGAGCGGGGCCACCTTCGGGAAAATCCGGGCAACAACGTGCTTCGCGCCGGGTACATATATTACCCGCGTGACTGCGTCGAGCTCGCTACCACGGGACTGGCGATATCATCCGCCAACCGTCACCTTTCTGGCGTCTGCAGCGTCCCAGGTCATTGTCTAACACAGTGCCACAAACAAAGTCCAGACATAATCTTGGTCAGGTCATGTGAAGACCATGTGGATTGATATCTGAAATGGTCTTTCGAGGAAAGAACCACACGGATTTGAGTGGACCTGTCCAGTCAGTGCACGCATTTGTCAATCATCGTGCAGCTCAACTCAGAACTAAGGAGCTCAACGATTCAACGAACAATACAAAAGAAAGGACACTTGGGGAGGCCACGTAAAGTACTCAAACGGCCAGACCATCATCACTAAAAGAAGAGAAAAAAGAAACGCAAAGTTTAGATAAAAGGTACGTATATAAAAAAAAAAAATTCACTAAAAGAAAAAAAAATAGTAAAATAGCAAATTACACATCAATTATGTCTGTGTAAACTTATTGGAGCAGCTCAATCCCAAGCCTTCTTGTCCTCAATATAGTCCTTGACAGTATAATAGGCTTTCTGGCATAATTTCCGCTTTATAAAAGTTTTAAATTTATTAAGGCTTAGTTCTTGAATGTTGCTAGGAAGTTTATTATAAAAACGTATACATTGACATTTAAACGAGCCACCTATTTTCTTGAGCCTGGTAGTGGGAACAACAAATTTGTGTTTATTCCTAGTATTTTTGTTATGGATATCACTGTATTTTTTAAACAGATTAATATTTTTATGTGCATATAAAAGATTTTCATAAATGTACTGAGAAGGCACAGTCATTATATTAATCTCTTTAAATTTGTCTCTGAGGGAGTGTCAGGGACTTAATTTATAAATTGAACGAATTGCCCTTTTTTGTAAAACAAAAACTGTTTGAATGTCGGCGGCATTTCCCCACAAAAGAATACCGTACGACATCACACTATGAACCACTCGACGCTCGACTCTCGCCACGGACGGACGTGTTTTGCGCTCTCCCGCTCCAGTGTTGTGTTTCGTGTTATTATTCGTCGCTGCCACGTGACGTCATCGTAGTCGCCCCGACTACTCCGATTTAAAATCAAATCAAGAAATTGATTTGATTTTAATAACTCAAAAAAACTGCCTTTTTCAAGGCATCCCTGTTTCATTAATAGACGTCCTCCGGCGACGACGACTTCCAAGTAGTCGTTAAAGGAGGCAAGAGGAAGGCTAAATCCTCCGCCCCCGCTGGCCCGGTCACCAAGGCCCAGAAAAAACAGGACGACATATCGTCCAGCTCCAATTCCGCCCCTAGTCCGCGGGCCAGTCGCCCCGCCAGCCCTATGGCTTGCCCACCCGCTCCTACCGCGAGGAAGCAAAAGCCTCCTCCCCCCATTTACGTCCAAGACAAGTCCAAATGGACTGAAATTTCCAAGATGTGTGTTGATCGCAAGATCAACTATACCAACGCCCGATCCACCCTCCAGGGGATCAAAGTTACCGTCCCCACGTCTACGGACTTTAGGGATCTCTCCCGCGCCCTACGTGAAAGGAACTACTCCTTTCACACTTACTCCCTTCCGGAGGAAACCCCTACTCGCGTCGTAATAAGGCGCGTTCCTCAAGAAATCTCCACCGAGGAGATTAAGAGCGACCTCATCGCTCAAGGAATCCCAGTGTCCGCCGTCCATCGCTTGCACAAAGCGAGGCAGGGCCTTGTCTATGACATGGTCCAAGTCATCTGTGACCCCACTGAAGGGCACCACCCGATATTTAAAGTGAAATCGGTATGTTCACTCTCGGGCATTTCCATTGAGAAGCCCTACCGAGCAAACTTGATTGGCCAGTGTCATCGCTGCCAACTGTACGGTCACTCGCAGTCCAACTGCTATGCGACCCCTAGATGCGTCAAGTGTCTAGGAGAGCATGGTACCGTCGACTGTACCCGCCCTAAAGATAGGGAACTATGCTCAGAGCCTCCCAGCTGCGTACTCTGCGGCCAAGCGGGACACCCGGCAAATTACCGGGGCTGTCCTAAGGCCCCGAAGTCCTCATCTCCGAAACTCGCGAAACGCGCGAGCGACCGCCAGCACAGGGAAAGCCCCTGGGGTAAGCCTCCTTCCGCGCTGATGCCGGAACGGCTTAGCCCGCAGAGGCCGTCTCCCTGGGCTAACCTTAACCACCTGTAGGCTCCCGCAGCTTCGGTGCCATCAAAACCCGCGCAACCAGCGCAATCCGCGCAACTTCCAGCGCTGATGGCTACCGCCATCCCAGCGCCTTTGGTAGCCCCCGCGGCCCCTACGGCCGCTCCAGTGGCACCTCAGGGAACCCAGGGCCGAAACAGCGCCCAAATCATATTAAGTACATACGCGGCTCTCTTCACCACCGCCGCGGATAAAATGGCGGAAGAAATCGTTGCTGCAAACGGCAACGCAATCCGCCTCATGGAAATTCTCAGCGCGTATCCCAAGATCGCGCAAGTTCTACACTCACTCAAATATTAATTCTCAATGGATAATACGAGAGTAAATAGTAACAAACCCCGATCCCTTAAATTAGGCTTTTTCAACGCAAATGGCGTTTCAGGTCAACGCTATGAGATCGCCACTTTCCTCCGCGACCATCAGCTTGACATCCTCCTCATACAGGAAACCTTTTTAAAACCACATCACCGAAACCCGAATATTGCCAACTTTAAACTAGTTCGCAATGACAGGTCTCGGTGTCACAAGGGTGGCACACTCATATACTTTAGGAAATCTTTGTATTGTATCCCTATAGACCCACCTCCTCTCTTCTCCCATCTGGAGACCTCTATCTGTCGGCTCGACATGACCGGCCACCAACCGATCCCCATCATCTCCGCTTATATCCCACCCGACAATGGTCCGGAGGATCCCATCTCGCTCCAAAAGGACTTCACTGCCCTCTTCGGTATGAGTGACTCCGTCATCTTGGCGGGGGATCTTAATGCCAAGCACCCGGCGTGGAATAGTAGCACAACCTCAACCAGAGGTAGGTTAGTTTTCAAGTTAGGCGAATCCCTTAACTTTGACGTCATCGCTCCAATGAGCCCGACTCACTTCCCAGGTAATCCTAATCACCTTCCCGATGTTCTCGATGTAGCGCTGCTCAAGAATGTGAACCTCCGTTTGCAATCGAAAGAGACGTTCCACGAGCTAAATTCTGACCACCGCCCTGTAGTCATGCATCTTGCACCCTACTCGGGCCCGATCGACCCCAACCGCCCCCCTCAGACCCAGACGATAACCGACTGGAGGAAAGTAAGCGAAAGACTGAAATCCACCACGTCGCCTCACTTAGACACCATCCCCGATCACTTAGTGTCAGTCGCCGACACGACGGCCGCAATCGACTCGTTTACAGAGCACGTACAATCCGTATTGACGGATTGTTCACGGGAAGTTCCGGTGATGGAAGACCATCGCTGGAAACTACCTACTGACGTACGTGACCTGATAACCGAGAAGAACGCGGCTATCCGTGCCTACGACTCCTTACCTTGTGACGCGAACAAAGCCCACATGCGCCATTTACAGCGTGCTGTAAAGAAACGCATAGGGGAGGTTCGCTCTGAAGGCTGGAACAAGATGCTCAGCGAACTCGAGCCCACTCATCAAGCCTTCTGGCAATTACAGAGGAAATTGCGTTCCTCAGAAGAGGTCTCTATGCCTCCTCTCATCCGCCCCGACAATAGTGTCGCTTTCGACAGTCCCGATAAGGCTGAATGTCTTGCCGACAGCCTAGAGTCCCAATGTTCTCCCAGCTCCCAACCAGTAGACCAAGCTCACTTGAACAAGGTCGACGCTGAAGTCGAACGAAGAGCCTCCGTACCTCCCGTCGAAGACCCTGATGATCCTCTGCCTCCCGTCACTCCAGACGAAGTGCACGATATCATTAAAGGGCTCCACGCTCGTAAGGCCCCCGGTTCGGATGGTATTACCAATAAGGTATACAAACTCCTTCCTGCCCCGCTAATAATGCTTATGACCGCCATCTTCAATGGCGCCTTGAGCAACAACATCTTCCCACAAGCATGGAAAGAAGCCACCGTCATCGGTATCCCAAAGCCAGGCAAGCCAAAGTCTGAGCCCTCCAGCTACCGCCCTATTAGCTTACTCAATGTCCTCGGCAAAATCTACGAGAGGCTTATTTATAAGCGTCTCAAAGACTACGCCGAAGCAAAGAGCCTCATACCCAACGAGCAGTTTGGATTCCGTAGCCAACACTCGGGCACCCAACAGGTCCACCGTATCGTAGAGCACTTATGCGCTGGTCTGCAGCGTAACGCGACGACGGGTGTGCTATTCTTCGACATAGCGAAAGCCTTCGACAAAGTCTGGCACAACGGCTTGATATACAAGCTCTACCAACTAGGAGTGCCAGATCGTCTCGTGCTCATCTTACGAGACTTTTTGTCGAACCGGACCTTTCGCTATCGCGTCGAGGGAGCACTCTCGTCCCCTCATCCTATTCGCGCCGGTGTCCCTCAGGGTTCCGTACTATCTCCTCTCGCCTTCACGCTGTTCACTAGCGATATCCCAAAAAGTAAAAAGGCTCAGTTGGCTCTCTTCGCCGACGACACTGCCGTTTACTATACCGGTCACTGTCCCAACGCTATAGCTCGTACTCTCCAAACCTCCGCAAACGTCTTAGGCGCTTGGTTCCGGAAATGGAGAATCGAGGTCAACCCCGATAAGAGTCAGGCGGTTCTCTTCTCGAGACGTCGTCGACTCCCTCCCCCACTTCCCAGCCCGATCACTATGTATGGCAAGCCAATCCCTTGGGAGAAGCAAGCCAAATACCTAGGCGTGATCCTCGATGAGAACCTTACCTTTAAGGCTCATATTAAGGCGGTTCGCGCGCGCGCCTCCTTCGCTCTTAGCAGGCTCCAATTCGTACTGACAGCCCGTAGCAAACTGTCCCTCAAATGCAAGCTCCGCATCTATACCGCAGTCATCCGTCCCATCATGACCTATGCCTGCGTTGTATTTGCGCACGCTCACCCACGTCATCTCCATAAGATGCAGACCCTCCAATACCGTTTCCTCAGAAGGGTCACGGGTGCCCCCTTCTATGTCCGTAATATAGATCTTCACGTCGACCTCAAAATGCCAACCATAAAACAGTTCATGAAACGCTTATCAAAGCGTTTCTTCGACTGCGGCATCAAACATTCTAACCCCCTGATTACAGCGGCCGCCCGATACACTCCCTCTCGCATTAGCAGTATTCGCCGACCAAGGCATACTTTAATCGACCCCGACGACGCCACTACCCTCCTCCAGGAGAGTAGTAAGGCCACTAGCACGCTACAAAAGCCCAAAACCCGATCGCCGTCCTACCGCCCTCGCCGCCGAGGCCCGCCGCGACGCCCAAATCGACGCCCCTCCCGACCCTTGCTCGAGCCAGCCCGCGCCGCTGAGCCTGTAGCTTTAAATTCGTCCATAAATAATACCAATCCTGATCCAGCTAGTCATTTGCTGCCCTCTTCCAGCGACGCCCTAAGCCGAGGTTCGTACCCCACAGGGGGTGCCCTTAGCGTTGTCGCTTAGTTTTAGTTAGTATATAAGTTTAAGTCCTGGCTGGAGGCCTTAATTTATTAGGGAATCCACAGGCAAGTCCGCTTAAGCAGACGACAACCGCATAGGTTGACCTTCGAGATGCCAAACAAACAAACAAAAATCACACTATGAAAATAACTAAAGTAAACTAAACGCGCTGTCTCTAAATCAGTTAAATTACGAATTTTTCTAAATACATACAAATCCCTTTTGCCGTTTAAGCGTGAAATTGTTATGCTGATCCTAACGTCATGGTCGTGAACTGGGCCGTCAGAAGGGACTGGTCATCTCTTAGCTGCCACGGCTTATTTTAATTTTTGAAGAATTGTTTTGATCTTTTAAGCATCGGATCATCAAGATCGGTCGCATTTAACATGCACGTCTTTCTACATCGTTCTCACATGTCTACTTTAATTTCAACATTAATGACGTAAGCAATTTTTTGTAACCATTTCTTTTATTTATTTAAAAGAGTGTTTGTGGAGTTTCTTGCCCGTTCTTCTCCATAAGTATCTACTACTTCGGAATGGTAAACAAGGTCCCTCTTTCTGACTGACCGACCCTTTGACAATTCAAAAGTGCCTGTAATTAGTTTATTTGAAATGAATGCTTTGAGTTTGAGTTTGGTAAAAAAAAAAAAACTGAATTTCTAACAACATTGCCTGGAGTAATAATGCGACGAATTATCAGCCTATAATATTCCCACTGCTGGGTTGGACACAGGCCTCCTCTTTCGGTGAGAGGGCGTGGGAATCCACATGTCTTCGAATTTTTGGTCTAGGAAATTGCGGATTCCTCACGATGTTTTCCTTCACCGTTTTGAGAGCAGAACCTGCTAGGGTTCCCTAATGTCGCGGTAGTTACCACTGTTTTGATCATGTTTAGTTTTGATATGGTATATTATATATTGAACAATCATTTCGGCGGAGTTTCACTAGATAATTTATTTTGACGTAGTATCTGTTTTAGTAGATATGCAGAATGACTGGTGCTTGAGAAATTAGGTATAACTACGACACTAAGTTAACTTTTTCTAAGCAGTATTTCACACTTTTAGACTGCCGGTAAGGGAATGTATGAGTAAATCAAGTGAAATCTGCTGGTGTAAGTACCAGCAGATTTCACCCGGTGTGAAAGCTTTCATGTTTATCGTTACACACGACCGGTCCGGAGCCCAAGCGTGTCAAAGAGGACTTAGGGTGACGGTTACCAAGCCATGTATGGCACAACCTATGTGAATATATAAAGGGTGACGGACAGTGATGGCACTGTCCGTATGCTCCACCTTATGTGGATGTTTAGGGTAGGACTTAGTTTACCTAAATAATATGTCATAAAAAAAACAGGACAGGTGCGAGTTGAACTCGCGTGGAGAGGGTTTCGTACGATGATGTTACAAACCATTACACTCGTTAACACGAATCATATGAGCCCAAACTCGAGCGGTTCACTAGTAGACACTGAAGAGTTTCACTATCCACCTCTTGGCTCCGTCATTAGATCAATTGCAATATACCAAATTATAGTTTTGTCATCAAAGATACATACAATGTTTCCTGGAATCATCATCCTCATATATTACAGGTAAGGTCTCTATCTCATCTTCAATAATTATCTGTATCAACCAGTATGTGCAAGTTTGAGTGCTTGCAATGAAATACTGTGGTTATGACTCCATTATCACAAAGTTTTTTTTTAAAACTTCGAATTTTGTGTAAGTTAATGGTAAAACTGTTTAATATTTTTGGTTAAATCTGCTTTGGTCTCGATATTATGGCCACGGTTTCATATTCAGCAGCCTCCATCATACTGGTTTTGATCGTCATAAGAATTGGAGACGATTTTTTAAAGGTCGCAACCCGTATATTTCTTATCTTTTCTGATAAGTAACCATTAAAATACATTTCAGAGAAGTCCCTCAAATTCTTAAAGTCTCTGTGGGAAACATGATCTATGTTTATATGGACCAGGTTCTTGGCGGACCAACTGAAACTTTTGTAGATCAAAGGAAGTACAAATAATGGATTTATTGGAATGGAATGGTACAAAGAGTGGAAAGATAACCTATTCTTCAAATAAGAGGCCTCAAGGCCTCTATTTTAAATGAATTAACATTTCAGTATTTTTGTTGACATCTTTTTCTTCGAAATGTAAACATTAAACCCATTTGTTCTTTTTTGGGACGTGAAATCCGACGTCAACGTCGGGTTTCACGTCATTCCATACTTGTCATTCCCACCAAAGAATCTTTTTTTCTTTGGGTCTCCAAAAGTAATCAAAAATACTTTTTATCACTGTTATCTTGGCAATTGTTGTCACATGTCTTGTCAAGACATGGGTAAGGATTCAATTATCTATTCATAACAAGGCATCAATTTTTTTCTCCTGTCCTTTATCCCGCACCTCTTTATTTGTTTTCATTTTCTTTCTTAATCCAGCATAACCCACTTTTCCATCTTCAGCACTAATCTATATTTTTTTTTTAAGTTTATTACTTTCACTGGATGAAGATTCATTTCTTCTCTTTCCAAGAAGATGAGTCTTATATAAAATCTTTTTCATCAGAAAGCCAATCAATGAAACTTTTATTCAATTCCTCCTTCTAGGTTTCTTCTTTTCAGATTGGCTATGATTTTTGTCTAGAAAATGCATAATACTATCCGTACCTTTTATTTGGGTGGGAAATCATCAAATTACTTCTCCCGCTTTGAGTGGAGCGGAAAAGCGTGTCAGACTTTTACTGACTAAAACCTACACGTGTTCCTTTAGTTGCCTGTGCCAGGGCCACGGTATCTCTTTCGAACAACTCGCGACCCTGGCAGGTATCGGCCCTTTTGCACCCCGTCAATTACTGCTGAGATCTCTTTGAGGCACGTGGAACGCGACGCGCCGTCGACCCGGGCCTGGACTTTACCGGACGGCGAGCTACCCATTGCTCGCCGTCCGCAAGCCGGCAAGGCGTCTATTGCGGCGCCTAGGGGCGTCAGGGCACAAAGCTCGCGAGTGTAATGCGAATTTTACCTGCTATGACAGGGATGATGACAATACGAGACGCCTCCTGATCCAGCTTGGCGTAAGAGACTGCAGCTCCGTTCTCATCCAAATCCACTACTGCCTGCCCCCTGCTGACTCCACCCGTTCCTGAACATAAGACACCGCAGCCCCATCCTCATTCGATTCCACTACTGTTGACTCCGTTCCTGAAGAAGCTTTCACACCCACTTACCTTTTATACTTGTGTTTATGTTTACTTAATGTTTTATTTATGTCGACGTCACCGTTAGCGGTAGTTGCAGCGGGCCGAGTTACGCTGTGCAAAGCGGGACGTTCGCCTCCCAACTCTCCCCACTTCTCAAGCAACTTAATGTAAGCTAGTGCGCAGCGAAGCGGGGGATCATTCTTGTGGCAGGCTCGGCTCGGTACACCTGCTGTAGCGCCTAGAGCTATTATAGCGATCTATTTAATTAATTGGAATAAAAGAGTTGGTTACTGCTATATTTCATACTTTCCTTTAATATGTCGGACCTCTGCCTTCATGTTATTTCATGGTGATTATCTTATAAGAAATTGTGAGTGAAATAATGTGATTGTGCTATAACTAGTATCTCTATTTTCTTCGCCCGACAATCCACGCCTACTTACAAAGTACAAGTGTAATATCGCTGATGAGGGCCTATCCCGATATATATCTTTAATAGTCCTTCCCACTAACGTGACGTTACTGCTTTTAGATAAAATACGAGAACGCAGACCTAACCCAGAAAGGGTTAGGTCTGCGTTTACACACATAAGCATTCATCACTACAGGTAGGTAGATACTACGTAATCAATCAACAAAATCTATTCCCCCCGTAATAAACGCATTTCCCACAGTATTTTACGACTTCCTAAGAATTAACTTTCTTATCCTATCCAACATTTACGACGACAAATGAATACCGCACTGTATGGAGAGAAAAACGTCTCATTACACGAAATTGTTATAACCCACCGGCACGTAGACGTATATTAGCCTCTAGCGAAACACGTTTAGAGCTGATTTTTCTTCGGATATTGAAGATCTCCGGTTTATGACTGAATTCGAGGTATTGCTGAATTTCCTTTGCTCCTGATTTTTCGTGAAATGTCTTTGAGACTAGTGTAGTGTTGAGTATGGTAAATTGCGATTAGGAGATAAAAGAGCGGGCGGAGCGTTGAATCGGAATTGCCGAAAAAAGGTAGTTCGAAGTTTGGCGTGATTTGATTACGATTCGCGTTTTGTCCTGGTTTATTTGCGCGAGTTCTGCTTTAAAAGACTTCGCGTGCGTTTGTTAATGATTTTTATTAGATTGTTCTTCTATGTGATATGTAGGCAGGTACTGAAAAGTATTAGTTAGTCTATAAATTGGTAAAAACAAAAGTTGCCACTTATAATCATATCATAATATAAGCATAATCAGCCGATAACGCCCGCACCGCTGGAATTCAGGCCTCTTTTCTGTGAGAGGGAGTAGGCCATAATTATTCGTTCTAGGACATGCCAGTTTTCTCACGATGTTTACCTTCACCGTTTTCAGAGCAGTGGTAATTAAATAAATGGCGCAAAGTAATGTGCCTGCCTGGGTTCGAACCCACGACCTACCCACGACACCTAAGTCAGGGCCCTCACCCTTGGGCCGCCACTGCTATACTCGTATTATATTTGCCAATTTTCTTATCAATATACAACTTCAGAACCACATGACCAAAAGTATTAGAAATCAATGAAAGCAATACTTTACTGCTTTACCCTCAAAATCGAACACATAAGCTCTTTGGAATAATTAAAGCGTACTAATTTCTCTCACACACGGTCGCAGAAAATTCACCGCCATCCGTTCTACCATAAAAAAAATTGACTGTCGGCGAGATTACGTCATCACCGACGGCAGCAGCCGGCCGGCACATGTTTGTAAACAAAGGATGATTTACGACTTAGTTTCTTGGAATGGTGCTTACACTTGAATGTTTTTATAATGGTAAGAAACATACCTTTAAAACTGTGTGCATTGTGTTTGAATGTATGATTGTATTGAATTGTAAGATTGTTGTAAATATGAACAAAGATATTTTTTTTCTTAGGTTACAAACAATGGCTATAATAAAATAAAAAACAAGCGGTGACCTATATGTTTTAAGGTTTATAACGCACGGTGTGTATATTCTTAACATAAATAATAAATAAAACCATACCTGGGAACTTTCAAATAATTCATAAAATGATCTAGGTTTCTAGATATAGGTTCAAAAAAACATTTTGACGGATAGGGAGTTCCGCGCCCAGACCAAATAATTCACTGTTTTTTAATCTGATACGTAAATTAAAAGTATTGGTACCTGTGGTAAGCTTATTAAATGCTTCAAGTTATTTGTAAAACGTTTTGGCACTAGAATTAAACACTGTACTAAAGTAAGCTTCTGAAGTCTCCTACAAGTTTTAACAAAAAACAAATGCCTTGCATTTTTTTGTGGTCATTAAAAGTCAAAAACTTACGTAATAATTTGTTCATCAACTTGAATCCTGCACTAATTCACATCACTTATTATATTGTTAACACACGCACACTGTTTTTTACATCGTTTTCCAGCGAAATATCCATTAAAACAATTAAAACATCACTTAACCTAACACATCACGTCACGAACGAACGAAATTTTTACAGATGATTTATTTTTCTTAAAATCATAGACGATTCGCTCCTAGTGTTATCATACATCAATATACGAGGAATTTAAAAACGAACGCAAATAAATGCATGGTATTAGAATGTTAAACTTAAAGAAATAAGGATTAAAGAATGAACTTAAACTTAAAGAAATAAGGATTAAACTCGTAGAGTAAGCAACTGTTTTTTTTTCAGTTGGGAGCCAAAATCCCCTAAGTCAAATTACGTTTAATTAATTTGGGATCCTAGGCAACCACCGATAGTCGTCCGGGTATCGGTACGTAATATGACTGTTACAACGGAACAGAACCGGAATAGAACATGCCAATGTGTTGCAATTAAAAATGTTAAGTATTAAAAGTTAATTGTTACACACAAGCATCTCGCAATTTACAAACCAGTTTAAAAACAAAACTGAAGAATGGCTAGCCAAATGGAAAATTGCCGCCAGCGTGTCCAAATCGGTGCATATCACATTTACACTCCGTAAAATATTGATAGATTGTGAGAATTAATTAGAGACACTAAACGGAAGTCAACTCCCACACGACGAGTCTGTAAAGTACTAGTTTCTGGGCATGCATCTTGACCGCAGGCTTATATGAAGAAGACATGTCAAAACAAACAGAAAAATATTCGGACCACTAGGAACATATTCAAAACTGACTATAAACAAGAAACTCCTCATATACAAAATTATACTACAGCCAATTTGTACATTTTCTACTTACAGTCAGTTCGAAGAATGACTTCTGGGAGTAGCGCCCTACATGCCAACCGAACCATCTCATCTGCTCTTAATCGAAAAAAAATAAGAAAAAGGCGCTTACCGGAAAGTAAAGCGACGAACTGTCGCTATCTCTGAGTAAAATAACCTATATTCATAATCTTTATCCTACATTAATAATCTTTATCCTACATTAATAGTTCATCTTACTGATGTAATTATACAAGTCAGAAACAATTAGAATTTCTGGACAACAGTTCAGACTTACTCTAATGACTAATAGTACTGAACTCCACGCAAACCCTAAGCCTCGACCGAAGAGATAAGTACTTCCTAACTTTATAAGCTGGCGTGAGAAATTCTAACACATGTCGCTCTTTACGGGCTCTGAATTATTACGACTAAGTATAAATGTATGCAGGTTGGCAGACGTGCAAACTGTTTCAATGAATTCAGCACATAGCGAAGAAACTTTTAGTTGGTAATCAAAAAATAAATTATGCTGCTTCATAGAAAACTGCAATACCTACGCGGTCAAAATCATTAGAACTGAATTTCTTATAAATAACCAACATAAAATTTCAACGCGGTTCAAAATAATGTACTGAATCCATAGTAAAACTTTGCCCGTCGATGTCCCCGATTCCGGCTTGACGTCGACTACGGTATACTTTTTGAAGTATCGCCTTCCTAATAAATCAGATTTTGTAGGTAACATGAACCACTTTGAAGGCATATGCTTCTATTCGCAGGTGTTGTAATAAGCAACTAAATGGATTATTTTATAAAGTTGGGCAGCAGCGTGCGGATCAAAAGTGTGGTTTTGATCATCATTTTGTAAAGTCTTCTTTTATAGTCTGCTAAATGTGAAAAAATATTTTTCGTTCTGTATTTTAATTCCATCGCTCGTATCATTTGAAGCTTATTTTCTAATAATTAGGTCTCTTTTAAGAACTCTTATTCAGGCTTCACTAGCTCCTGATTATTCTTTGGTCATAATTCAATAAATCAAAGTTCAACGTCCGGACGAAAATGAATAGATTTTTATTATTTCGACTTTGAATCCAATACGAGACTGAACTGTCCAATTTATCGCTAGCAATATTTTGAAATAGATTGCAGATTAAAATTGACGATCTACGTTGCGCTCATGGGTTCATATTTCATTTGGTTCGTGTAGTTCAATTTTGAGAGCTTTTGGTTTTATATTTAGTTTGCTGAAAAAATAAACAAATTCATTTTTGCGTCATTGACGTCGGCCATAGCCATTTAAGAATAAAAGCTATCAAAAAAACATTTGTGGTTCGTAACAAAAATGCGTGCACAGAACATTTCCTAGGAATAATAAGTAGGTAAAGGTTTTATAAAATGAAAACAAGCTAGCTTCCTTACAACTACGACATAACTAAGGGTTTTGTTTACTGGAACCTTTTAAATTTTCTCAAAAACCTTCGATATAGTTAAAAATATACATTCAAGTAACACAGGGTAGATTCGATGTGATTTCCCAGAAAGATGAAAGACATTCCCAACTCGTGGGTGTTTATAGGCGACTGAAGGATTACGTCAAAACGGGCATGAGAGTGCCTAACAGCATCCTCATCTGTACTAACAGACTGTGATCACTTTCATAAGTGATCAACAATCCATCTAAAAAACATTGAGTTACTTGAAATTTACCTTTTTTATGTGACGTATTTATATTTTTCTTTATCTAAATTTATATGTTTCATTATTTATACATTTCATCACCTGCCTTGCTTTTTCCAACAAAGTTAGGGTAAGATTCCAGTCTGCCCTGATGCAGCTAAATACCAGTATTTTACATGGAACGACTTCCTGTCTCACCTACAAACCCAGTTACAGTTACATATCAAAAAGAAACACACAACGCTCCGATTCGATCTCTTCCAGGAAACCTTGGAATGTTCAGTAATTGCGAGAGAACTAGTTAGTAAGATACAAGGCACTATAATATATACACAATTATAATATATATATGCTATATATTACAAAAAACTAAGAAACTAGACAAAACAAATAACTAACTAACTAATTAGAGACTGGCTCTCTTCTGCCCGCGATTTCGTCCGAGTGAAATCGTCGTCAATCGCGTCCGCCCGTGCTTTTAATTCGCTTTCGCTAAGCGTTCCTTCTGTCTTGTTCCTTTTGCTTGGCTCCTAGGGGTCGTAATGTGATGTTAAACCTTCTGCTTATAACCTTCCTCAAGAATTGGGTTTACAAATGAAAAAAAAAGCTTTTTAAATCCGACTGTTCGTTCTAGAGATTAGCGAGTTCAAACAAAAAAATAACAATCTCGTTAGTTCTTATCGTTAGTATAGATTTGGATAGATAATAGGGCTTGATTTAAAAAAAAAGCGTTTGTCACGTTTATTTGTATATTTTAACATTAATTTTAACCATTTTTTGTCTTAAATATTAGTACTGAGCTAAGAGTTAATCCGACAGCGCCTTAACTTACTAACTTTGACACTCTCTAACTAAATCCTGTACGAAGTACTGCTTTAAAAATAAAAATGGCAATCTTTGTTATTTACTGAGGAAAATACTGCCAAACTTCAAGTATTTTTACGAAAGGAATAAGATTTTTCATTATTGTATCCCTCTTTTTGCCCAACCCAAATTTTTTTTTGGTGGGAAATTATCAAAAGACTTCTTTCGCTCTGGATGGAGCGGGAGGGCGTTTCAGACTTTTACTGACTAAAACCCACCCGTGTTCCTTCGGTTGCCCGAGCCAGGGCCCACGGTTTCTGTTTCGAATTTCTCGCGACCCTGAGGAGTCGGCCCTATGGCAATGGGTAGCTCGCCATCCGCAAGCCCGCGCCTTTGGTGGCTGGGAATCCCAGGTCGTATCCGGCAACTTGGGGCGTGAGGGCGCACGGCTCTCTCCCTCACGCGTTTCGCCTCCTGCATCGCAGAAGTGACTGTCCCTCTGGCTCCATACTATGGCCTGGACCACGGCCGGACGCGAGAGATCACCGCCGCCGATTGCCTCCGCGAGGACACGGTGGTGTTCCACCCAAGCTGGGCAGACCCTCACCGTATGCTTCACCATGTCCTCCGGGCGATCCACACAATGGTGACACTCGGAAGTTTCCTCCCACCTTATGCGAAACAGGAACCTCCCGAAACAACCATGTCCGGTGAGAGCCTGTGTCAGGCGGAAGGTGAGGACACCATGGCACCACTGCTCAAAGAGGGGACTTTTCGCCGCTATTGTGGCGTGCCCAGCACTGGGTTGCGACAATCGCACCCTCCATGTCGCGGACGTGCGGTATGCCCGGACCAGTTGGACGGCCACGACCCTTTAGGACGCGTTCACCCGGTGGACTGGTCGGCGCTTCAAAGAGCGCGCCCACACCGGGCCATCTCGGGCACATCCCGTAAAGGGCCATGGATCGCACGATCCCCGCGTAGAGCCTCCGGCAGGAGGCACCTGGCCCCCTAGATTGGGCAGGAGCCGCTTCAAGGCAGCCCCAGCCCACTCCAGTCTGGGTGCCAAACGTCGGAAATGCTCCACGAGGTTCCATCAGCTGTCGAGAACGAGTCCCACGTACTTCTTCGTTGACTCGACGCCGATGTGAACCCCTCCCGCCGTTATCTGGGAACCCGAATGTGGCGCGTTCCGAGGATCATGAAAAACCCCCGAATCCGGATAGAATTTTGAAAATTCTTGTGGGTTGTTTCCACAACTTAAAATTATTCATCCCATTTTTTCAGTTCATCAAGCCAATTTATTTAATACGTTCGATATGGATGATGTGCAGTTTAAGAAAAAAAAATTAAGAAAGAAAATAAAATTATTTGACTCAGGTTAAGGCACACACAATATTACACAAAACAAAACGAAACAGAAGAAAATAGTATTGCGTGCCTCACGGCTGCGTCAAATAGGCCCAGTTCAGCATAAATACCAGACAACTAAGTGCCTGACGCTGGTTTTCAACTAGACCCAACGAGGACGTCTTACGGATGTAAATTAAAAATTATTTAAATAAAATACAGGTAGATATGTGTAAAAAGTAATAATAAAAAAATAATAGATCATTATTTATAATTTAAAATGTTTATGAAAAAAAAATGGTATGTTTACACAAGAAACAAAAGGACTGTCGTCAATAGTAAATTATTATGGTTCATATTATTGAAACATTTAAGTTGATCATGTCTAGCTTCCGTTGCGTATCAATGAGGTACTGTCGTAGGCGTCTTCCAAATGTTTCGATCGTGGTAATTGCTCGAATTGGTGGCGGCAGGTTATTCCACACTTTGGAAGCCGCATAACGGAAGCTACCTCTAAAAGCGGCTGTACTATGTGACTGGGTAGAGAGTTGCTGCGAGCATTGCCTTCTCCCACATTCTCGTCTACTCGCTATCCAGCTTAACTTGTTATACAGAAAGTCCGTTTTATGGTATTTAACTACACCAAACTGAAGGCACGCCAAGTGTAGTTTGCGTCTCGATTTTCAATGTGAAATGTCTATTAAAAATTGAGTTATTTGACTTCTGGGCGGAATTTCAAAACGCTTGTGCTCGGTTTTGCTATAGCAAAACCGAGCACAAGCGTTTTGGACTCTTTGAATAAGCCGATCTGTGCGAGCCAATAGGCGTGGGCCGTAGACTGTATCTGCGTGAATGTATTAGCCTAGACAAAACCAGGGTTTCAACAAGCTGCTCCCGTAGTGTTTCGGACAAGTACGGCCTAATCTTTTACAGAACATTCATGCGGTAGAAACAGTTTCTTACCGAGTCGGCCACATGTTTTTCGAAACGAAGGTCTTTTTTCCTATTAAAACCAAGATTCCGCGCTGCATAGACTCTGTCAATTGCCTTGCCCATTAGCACCAGGTGAAAAGTTGCTGTTAGTTTAGATAGTTGCTGTCTCGTGCCAAATACAATATATTTTGTTCCTCAACTGGATTGGCATTTTTGGGTAAGGGCCTAACGGAAGCAATTTTCCATTGTTCATGGAACGTTGACGTCACAATTGAGCAGATTATAATGTCAGTTACAGTACTTAGTACGTATGGTAGAATCATGTTTAGCATGTCAAGGCTGTTGTCATAACCTTTGGCGTTACTTTTAAGATTGGATATTATACGAGAGATGTCATTCTGTTCCACAGGATTGATTGTGAAAATTTCTTCACCATGTCTATGATTCTCAAAATAAGTTATAAGTGTCGTGCTTGCAATGGGGTTACCAGGAACTATCAAAAAGCATCATTAATTAGATTTGGATCTGTAAAATGCGACGGAAGATCTTGTCTGGGTTTTATAGGGTGATAACGTGGATTTATGATTTTTCCATAAAAGTGTGGGGTTCTTTATTTTATTATTTATATTATGCTTGACAAAACGCAACTTTTTCATTGTACAAAGAACTTAACACAAGGGACTTTAACTCTTTGTAGTATTCTTTTTTATGCCACGTCCCGTAAACGCATCTTGAGTTTAATCGTATCAGTAATTCACGGATAAGACCTTTTCCTGACAGTACATGTTTTGATTGGTGCGTGATCTATGAGAGTTCAATTCAATTGGAGGCTGTAAAGTGAGTAGGAGAGGTGACCAGTTGAGTAAGACTGAGGCTATTCAGTAACTCATTAGTTTTTTTGTTTTTTATGCAGCTTGTGTCCAGCAAGTTAACATTTAAATCACCTTATAAAATGTAATGGTAAAAATTTCCCAGTCAGCTCAGCGAATCGGTTATGGCGTCCAGGAAAAGAACAAGGTCAAGCCATGGTGGCCGGTACGCTGTACCTATAGCATTTTTTTGCCATTAATTGAGAGCGTTATCCAAATTTTATTCGACTGATTTGAACTTGGGATCAACTGCGCCGCAGATTAAAGCCAACACGACCTGAGCACACACTCGCTGTCCGCGGCGTGTGACGCATACGGTACCCCGAAACCATCGGACCCTCCTCGCCCGGTCGCAACCAAGTCTCGTTAATGGCCATAACGTCAAAACAATGCCTGTCGAGTGCACCAATCAGGTTATCATGACCTGTACCCAGTGATCCAGCATTAAGAATACCAACTTTAAAAAACTTTTCCCCTTTAGTCATCATTATAATAATATAAAATAATTCCGTCATTTAGCAACATCAATATTATTAGTGCACATTCAAAAGTATCAATTCTAAATTCATGTAGTGATAATATTGTTCGTCCATTAGTTAGTAAATAGTGAATGTGAATGTATTACAATTAAAACGAAACATTGTTTTTGGAAGATTTGTAATTAACAGGTTTGTAAAGTGCAAGAGTAGTTTTGTAATAAATAGGTGTATGCAATATTTGTAGTGTTAAAAAATTGGTTTACGTATAATTGACTGAGGTGAACCGCAAGACACATGCCTACCAATCTAAAAGATAGCAGATAGTAGCAACACAAACATAATATAACATTTGAAATACTCACACTTACTACAACTAAACTTACTATAAAATCAGCATAATCAGAAAGTATGACCTTAACTAGACAAGTAATGGATATTACAAAAGAAATAAAAACAAACAAAAAAGTAACTTCCTGGTGTGCAATTGCCAACACTACCCGGTGCCGTTCCGAAGGTGCGCTGTTAGTCAGCTTCACAGCGGATTTGGCATATGGTGTCTCCGGGTTTGTACTGAATCTTTATGAGGAGCTGAGGCCTCACAGTTTTACGCCGGCTGGAGGCTTTGAGTCCGCTTAAGGCAGCCACAGGATAGTCCGGTTAAGTAGTCACGACCTCTCAAGGTCAACTACGAGATGACATACAAAAAAAAAAAAAAAGAGGCCTCACATGTCATGAGATGTGTGATAGCACGCAAGGTTAAGAATAGTAAAATACACTTTCCAATAAATAAATAAAAGGATAATAAAGGTATTAATGAAATCTATAAAACGGCCTTTCCTTTTGGTGTTCACCTATAACCCATAATGGGCCTACAAAATCCACGGATTTATCCGTGAAGACTAGGGTAGTTGTTCAAGTGGAATACGTTCGGCAACTTCGCGTTACAATTCACAAACAGAAAACATAATATAAATTAATTATAAAGCACAACATGAATTGCATTCAGAATTTCACCTTATTTTAAAATAAAGTAACTATCATTGTATCATAATATACGAGATTGGAACAAAACCGTAACTTGCCAATAAATATTTAATTGTATTTCTGAACGTTATGTCAGATAATTACAAGCCAGCCGTAGACAAACTACCCAGCGTGAAGTCGCTCAGAACTAGGAATGTCATAAACGAAATTTAACCAGCCAGTGAAATGAATTGCCTGGAACTTGCCTGGTTTTATAAAAGTTCGTAATAGGGCCCCTGAACAGATAAGGATTTGTTGAAAACGTTGTGGAATGCTGATACCCCTTGGTAAAACTGGCTGTCAGACTTTCAGCCTTCTGACTACGTTTTACGACTGTCAAAGATCCACGAATGACAGCCGGGACAACACAACTTAACGTGCTTTCCGAAACACGGAGGGGTCTCGGTATGTTAAGATGAGTTCCCATTCAGGGACCAACCGCGGCAATCATAGCTTAACCTAATCGAGAGACCCGTGCGGCTGTTTTTACTTAGGCACGGGCTCCACGTTTAAACGTTTATAGCCTAAAATTAATTTAGCGATGAAGACGAATTATGAACACATAAAAAAACATGTAAAAACACAGAAAACCCGCAACACAGAAAACACATTATCGCCAGTCCCGGAGGTCCCATAAAGGTCCAAAGTATCTTTCAAAATTCCTCTTCTCTTTGTGATCACAATTAGGAAAGTTTGAGTAGCATAAAATTTTGCGATAGACGGGAAATTTTTTCGTGGAAAAATTGTATTTAAGTTCCAGTTGAAAATACTTACCGAGTCGTTAAATTAATTGTACGGCTAAAATATTGTTCTTAGGCACTTGAACGAAAGAAATGACTGAAAATGTTTAACAAAAGTATACAAAGTCAATTTTATATTTCTCTTGAATTGTCTTCTTAAGTATATAAGTAGCTACCCAAAAAATAGAATCACGAATGACGTCAAATCTGTGAGGTCCTAACTTAATAATATTGCTATATTTTACTAAATGAAATGGAATTTTAGATTTGTATTCGTTTACACCTCAATTAAATCTAACTTGTTCTAATTATAGGTAGAAGTATCTGCAGCTTGAGTTCTGTTCAGAGTAACGCTTGCGACAATGTGCGACGTTTTTTTTTAATATTCTGAGAAGGTAATATTAAACCGAACAGTTATGTTTAGGTACTGGCAACAGACCGGAGTTTAAATATGAAATTTTAATTTTTGGAATATTTAAAATCGACCCACGAGGCGCGAGTTTTTACCTATCAGTTTACTGAGTTAAAACATATTAAATGGTAGGCCTAATACAATCGGAGAACGGATACAATCAGAAACATTTTCAATATCTTGGAGATTAATATTTTGCTGTAAGCCAGATTTAATGTTAAAAATTAAAGTGACTATGAAAACAATAATTATAGAAACGTTCATACGCTACATACCACAAAATACAGAGCGCGAATGTGAGCTGCGTAGCAACCGCTACGCCCCGCCATCACAATACGCTACTTAACCAGCAACGCCTACGTAAACTGGGCGTAGCCAAAACTGTTCTACGATAACGTAGCCCAAAACACTGACAAATCTATTTTCTGCTTCATAGAATTGTTTTTTAAATTCATTCATTCATTCATTCACTGATAGATAACACAGCCTAAACTGCAGGTTATAGAAGCATGAGATTCTGCATTATAGTTCGATAAAACGAAAAGTAACAAGAGATAAGAAGGAATATTGCAAGTTTGTCGATTTTTTTTTTTTTAACTGATCTGTGTTTATACAGAAAACACCGTAAGTCATTTAATTCCCACAAGGTTCGGTCTGATAATTCCATGCTAAACAAATATTATTTTTTAATCTAACTAAAAGTTATAATTACCAGCACAAGTTAAAGAATTGCAAACAAATAGCATATTGAAATTAATTAATACTAATGGAATCGCCGAAGTTTCTATCTTGTTTTATAACTCGACCAGTGAAATCGGAGGTAAAGGAAACAAGAGAAATACTCATTTCAATTTGGGAATTTACAAGTTGTTCATTCATTTCTTTTTGAGGGTATTTTAGAACTCCAAAGATTTTCAGAAGTTGTCGAAAGATGAAACTACTAACTACTGTTCATGCTACTGTTCATGCCGTCTTGTTGTTTCGTAATTCAAATTCCTGTCTAGTTACTTTTCTATAGCAGTATGTAGTGAGACTGATATAAATGAACAAAAAAAAAGAATGAATACATAATGAAAGACGGGGTTGCAATAAAATACTAGGATGTGATTGGCAGAAACTACGAAACACACAAAAGCGTTAACTTACAAACTGTAGTTGTAATATTTTTTCTGCTAAAATAAAAGAATGTTAATAAAATAACTGAGCTTTTACGTACCTACATTAACTGACTGCTTTTCATGATGGGGTAGGCAGATGGTGAAAATCGTAGTAAAAAAGGCGCCTTTTAAAAAAAGGTAGTCTTGTAATCATAAAACTTTGATGTTCACAAACGAACCGTTATGATAGAAATCACTCAATTAATTACAAGCAGAACAAAACGTTTAAATATAAAGTTGGCATTATTTTGTTGAGAAAGTTTGCAAAACTTGGCAAATTACAATCAGTTTGATCATTTGCAACAAGGTTGAGTAAAACATTTCAGAGAAATGAAGTCTCATTTTGATAATAAAGGACGAATATTTAAAAACTTGATAACCAATTGTAGAGTGTTTTGAACTGTTTCTGTTTTTATTACCTACTCTTATAATTCGCGTATTTACTAAGGAAAATAATCAACACTATCAGAATTCCGAAAAGAAAATATGCTTTGCTAAGCGCCAGGTCTAGTAATACTCCTAATACTAATCTAAGTATCAATTGTTTATTATAATAATTGTGTAACGAATCAAACTACATCAAAGGTAAGAAATACCTGAAGAGGCTTCTTCAGAAATAAGGTGTGTTATCGCAAAAAAAAACATTCACTTCGAATTCAAACTTCTTTCTTTGGAGCCTATTAACAATCTGATTGTATTTGAGTAGTCGTATTTGCATACTCGGAGACGACATAATTGATTGAAAACGTACCTGATAGACAAACGGCTCCAATTTCGACGATTCTGTGAATGTTTTCATTGAGATTTAATTTTTATTTTAGAATATAATTTATTGGTATTTATCAGATTACAGTATTAAATGCTCCCTTTTCCGTTTGTGTATTAAGCTTTATTTAGACTGTCAAGATTATTAACAAATACCTCACAATGATGGCCCAAAGTACGTGACGTTGACAAACGGATCAACAAACGCTATTTTGTTTTTTGTGTCGTTAAACAAATGAAATCGGCGTACGTACTGTACGTACGACGATTTCATTTACTTAACGTCTTACACGTAAAGTCACGTTTCACAAATAAAAAGAACGAAAGAAAATGACAAAGAATACGTCATCACATCGAATCTTTAAATGACGTATCTCTGTTCGGAACCCAACGTCACTGTTGATTTACGAATGTAACAAAAACAAAGATTAAACCCGATGGTAAGGTATTATCACATACAAGATTGGCACGCGTTAATTGAGGAAAAGGGGATGCTGCGATAGTGACCAATTTTCCCTAGTTGACTCTAATAATGCGTGGGAAGTGAGAGAGCTGATACAGTTAGTTTCCTCATTCTGCCAAATTTATCGACATTTCTGGAAGAGCGCACGTTTTATGGACATACGTATCTATATACATGATACAGGACATTTTCATCTTTAACGTGAATAGTGACAAAATGACTCAAAAGTTCTGATTAAACTTAGTATAGGTAATTTTGTAACCGGTATGAAGCCATTGCTATGACTAATGTTTTAAACCAGTGCAGTAAGATTTATGTGAGCAAATAAAGTTAAATCATGTGAAACAGTTTAAATCACATCGTATGAAGCAACCAATAAAAATGCTTCTAAAACCATTGCTGAGTCTGGGCTTTGATGAATGTGTTGCTCTGAGACAAATACTTTAATGTGCCCATGGATGTTGTGTCGTGTTAGTCGTCCATTAAATGTATTGAATCATCTTTCTATCGGTGTAACTATTAGTCAGCTCTATCAAATCTACCATATCTCATCTAACTAGAGAATAAATCTTTTGAACATAAAATGAATGTAAGTCCAACCATAGTTCGCACCTCATTACTCGAAGTCAAGAGCATAAATCTTCCTCTTTGCTCTAAAGTTTAGCATACACTCGACGTCTCCGTCTCCGCGTATCTCTAAATTCGCATCGTAAAGTGCATACTAGCATTTTATTTCGCACTAAAACACAGTGCCTCCGAGATAAGAGTTTATTGAGGACAGAGCTAGAAAGACTTGGAGGTATGATGTCGCTTTTTATTTCGTTACAATCAGGCCAACGTGGGATGTGTAGATACATTGGTGGTAAAGGGTGAAAGTTTTAGTAAAGAAAACGGAATGTGTGATTTTTAAATGAAAAAGCGTCACAGATATGAGTGTATAAATTCATAAACTTTCTGTCTGTACAATGGATGATGCAGTGCTTGAACACCTGCGGTTTGATTTTCGCACGGAACAAAATGTGTTTGTTGGATCTGCAGATCTTTATTCCTGGGTGTTTGTACATGTGAGATTTGTATCGATAAACGCAAAGAGAAATTGGTAAAGGCAATGTAACAAAAATGCACTGTGGTTTGAAAAAAGTTACAATACATTCGTATTTAAACCATCAAACCGAGTAACAAAATTGACGTGCGATCGTGTGAATTTCCCCTTAATTTACGGCGTCCATGATTCACGTGCAATGATAGGAGTACCAGGAAATTATGAGGACGTGGAGGTAAAGCCGCTAATTGCAGCGAGCTGAGACGTTCATACACTATTACCCTTGCACGGAGCCCGCTATATCTTTCTAAATGTGAGGCACACCGAGAGCTGTGAAATGAACAAGGCCAGTGGTGGCAAGGGAGCTTCAGACGGGTGGAATAAAGCGTTGCGACTTCAACAAATATTTCTATACGAGATTTTTTTTTTCTTTCTATAATACAAAACGCCGCAGATGAGCTAGAAAATGTTTGTAGTAAAGATGCAGTACTTTTTTTTTTTTGTTATTCGACAACTTAAAGGTCGAGTAACAACTATCATGTCATCGAGATAAGCGGATTGAACTTTGACATACTCGAGCGCAGTTTATCGCGTAGGTTGCGTTTTAATGAACAGTCAGCCTGATTGTTTTATAACATGTCATGTCGTTGGAACTTATTTATTAGATTATAATACCCCACAGACTTTATTAACATCGCAAATTCTTCTATGTTACAAACATCATAAAGGGGTTCATCACTATAATTTTGTGTGAAATGCCTCTAACAAAACTCTACAATCTCTCTTACCTTGGTTGCCAACCGGAACGAAGCTAAACGTGCTCAGCTTAACTTCAGGCAACTGTATTTTATTTCTGTGAGTGTTTATTAAAAAATGTTGGGAGTTAAATAAAAAAGACTTTTATAAAATAAACTTTATGTTGGGAAAGAGGTTTTGTTGTAAAACTACTCAGTTTTCAAACAATAACATGAAATTTGTAGAAAGAAGTAAACCGATAAATTGAAAATAAGGATAGAGACAGAGGAACTTTGAAAAAAAAAAAAAAAACAAAAGGTTGGTGTCATTTGACACTCGCTTAAACTTTATCATATTAAATCTGCATCAAAAACTAAAAAGATGCAATCTTTGCGCTTTACTCACACATCTTTATCGATTTTTCTCTAAAACAAACTACAATCCTATGCCTATATATCAGGGATTAAAATCGGGAAAAGCGATGGGCTCAACAACCAACACACGACAAACAACATGCAAATGTATGGAGATGAGTGGCGAAGGAGAGGCGCGGCAAATGACACGCGAATCTGTCGTCGGGAGCAGTCGGGAGACTTTGGGGGAGATCGGGAACCGTCAGAGGCTGTTTGCTGAGCCGGAAAGTACCCGTCGTTGTAATATTTATTAGCATATATCATTTCTGTCGTCGTCCCTTACACGGTTTGGTAGTGATCGGTTACTGAAAATGGTTAATTGGATTTCCTTGTATTATACTCGACAGAATCAGATATGTAGGTACAATGTAGGAAATTACTTTTTAAGAAAGACTACCCACTTATATTGTCATTCTTTGACATTTGTAAGAAATGCCTTTCACACGGAAACTGACGTAAGGTGTCAATTAGCTTAACAATTAAATGTCCAATTAATTGTTCAAAGACAAAACATTTTTTTTAAATAGACACCTATAAGGAACTTATGAACGTCACTAAAATTGATTCCAGTCGCCCCTTTCAAAAGGTAGTTTTGTATGGAGAAAAATGGGCAAGTAACTCCAGCTTACTCATTTAAAATGATTTACAATTTGTTTTTTATAAATTCATTATATAGACTATAGTATATAATAATATAACACAATAATAATATAATATATAACTAGGTGCATCCGAGAATAAAAATTGCTTTAATACAATAGGTAAAAAGAATAAAAATGGAGCTATGACAGATAAATAAATTAAATAATAGATACTGGATGCATGCACAAAAGTTAAGCATATATGAAGAATGTATAATACCATATATGTTTTACTAAAGCGACGTACTACCACAGACATATAATGCTGCCTACTGATGATGATGAAGATGTTGTTTGAGAATTGACCAGTCTGCAAGACCAGTAGCAGAGCTGCCAACACAGGGTGCTTCTGACGTAGTAAAGTATCGTCGCTTCTTGAAGATCTTCAATACTAGCCATTCATACTTCCATAATCCTTACAAATATTATAAATGCAAAAGTGACTCTGTCTCTATGTCGGTCTGTCAAGGCTGGAACCTTTTCAAGCCCAAACAGCTGAATAGGTTTGGTTGTTTGGCACAAGAATACACCATGACCTAGGTACTCCCGGTAGAACATTCCATTGAGATAATTTTCGACTTCCAGCAGCGTGCAAAAGACAGAAATGTTTTAAAAAGCGAGTAACTCTGTCTGTTTGTTCGTTTGTTACCTTTTCATGCCTGGACCCTGAACCTTTTCATCCTGCATGTCAATTCTGTAAAAATCTCACCGTGAAGACTTGCTTGCAGTGAGCTGTCAGTGTCATCCCGGCTTGGTCAATCCCTAGCATCAGTGGCACTGACAGCAGAATTGCAGAATCGACATGCTTGATCGCAGACGAAGTCACGGGCAACAACAATCAAAATTCGACTTTATTTCAATAAAAATTGGAACAAAATCTTATTTTATTTCAGACAGATAATACTTCAATCTTTGTATCTCCATTTTAAGTACGTTACAGCTACAGAGTGACCGCCAAAGACCAATTTTCAACCGTCGATCATGTCTAGATCCGCAGACATTCCAATTACATCGCAACTTCAGATGTTGCGTTATCGAGCAATACTTGTATCTAGTTTAGAAGCAGATAATACTTTACTATAAGTAGGGATGTGTGTATATTGGTTAAGTTGCTTGTTATACGAAAAGCACGAAGAGACGTGAAAGCGTTGCAATTCAGGAAAAATACGGCGTTGTAAATTATTTTTATACAAAATGATGACTTGATATTTCTGGATCTCGATATATATTTACTGATAGCCTAGCCTAAGCTAATTAACTGATTTTGTAGTCTGTTTTAAAGAACAAAATAGATTAGGTATTCGAAAATAATTCAAAACTTTCAATCAATTTTATGGTTATTTGATGGAACTAGAATATTCGCAATTGAAACAATCATGTCCAAGACAAGAAGTAGAAATCAATTAAACAAGAATATGAAATCTGAATAGAAGAGTCTGACTGACTCTCTTTCGAGAATGCGCTGATGCCACTGAAAACATCATTTAAGTACCTCCCCAACATGCCGCTGCTGCAAGCCGCGTTTGTGCAAGTCAAAACATAGCTGTCAATTTTGTGCCCTGACTGTTTGGAACGTTTTTTTAAAACCCTTAATCCTTAGTAGGTATTTTGTTTAGAATACAATCAGGCTTCGAGTTTCGCTTCTACACATTCCTGCTCTATGACGCTACCCAGCTTCACTCGCGTTCCGAATCGAAATCTTTTCCTTTACAAAAAGTGTTTATTATTGACGGGGGACTTTCCGATTGCAACCTTTTGTGCCACAAAAGGTAGACGGATCATTTTCAGCTGAAGAACCCTTTTTAACCCGACCCCTCGTTAGTGTAGCGTAACTTTGGTCTGAATCGCAAAGTGAGCAGTGTTTTAATTACATTTTCTATGGTAAAACCGATGGCGGTGAATTTTCTGCGACCGTGTGTGAGAGAAATTAATACGCTTTAATTATTCCAAAGAGCTTTTGTGTTAGTTTTGTGAGGTTTAAGCAGTAAAGTATTGCTTAAATTGACTTCTAATACTTTTGGTCATATGGTTCTGAAGTTGTATATTGATAAGATAATTGGCAACTATAATAAAGCAGTGGCGTCCCAAGGGTGAGGGCCCTGACTTACGTGTCGCTGGTAGGTGTGGGTTCGAACCCAGGCAGGCACATTACTTTGCGCCATTTATTTAATTACCACTGCTCTGAAAACGGTGAAAAATACATCGTGGGAAAACCGGCATGTCCTAGAACCAAAAATTCGAAGACATTTGACATCCACCAAACCGCTAAGGGCCCGTGTGTTGGATTATGTCCTACTCCCTCTCACAGAAAACATAACGCCCCCACTGCTGGAATTCGGGCCGAATTCCAGCAGTGGGAGCGTTATCGGCTGATCATGCTTATATTATGCTATGATTATAAGTGGCAACTTTTGTTTTTACCAATTTATAGACTAACTAATACTTTTAAATACCTGCCTACAAATCACATAGAAGAACAATCTAATAAAAATAAATAACAAACGCACGCGAAGTCCTTTAAAGCAGAACTCGCACAAATAAACCAGGACGAAACGCAAATCGTAATCAAATCACGCCAATCTTCAAACTACCTTTTTTCGGCAATTCCGATTCAACGCTCCGCCCGCTCTTTTATCTCCCAATCGCAATTTACCATACTCAACACTACACTATTCTCAAAGACATTTCACGAAAATCAGGAGCAATGGAAATTCAGCAATACCTCGAATTCAGTCATAAACCGGAGATCTTCAATATCCGAAGAAAAATCAGCTCTAAACATGTCTAGCTGGAGGCTAATATATGTTTACGTGACGGTGGGTTATTACGATTTCGTGCAAAGAGACGTTTTTGCCTCCACACTGTGTGGTATTCATTTGTCTTCGTAAACGGTGGATAGGATAAGAAAGTTAGTTCTTAGGAAGTCGTAAAATACTGTGGGAAATGTTTTTATTACGGGGGGAATAGATTTTGTTGATTGATTACGTAGTTTATACCTACCTGTAGTGACGAATACGTATGTGTAGGAAGGGGTAGGTCTGCGTTTTCGTATTTTATATAAAAACTATAACGTCACGTTAGTGGGGAGTACTATTAAAGATATATAAAACAATAAGTAAACATAAACACAAGTATAAAAGGTGAGTGGGTGTGAAAGCTTCTTCAGGAACGGAGTCAGCAGTAGGCAGGCAGTAGTGGAATCGAACGAGGACGGGTCTGCGGTGTTTTATGTTCAGGAACGGGTGGAGTCAGAAGGGGGCAGGCAGGTGTGGAGTTGATGAGGAAGGAGCTGCAGTCTCTTACGCCAATCTGGATCAGGAGGAGCCTCGTATTGCCATCATCCCTGTCATAGCAGGTAAAATTCGCATTACACTCTCGTGGTGTCTTACACCCCGCGAGTGTAATGCCCTTAAGTCAGATGCAGTTACGCTCGGCTAAATAAATGGTCGGCTGTGGCGTCCAACCTGTAGTGCCCTCGATGTCAGAGGCTACTCACAGACTCAGGCGAGAGGGCCGGAGGCATCAGAAGAAACCAGGAACTCGCGGCGATTCACGTATTTAATTGAAATATTTTAAGGTAGTTAGTTGAATTTATTTAGAATTACAACTATTATAATATACAGACTGCACTAGAACTGATCAATACTGGTCAGAGGAAAGAAAATAACAGAACAGACCCTTAAAACTGTAACGTTTCGGCATCAGACGCTCGGAGTCAGAAATGGAAAGACGGTAGCAGGAACTAGATTTAGCGGCAGATAGTAGTGGAACTCCAACGCCTTACGCCACCCAGAATCCGTCAGTTCGGCGTCTTAGGGCTCCAGCATCTCCACGCCATGAAATAGGTTCTTTGGGGTCCGGCCTGCGCCGATCAGCCCAACTACCTCACCAGCAGGGCAGCTAACATGACACGCGCGAGAACGTTCTCTATCTAGATTTATCGAAAGGAGAATGGCGAGCTTGCATGTAATTTGGTACCCATTGATAGGGGTTGCGTATTTTATGGAAACCTATAAATAGTTAAAGAACGACATAAGACTAACAAAAAAGCAAATGGTAAGTAGGTTAGAGAAGATGGGAGAGAAAAGATATGAAAGGTAGAAGATATTACCTAAAATAATCTAAAAGCAGTTTGGCCATGGACTTATTGTTTATTATTTGGTAACAGAATGGCTGATTCATACATATTTACTTAAACTCACACATATATCCCGTGACGGAAGGTAGCACCTGCTACGGTTCTTACATACCTACTCCTTTTGCTTCGTCCACGTTTCTATAGCCGAGTCAGAAACTCGCGTTGCAGTACTACTTACCTGACTTTTTAAGGACATCAGGGTGTCTTCTCCTGGCCAATAAAAATAATGCTGAATCTGAATAAAAATCTCTATCAATAGGTAGGTATCTATAGGTTCCTTCTACATCTGTTTAGCCAGATAAACATAGTATATATGAAGTACTAAGGTTTCTTTTGCATAATGTAGTGGAAGAGTTGCATCGCTGGTATTTTCGGCGATAACACGGTATTCTTAATGCTGATTTTAGTCTTCAAACACGTATACCTAATCACATGTACGTTGCCGTCTAATTGATTATTCATAAAACTGCCAAAATACGTCTGCAGGGATAAGGAAACTCTATGTACTCTAATTACGGTGGTCTGATTAGACCAAGCTGAACAAAACAGGTATCAGATAGTTTTATCAGCATCATCCTCCTGTCCGTCCTTTCATATAAACTAGGAGTTTACAAAAAAATATTCAAGACAACAATCATTTATTCAATCCTATAAAGAATATCTAATTAAACGAAAGAAGCTAGTGCAGAGACAAAGCACTGGTTTCTTGCATCGCCCATGTACCACAATATGCTAATAACATGATAGCAATAGCCCACTGTCCGTGTTTTCACGGGGCAATCATAATAATATTCTAATATGGCAGTTCGACCCTCCAGCCTTTTATCTACTGCGATGTACGTGTTATAAGACTTGCTATCTATTTGCGTAGATTGAATTCATTCACATATAATAGATGCGTGCTTTCCAACAAATATCCCTTCTAGAGGAGTCTCATCCCGGCAAACTTCTATTGCATACATACATTCCGTTGGCTCTTATGTGCCTCCCTACATATGTATGTTATCACTTGCAAATCGTAATCCAGAAATAAAAAAGCAGGTCCAATCTCGCCACCCTTCTTTGTCTACGATTGTAACGTCATCTAGATTATCGCAATGTATATGTAGGCGTCACCGCTAGTGGTAGGTGCAGCAGGCCGAGTTCCGCTGTGCAAAGCGGGACTTTCGCCTCCCCACTCTCCCCACTTCTCAAGCAACTTAACGTAAGCTAGTGCGCAGCGAAGAGGGGTATCATTCTTGTGGCAGGCTCGGCCCGGTGCGCCTGCTGTAGCGCCTAGAGCTATTATAGCGATTTATTTAATTAATTAACAATCTGTTGGAATAAATAAGTTGGTTACTGCTATATTTCATCCTTTAATTTAATATGTCGGACCTCTGCCTTCAGGTTATTTCATGGTGATTATTTTATAAGAAATTGTGAGTGAAATAAAGTGATTGTGCTGTAACTAGTACCTCTATTTTATTCGCCCGACAATCCACGCCTACTTACAAAGTGTAATATCGCTGATGAGGGCCTATCCCGATATAAACATACACCAGCGCGCAAGGATCGTGATTATCCATTACGTAATATCAACATAAACAAACTTTGCACACTGTGAAATGTTTACATATTCTCAAAGCACGAAACTTGAGGATTGTTTTGAAATATTACACTATAACATTGCGATCATAAATTAATTGTAAACAAAACCGATAACTCGACAACTTGAAAAAAATTGACGACGACACCACTTGAAACTTGAGACATTTTGACACATCTTCGCGACGAGATACAGATGTAGCAAGTTATTAAAAAAAACAAATCATTTTTATCTTTGCAACATCGGACGATTTTACGTATGGAATTAGTATGTACTATTTTACGTCCACCTCTTTTAATGTATGTTTAGTTCCGTATTACCGATTGTTTACTGTTTTCTTTGGCATGAAAAAAAATAATATAAAGTAGTGCCACTTATTAGACTCATTACAAAATCACCACAATTGAAAAATCGGCCGACGGTCACAATTCGACAAAGCGAAGGTTGATATTGTAAAAATCACCAAAAACTTCATGATATTGCTGTCACTCACCAACTCTGTGGAATTAACTGACGATTTTCGTAAGTATGCTGCGTAGGTTTGATATTGCCTTAACTCCCTAGATAGAGATATTGGTGGCGTGAAAATCACCAACCTGTGCTACGCTGATGGCACTCTTCTTCTTGCTGATGACACTCTTCTTTGAGTCGGAAATGGCTGCACTCATAGGCCGGATGGAGCGGATAAGCGAGGAGATGGGACTCTCTATAAACAGGTCGAAGACCAACGTCGTGATGGTGGATAGATCTGGGAAGCTGGAACTCACTGGCGCTTTGGACCTAGAAAAAGTGTACAACTTTATTTACCTGGGTTCCAACATAACCAACAATGGTTCTTGCGAGAAGGAAGTGCGCAGGAGAATTGGCATGGCTAAAGGCGCCATGTCTCAGCTTGATATAATCTGGAGAGATCGTAACATTTCCGTACCAAAACCAAACTGGTACGGACCCTGGTCTTCTCGATCTTCTCGTATGGCGCTGAGACTGGGACGCTGAAAGCTGCTGACCGAAAACGCGTTGACGCTTTTGAGATGTGGTGCTGGAGAAAGATGCTGCGTATGCCCTGGACAGCATTTCGTACAAACGTCTCCATAATGCGAGAGCACAAAATCTCCTCACGGCTGTCATCCGAATGCCTGCGCAGAATCTTGGAATACTATGGTCACATTGCTGCATAGCTAGGAAAGACGATGGCAACCTAGAAAAGCTAATCGTGACCGGCAAGGTAGATGGGAAAAGACCTCGTGAACGCAGCTCAATACGATGGTCTGACCAGATACGCACCGCCCTTGACACCACAGTCCACTTCACACAGCCAGAGACAGAAACAGATGGAGAAAGATCATCCGAGAGAAGGTGATACTGAAGGGAGGTCACGACCCTCAGCATTGAGGAATTACGACGCAAGGAGGAGGAACTCCTAGAGGAAACGCTCGGGTGTTACCATTGTGTGGATCGCCCAGAGGACACGGAGGAGCATACGGTGGTGGTCTGCCCAGCTTGGGTGGAGCACTGCCGTATCTTCACAGAGGCGGCGGCGAACTCTTGCGTCCGACCCTGGTCCAATCCATGGTACTGAGTGAGAGGGAATGGGAAGCCATCACCTCCTTCTGCGCAGTAATAATGCTTGCGAAGGAGGAGTCGGGATGCGTGAGGTAGTGAGCCTTGCGCCCTCACGCCCCTAGTCGCCGCAGTAGACGCCTTGGCGGGTATGCGGACGGCGAGCTACATATTGCTCGCTCGGTTAGGTCCAGGCCCGGCTCGACGGCGCGTCGTATTCCACGCGCGCCTCACAGAGATGTCAGCAGTAATTGACGGGGTCCGACAGAGCCGTTGCCTGCCAGGGTTGCGAGTTGTTCAAAATAGATACCGTGGCCCTGGCACAGGCAACTGAAGGTACACGGGTATGTTTTAGTCAGTAAAAGTCTGACACGCCCATTCGCTCCACCCAGAGCGGGAGAAGTAATTTGATGATTTCCCACCCAAAAAAAAGGTATGGTATGTATATACTTTATTATAAATTTTCTAGACAAAAATTATAGCCGAACTGAAAAGAAGAAATCTAGAAGGAGGAATTGAATAAAAATTACATTGTTTTGCTTTCTGATGAAAAAGATTTTGTAAAAGACGCATCTTCTTGGAAAGTAAAGGAATGAATCTTCATCCAGTGAAAGTAATAAACTCCAAAAAAAAAACAAAAAAAATATTAGTGCTGAAGATGGAAAAGTGGGTTATGCTAGATTAAGAAAGAAAAAAGAAAATTTAAGAGAAATAAATAAAGAGGTGCGCGATAAAGGACAGGAGAAATATGGATGCCTTGTTACGGATAGATCATTGAATCCTTACCCATGTCTTGACAAGACATGTGGCAATAATTGCCAAGATATCAGTGATAAAAAAATATTTTTGATGACTTTTGGAGACGCAAAGAAAAAAAGATTCGTTGGTGAGAATGACAAGTAATGGTGACGTTAACGAAAAAGGTCCAAAGAATCTTGCTATCGAGAAAACACATTTAACTGTATTATAAACGATGGTTAGGTTCGTCGTAAAGTGTGTAGGAAGTTTCTAGTAAAAACTTAGGACGTAAGTCTAAAGTACGTCACCTACACACCGTCCAATGCATATTTGGGATCACCAAAAGACGAATCTAGAGGAAAACTCGTTCCTGCAAACAAAAGCCCTCAAACCGTCAAAGAGTCAGCCATAAACTTCATGAAATGTTTGCCGTTATTACTATCACAATACTGTCGTAAAGAGAGTACCAGCATGTCTATTCTGTAAAAATCTCACCGTGAAGACTTGCGTGGACTGAGCTGTCAGTGTCATCCCGTCTTGGTGAATCCCTAGCATCAGTGGCACTGACAGCTCACTCCACGCTCACTTCACCTAAGTTTTCACGGTAAAATGGTTACAGAATAGCACTACAGGTTATATCTTACCACAGAGTTCAAAAATATAAAAAATCTCTACAGGATTTATACAGACTGATATGGGCATCGATGTTGTAGGTGAAAAAGTTTTGTTTTTAAATTTTTAACAGAACTTCAATGTTTATTGTTTAGATTTCGAAGGAAAAGATGTAAAAAAAAACCCGAAATGTTATGTCATTTAAAAATAGAGGCCTCTTCTTTGAAGAATAGGTTAGCTTTCCACAGTGAAATAGTTAAGAAGAATAAATCCATTCTTTGTACTTCCTTCGATATACAAAAGTTTCAGTTGGTCCGCAAAGAACCTGTACCCTAATTGCGTAATACACAATGAATCGGAATCTGAATCGTTTTGAAAAAAATTGCTTATCCATTGCTTTATAAGTTTAATAAAAAAAGCTGCTCAACAATGTAGATAACGCAATGAATGTTGTTGAACTGTCAAAATACAACAGATTTGTCGTAATCGTTTACGAAAATATGTTACGCAATTAGGCTGTAGGTCCATATAACATAGATCATGTTTCCCACAGAGACTTTAAGAATTTGAAGGACTTCTCTGAAAAGTATTTTAATGGTTACTTATCAGGAAACATAAGTAAAACCCCGTGCATTACTTATGTTTCCTGATAAGTAACGTTGCGACCTTCAACAAATCGTCTCCAAATCTTAGGATGATCAAAACCAGTAGGCTGAGGCGGAGACTGCTGAAGATGAAACCGTGGCCATAATATCAAGACCAAAGCAGATTTAACCAAACATATAAAACAGTTCTATCATAAACTACAACAAAATTCGAAAAAAAAAACTGTGGTACAGGAGTCATATCTACAGTATTTCATTCCGAGTACTCAAACTTACACATTCTGTTTGTTACAGATAATTATTGAAGATGCGATAGAGACCTTACCTGTAATACCTGAGTAAAGGATAATGATTGCAGGAATACTAATCCTGTATAGACCGATTATATATTTTAAGCTATTTTTTTTTTGTGCTCGATTATAATGTTTAAAATATCATCCTCACCTCGCGAACGTCGTTACTCGCGAACGAATATACACGGTGAGGATGATCCTGAAACGTTATAACTTAAATAAATATTTTACTTGAAAGGACTTGATTTTGTTAATTACTTTTATTAAAACAGTAATTCAATTATAACAAAAAAAGTTAACTATAAATTATAATTACTTATGTAAAGGAGGGTTCACACCGGGATTTGTTTACGAACTAACTAATTAATTATCTCGTTTGAAAGTAAAACTTCAAACTGTTTGATGTTTCTAAACAATTTTGTAGTTTTGGTTGCAAACAGATGTTTGCAACCACGTACATGCTTGCAAACGAATGCTTCTAATTGTCGTATTATGAAACATTGTATGTACCGGGTAAAACGGGGTGAATAGGGATGCAGGGGTGAATCGAAACGAAACTTTAAAAAGGATTTTAACAATGAAATAATATAGTTTGTTGCCAACAGCACTTAATCGTTAATTATAATACAATACCTTTGAGACATTATTGGCAAAAGACATTATTATTTAATTGTTTTGGTTGGTAATATCATCGTACGGAACCCTCTCCACGCGAGTTCAACTCGCACGTGTCCGGTTTTTTTAAAATGATATATTAAGTAGGTAAACTAAGTCATACCCTGTACATCCACACAGGGTGGAGCATACATGGCACTGTCCGTCACACCTTGTATATTCACATAGGTTTTGCCTTACATGGCTTGGTAACCGTCACCCTTTGACACGCTTGGGCTCCGGACCGGTCGTGTGTAAGGATAAACATGAAAGCTTTCACACCGGGTGAAAACTGCTGGTACTTACACAAGCAGATTTCACTTGGTATATAGCCATCCGTTTGCTTACCGGCAGTCTGAAAGTGTGAAAAACGGCTTAGAAAAAGTTTAATTTGTGTCGTAGTTATACCTAATTTCTCAAGCACCAGTCATCCTGGATATTTACTAAAACAGATACTACGTCAAAATAAATTAGCTAGTGAAAATCCGCCGAAATGAAGGGTCAATATATAATATACCATATCAAAACTAAAAATGATCAAAGCAGTGGTTGGTAACTACCGCGACGTAAGGGTTGTAGTTCGTGGTTTCTAACCCTAGCAGGTTCTGCTCTCAAAACGGTGAAGAAAAACATCGTGAGGAATCCACAATGTCCTAGAACAAAAATTCGAAGACATATGGGCTCCCACGCCCTCTCACAGAAAGAGGAGGCCTGTATTCCAGCAGTGAGAATATTACAGGCTGATGATGCTACGACTCCAGGCAATGTAGTTAGAAAGTATTTTTTTTTTTTTGTTTTTACCGAACTCAAACTCAAAGCATTCATTTCAAATAAACCAGTTACAGGCACTTTTGACTTGAATTGCCAAGGGGTCGGTCAGTCAGACAGAGGAACCTTGTTTACCATTCCAAAGTAAAAGGGTACCTATGGAGAAGAACGGGCAAGAAACTAAACACACTTTTAAATGAAAAAAGAAATACAAAAAAAAAATTGCTTGAAACATTGTGTAATACATGAATTGAAGCAACTCCAGTAAGAGTAAGTAACAAAAGCACTTGTGTCGGAGCTGTCTCACTCTTCCCATATGTGGTAGCTTAGCAAGGTAAGAGAGTAGAGTGTTTACAGGAAAAATAAAAATAACAATACTAAAAAATAAAACGTTAATTTTGCAGCTCTCGGTGTGTACGTGTGTGAATGTGTGTGTGCGTAAGTGTATGTGATTGGTTTTAGCTTACTCTGGTCAGATTATTTTCTGCTTCTTCGTATTCGAATTGATAACAGAACCAAATATGTAACACTTATAAATTTGCGTTTCATTGTGCTAACTCTAAACACTTACAAAAGTGTAACATTAGTATTTAAAAGTGTTAAAACATTTATTACAGTTACAGTCTGAGTCCCTGGCTTGCACAATGACTTGCGTGCGTCACGTTGCACACTAATCAAACAGCAATTTGTCACACCAAACTTAAATATCCTTTTTCTGCAATTACTTTTGTTCAATGTTACTTAGTTTGATGTACAGAATGCGTATTTGACAGCTATGAGTCTTTTTACACCTTGTATTATTATAGACAAAAGGCTATTATACAGTGCTCTAAGAACTTATGACTGCCTCGTTCGTCTTGTGGTCGCAAGCACTACTGCTGAGCATGAGGTCCTTGGTTCGATTCTCAGGTCGGCCAAAGTGTTAATAGGAATTACTCATTAGCAGCCCGGATTTTGGTTTGGTGTTGCTATGTAAATAAAAACCGTTAGCATTTATTTATTTTGAACTTTCATAGAATTTCGTTTCGCAGCAAATGTTCCATAATTATAATATTTGGTCCTTGTATTTTTATTTCGAATATTATTGTTTTAATGACTATTTACTTGAATGAAACGTATTTCACAGAAACACAAATTAAATAAAGTTTTAATCAGTTTTTTATGGAACAAACTTATCGAACATTATTTTGTTTTAACGAATATTGTTTATTCGGCGTATTTTTCCATGGTATTTTATCTTAACGAAAATGTAAACATAGACGTTACGCTATCCATAGTTTATTTTGAGAAATTTATTGATAAATTATTTAAGAAATTGGTCGCAGTAACAAAATTAGGGCACTCGATATGAACCGCTTTCAACTATACTACGGTTTAAAGTGTCATCAATTATAAAATGGTCCAAGTAATTTTGTACGTGTGTTTTTATAATTGTTACAGATTTCAGTTTTATATGCATTTACCTATTTCGAACAGTAAATTAAAATTTTATGTTTTTAAGATTGCTTGTAATAATTAAAGGACAATGTTCATTGATGTATGGAAACCCGTACCATGCTGCATCAAAATCAAACTTTATTTTTTATAGACTACACTTATCACTATAACTCATATAAAAGTTATTTTTGTAAAAAAAAACCCGTGTTTCCGAGTTATTTTATAAAATCGAAAATAACCTAAAAAGTAGCCAAGTGTTTGCAGTTAAATGACGTATTTTATATAGACTCTACATACACGAACGAACATTAATGCTCTATAAAACAGCATAATCCGCTGATATTAATAAGAATTAAGAGTTATAGCGACACATCACTTCGTAAACGCGCCTCACAGGAAGATATAGTCTTGTCAGTTACACCAGTTTAAAATAATAATTTTATAACATTTTATTGATCTTTGGCTGAAGAGTTGTTGATATTTGTTATATAGTAGTGAGTGTGAACATAGTTCAAGAACAAAAACCAACAAACAGAAGTGATTTGAAACAAAGTGCAAATCACGGTGGACATAGTGTTTCAACAGCTGTTGCGGCAAGTGCACGGGACTGTGGTGGTTGTGCGGACTGCGTAAGAGCGTAAACGGTGCGCGACAAAAGCCAGTGACGTATTGCTGTCTAGTTACTGCGAGCGCCCGGTGTGTTTACGAAGAACGCAGCGAGCATTTTGTATCAGTTACGTGAACAATAACAAATTACTTGCTACTTGTTACAATTTCTAAACTTTTCACCATACTGAGTAGCCGCTTTGCTCATTCATCATGTTCAATTGTCATCGTTGTCAGGTCGAAGCCAGGGATGGAGTGCAATGTACACTTTGCCTCAGAAGTTTTGATTTCCCTTGTGCTGGTATAACCGAGGCAGGGTATCGCAAGCTTGGGGACAGGAAAGCTACTTGGAAGTGCAGTACCTGCAAAGCTGGGCTGGCTAGTCCTTCTAACCCACCCCCTGGGAAAGCTGCACAAGGTGATTTGGAAAACATCCATCTGGAGCTTCGGAAACTCACAGAACAATTAGCATCCTTACCTCTTTTGATAGAAAATGTAAAGACGATTCAAGCGGATATTTCTGAACTCAAAAACATGAAGGATGAGATTGTTGGAGTTCAGAAATCTCTAGACTACGTCCACGGTACGGTTGATGAGCTCACTGTCAAATTGGAGAACGTTGACAAACAAATTGAGTCCCTACAAAAAACTAAAGAGGACATCTCACGCTTCGAGATGCGACTTGGGCGGTTGGAATCAAGCATACGCGACAGTGAACAGAGATCTCGACTAAATAATATAGAGATAAAGGGGGTCCCGGTCACAGAGTCAGAAAATCTCTTTGGTATTGTCGCAAAAATTGGCGACATAATCCAATGCGGAGTCTCGAAGGAACAAATAAATTATGTTGCCAGAGTTCCACAACGAAATAATAAACACACTAAAAACATTATTATATCCATGCACAATAGATATTTGAGAGACGATTTCATAGCGGCGGCTAAAAAACACAAGTCACTAACAGCATCTGACTTGGGTCTTAATAATGTCAGCAAGATTTTTGTCAATGATCACCTTACATTTGAAAATAAGCAGCTACTCAACCGGGCGAAGGCTTTGTCCAAGGAAAAGGATTTTTCTTATGTTTGGGTAAAAAACTGCAAAATTCTGGTAAAAAAAAACTCTACTTCACCTACGCACGCAATTATGTCAGAACTGGATTTGAAAAAAATATGTTAATATTTTCAATGTCATGCTTTCATCATTTCATTTTGGTTTGTATTTCAAGTTTTGGAGACACTGGTGTGTATTTCTTAATTACCTCATTAGCAGTTATAATGATCCTTGCTTCTTTTACATCGAGTCTGTCTACCTGCACTAATTGTTTACTTTTTTTGCCGATCATTTGTATTGTACGTCTTATCTATGTTATCTCAAAGTTGCTTTTTGCTCATGTGTCACAATTTTTATATTTGAACTGTCTTATCTCGTAAAAAATTGTTTCTTCGCCGATTGTTACACGTTTTGCCTATTTTACACCGCTTATATTATGAATCACTATAAACTTCGCTTGTTCACTATCTCGTCAGTGAGTCAGAGTAGGGAATTTACTTTAATTTCCGTGGTGAGTGGTGACATCTGCGTAACATTACACATTAGTTTATACCAAATCATGGCACCGCACTGGGTTTATTACATACTTGTTCTAGTTCCGCCGCACTATATTTATCATACGCTCAATCTGCTAACAGCATTCATTTCTTTTAAATTCTTAATTCTAATTATTTTCCCTTTTAAAAATGCCAATTAATATTTATCACCAAAATGTACGTGGCTTGCGGACTAAAACGTCAAGTTTACTTAGGAACGTGTGCTCAAATAACTACGATGTTATATGTTTAACGGAGACGTGGCTAAAAGAGGGTTTTAACAATAGTGAACTGTTTGATGGCCGCTATAATGTTTGGCGACGTGACAGAGATTACTTGGATAGAAATCAGACACTTGGTGGCGGTGTTCTTGTTGCTGTTCGACGTGAGCTCATTGCGGAGGAGCGCACCGACTGGCGTTCGTCCGCGGAGGACCTATGGGTAACTCTAACCCTGAAGCGTTCCAGACCCATAGCTTCATATAAATTACATATTTGTACAATTTATCTTTGCAAACAAAACAGAGGGTATTCATTGACTACACAACTCACATATTTTTATACCAAGTTAAATGACATTATACTGAATAACTTAACGGACACTTTTATTATTTTAGGAGATATTAATTTGCCAAACTTAACGTGGCAACTGACTGATGATGGGTGCTCTTTTCACCCGGAAAATATTCACGGTTCTGTTCAGACGGAATTTTTCGATATTTTAAATACATTTGATCTGGTCCAGTATAATGGTCATAGGAACCTTAACGATCGGGTGTTGGACCTGATTTTTTGTAACAATTACCTAACCGTTGATAAATGCTCTGACTCTCTTGTTCCAGAAGACCCTCATCATATAGCTCTTAGTATTTTTGTAGATTTTGTTCAGTTTCATGCTCTCTCATCGCAGCAAAGAAAAAAGTTTGTTTATCAATCAGCCGATTTTCCTTCAATAATGAAAGAACTTGACGAGTTCAACTGGCGTTGTGATCTCGCCAAAGGGTCAGTTGAGGATGCCTTGTCATTGTTGTACGTCAGACTGAATAAATTGTGTGAAGCTTTCATCCCAACTAAAATCATCAAATCTTTGTCTAGTTATCCCCCTTGGTATAAAACACCTCTAATTAAAATTCTTAAAGAAAAATTTAAATATCACTCCAAGTTTAAGAAATACGGCAATTTATCAGACTATGATTCATTTTTAACTTTGCGTAGTCGTGCAAAATTATTAGAAAAAGAAATGTATGACAGTTACATTGGTGTCATAGAAAATAGTATTAATAAATCGCCTAAAGCTTTTTGGTCTTTCGTCAAAAGCAAGCAACATTCCTCATATACAATTCCATCGGTTATGAAACATGGACAACATTCATCGGGACAGGGTGATGAAATATGCAACATGTTTAGTGAAGTTTTTAAGTTAAATTTTCTCGACGATACTGTCCCCGGTGTAACGCAGTTGGATAGCAACATGCATCATCTTTATCAGACGTCTGCCTCTGATATAAGCTCTATTGAAGTCTGCGAAATCGCGGTACTGAAACTGCTAAAGGCTATTGACGTGAACAAGTCAGCAGGTCCTGATGGTATTCCTACTATACTTATAATTCGGTGTGCACAAAGCTTGACTTTACCACTTACCCTAATATTTCGGCGTTCTCTTAGTGAGGGAGTGATGCCACATGTTTGGAAGACAGCTTTTATTACCCCCGTGCATAAGAAAGGCCCTAAAGACAATGTAGAAAACTATAGGCCAATTTCTAAGCTGTGTTTGTTTGCAAAGGTTTTGGAAAAAATTGTGTACTCTTCAGTGTATAGTGCTATTAAACAATCACTTAATGACTGTCAACATGGTTTCTTAAAAAACAGGTCTATTGTGTCGAATTTGCTTATCTGTTCCGACTTTTTGTCCTCCACCATGTCTGAACCCTCCCAAGTGGATGTGGTTTACACTGATTACAGCAAGGCATTCGACCGTATAGACCACGGTGTCCTTTTACGTAAGCTGCTTTCAGTGGGTATCAGAGGCGATTTATTCAGATGGTTTACATCCTACATTGAGAATCGCTGTCAAACAGTTGTACTGAATGGATACAGTTCTGTCACTGTTAAAATACCCTCGGGAGTACCCCAAGGATCCCTTTTGGGTCCCTTACTTTTTATTATTTTTATAAATGATATTAGTTCTTGCTTTACCCGTTCCAAAATAATTCTTTACGCCGACGATATGAAAATTTTATGCCCTATATCTGAACTCTCCGACTGTATTGGTTTACAGCAGGATTTAGATGGACTTCAAAATTATTGTCTCATTAATAAAATTGAACTGAATGTTTCCAAATGTTTTGTTAGTACCTATACACGCAAACCACATGCGATCACCTTTCATTATAAGTTACATAATACCATTATAAACAGGGTAAGCGTTATAAGGGACCTAGGTGTAACGTTTGACTCAAAGTTGCTTTTTGATGCGCACATCGAAAACATCGTTAGTAAAGCTTCCAAAGCACTTGGATTTATACTTAGATTATCAGCTGATTTTAAAAACGTTAAAACGTTTAAAATTCTTTATTGAGCTTTTGTCCGCAGCCATTTGGAATACGCCTCACAAGTGTGGAATCCTAATTATAATATATACATAGACCGAATTGAGGGAATTCAAAGGCGGTTCCTACGTTTCTTGCAGTACAAAACTAGGAAATACACTCCCAATTATATAGCGCGATGTAAGCGGTTTCACATCCTACCACTGCAAGAGCGCAGACGCATTGCAGATATGACGTACTTATTTAAAATTGCGAATGGTACTATAGATTGCCCTGAGCTGTTAGGCAGTATAGGATTAGTTACACACTGCAAAATGTTTCGTAAACCTAGCTTGTTACATGTTCCTCATTCCAAATCCGCGTACAGGCAGAACTCGTTTCTAATCCGGGCGAGCGGAATTTTTAATAAACTGTCCGGTGAACATGATTTGGATATATTCAATACCAGTGTATCTCGGCTTAAGCATTTCTTAGTGGAAAACTTTTTTACGAAGAAGTAAATGTTTACGTCTTAATCTGATGATGTCTACATCTGATTCAAGGTTTGTATTTGTTGATCGTGTACTATTTTTAGTTTGTATTTCCTGATTTATGTTATAAGTATTTTGTACCTATTCTTCTCTTATATGTATCCTAGTGTTTACCAGTGGAAACTTGTAAATGGCCTTCAATTTTGTATCGTTTAAGGACACTGTTTATGTTAGCTGTTAGTTTCCCGAATAAAATAAAATAAAATAAAAAATAGCCGCGTCACAGGGTGCGTGACTGAAACTCTAGGTTTTACCCGACGTTATTGCTAAAACTGTGAGCGGGTAATATATCTAAGGGTAAACGCTACCGTGACCATACTGCCAATAAAACATCATTATCATAAGCGTTACCAGTCAGACTAAATAAAGCGCTTGTTTAGTTCAGAGCGCATTTTGAACCTTTAATAATCATAAAATACTATTAATTACAGACACTATTTATTGCTTGTGCTTATTTTGTCGTCGTGATACGACTAGGTAAGTGATAGAAAAAATAAAACAAACAAGTCCATGTGGGTTTTAATAGCGATTTACAATAAAAACTATTTGTTTAATACACTTATACTTTAATCATCCATCATGTTCCTGAAAAAAATCATCCAAAACCGTTGCCGAAGCAGTTACATTGTTATACCGTCCCCAGATCAAATACCACACTACCGTCATAACATAAGCACAACAGCCCACGGTTCGTTTACCGACCAGGCAGCTGCAGCAATAACCTACTATGGTTTATAATGTGTTCGCCACAGTTTCATATCTGTTAATCAATAAGTATGTGTAATAAGTACGACTGTTGACATGTCTGGATTTAATCCTACCTCTTAAAAGGTAATTATTAAGCCCTAAAATCAAAGGCACATCAGTATTATTCACCTCAACTGAATAAATACCAGTCCGATGGATGTGTTCACCATAATAACATCTAGCCTGTTTGAGTTGGTAGGTCCCAAGTGCAAACCGTTTTAAATCAGAAATTGTCAGTTGTGGAAATCCATCTAAATGTGGATTATTGCCGTCAATCATCTGAAAATTCACTCTCCTTCTATTGAGATTTGCCTGTTCAACATAAGTTGCCAAATGATTCTCAAGTGAAAGCCTATCTTTAGCAATTCTTACATATTCCAAGGCTTCTGGTGGATCTTCTATAACAACATGGAACTTATTAATTAGGGCACAACATATTCTAAAATCATCCTTTAGGTGCAAAGCCTCTCTATTGTTAAAAACATGACGAAAGAGTCTGAAATCCCTTCTCACCCTCCCATTAACCACTTCTACAACCCAGCGACACATAGTTACAAAACGAGACCGATTTGCCTGCTGGGTTGTTAACTGATGTTCATTCTCAATTAGATACTCTGGCATATGTGTTACAAAGCCGTATCCCTGGAGTTCATTAATAACATCCCTAAGTCCTCTATCAAGAATGAAAACTTCACCTCTTCGAAAAAAAAATTTGTGGTAGCCTTGTAGGGCCCGAAACAATCCATAATATGTCCATAGCAACACACTATCATAAATGGTTTGATCAAATTATCGAGTTTTTGCAAACTGTATGTTTGTTTTTGAAAAAGTAATTAGAACTACTTTGGACAAATACGTAAGTAGCATCACATATGACTATTGCTGGTTTAGAATAAGTGGAAAGTCTGAATTACCTAATAATCCTTCTGGTATTATTCTATTTCTAGAAGCAACATCTTCAACTGTCATATGATTAAATCCTAAGTACAACGGAACAAACTCATTAATTAAACACACTCTGGCCTTATTCAATAGCGTTCTAAGGTGACACAAGATTTATTAAAAAGAGTTGCCAACCTTTCATTACTATCACCAGTTCTCAGCTTAACTAAGTAAATACTTAAAGCAATTGTCGCATTTGGTACTTGTTCTGCTAGACTAGGGATACAGTTTAACAAATCATAAAACTGATCTGAGTTCAAGCCAAGCCAAAAGTGACACAAATATGTAGGCATAATTAAAATATTTGAGAAATCTATATGGTAACTGGCAGCTCAATGCATCATATTAATAATTATGTCAAATTGACTACCAGTAAAATCTCTTAGCTGGGAAGTTCATTCGCTCCAACGGCCATGGTCCAAGTGGTGACGACAGATTCGTGCTGACGGTGGCACATAGAATTTATAATTAAGTAATAACAGATCCTTTATTGATGAGGGTACTAGTAAATGTTCTGTTTCAAAACAATTAACAAATACACAGTGATTAGATGTGCTAGCAGCACGCTTATTCACAGAAGACATAATTGTTGAATTTGAGCTAACTTGAGCAGCATGTAAGTTTTGTTGTGGAAGTGGAGGCGGCTCAGGAATATTGAGATCCCCACTTGAGCCAGCATCTGGCAAAATAGCATCTGAAATACCTGGGCAGTTTGAGTCGTGCTGATCTCGACGTTGCATTTCTCTTGTAGCTGACCTCCAGCATACAGCAAATACTCTTTCCAATCTTGAGATCTAAAAAAGTAATGTAATAATGTAATAAACCTGATTGTGATTGGGCAGTAATTGTATCAAAAGAGATAATAATATCTAATAACATCCTTTATTTGTGTAACCTTCACTTATCGGGACAAAATATCATAAACACATTTAATAGTAGACTACAACAACACTAGAGAGATCACTATCAACTTTAAAAGACTGGAGAAATGAAAAACATTAACTAGAACAGAAATAAGATGAAATGCATAATTTATTTTAATGCAACATAAACAACAATATTTACCAGATGCAGCGGAACATGTCTAACTAAAATGTTTCTCTCTTGTCGATCTTGTCTTACAGGATATGTTCTTGTTGCACGTAGAATAGAATTGCCACAAGAAAAGCACACTCTTCTATGTCCAAAAGCAGGCAAAGATATACTTCCTTCAATTATTGTGTTTACTCGATCTTGAAGGAGTGTTAAACATTCCGTACAAAGCACACATTCTGAAGACAGCTGCAATAAACATCATGAATGAAAAAGTGTGTGTTTTAACTGTTAGTTATATGTCTTCCGGAACATAGTAATTACACAAGTTACACCTATAATCAAGAGTAAAGCATTATTTGCCCAGAAACAGGTTCATTTTTTTGTCTGTTGTTATTTCGTGTGCGAGTCTATAATAATTTATGTTTTCCTTCTTTCTAAAAAAAAATATATTTTTTAAGATTATGGATGGTACATGCAGTCAGTAACAGATTAGACAGGATGTAGAAGATACCTGACATTCTTACATATTCAAAGAGTAAAATAAGATCTGCTTACCAGAGTAGGAGTTATCCATGACTGTAACAAGTTAATCTTTGGAGTAGACGCTTGTTCTAATGAATGTGTAGGTAGGTTTCTAGGTATCAAAATTGAACAATTGACACATCTGTTTTGCCAGGTGGCTGACGGCGTCAGTCGGTCGACCCCACGACTCGACATATTTTCACAATGAAATACACAGAAATAAGTACACAAAATACAAACAAGTTCTACTACTCAACACACAACGTAATTATTTATTAATCTCAACTCTCAAAAACTTAGACGGACGTATTCGATATCGCTAGCAAAAACGAAGTTAATACGTCAGATCAAATGTCAAAAATATTTAGATGATTTATGGATTATGGATGTGATCGATAAATCAAAATAAGTAAATCGATATTGTGTCAATTAGCATTACTTATTCGATTTGGTGTACTGGTTTTACTCAAGTGTTACTGTTATTCAACAAAAACAAAGCAAAGCTATTACAAATAATTCGTGAAATATTTTTAAAGCAAACGTTACAATTATTTATTACTAAAAGAAACGTTAAGAAAATGACTGATTAGTCGATTGATCCAAAATCGATTCTATTGCATTCTACATCTCTATGACCGGTTGTGAACGGCCAATTAACCATAGACAAAATGATAATCTTTATAAGTCTTCTAAATTATAATTGTATTCTATTCTAGTTATTTTTAATTAATGTAGAACCGATAAAGTATATTTACGCCATTATTGAAAGACGTGATCATGACAGTTTCAAAATTCAATGTTATATCATATCATGTGAAACGGAATGTCATGTAAAGGGAGTAAAACATAATTGTCATGATGCATACTTCTTTTTACTTTAAATTAAATTCCCTGTTCAAAAATCAAATCCAAGACGCGTACTGTCGTAAAAAAAATATGAAAATAATTATTATACAATTTTGATCTTGATGCATGAGACTTTTTGGTACCACTTTTGGTCATTCTCCTTTCTTAATATTCTTGTTTATACCATAGAATACGATCAATACGATAATCTTGTCTGAGTACTTTCGTTTTTTAGGTTTTGAAGGGCTATTCACTTAATTTTTTTTCAATATCAGCCGTGTTTGATATTGTTTCTTTAATAAGTTCCTTGATAAGCAGGTAGATCTTGGATTAGGTGTATCAATCAAAGCATTAATTGATGATTTATAGGAGGGTATGCATTATGGCAATGGTATGAATTGAAACGTATAAATACTGTCACTTGATACAATGTTTTTCTTGGTAATAAGTTTTATACATACCAGTTCAGATGCATACATGCGTAATTAAATATATAAGACACATTAAGAATTAATTAAAAATATACAAATAAATTAACATGGTGAAATTCAACAATAATAATACATTTTATTTGAAATGATATTCTATAAAACAACGAACAACCAAATAAATGTTTACGATATTTATGAGTTTAGAACTGCATAATAAAGTTTTCACCAACACGCAATTTGGATTACACGTTATGGTAATTAGTCGTCGGAATCAATTTTCCGATTTGTTCTAATCTAATAACGTTACCATGATAACGGCGCCATGTTAATGTCTTGCACGTCAGAACACTATATTATAAAAATAACTGTTGTTTGAAAATAGAATTGACTGAATTGATTTTATTTAAAATTTCCTTAATTCCTCTTGTGCTATTGAAACATTATGCATTTATAAAACTTTTTTTTTCATGGAGCATCATGCTTCAAACTTAACACATTAATAAATTCTCCGTTTTCATGGCATTTTTATTTTATTATTATTATTTAGTTTATTTTATTCTCGTTATTTGTCTAGTTTAACTGAACTAATTAGGTTATTAAAAAATAATATCACTAAGTATGTATGTCTAAGTATATCGAAGTATCTCCAGAGTTTTAATTTAAAAAAAATTGTTTCCATAAAAAAAATCTTAAATTATTAATTCACTTAGTACTAAATATAATTTACAAAACATTTTCCAAATAAATAATATTTCAGCGCTATGAACATTATATTGTGGTGGCGAAAACCTCCATCTCAATTCTGTATTTAACAAAGCACGTTTTGAATTATAATATCTAGCGTAGCGTACCTACAATTTAATATAAAATTTTGCTTGCCTGAATTTAATGTCAAACTTGTTTTGAATTCAGAATCAGAATTTTGAGAAAAGTTTGAATTACATTGGTTCGTTAAAGGGTATATAGGTATCCAGATAATCTTCATGGATAGAAATTGTTAACGAATACCCAAATTACCATCTGCCTAGCTTTTTCCCAAAAATGTTGGCGTCATTTTCAAGTTTAATGGAGTGCTTCTGAATATGTATTCAGCATTATAGAAAACATATTGCAGATATTCGTATAATGGTACGTAATTTAATGAATAATGTAATTGGTGTGCGTAAATCCTATCTATTTATTAGCCCACATGTTAACTCAGTCGGCATTACACCGAGATATATAACATTATTATCCCATGAAGTTTATTTACTAATAGGTATAGCTCTCAAATAACTATTAGTAAATAAACACGAATCTCAAAATTAGCAATACCGTTGAGTTAACGTGTGGGCTAATTAATAGATCGGATTTACGCACTCCAATTACATAATTCATTAAATTACGTACCATAATACGAATAAGTATACGCAATATGTTTTCTATCTACAAGGTTTATAATAAAATACTAACGAAGTCCAAACTGATTATTGAATACTTTTGAAAAAAAAGTTATTGCCACAAGTCTCGTGCCGAAAACATAGTTTTTAGAAATTTTGTCCGTTTTTCTGTCTGTCTGGATGTCTGGTCTGGATTGGCGCAAAAACCGCTGAGCGGATTTAGATAAATATTGGCCCCTAAGCAGTTTACAACCTGGATTAACGTATAGGGTACTTTAATCCTGGTAGTTCATTCCCGTGGGCAAAGCCGCGGGCAAAAGCTTGTCTTCTCGTAAATATATAAAATGAAAATAACCGGAGGTCTATCATAGACTTGTTCGTTTTCGTATCATTAGAAAACCTTGTTGCGTGACCAGCATATGAATTAGGAATTTCCTTCGGAATCCTTCGGATTATTATTGAAAGTGAGTTACACAATTGGGGTTCTATTAGGGCTTTATTTAATACAACTGATAAAGCGATTTATTTGTCTAAAAATGACATAATTTTGTCAGATTGATGGCTTCCAGCCTGTCGCCTATCTTTTTGATTCACTTATACTTTTTTTATCGTTAATAACTCGCAGTAAACAGCTTATTAATCAATCAATTTTTATTTGTAAACATAGGTAATATACATATTACTGTAGTCGAGCACTATGTTCTACCAATGAAATTGGTGTGCAAATAGTAGTTTTAATATCGTAAATTAAAAAGCAAAAGTCTAAGAAAACAAAAGTAATAATTAAATAAATGTCAATTCAATAAAGAACTGTCAATTTAATTAAATTTTACATGCATGTTAAGGGAAGTTATTATAGTCTTATTCAGAGTTAATCAAATAATTCATCTTGTGCCATCAGAAGTTAGAGGTACACCTAGGGTTAAACTTCTAAATATTTAACTCACCTATGTGGGAGAGTTATTTTGTAAGCTCTGGGCTAATGTAAGTAATTTCAAAGTTGACGTTACGAGGTACCGCTGATAACTTATGTAACTTGTTTACTCAGCAAACTAATGTGTTACTTAACAATACTAAATTCAGTTTAGGCACACGTGTCCAAATCGTGTCGTACTGTCAAAGGCGACAAAAAATAACACAAGTAAAAGCCATTTCACTGTTTATATTTTGTGATTAAAGCCAGTTTACGCGAAAGCCAAACCAAACAATAAAGTTGTCGTTCCATTAACGCGACCTACACTGTGTTAAAACTACACGTAGCCCCACAATATGCTAGACGTTCTTTGATCGTTGAGGCTCGTGTCTGTCTCCACAAGGTCTCTAATCTTTGTCTCGAACCGCCTCCCTTTCGGTGTTTAGGAAATAATTAAGTTATTGCGAAACTCTGAATGTTTTTCTTTCCCACAAGAAGTTAGTTGTGTTTATTTTAAATGAGTTAGTCTTTCTTTGTGAGTAAAGTGACCGTAAAAGCTACTACAGAGAGTCACACAGTTTTTTAACTGTGTGACTCTCTGTAGTAGGTTTTCGCTTCTTTTCTTTTAGCTGTAGTAGTTTTTCGTACCAAGGGCTTGTAGTCAAGGAGGACTTTTCTGACGATGCTGATTAATGGCAGATTTCTATTATTTACGGACCGTTACTGGATAAAATTAACTTTGATTGTATCTTTACCAACAATGAAGCGAAGAACTCATCGTTTTGCATAGCAGACCCTCCCATATAGAAGTAGCTATCACAGGCTATCATAAAATAAGCTTACGCATCTCTTTAAATCCTCATTTTGGCAAAAAAATAAAAATATGCCATTGGTAAGCAAAACGATTCGTTGATCGTTTGTTTATAGGAACTGAGCAATAGAGAGGGAGCGGAGGGCGTTGGCGGTTCGATTTAATAAGGTAGACTGCAGGTTTGCACGTTGTAGTAGTATATTAAAGTCGTGCTTTTCAAGGCATTATGCCAAACCTTCTACATGTGCAACTTGTGGGAGTGCCCACTACGTACTGCGTGTACAGTATTACAATGGATTTAGGATGTTGATGGGGCTTCCAAGCTTCGGCAGCGTTTCGCAGATGTTGGCGATTTTCATGGCATTATGAGGAGGTGAACAGCTTCAATAATGGGTAGGTTGCGCGGCTTCAACAGCATCCCATAAACTTTACTTGACAAAGTGGACAGTATCTTTATAAGGCACTGGGTATGGAGACACGTGCCAACGTGTACTGGGTAACATCATTTTTTGTTGTTCCAGTTTCGAGGCTCGTGCCAACGTGTATTGGGCCACGAAATTTTTTGTTGTTTTAGTTTGTAAAAGTTTACTAATACAGTGTTTATGTCATTGTTATTTAAACTATATGGATTGTGAGTATTTGTAGTCCTAAATAAATACATATTTCGGTACACGGACAAAATGTAACGACAAGGACCATTAATATGACATAATGTAGATACGACCAGAGCATGTTTCTTTCATAAAGAAACATAAGTACCCAATTAAAGTTATAATTCGTGAACGTTTGAATGTAGTAATATGTACTAATACTTTGATCGAGCTGTGGGAACTATTTTCATATTCAAATAAGTATTGTGTAGTAAACACAAAAGCGATGTCACTGCTCTACACCACATAGGGGAACCTCGTGCCACTCGGAAACTAAACACAGGAAAATATTGTTAAACCATTTAGACAAAACGAAGGACATATGGTGAGCTTATTGGTGATGTTTTTCGGAAAGGTCAGGTGCGTAGTACTCGCAACCGGCGCGCGTGTGACCTTCAGGGCTAACATGACAGACGCGACAACTATTCACTCTCGCGTTTTCTCGTCGCGTCTTTATAGTCACTTTACTCGTTTTCTGACAGCGCTGCCCTATAAAACAGACTCGACTCGTTCAGTCAAACTTGGATTTTTCTCGTATATCCCTAGCATGGCTCTTAAGTTATCTCGCATTTTGACAATTCAGCATGAGAAAATCACCGATTTTCTCTAATTCTATCGTCCTCGATTTTGACGACGAGAAGTGTAGACAACATTATGATACAATAAAAAAACCTCCAAAATAACAAGGCAAATTCGTACTCATACTCATTCATATTCATACTTATTTTAGTCATCATTTTATTAAAAAACATAATAATAATAAAAACACTTAGTTGTAGACTATGTAGCAGCTGCGGTGAGGTTTGGTGAAAACTTAGGTTTTTATAGATTGTGTTGAGGATTTTTATAATGAAAAACGATGCGTTAGGTTTTACGAGCAAAATATGTATTCGCCATCTTAATTACAACATTCAATGAGAGGGGTGTGGGAACAATCATGAAGTAAAACCAATAACAGTCGAGAGATTACTATTACGTAGCGTGTGGTAGTGTTTTTAGCCTCAAGATGTCGCTATCAGTCATTGATGAGCATCTATGAAGAAGGAGTTCACAACAGACTACTTACTATTTACATTGGAACTAAGTCCCTTTCGGCGGCCGCGAGAAATACTGTGGCGGAGGGGAGCACTATTAAATAGGTGAGCATCACGTGCAGTAATAACCAGTATCTTTGCCAATTATGGTGATTATCGAAATCTAGGAAGTTATGGGAGTATGGCAATATCAAACTTTCGCAACATAATTACTAAAGCCACTAATAATGTATTTTAATTTTAGTAAAAAATTAGAGAAACCAAACAAAAATTGCCATGCGTAAAATCGACCGATGTTGTAATGATAAAAATATTTGTTTAACTTGCTACATCGGAATCACGTCGCGAGACAAAGAAATGTCAAAGTGCCGTTTTCGAGTTTACTCGAGAAAAACGGTCACGGTAGGCATTATAATAACGACAGATTCGTAGAAAAATTTGGACAAATCGAGATATAGAGCGATCTCGCGCCTGTCATGTTAGCCCTGCTGATGTATGTATACGAAGCAAAAAGAGTACCTATACGTAAGGATCGTACTGGCAGGCACTGCACGGCCACCAAAGATACGAGATTTGTCGTCGGATGAAAAAACAAAGTGACAGATGAATAATAGAAATCTGTCATTTGTCTTCCGTTGCCAAAACCCAGTCATGCGACGCGTGAAGGTGGCGTTCTATAGTTTTGGCCTATCCCCATGGGAAGAAGGCGTGAGTTTAGATATGTATGTATGTGTATAAAATGAAAGTAGCGCAAACCATGTAATATTTCATTCTATATTATACAAAAATCTGAGGAAACGCGATGAAAAAATATATATCTTAATCATGTTATACTTTACGCGCAAAACTTTCGGAATATTCCACAAACTTTTTAGATAAGATGTTTTGGATTCCCAAGTATAAGTACTACTGAAATGTATATTGAAGTACAAATTGCGTTTAGCGCTCAACTTTCTGGAACTTTCCACTACTGTGGTGGACAGAAGTTAACTCGTTATCAGCTTCATGAACATATAGAAACGCTATTTAATATTCTTAATTTAGTTGTTGTTTATATTATTGGCTTTAGAATATAACTTTTGTATAAAAACATTTCCATATTCCGTCTAAAGTAAAGAGGATACCTTATGGTTCATGCAAAAAAGTCAGACACGTCAAAGTCAACTCGCCGATTTGTCGTGACTGCACGTCAACTCATAGTAGCGCCTCGGTTACAAATACTACATTCTGACAGCCTCTTTGATTCGTTCGTAGCAGTACAAATTTCGAGTTTCCGGTGACGCGACATCTACTGAGACGAGCCGGTATTAACGTGGTTGATGTGTGTAGCCAACGTCCTACAACTTTTTAGTAACTATATTTTTTGAAGATCGAGACTTGACGTTGCCGTAACAGACGTGTACCTTTAAACTAACATAACATTAAAAAACCGATTTTCACCTGGTTTATATAATATGGTGTTTCGAACATTACATTATCGAAACCAAACTATTTTGAAATAGGTACTTCCACAAAGTTGCAATTTATTTTAAAATGAAAACGCTTTTGAATTTTGAGTCAGTGTAAGGTATAAGCTCGTGACTACACCTAAACACATAAACATACATAAACTCACGCCTTGTTCCCATGGGGGTAGGTTGAAACCAAAGAACGCCACCTGCTACGATCCTTATATACTCTTTGCCTCGTTTACGTTAATTACATCTGCAGGGTAATTGCGTAACACACTATCAGTAGTAATCACTTTCATTTTGACAGTTCAACCACATACATTGCGTTATTTACGTTGTTGAGCAGTTTTTTTTCTTGAACATATGAAGCAATGTATTATTAATTTCTTTCAAAATAATTCAAATTGTGATTAATTGTGTGTTACGCAATTAGGGTGCTGGTCATACATGCACGCCGCTTACGAGTACTAAGCAACTGACCTTTCTGAAGAACGTCACCAATAAGGTCACTATATGTCCCCTTCCGGCTTTTCCACTCATATCTGCCTTGTTAGTCTCCTTTCATTAATCCTCTCAACATGAAATCTAAGCATGCTCTTATCCTACATCTCTCTCTTTTTACCTGCATTTACGTACGTAACGTTTAATCTAAAATTCTCAAGAACTGTATGGCATTACTCAAAACAGTTTCCCACACAAAATGCCCGCCGCGGATGCAAATTAAGTACCATTTGTCGCTCTTGGTGGGTGTAAGTGAAACGACAACACAATATGTTTTGCGAAAATACATGTCTACGTAACATTGCTTTTTAAAAGCTTTTTAAAAAGATGTTCAGGATATTATAGAAAAAAACAGTTGTGTGCATATCTTGATACATAGGTACAATTACATTATGTCAAGATTACAAAAACAATTACTAAAATATTCTAAAAATGGAAACTAAAATTATGATTAGATGACTGCCACTGTAAGTTACCGTAGATCGTTGTAAGCTGTCTATCAGGGGCAATTCTCTTTTTTTAAGATCGTATTGGTGAAAAACTTTAAATTTTTGTTAAGCTAAATTTAGATAACTATAAAGCTTGCTGACACTCCACTCTAAAAAATTTCGCAGCTTGTCGTTAATAGTGATTTTTCCAGCATCTCATGCAGCATTTCATGCTAACATATAACCCATTATCTTCAAGCATAAAATTACATCTCCGCAAAGCGCAACGTTGGTACAAAAAATTTAAATCCAATTTTTAAAAACTTTAATTTCTTAAACATTCAAGCAAAAGCCACGAAAAAGGAAAAAGCAACGGTTTGTGTGTTGAACAAGTGAAATATAAAACTGCGTTTCGGAAACTGGCGTCGTACCAAAACTCTCGTTTTGCAACGATTTGACGTATGAGCCGAGGAGAATTAAACAACACAAGCAAAAAAAAAATCAGACTCGCTGGAACCAAGTTTGTTCAATTCGCTTCACTTATTTTTAGCTTGATTTTTGTCTTTCGAAACTGTTGCTAAATTATAAGTAACATATTCTGTCGATCTACTCTTTAAAAAACTCATCATGAGAAATTTGGTGAAGTAAGCCAAAAGTGAGCTGTCATTTCACCTGATGATAGACATAGTGCTAGGGATTGTCACTATAGAACTAACTTCAAGCTCACTTTATTTAAGTTTTCACGTTTTCATGGACGTAGTACGATGTTCGTCTGATTGGTTGGTATTAGAATATGAAAATGTCACGTTAGACTAGCTGTTCGCACTGCGTCCCACATCAGTCAGTCAAGCAGTCGAATTGCGTTACTATTCAATTCAATTAAATTAAATTTATTCGTTAACAATTCACATTGCGTTCGAATATAATACAGCATGAAACAATAACAAATACAATACAAGCAAATCAAATTAAAATTATAAATTATTATTTAGATTAAAATAACGAAAGAGCAAACACAAAACAATAAGTCATTATGTCAAAAAAAGTAGAAATCCAAACGAAAAACAATAATAATAATTTAAGGATGGCATGAGCACGGAGCACAATAAAACAACATAAACAAATAGTACATGTCAGTTTGAAAAAAAAAAACATTTAGAATTACAGATCATCTAATGAGTAGAGACATATTTCCAATAGGAATGCCTTGAGCCTTGCCTTGAATGAGCCTGTGTACAATATGCTTTTTAACTCTAGCGGTAACTTATTAAATATTTTAACTGACTGATACTGTGGACTATGCTTAACTATTCCAAAAGCCGGGGTGATTTTGTTCCCAAAGTCTTTTCTACGCGTTTTTTCCCTTACCAGCCTGTCATCGTCTGTTTATGACTAAAACATATTTTTTAAAGCTGTTCAACAGTACTACTACGTAAAGGCTAGATACTGTGAGAATACCAAGTTCTTTAAAATATGGTCGACAGGTGTCTCGTTGAGAAATGCGGACCATGGTTCGGAGCGCTCGTTTTTGGAGAATGAATGCCCTATGCCAGTTGTACTGGTAGTTGTTTCCCCAAAACTGTATGCTATACCTCAGTTTGGACTCAACCAGCGCATAGTAGACCATTTTAAAAAGTTTTACGCTCACTTCATCCCTAAGAGTTCTTAAGGCATAGCAAGCAGAAGATATAGATGTATCCAATGCTGCTAATTCCATCTTCCAATTTAACAAATCATCAATAAAAATTCCTAAAAGCTTGACTTCCCTGACAAGCTCTATTTTAACTTTGTCTAGTTATATGGCCATAGTGTCTTTATTACGGGCAGTTGTTCTGAATAACATTATGTTGGTTTTAGTTGTATTTATAATCAGCATATTCGCATTAAACCAAGAATGAAAGGCCTCTAGAGCTGCATTCACCTTCACAGTAAGGTCTTGGATATCGTTAGCTGCAACAAGTTGAATATCCGGTTAACGTTTATATTTGAAATTGATTAGGTCATTATTGAATAATATGTATAATAAAGGGCCTAAAACTGATCCTTGAGGCACGCCGGTTGTAATGTTTAACATAGATGACCTGTAGTTACTTTTATATCCGTTTGGTTTAGTGGAATAAAGTTCGACAATCATTTTTCTATATTTGTGCCAGCCACTAGTGATCCTGCATTATTGAATTTGGTCTATTTGACGTTACTGTGGCCCACACTACGATTGGGATGGGTGGGTGACCATAATAATATATTACTTATCGAGATCCCTCCGTGCCTCAGAAAGCACGTCAAGTCGTTGGTCCCAACTGTCATTTGTAGATCTTTGACAGTCGTTACGGGTAGTCAGACGCCCAAAAATCTGACAGCCTTACTAAATGGTATCGTATTACTCAGTGACTGGGTTGTGGAGGTCAGATAGGCAGTCGCTCCATGTAAAATACTGGTATACTGTAAGCTGACCCCGGCGTAGTATGGAAAAGGCAGATGATTTATTTACACAAAGAACTTTTCGGTCAGAATGTGTTTAATTCAAACCCTCCGGCGTAGCAAGTTTCACACGTGCCAAACCAATTTAGCTTTTCTGAAAAACATTTCATTCTGCCATTTAAAATTGAACCGAAACCCTTAAAATAGTATCCGGTAAAACACTGAACTAAAACAGGAAACAATATTTGGATTTACTCGTAATTAAAGGGAATTAAATTTCAACACATCAACGCTTATAACGATTATTATTTTAAATGTTATACGATCAGAATTTACTTCAAACAAACTTAACTCCTGCTTTTTTGAAAAATACATTTGTTTTCAACATATTTTTATACGTCACGCAAGTAGATCATATCGTCATCGTCATATTGATAAATAAATAAATTCTGCGAAAGCCCATTTTAATTTTTTAAGATTAAACATTTTACAACAGTCACTTCCAAATTTTTAGAATTTTAATACAGCTATAATCTAAATGACTTTTCCAAGTAAATAGTCGTGAATAAGAGAACTATTTGAAGTTGATGACTGAAAACAATCCGTGGACGACGGCGTGGACGACGGCGCTACTTGAACGCGTTTCAAATTCTCATGTCAGAAGTGACGACATTTACATTAGAGTTAAGATTTATGTGTCTCGATGAATGGTCAATAAACTGTAAAAAAATACCTGACCTTTTCGTTTGTTTTATAAACAGTTCCTGCGTTTTGTTTAAAAAAAGGATATTTAATAGTTAGTTATTAATACTAAGATAAACTGATGATATTGTTTACGTATTTCCAATAGGAATAGGGGCAAATATAATATAAATTTCCATTTTGCTTATGCAAGTGTAAAAAGCTTGCGAATTTACATGTACAATAATTAACTGTTTGCAAGAACGCATACTTCCTAATAATTATCCAGTAGTCAATTTAATCACAATAAAAACAGATACATAATGTTATTTCAGCGTCGGCATTCGCTACAACTACCACAACACGTCACGAATAATTTCGAATAGCATATTAATAAAAGAAAATGATTATAAACTCACGGCTGAGCCACAACTCATGCCGTGATTATTCCCGGCGAACCGAAAAGGCTGAAAACTGACGGTGGTCTGTATAGGAAACGCTTTGATACAATAATTGTGCACCAACCCTAATAGAGTCGAGCGCGGTCACAAAGGGAAATCGGATAAATGTCATAACAGAACGCGGCTAAGTTTTGTACCTTGTGTAGCGTACGATTGAACATGGAATAGGTAACAAATTGAATCATATAATATTTCGTTTACGATACACTTTGCGTCGAACTTCGTTTAGAACGGGAATTAACTATAGTCTTTTGGACTTGAAGTATTCATGACAGTAAACTTTTAATATTTCGCTTGGTAAATTTTATTCAATTTCATATAAACATCTTTTTGTGTACAGCTATTTCAGAGAAAATGTATTTAATAAACGGCTACAATAAACAGTCGGTAATGTATACCAATATTGCTACAATCAGCTTTGCAAAATATTTATTAACGCAGAATGTTGTTTGACATGTACATTCATAAATCACGTCGTCACTGCGTGTCAGCACAAGTTACAGGAGAATAGATTATACCATGGTGAAAAGATTGGATAGTCAGCAAGCTCAGTAACGGGGTTCGTGTTCCATTTGTCTCATTTAGCTATGCACATTACACACACTCCATTGATTCTAATTGACTATTGATTCTGATTGACGTTGAAATAATACATATTAATGAGAGAATCAAATAATGTTTTTTAAAATAGCTTAACTAGGAAAATGTCGTCAGGATAGTTTTGTGCATGAATGTGGATTTGATGGTCATACGATTAGGGGAAGATCAAAGAAACGATAGATGAACTGGGTGAAAGATGATATGGCTAGAAAGGATGAGGAATCATGAAAGAAAAATACATGTTGCACCGACTCCAAATAAATTGGGATGACGGCAGGAGAATAATGATGACGAGAAGATTTGTGCTAGCTGGAGGAACACTTACATAAAGTAAAATAATAGGTAGTACATATATTATCTCTCTGTTTACTTCCTACTCCGTGACACATAGTATGGATACGCCCGCCAAGATTGTACGTGACCATACTGTAGCCGGCTACGAGTATTTTTCACAAGAAATATAGTAAGGAATACTATCGGAGAACCATTTCTGTGGGACGCGGGATTCTTAAGTTTAAGTTTTCACTTATCTTGGAAACTTATATCTTTAGTTCCCTTTTTTTTCTTTGACTACGTTGATGGAATTATTCACTTTGCAATCATAGTTGTCATCGGGTTTCCTTAAAAGATCCTTGTTTTTTTTTTCTATCTATGAAATAAAGACAACGAAAGGTGGAATCCGAATGGAAGCGATTTCACAAAGAAAAACAGAATTTTGTTACTGTTTACCAACAATTAAAACGTAGTGATTTAGTTTAATATATTAATATCCCTCCCTCTCACAGACAGGAGGCATGTGTTCCAGCAGTGGGAACATAATAGGTTGATTATGTTTATGCTAGTTAATATTAAAATACTGCTTATGTTAATTTTGCGAATAAAACTCTTAGTCGATTTTCTTACTACAACTTTATTATTCAATGTTAGTTTGGAGGGATAACAAAACATGCCTATTTGAAATGAAAAGATTTTGATCAACCAAGGTAAGCCACTCGACAAATATGTTTGCCCAAATGTTATCTTTGATTAATATTTTTGTTTATACAACATCGTCATCCCAAATTAAAAAAATATGTAGTCAACCAATTTCAGTTTAAGGTAAAGTCACACAGGACAAAGATATTTGACCATTGAATTAGTACCCAAGTAGTGAAATAAACCGCTTTAATTGAGTTTCTGAGTACGCAAGACTTCAGAAACTCAATAAAAGCTTTTACCTCAACACATCAAATAAAGTAACAATAGGTAAGAATAAATCTATAAGACTTACTAGTTGGATTTCACTGTCGGTGACAGTTTTCAATTGGTGTCTCCGCACGAAGGCCACGACATAAAAGAAACGTTTCTGCGGAAAACGGGAGATTCAAACAAGGACCTATGCAATGGAAAAACATCCTACTTATTTACCAGACAGCGTACAAAAGTACCTGAATAGGACTAATAAGGTTCTATTAGGTACTTAAATAGGACCACTAAGGTTCTGCTGAGGTACTTTCATAGGGCTATTGAGATCGTCGAGGTTCTTTTACCGCGAACTTTTATCGGAAAACTTCATTTAGTAATTGATAATAAATCATTTTTTTTCATAGGTGGAAAATCATCAAATAATTTATCCTGCTGTGGGTGGAGGCTAAAACCCACCCGTGTTCCTTCAGTTGCCTGTGCCTGTGCCTGACACGGTATTTGTTTCGAACAACCCGCGATCCTGGCAGGCATGTATTTGAGACGCTCGTAAAACAACCATTTCCGGTGAGAACCTGTGTGAGGCGGAAGATGAGGACGCCGTGGCGCCTCTCCAACCACTCCTCACAGAGGGGACTTATCGCCGCTATTGTGGCGTGCCCAAATAAATCAATACTTGGAAGTTCACAGAAAATAAACATAATATATCATCAATCCTGTAATCCCCAAAGTAGGCAGACGTGTACACTCACACTTTGCTTTTTATGTTTGAATGCACCATGTATTGAAACATTGCTTTTTACCGGGAAAATACATACTCCGGATTGCCACTGTTAAATTAAATTCCTAATAGCTCATAAAAAAACCTGACACGACCATACTCGGGGCTCAACAGTTCTGTTTGCAACCACTGTAGACACACACGCAGTCAAGAAAAGTTTCTGTTTCCAACGGGGTTTTATCGTTGTGGAAGGCATCCTTAATAATTGATGTAGTTGGATTCCATCAATAATTCAATTAATATTTATTTGCATTGATTTGGGGTAATCAATTGCTTATTTATTTACCGATTTGTTAAACTATTCGCATCAATTTGGTAGTCGAAAATCACTGCAGAGGATTTGCAATTGTTTTTATTTTATGGTATAGTATTTTTATTCTGGGTGCATCGTTTTCACATTTAAAAATATATTAAAAGTAATAAATTAAAAGAGTAACGATGGAGTTTCTTGCCCCTTCTTCTCCATATGAAACTAGCTTTTGGAAGAGGCGCCTAGAATCAATACTATTTAAATGAAAATGTTGATGTTCAAAAGTACCTTTTAGTGCCTATTTGAAATAAATGCTTTGACTTTGACTTTATATGAAGGCTATTAAACCTTCAAATATATTTCCATTCCACAAAAGCGTTACTCTTGATTGAGCCTTTCAAATACGCATTACCTACTTACTTCGCAAAACCTAAGATAACATTTTTTTTTTTTGGTCTAGGTCAGAAGTGACAGAGACAAAGTCTACGATGGAGTGAGCTTACCCAGAATATGCCTATTCACTCTAACTTTGAAGAGGTTCGGGTTGAATGCGTTCGGGAACACAGACGCAGGTAGCGAGTTCCACTCTTTTGCCGTGCGCATTATGAAAGATGTTTGGAAGCGCTTACTGCGAATTGGTGGAATGGCAACTACGAATGGATGGTAATTGGAAGTACGTCTATCTACGTACGTAGATGTTTTATTGATAAGGGAGATAAACACCCACTTCAATAGTCACATATATTGTTTATTTACACAAGAAGTTAGATAGGAAGAGAAATCACAGTAGATAGATTTTAGAGTATAGATTAAGAGAAAAGTAAAGAAGGTACACTATCTTAAGTTTGCATATTAAACATCGGTAAGAAACAACGCTAACTTCGCGACGGTGTATTAATTACGACTGTGGGTTGGTGTGGCGTCTCCGCGAGCCATCGACAGCCACTCGTCAGCTGCGCGCGCGCCGGTGCATATAGCTATGCGTATGTTGTAGGAAACTTACCGGCCTGCCGCATACTACCGAGTGTCATCCGGCGATGCTTGTGAATTAATAAAATAATAGTTTTTATATGGTTTTGTGATGTGGATGAATGTAAGTGCGATTTGTATGAGTGATATATGAGTCAAAATAGCTCAATCGGATTTAGTTTAAAAAAAATATTTTTATTTTATTGATTAACTTTTACAAAATTCACAATATTAATATTAGGTCTCACAATTTATAACTTAAGACTTAGAGTTAACACGACGAATGCTCAGTAGACACTGCCCGCTCCTCTGATGACCAGGTCTTTTATACCGCCATGATTGCTAATGGCTCTTTGTCTTTATTCACCAGAACTTTCTCAGTCTTGGTGGTCCAAGGGGTCATTAGTATTGGAGATTGATGTTCCATTGTTCTGGTTTCCATAACATCTCCTATGTCTTCCTTGAAAATGTTCATTATATTTTTAATACGTTCATTGTTCAGGTCTTGTTGACTATTCCCCCTTAATTTGGAAGTCCATGGCTTCTTCCAAGCCTTGGATCGAAAAAATTTGAAAACAATCATAATACAAATAAGTATAGTTATACATAACATCCAACTATACTGAATTAGATTATGTTTTCCATGCGTTGCTAGTTCTTCGATTTGCTTAAAATGTTTTAATTTCGCTGAGATTTTCATTGGATCATAATTCAATTCAATTTCAGGAACATCCTTAGTTTGATTAATTTCTAGATTAGTTATAATTATTTTATCATTTGACTCTTTTGTATTAAATCTTATTATATTTGCAACTTTAACTTCACAGTTTTCTCCTGTCAGCAAATAGGGTCCTCTAGCCCACGATGTTTCATCATTTTCTCCACAGTTAATCTTTATTTCAGTTGTTTTATTGAAATACATATAGATTGCTTTTGGAGATATTTCTTGTATTTCTTCTGCTGGACACTTTATAGGAACTGTAATACATTTTTCTGTAGTTTTATTCCGTAAGAGCTCAGTTTCACAAGTTGTAGTCTGTCTAATGCTTTCTTTACAAATTATTTCTGTAAGCATTGTGCAATCTTCTACTTCATATATTTCTAACTCGGTGTATGCTAACATAACCTTTCGCATTATAGGATAGGTACAAGTTGGGATATTTTGGATTATTGGAACAATTTTTCTTGTATTATATACTTGTCGTTTAACTAAAGGTATTTCTAATATAAAGTATACAATGTGGTCAATTATTTTACTCTTTACATTAATAAAAGGTTCAATATCATTTATATTGTTAGATATCATTACATCTTTATTAATTTTATCAATAGTATCCTGTAAAAGGTGAGACTGTATTATACTATAATGATACATATGGTGTTCAGCAAAAGTGATAGCCGTTGACAATCTTTCTGCTATCTCCTGTAAGGTTTGAGCTTGAAACAATATCTCTAAAGCTACCTTTTGATGAGCTTTAAAATTTGCTATCTGTATATAATGATTATCTAATAGATTTTGAACATTAACGATTTTATTAATTTGGCTATTATATTCTTCTAAAGTTTCATCTGTTATGGATATTTGTTTATTATATGCTACTCTTAAAGTTTCTAAATCTTTTTGAATACTGTTGAGATCATCCTGATCTAAGTTTCCTGTAATAGCTTTTATAATTGAACCTAAACCATTAATTAAACCTCGTTTACTTCTACTTTGTATATCTAAATGATAACATATTTCGGTTACATGATCTAAAATAACGTTAATGCGATTATATATATGTTTTACATCTTCATTTTTAAAATTAGATTGTGACATAATTCTAGTTACAGTATTCTTAAGTCTATTCTTATGTTCTGATATAGGCCTTATTTCTAACTTATGAATAACTGTCCATCTTCCTTCAATAATACGAGTGGGTTGCATTTCCACTAATATTACATGTTCGTTTGATTCTAATCTTCTAAAATTGTGTCCGTTGACAATGAAGATTCTGCAACAATGAGTTCTTCTCCATGATATGTTCTGTCATTACTTAATTTGTATTTATTGTGTGGTTCACAAGCTAGTATATTATATGGACCTACATATCTAGCATTTGTTTTATGTCTCTCTGCTTTACTATTTTTTAAATATACCTTATCTCCAACTTTAAAATCTTTTGCTGGTCGTATTCTTTTATTAATTCGATCGTTACGTATTTGTTTTTCTTTTTGTAATAAATCATGAACATTTTGGTTTAATTGATTTACAAATTGTTTTTGTTGTGTTGTATAGTTTTGAATTACTACTTTAAGGTTATCGAAATTTTGCAATTTTGGTTTTCTTCCAAAGTGTACCTCAAAAGGAGTCATATTTATAGCACTATGCCTAGTGTTATTGTAAGCATGTGTTATAAAATAGATCTTTTGATTTTTATTAAACTCTGTGTCTCTTTGTAACCTGTATAGTTCTTGAATCGTACTATGTAACCTTTCTACATCCGAGTTTGACTTGTGATGTTGTGGGGAAGTGGTGTGATTAATAATATTGTATGTTTTAAATAACTCATTTATTATTTCGCTGCAAAATGATTGTTCACCATCATGTACTATTTTCTTAGGTGCTCCTATTAGTGAGAATATTTCCGATAATGTATCGCAAACTTTGCTTTTTTCCGTTGGTTTTATTATAGCATACTTAGAAAACTTATCTATCATTGTTAAATACCATTGTTTTTCTAAAGACATGAAATCTATGTGCCAGACTTCCATTGGTTCGTAGGGCGTTTCAGTTTCAAAAGCTAATGTTACGTTTGGATGTCTATTATATTTTTCTTTTTGACAAGGACTACACTGTAAAATATATTTCTTTATTTGTTTCCTCATATTTTCCCAATAATATTTTTCTTTTAACTGTTTGTATAAACTTTCAATTCCAGGGTGTCGATTATCTTTTAAATGGTATTCTTTGATAAGTCTTAATTGTTCTTCTTTTTCAAATATTTCTACAAGACTTTTTGTGAACCTAATTGGTTTAAATTTTGAATGATCAAAATATTTACGATAAGTTTCAGATACTCTATAATATAAATCATCATTAGGGATTATGAAAGCATATTTTCCTAAGGGTAAATATTCTAACATAAATTCTTTTATAATATCTTCCTCATTATTCGGTGGGACATAAAAATACCAAATTCCGTTTTCTCGACTTGCCTTCTTGTATGGTGCATATTCGAATATTACGCGTCTTAATCTTTTAGGTGGATACGCATTTATTATAGGGATTCCTTCATCACTATCTTCTTGATTAGAATGTACAGTATCTTGCTGATTACTATTCAAATCATTATTAGATTGTTTGAGTTTTCTAATGATTCGTCTTTTGAAGAATTACTTATACTGGAATTCGTTAATGCCAAATCTTCTTCCAAATTTACATCTAATGAGTCACCATCAGTGTGATGAATCTCTACGCGGCTTAATGCGTCGGCGACATAATTATCTTTTCCTTTTACATGTTCTATAGTAAAATCATAATCTTGTAATTTTAATTTCCATCTAGTTAATCGCTGATTAGGTTCTTTTAATTTAGCTAACCATATTAATGCTTTGTGATCTGTACGCAACGTGAATTTTCTTCCATAAATATAAGGTCTAAATTGTGTTGCAGCCCAAAGTATTCCTAATAGTTCTTTTTCAGTTGTATTATATTTTTGTTCGGCTTTACTTAGAGTCCTAGATGCATAGGCTATCGGATGACTTTCTTGACTTAATACAGCTCCTAAAGCTATGTCAGATGCATCGGTCGTAATTACGAAAGCTTTATTAAAATCTGGGAAAGCTAAGATAGGTGCATTGGTTAATAAATGTTTACAAGTCTGTATTGCTTCAATATAATTTTTCTGATGTATATCTATAGTAGCATCCTTTTTTGTAGATTCTGTAAGGGGTTTCACTATTTTACTTAGATTTGGTACAAATTTCCTATAATATCCTATTAAACCTAAAAATGCTCTGATTTCTTTAACAGATTTTGGAATAGGGAATTTTTGTATAGCTTCAATTTTTTTTTGATTTGGTTTTAAACCATCTTTATTTAAAACATGGCCTAGGAATTCAATTTCTTCTTCCATAAAAACGCATTTATTTTTATTAACTTTAAGGTTGGCTGATCTTAATGCTTCAAAAACCTGCTGAAGCCTATTGATATGCTCCTGTTTTGTTTTTGAATAAATTATTATATCATCTAAATAAACAAGACATATATTTCTAGTGATTTCCTTGTTCAGTACATTATTCATCATTCTTTGGAAAGTTGCTGGTGCATTTTTTAAACCAAATGGCATTCTTAAAAATTCATAATGCCCATCAGGTGTACTAAATGCGGTTTTCTCAATAGAAGCTTCATCCATTTTAATTTGATGATAACCTGAGGTTAAATCAAGAGTAGTAAAATATTTATTACCTTGTAATTTTGAAAATAGTTCATCTATGTTAGGTAAAGGAAATTTATCTGACCTAGTCTTTTCATTTAATTTTCTATAGTCTATTACCATTCTCCATTTTTGTATTCCAGATTGATCTACCTTTTTCGATATGATGTGTACAGTGAGGCCCATGGTGATTCTGAGGGGCGAATTATATTTTCACTTAATAATGTATAAATTTGTTTTTTTATTTCCTCTTGTTGAATTTGCGGTAACCTAAATGGTCTTTGATTAATGGGCTCATCATGAATTAAATTGATATGATGTTTAATTTTTGTCGTTGCACTGTTTGTGACGCTTTCTGTAAATAAATCTTGATATGTATCACAAAGTTCTTTAATATTTAAATTATTATCATCCGTCATATGAAAAATAAGTAATTCTCGTTCTGGCATACTTAATTTCCTTTCTTTTAAATCTATTTTCGCATTAATTTGTTCAATCATTTCAGTACCCATTAAAACGTCATACTTATCACTAAATTGGTAAATATAAAATTTCATCGTTCCGTTATCTTTTCCGAAATATCTACACCAATATGGAGTTTCTATTACGCCATTGTGAGTTGTTACTCCATGTGAAGTTCTAACTGTGAATCTCTCTAACTTTTTACATTCAGGAAAGTATAACTTTTGTGCCATTGGTGTTATAAACGAACGTTGACTTCCTGTATCTATTAATATTTTTAGTTTAGGATTTTCTGTTTCAAAATACGGTAAATATGATTTTACATGATTAAATTCTATAATGTTTTGTTTATATCTAATCCCTCGTGAAAATCCTGACTTTCTTCGGGAACGTAGGAATAATTTTCCTCAGGAATATAATAATATTCGTCTACATAGTAATTTTCTTCAGGGTTGGTAGTTTGAGAATTATAATTATTATCATTAGATATTGATTCTTCCAAATTGTCGGAGTGATGGTATAACTCCTTTGCTACAAAACCTTTTCCTAAATTAATTTGGTTTGGTTTTAATTGGGCAGCTGTCCTCATTGTTACGTCTTCGGACTTTTGTATAGGACGCTGTTGTGGTTGAGATTGTTGCGGAAAACTATTTCTATATTGTTGAAATTGTGGATGCGGAGGTCTTTGGAATACGTTGTTTTGATTTGGATTCCAGGTATGTTTAGTCTGATAAAAAGGTCTGTTTATAAACTGAGTGTTCATTTTCTGTTGATGCGAATGCGATTGTTGAGGATGAAATTGAGTGTTCATGTGTTGTGTCGGTTTAAATTGCGGTACGCTCCATTGTTGTTGAGGTTGTATTTGGTTTATAATACGAGGAGCTGGTAAATAATTGGAAAACTTTTGTTTTATATGTTCGAATCTCCCTTCTGCTTCTAATTGTAATATCCTTGTAACAGTTTCATTAAAATTACAATTACTTACATATACTTGGTCATGATATGGTAAACTATTTCTTAAATTATTTTGTGCAGTGCTAATATATGGCTCCATGATCTCATCTATAAGATCTTGTCGGGCTATTCCGTGCTTATCAGTTAACTTACATTTAATAAAAAATAATTTTTGTTTAAATTCAAATATTAAATCTTTATATGTCGTTTTTTTCTTTACATTAGATAATTCTACTAATAAAGTATTAAGTTCTCTATTATCTGCACATTCTACCTTCAGGGTGGCTTCTATGTTATCCCAATTAAAAGCATGGTTAATCATAGATACGATTGCTGCGGCCCTGCCTTCTAATTTGGTTAATAATAACATAATATTTTGAGGTGTGTTTCCTCCTACAGCTTGTAGCCATTGCTTTGCATTATTTAAATAATTATAAATAGTAAATGGGTCACCATTATATGTAGGGACAAAATTAATTAACTTATTTGGATCAATTGTGAACTGCACTGGTGATATCAGTGGCTGTGACAATGGAACCTGTGATGAACTAGATACACTTAGTGGTACGTAGCCTTGTTTAGCCTCCATATTATTTTTAGGAAGTGGGTCAGTGTCTCTACTTACTCTAGTCTTAAATTTATTTAAAAAAATCGGAGATCTAATTAGAGGAATTTTGGATAGGATAATGCTACTCGGTGCTTACAGAACGCAGCTGATGACGACACGGAGAACCAGCATTTCTTCACTTTACCTTGACTTATTTATTTGGTAGGATACCCAGTTTTAAGACTTGAAAGTCACGCGAAGTGTTTTAGCGAACTTGGAGGTTTTTGCCTCAAATGTTCCTGAACTTTATAACACAATCACTTTTATCTGGGCCCCACGTTGGGCGCCAGTTAAAATAGCTCAATCGGATTTAGTTTTAAAAAAAAATATTTTTATTTTATTGATTAACTTTTACAAAATTCACAATATTAATATTAGGTCTCACAATTTATAACTTAAGACTTAGAGTTAACACGACGAATGCTCAGTAGACACTGCCCGCTCCTCTGATGACCAGGTCTTTTATACCGCCATGATTGCTAATGGCTCTTTGTCTTTATTCACCAGAACTTTCTCAGTCTTGGTGGTCCAAGGGGTCATTAGTATTGGAGATTGATGTTCCATTGTTCTGGTTTCCATAACATCTCCTATGTCTTCCTTGAAAATGTTCATTATATTTGTAATACGTTCATTGTTCAGGTCTTGTTGACTTATGTCTACGTGTTAAACAATACATAAATAGTAATATATAAATTTAGTATTATGTATTTATGTTGAGTTTTTAATATATAAATATAAGTAAATGAATAAATACAATAAGTTGCCTACATCACTCCCCTCCAGAGGCCGTGTCTACGGACGATAATAATCAGGGAAATGTACCCGCCTTCCTGATCGTGTCGTGTGTGTGGCTGGACAATCTAGTGACTGAGGCTGACTTAGTTGAGGAGTTTGAGGAGAATGAGTAACGCTTTGTGGTGGTCTTAGGTCATCTGACAATAAATAGGCTGGTTTCAAACGGTCTATGCTTACTGTCGAGTCTTTACCCTTGACGCGAATTACAAAATATTTGGCACTCCTCTTCAGTATTTCGTGTGGTCCACGTAGCATTTCTTCCCTCAGAAATACGTGGCTACATGTGGCAAGATCTTTATAAACGAAGATTCTGCGAGTAGAATGGTGCTGGGCCGGGACCGGTCGTACTTTCTCGGCGTAGGACTTCAGTCGTGCTGAGAAATCAGTTATATCGGTGGTGTATCCTGCTACGTCGTGGCCGAAAAATTCGCCAGGGAGGCGCAGTGGCTCACCGTAAACCAGCTCAGCTAATGAAGATTGCAGGTCTTCTTTGTAGTCACTCCTTAGGCCGAGAAGTACGAAAGGTAATGTCTCAGTCCAGTTTGCGTCAGTGTAGCAGGTGATAGCTGCCTTCAACTGCCGGTGCATTCGCTCAACCAAACCATTGCTCTGTGTGTGGTATGCCGTTATCCTGCGGTGATCAAAACCGATCAATTTGGACAGTTGTTGAAACAGCGACGATTCAAATTGCCTTCCGCGGTAACAACTTGTGTAGGACAGCCGTATCGGGATACCCAACAGGATATGAACGCTTTGGCTACTTAATGGTGGAATTTTGGTAATTCGAGCGGCCCTAAAGGTGACACGACATGCTTGTTTACGTTCGTGCGCTGGCAAGCCAAACATGCCTAAGACCATTCACGACATTTTTTTCGCGTAAGAGGCCAGACAAAGCATTGCGCAACAAGTTTGGCTGAGGCGTTAGCACCTGGATGGCTGAGCGAATGCAAACAGTTAAATACCTGCTGGCGCAGTTGCACGGGGACGAAAGGCCTTGGAGTCGTTGTCGTTGTACTTACGTCGCAGTACAGCTCAGTACGACTACCAGGGATCTTCATCTTTTTTAGGCGAAGAGACGTTTCGCCTTGTAGGTTCGCTGTAAGGTCAGGGTCTGTTGCCTGGAGTTTGACCATTACTTCCAAATCAACTGGCATCTGTAGCTCATTGACGCGGGAAAGCGCATCTGCGACGATATTATCTTTACCCGAGATGTGGCGAATATTGGTTGAGAACTGAGAGATGAAATCTAGTTGCCTAAACTGACGTGGAGAGCAGTTTTTCTTTCTCTCATGGAAAGCATGGCACAGCGGCTTATGGTCTGTATAGATCGTGAAGAGAGTGGCCTCCAGCATATGGCGGAAATATCGAATACTCTCGTAGATGGCCAGGAGTTCGCGATCGTATGGTGAGTATTTGATCTGTGCTGGACTCAACTTACGCGAGAAAAATGCTAAAGGCTGCCAAACTCCGTCTTTTCGCTGCTGTAGTACTCCACCTATCGCCGTATCAGAGGCGTCAGTGACGAGTCCTAACTTGGCGTTCGTGTCGGGGTGAGCCAAAAGAGCTGCGTTACAAGGGCTCTTTTTACAGTCCTGAAAAGCTTGCTGGGAAACTCCTGTAATGTCGACAGGGTGGGAAGCTTTAACTGATCCTGTCAACAATGCATTCAAGGGGGCTTGTATCAGTGCAGCGTTGGGCAAAAATCGCCGGTAAAAATTGACCATCCCCAGAAAACGTCTAAGCTCCCTAACGGTTTTGGGGACGGGGAAGTCGGCAATAGCTTTTACCTTACTGTCGAGGGGTTTAGTGCCCTCTTCTGAGATGTGATATATGGGCTGATCACGTTCAGTTTCATTGGTGAAATTCACCCTAAGTAAAGTGTAATTTAATTGGAGTTGTCGTCAAACTAAACAGCAAATGTGAGTTCGACGAAGGCCGGTTATAGAATCTTAAGTTAACTTAAGTAACTTGGAATAGTCCTAGTCCGGAAAATGTGTTGAGTGTTTATTATGAAGTTCTCAATCAACAACAGGCCAAATAAGCGTAGTGGAATACGGCCCACTTCCTCAACATATTAAATACGCTGATTAACAGGCCGACGATTTCAGGTGGTTAGTGGTCCCGTTCAGAACTAGTGGGGTTTAGCGAAATCTGGAACAAACATGTGAATAAAGCCATGTACACTAATGTGACTCTCATAAGTTACGTATCCTACAACAAAACGCACTTGTCCTTTTATTGCCAGTCGAATTTATTTCTACCTACTTCTTCACCAACCAATTATTTACTATTACATACTATGGCATATTAATATGTTTTATATTCCACCATTTTCACTCACACAAACAAACACCTGTTTTACGAATCAAAGTATTGAATATTGACAAATGTTATTCAGCCGTCCATGTTAATCTATATGAATCACACGCATCAGCTTATTACCAAATAATAATAGTTGTAATGCTCATAGTCTTATGCGTGTTGTAGAAAAACAGGATTTTGGTGAACTATAGAATTATTATAGTTCTCATAATCTTTTCATTGATTGCCTCGTTGGTCTAGTGATCGCTATCGCTACTGCTGAGCATGAGGTCCTGGGTTCGATTCCCAGGTTGGGCAACGTGTTATTGGGTTTTTCAATATGGAATTTCTAAGTAGCAGCCCGGAGTCTGGATTTGTGCCCGGTTGATGGCAACAGGCTCGCCCCCAATTACATGGGACCTAAACATAACTGGCGAAATATGGGTGTACTATAGGTACACCTCTGCCCAACCCTTCGGGGAAACAAGGCGTGATGTTGTGTTGTAATCTTTTAATTTTTCCTTTTCATTCTTTATCTTGAGCTCCGGAATGCGAGTCGAAGTTTGAAGTACAGTAATTAATGCTGACATGCCCTTTAGGCCTGGAGGCTTTTATTTATGTATTAAGCTTTATTTACATTCAATTTTTTTCTCTTTTTTTGGTATTGGCGTGGCTAGCTGACGTATGGCAATTAATTTAATGTTTTGGTAATTACTTACAATTGTTTAGAATCCAGTTCTTCTAACCGAACAGACAGCTGTGCTGCTGGGGAGTTTGTTGCGGCACTTCTTCTTCCCAGCTAAAGCACTAGGAAGTGGTGAAGGGCGGGCGTTTTGGGAGACTGTCTTATGTAATTTTGACGTTCGAAAAGTGCTGATTCGCAGCATAATTTGAATACATGACTTTTGATTTTGATTTTGAATGCAAAGGGTTCGGTAAACATCGCTTGGTCCCGAAAAGTACTCTCCGCCCCTTTGATGTCGTAATGGGATTCGGCAGAACCATCCTATGGGAATTAATAACATCCTTGTGATCAGTAATACACTTGCAATGCGTGATGATTATAGCATGTTAGGTGGTTATGGTAGGTACGAAGATAAATAAAACATCGTTGGTGGCCTTTCTTTCTTAGGGTGTCTTTTCATCTAGCGTTGGTTCAGAGTAGGCATTCTTTGAACGTATACGCAGCCGAAAAAGAGAAGACGGAGAGACGAACTTCACTCCTACAATTAGTACGGGCTCACAATAGCAGAGGATTTAAGTGTGACGAAAAAGAAAAGGAAGGCCTTTGCCTAGAAGTGGGAATAATAATACAGGCTGGATAAATAGGTACATATGCCACGCTAACGTTGCGTCCTGATGTCTGGGGGGCGTTGGAGGTCCCCGAGTCTGCCGTCCCTGGACCCATTTGGGGGCTGGAAGAGGGCGTTGTCCGCCCTTCACCTACGACCAACCCCTTGCCCCTTGATAAATGTCCCCGTCGCCTACCATTTTTCGGTCGCAGAGGATTGGGAGAGCGGCCTACAACATACCATCACTCCTCTTACCCTGCAGCCCCACCGCTTCCGCCATCAAACGGTGGCGACCCCGTTAAGGCCGCATAAGGTAGGAGAGCGGCGCACAGCAATACCGGCACTCCTCTCCTGCGGCAGCCTCAGTTGCAATGTCGCAAGTGAGGTGTCGGTGTGAGCGGCACCGCAACCTTGGCCGCTACGTCTTCAGCTTTTCGGCAAAAACCCTGACGAGCGGCCCCTCCTCGGGTTCCTCTTAGCTTCACCGTGGAAGTTAACATACCCTTTTTTTATTTTTTGTTCGCGGGGTGGAAAATCCTCATGGATGTCCTCCGCCCTGGGGCGGGCGGAGGGGTCTGTCAGACTCTTACTGACAAAAAACCACCCCGGTGTTCCATCTCACACCTACGCCGGGGTCGCGGGAACACATAATTCTTCCGCATCCCCGGCTGGTGCCGGCCCGCTTGCACGGGCCCCGTCTCGGGTGGGGGGAGTGAGGTGTACTCCCCCCGCAACGTCTGTGAGCGGCGCTCGCGGAACACTACGCGCGCCGCCTTCTCGGGTCCTGATGTTGGGGGGTGACGGATGTCCCCGAATCCGTCGCCCCTGGACCCATTAAGTTAACATACCCTAAGCTAACTGTTTTGTGAATTAATTATCGATGCCTCGATAGACGGGTTGTACTATTTTGTAGATCGCTGTGTTACGCAGCCTTATCTATAAAAAAAAAACTTGCTAATCATTGATTAGCTACTGCTATATATAATTAATGATTAACTTTTCTTTATTTCCAAACGCTAGTTAGCAGAAACGAAATAGAGGTGAAATTATGCGTTCAGCACAGTTTATAATCAAATCAGTCAACTATAAAATTTAAAGAATTTTGTCAAAACCACGATTTTTGTATGAATGAATGAATGAAATGCACCGACCCCAGCGTGGTTTGACCAGACTCGATTAATCGAATGAACCCCAAGATTTGCACTAGCCCCTGAAGCCTCATGCTTCATGGTGCTACAAAGACCATTGCATATCAAGATAGAATAGAGAAGAATAGACCGGGGGGCACTGTAATGGTAGGAGAAGACGTGCCCTTAGGATAGGATAGGAGTGTAAGAGCCAATCGAGTAATGCACCCTTAAATTAGCATTGGACTAGTGTAGGGGGGGGAGTACTATTTGTCTATGGGGGCATTTTTTAACGACGTCGCAGCCGGTCGCTGCCATGCTGTGTTGTTCCAATATCTTCATTTGAGGTCTTCTCGTTTCCGGTTTCCTGTATATCTCGCCAGCAGCCTTTTTGATCCTATCTCGTTCTTCAGCCGTGTCCACCCAGAAGTTCGTTTCCTTGTCGAAGTAAGTCATGTCCTGTTTGAGGTTGTTATTCCAAGTGTAAATAGGTCGGCCGACTTTTTTGGATTTTGCCTTATACTGCATTGCTGCATGTAGTAGGTGTGGTTTTCGTCGTCTGTGGACATGTGCGGGATAACACATGCTATGATTCTTGATTGATATGCGTCGATAGTCGCTTGTATCTTTAGGGTTATTATTTTTCGGAACCGGTACCTGCTCTGTTGCCCTCAGAGCTTTTTAGGATTTGCTCCCATTTGGACATTGATATATATGCTTTTTGTTACGACGTTTGGTGTGTTGTTTGCTGCTCCTGTACAATAGGTACAGTACCTGCATGCGTTTTGAAGGATGTTTTTTCCCAGTCCATTAAAGAAGTCCCCGTATGCATTTTGTTCTTCTTTGTGTTTAACCTTTTGAAGCGTTGCTTAACGTCCTTTTACACGATATTGTCTATTTAGGTTATCGGGTTGCTTTCTTTCTAAGAATTTAGAGTTTTGGAGGTTGGCAAGAGCTAATCGATGATGCCTGGAATGAATCGGTTGAGTGATCAGGGTTTCCTGGGCCGCCGCTTTTAGTACTCCCGTTATAGTACTCCAAGGTATTTCGGTATTTGCATCCGTTGAATTGGTTCCTATATTTTTGGTTATGCATTCTTGGTATGTATTTTGTTTTGGTGGATTTGATTTGTTATTGAGAGCGGCGTAATGGCATTGTTTATGTTTAAAATCCTTGGCCTCCATTTTTTTTTCCCTTCGCGCCTTGCGCTTGCCCTTTTGTATTATTATTGGAGCTTTCGTTATTGTATAGAATTCGGCTTGTTCTTAGCAGGCCCCAGATTATTTTATGGTCGGAGATGCAGCCCATGAGTTTTTATCCTGTATGTGGCGTATTAATGTGATCCAATTGGGATTTCAGGGTGCATTTAGACCATGTTATCTTACAAGGTGGTCTCGCTTTTGTTGTTTCTATTTGCAGTTTTTCCCTGTTGGCTATATCCATTAACATTTCCCCGTTGTGGTTGCAATAGTCATGGAGGAGGTTTTGGGGAATCAGCCCTTTGCGTTGGTAACTTAGCGTATCTTTTCGACCAATGTGTGCGTTAAAGTCGCCTAGGATTACTAGCGTACATTTCTTTGGTTTTTGTCTAATTAGGTTTAATACCCCTATGAAAGATCTAGTTGCTTTATGTATTTATATTTTATTTTATTTTTATATTTATATGTTATTAATTGTTGATGTGTGAGTTGTTTATATAAAGGGGAGCATGCTTGTCACTTTCCGTACCAATTCTCAGATTTATTTCAATTGCCATAGTGCTATTAATTGTAGAAAATATGTAAGTTACCTGGTACTGCCTCGCCGGTAGGTGAATATACCAGTGTGTTCCCGCTGTTCGTGTGAACAAACACGTTTTCAAGGTAGAATTCTGACGCGGCAATTAGGATGTCTTTTCCTCCCCAGAACGCCTCATTGAACTGCGCGGTTACGTATTCTGTTATCATTTGTTCCTGAGATAGATTATTGTTAGGAAGAAAGTAATATTATTTTAAAGTGCTACGCTTATTCTTTCGTCATCTCGATTCATTGACAAAAATTTTGCCAGATCGCGGCGTAACGATAAGTGATCGAATGTCAGATCCAATACATTGTTCATTTGGTGAGCTAAGGCTCTAAATAAACAATTCCCATCCCTTTTCATAGGTACTATTACAATAGCCATTGTAGATTTTTTGCTTTGTTTAAACTTTAAAGACAAAGACACTGAAATTTGACTAAGACAGGGGTAAGATTAATGGGCCGTCCCTGATGGATTCTAAGGATATGTATCTTTTTGTGGAGCTTTACAATTCAGCGTAGAAAGTATTTATTGTTTTTTTTTTTCGATGCATCCGGACCCTCGCTTGCCATATGCCACACAAGAGGTGGTAAAAAAGAAAGGGTCTTAGATTATTTGTTAGCCGTATTTCCTGGGAATTAATGCTGCAGTTGTTAACATATGATAGGTAATTATCAGGGGAAGCAATTCTAGTACGACTTCTAAATCGACATCGCTCTTTTTGTTTGAGTAAATAGCATTGTCCACGCCATCTGCAATACAACTAGACGCAACAACATACAATCGGACGCAGCACAGGCGCCAACTTATCTTGGAGATCTCGGGTGTGGGACAATCTGTCGCACAGTCGTGCCATTCATGCAATTTATCTATTCGATCAAAGGTAAACGATTACTATACCAAGCTTAGATGTATTGTCTTGCCATGCATAACGTCCGGTTTGCCTACGATAACCATAGAAGCTGGTCATATACGTATTCCTGATTTCTTACAATTAGCAGATCCTACGTTTAACGTAAGTTCGGATATTGATTTGCTAATAGGTGCGGATAGATTTTGGGATCTTTTAGAAACGGATAAAATCCGATTACCTAGTGGACCATTCCTACAAAATTCGAAATTGGGATGGTTGTTGTCCGGTCCTGTGTTTGTTAGGAACTCGAAACCTACTCACATTCATTGTCACTTTAGTCAGGACATTGATAAGCAGCTCCGATTATTCTGGGAAATTGAGAATATTCCTTCATCACCATGTACGCTTCTTACAGACGATGAACGTTTATGTGAGGAATTATTTAATAATACGACTAAACGCGAAGAAAATGGTAGATTTTCGGTTCGTGTACCGCTAAGAGAGGCACCAGACGCACTGGGTGACTCTTATACGTTAGCGACGAAACGTTTTCTATCATTAGAACGTAAACTTCAACGTTTACCGGAATTTAAACGTATGTACACTAACTTTATGCGAGAATATAATGACTTAGGTCACATGTCGAAGTTAGCTACTTGTAGTCATCCTAATTATTATCTTCCACACCACGGAGTTGTTAGAGAAGATAGTACGACTACAAAATTAGGCGTAGTGTTCGACGCTAGTGCTGTCACTAGCTCGAATAAATCATTAAACGATATTCAGTTTCCGGGACCCGCGTTACAAAATGATATTTTTTCTATTTTGTTGCGATTCAGACAGTATAAATATGTAGCTTGTGCAACCGTGGAGAACATGTTTCGTCAGGTTAGTCTCCAGTCCGATCAAAGGTCACTACAGTTAATATTGTGGCGCGAGAATCCTTCGGATCCATTAGACACCTATCAACTTAATACGGTTACATATGGAACTGCGTCAGCTCCATATTTAAGTATGAGATGCATCAGACAGTTAGCGTTAGAGTGTAATGATGACGTCATCGCTCGCGTCATCACTCAAGACATTTTCGTAGACGATCTTATCACTGGGGATGATAATTTTGATAATTTAATTCAGGTTTGCCAGAAAACTGCTGAAGTACTACTAGTAATTATTCAGGGTGCTAGTAGTATTTATTCAGGGTGTTTTTCTTTGCGCAAGTGGACATTTAATTCAAACGTATCTCAAGATAAATCCACAGAACATTTTATAGGCGAGCGAGAGTTTTATTTGCGCATGCAAATAAAACTCTCGGTTTAGGTTGGCACAACACTAGTGATGAGCTGCATTTCGTTACGAATATTGATAACAACGATAACAATTCAAATTTAACTAAACGGTTTATGTTGTCAGTTATATCCCAAATATACGACCCATTTACATACTTTCTCCTGCAGTCATAATTTCAAAAATCATTTTACAAAAATTATGGTTAAGTAAAATTGACTGGGATACTCCGGTCTCTAGGGATGTTGTTAGCACTTGGAGACATTTTATTTTTACATTAAGATTTTTAAAGGACATTCGCATTCTTCGTCACGTAAAGGGTGATCACACTCAATATACAGAACTTCATATATTTACCGACGCGTCCCAAGACGCATACGGTGCGTGCGCTTATTTACGTACCTATAGTGACAACTCTGATGTGACTGTGCGTTTGTTGTGTGCTAAAAGTAAGGTTGCACCTTTGAAGCCAATTAGTATTCCTCGTTTAGAACTTTGTGGCGCCTTAATGGGAGCTAAATTGTACAAGAAACTCGTTGAGTCTCATAAATTACAGTTCAGTAATATATATTTCTGGACGGATTCTACAGTAGTCATGGGTTGGATTAAAATGTTTACTTAAAACATTCGTAGAAAATCGAGTTACCGAGATCAATGACCTCACGGGCGACTCAGTGTGGTTACACGTAAGTAGCAAAGACAATCCAGCTGATCTATTGTCGAGAGGTTGTAGTTTAGATTTATTAAAAGGTTGTGATTTGTGGTGGTACGGACCGTCTTATTTACATAACAACTTACATTGTTTCGATCAGATTAAATGCGATAATTCAAATTTTTGTAATTTACCAGATTTAAAATGTGAACAAACATGTTTACCGTCTGTGCAATGCGTAGAACTCATAAACTTTGAAAGGTGTGCTTCATTTTCTAAACTTAAACGAATAGGCGCGTACATACTTAGATTTTTACATAACGCACGCATTGGATCGACTACTAGTACAGACAACTGTCCGCGTCGAACCGGTTCCTTATCAGTAAGCGAACTGAATGCCGCACAAAGAATGCTCATTAGGTTAGTGCAAATAAAATCATTTCCAGATGTTTACAATAATTTAGTTGGTAATGTTCCCATTAAACGAACTTGTAAACAATATAGTAAGGTTTCTAGTCTTAATATTTTCATGGATGAACATAAAATAATCCGAGTAGGTGGAAGATTATTTAATTCTTCTAGTTTTGCTTATGATAAAAAACATCCAGTTTTATTGTGCAGTAAACATCCTTTCACTATTAGTTTATTTCGGTATGAACATATACGATTATTACATGCGGGTCCTCAACTTCTTTTAGCTACGGTGCAAAGTCAAAGTCAAAGCATTTATTTCAAATAGGCCCATAAAAAGGCACTTTTGAACGTCAACATTTACATTAAAAATAGAACTGATTCTAGGCGCCACTTCCAAAAAGTAGTTTCGTATGGAGAAGAAGTGGCAAGAAACCCCACCGTTACTCTTTTAAAATGTTTTACAATATGTTGTATACATTAATTATATTTCTATATGTGAAGACGATGCACCAGGAATAAAAACACTGTACCACTATTGGTACAAAAAAATTAAAAATAAAGCAAAGGTATATAAATTAATCACGTGATAGGTACATTGTGCTCACATATTTACAAACAATTGTAAAAATATATGATTTTCCTAAAATATTAACTTGGAATAATACAGTGTGTGAGTAAAGTAAAAATAAACAAATATACAATACAATAAGCAAATAGTATGATTTTGTCTAGCCTCTAGATTGTCCTATGGAGCAGGACCAGCATGTTTCCAAGCATTCTTATCAAGGATATAATCTTCTAATTTGTAATATGCTTGATTACAAAGTGTTTTTTTAACATGAGTTTTAAACTTTCTTTCATTTAATTGCAATATTTCACCAGGTATTTTGTTGTAACATTTAACACAGTACCTCATAAAAGATCTATGTACTTTAGATAGTCTGAAAAATGGTTGAACTGTTTTATTTTTATTTCTAGTGTTAATATTATGTCTATCACTTATTTTATTAAATAGATGCAGATTTTTTCTAACATACATAATATTTTCATAAATGAACTGGCAAGGTACAGTCATTATATTAATCTTCCTAAATAGTTCCCTAAGAGATTCGCGGCGACGTAGATTGTAAATGGCTCTGACAGCTCTCTTTTGCAAAATAAAAATGGATTCAATGTCAGCAGCCCGACCCCACAGTAAAATGCCGTATGACATAATGCTGTGGAAGTAGCTGAAATAAACCAAGTGCGTGAATGTTGGTGGCCATTAAATGCTAGAAATTTAGCAAGGAAAATAGTGCATGAGTGCGTAACGTGTACACGTATTCGAGGTAAGACATTATGGGTAACTTACCGCTTGAGCGCTTAGAACCTGGCTTCCCATTTATGCAAACGGGTGTTGATTATGCGGGGCCAGTTTTTATATTAAATCGAAAAGGCAGAGGTTCAAAATTGACTAAAGCCTACATTTGTTTATTCATTTGTTTCACGACACGAGCTATACATTTGGAACTTGTTACAAGTCTCTCTTCAAATGATTATATTTTAGCTTTAAAACGTTTTATTAGTAGGCGGGGTAAGCCTTGCGTCATTTATTCGTATAATGGTAGGAATTTCGTAGGTGCAGAGAAAGAATTTCCTTTATCTTTGGACAAAAACTCAGGAACTATAATTAATTTTGCTTCAGATAATAACATTGAATTTCGATTCCTTCCTCCTTATTCTCCACATTTTGGCGGTCTATGGGAGAGTGGGGTACGCTCGTGTACCCCACTCTCCCATAGACCGACCTAACTCCTCTGACTCCCTCCCATTTCCTCATTGGCCGACCGTTGACAGCACCACCTTCTGAAGGCATCATAGACAAGCCGACTTCGCAGCTTACACGCTATGAACGAATCGAACAACTTCGGCAGCATTTCTGGCGACGCTGGTCTACAGAATACGTGTCGGAGCTGCAACTGCGGACCAAGTGGAAGACTAAGCAGGATGAAATAACACTGGGCAGTCTTGTCCTCATAAAGGAAGACAACCTACCGCCGTTAAAGTGGCGGTTAGGTCACATTACACATAAATTCCCTGGAACAGACGGCGTGGCTCGAGTAGCGGACATCCATACAAGTACTGGGAAAATTAGAAGAGCTTTCTCCAAGATTTGCCCGCTGCCACAGCAATCGGCCAACGGCGCTTGATTCCATCATCATTTTGAAAGCTGGGACATTCAAGGCTGGGGGCATGTCCACGCCATCTGCAATACAACTAGACGCAACAACATACAATCGGACGCAGCACAGGCGCCATCTATCGGTGAAGGGAATTACTCATTATTGAACATTTAACTTGGTCAATTTCTTCGGTCATCTGCATTCAACCATTCGCATTCGGTCCCTCATTCACTCGCTCCTGCGTCAAATCAAAAATTGTACTGTCTTCTCTTGCGAACTTCCACGCTGGCATTCCCGTGCCAACCATTGTAAAAACGAACGAAATTACTTATACAATATATACAACTGTTGAAACTAAACAAGTCGCTTCATTTTGGACGAACAAACCTGATCCTGCACAAGCATCCTACAGAAATTTGTCAAGATAAACGTCACCCTTCACCAGAATGCCAAACCTCAAGTTCACGACCCTGCTGACCTGCTTGGCCCTACCACAAAATTACACCTGAGAATAGAAACTCATCCCATTGGCGTATTTAGCCTTTTTGGCCTTAACAGAACTTAGTGACATTTAGACTAGAAAATGCAAATTGATCACAACAAATCCAGGCCTTCCTATCTTTTAGGCTCTTTACGCAAGCTGTTCATTGCCTTCGAGCTTTGTCTCGTTGCTCGTTGGAGCCTCAAATGATTTGCTACAAATTAAAACAATAGCCAAGCTAAGTGAAATCTTTGTACTTTCTTATTGAGAATTAAATTTCCTTAACCATAGAATGGATTGATCTCACCAAATTCGAAGCTCAGGATCCTTTGGCAGGGAAGCAGTTCCTCGCCTGCGTTGACGGTAGACGTACAGTTCCAAAGAAGTTTATTTCGCGACATAAAAAATAGCTATGAATATCGAAATAATAATTCAGCCTGTGTTAAATTATAATTTTGGCATGTTTGAGAACAACATTGCCTAGATTAAAATAAAGTAAATTCAAGCAAGCTTTCATTTATACTCAAAAAGAAGCAATAATTACAAGTGTAATAGGTAATTGTTACAAGTTTTGTATTGTCTACCGCCGCGCCGTGCGGCGCGTTGACGTTACCGCGTCAACGGCCCGCACGGCGCGGCGTTATCTTTATTCTTATGTTTGAAATCAAAGGACTCGATCACACTTTGTGCCAGAGTAATAGCGTATATTCGTTTATATCCCACTACTACATTTAATATGAATACACTTTCCTATTAAAATTATGTTGAAGTTGCGCGTGTCTTTGAATCAATGACCTAAAACGCAGCCGCAGCTTAGAAGTCTAGTTTATGGTACGGAACGATCTCACCAGTGACCAGTGACGCGGAAGGGGTCAGGCCCACGCACTTATTTATCTTTTGAACCGAATTAAAATATTTTGATTTGCGACACAAACACACACAAACAAAAGAAACAAGGTTTGCTTTTCTAAGTCCGGCAAGCAATCCAACATCTGTTGGGCACGATGCCTCAAGCGGAAACAAAAGCGTCTCGTTCGGAGTTTCGAACCAGCTTGTCAACACCACGATTTTTGTATTAATTTTTTTAATTTGAATGAAATTATTTACTACGTTTATTTCATTATGTTTGCTACGGTAGTATTGAAAATGGTAAGCTCCAATAATTGGAGTAAACAAGAAAATACATTTATCCCTGAATTTACATCTCCTTACTAATGTAAACTGACCAAATGAATGTAAAAGCAGTAGCCGCTAATAGCTATATATTTTCATGTCCCAGCTTGAATATAATCTTTTAAAAGTGTATGTAGTGTGACTGTCTGTCACTTCCTATTAATTAATTCCTATTTAATAACAGAATATTATATTCATTCCAAAACCATGCACATGGTTCGGCCCACTTTAGAAACCCATTAAACCTTAATTTTATGGTCTGACAGCTTGACGCGTTACCCTTATCAATAACAAAATATCCAAATTCTTTACACTTGTAAAATAATATTGAGGATCTTAAGAACCCATTCCGTTTCTATTTTATGGCACACAAGTGGACACAATATTTAAATCTGGAAATCGTAAACCCGGTACGCAATTGAGAAACAATTCAGAAATAGAAAAATACATTTCAAGTCGAAGTTTACAAAAAAATTGCGTGGGGATGAAGCCCCCGAGCCCCGATTTTAGAGGCTGGCGGGGTGGTGAGGAATGACAGTTGGTCTTAGGCCACGATAGGGGTCGGTCGAGAGAGACTCAAGAGGGCAGGCTAGTTAAGTTAGGAGGTTGGTGAGTCCGAGCGCTGCCTGTAGGCGGCTCTATATGAGGATCGTGCTATCCATGGCGCTCTACGGAGCGCCGACCTGGGCGTCTGACCTGACGGCCGGCAGCATAGCTGTCCTGCGCAAGCCGCAGCGGGCAATGGCCGTCAGAGTCATTCGGGGGTATCGCACGATCTCCTTCGAGGCGGGTTGTGCGCTGGCCGGATCCCCGCCCTAGGACCTGGAGGCGAAGGTGCTCGCGTCACAGTACTGGTGGCGCGAGGCAGCGCGGGAGAAAAGAAAGAAAGAAAACTATTTATTAGGACTCGCACAGGAATAAACAATATACAGTACGTTGTGTGATACGCAGTATCACAAACTGAAGTAAACACACTCATAAAAACATAAAAATTAATAACTCCAAAATAAAAAATAAAAAAACAAAGTCCTGTACGAGGCTAAAAGGCCCCTCAGCATAATGCTGTAACACTTAAAAATAAGTGTCACAGCGCTGGTATTCTGATAGGGCCCACTGTGATGTCACGGACAGATACAGAAATATTTAATCGATCAAAATATTACATAAATAATATTTGCAAATTAATTAGTGCAAATTATATTAAATATTTAAATAATAAACTAAATTAAATATGTATAACTTCATCCGCTTGTCAGCACCCGACGTCACATCAACCACTTGTCTATGCCACAAGTGTCTGTGGTACTCTATGGCTAGAGTGATCCATGACACTATGGCATCTATGTGACAGGCAAGTAGACCAGAGACGCAGGCGCCGAAGCTCCGGCAAACAAAATTTAAAACATTACGGCTGTTTAAACACAATGCTAAATAAATAAAGCTACAATTATTACAGTGATTAATCCAAACAAAAGTGTTCTATGGTAGTCAACTATATTTGGAGAAATAAGGATAAAACCAATGTTATGAGTGGCAGAATTCCAATTTTCACAAGTGACAAACAACGAAAAATATAAAACAAAAACAAAATGCGAAACAACTGCTGCGCCGGTACTGTTCAGCGAATAATCGCTGCCAATCGCTTGCCTCTATTGCCAGCTGTGTGTAGATCAAAGGTAAGATCAAAGTGTGGTATCTTTTTGAAGCTGTAATAGGTACTGTTTAAATTTGATTCTGAATGTACCAACTGTCTTTATAGCACGAAAAGGAGGTAGCAAGTCATTCCACCAATGAGAGGCAGCGAACTTGAAACAACCACGAAATGCAGCAGTTCTGTGCGATGAGGCTAACATGAGGTACGAAGATGCTCTAGTTTTAATCTTGTTAACATCGCGCGACCAAGACAGTTTCTTATATAAATAGACTGGTTTCTTTGTGAGAATAGTGTAAAACTCTTCGAATATATTGAAAGCACAAACTATCAATCAAATGACAACTACTACCATCACTTCGAAAACTATATAAAGTGTGCAATACTTGAAAGTAAAGTTACTAAAACTAAAGTTCTAAACCCACCTCAACAAGACTGGATATGCAGAGATATAATAACAAAAATTCATGAAAGAAATGTAGTTTGGCACAAATTGAAGCAAGATCCAAAAGACGAAAAATTAAATAAACAATTTATACTGAAAAGGAACAAAACTACAGAAAAAATACAAAATACAAAAAATAAATACTACTATGAAACATTCAAGAAATACACAGGAAACCCAAAGAAGATGTGGAAACTAATCAACACACTGTCCAACAACAAGGTCAAAACACATTGTATTCCTCCAAATCTCAACCAAAGACGGGCCTGTAACCGATGGTAGTGAAATCTGTGAAACTTTTAACGTTTTTTTCTCAACAATCGGCTCGACACTCGCTAACGCTATCCTAACAAAAACACAACGTAGGTACCACAACACAGACAAGAGCTAATAATGAACTAACAGCTTTTACATTATGCCACACGGACGAAATCTCAAAAATTATCATTAGTCTTGATCCAAACTGTAGTGTAGGGATTGACGGGATAACTACAAAAATAATTAAATGTTTAAGAATCCTAATATCAGACCAGTTGACAATTTGCATTAATGAACACCTTGCTGAGGGAACGTTTCCAGATGCTCTGAAAATCGCTAAAGTTACCCCTATCCATAAATCTGGCAAAAAAAATGACCAGAACAATTACCGGCCTATCTCCGTTCTTCCTGTCGTTTCACAAATCTTTGAAAAAGTTATTTATTCGTGGTTAGACAAATACCTCACTTCCATTAACTTCCTTTACAAAAGACAGTATGGGTTTCGTTCACTGTCCAACACTTTATCAGCCACAGCAGACCTAATCACAGCAACACAAACTAATATTGACCAAAAGAAGATAGCACTGGGTCTTTTCATCGACCTAAAAAAAGCGTTCGACACCGTTAGCCACTCAATATTACTACAAAAGCTCAGCAAAATAGGTGTTTCACGGGTGGCACTAAAACTTATTGAGTCATACCTAAATAATAGGTATCAAATAGTTAAAGTCGGGGAATACCAAAGTACACCACACAGCACAGGCTCATTCGGTGTGCCCCAGGGATCGGTTCTTGGACCACTATTCTTTCTCATTTACATCAATTCCGTACACGAAATTTCACTACACGGACATGCTTCCCTTTATGCTGACGATACATGTCTTTTTTACTATGGTACGTCGATTGAGGACATGATCAACCAAGCGCAAGAGGATTTAAATACACTATCTATTTGGTTCCATCAAAACCTACTCACAATAAATGCTACTAAAACTAGTTACGTCATCTTTAAACCCAAAAATAAAAAAATACCAGCTCACCCCCCCTTGACTATTGATAATCAGATTATACAGCAAAAACAGTACGAAAAATACCTTGGACTAAGAGTAGACTGTCAGTTAAACTGGAAAATGCAAATTGATCACATCAGATCCAAGCTTTCCTCACTTTTGGGATCATTACGCAACTTTGTCCACTGCCTTCCTCATCGAGTGCGCCAGACCATCTACAACTCGTTAGTAAAGCCACATCTGATGTACCTAATTGAAATGCGCCAAATACTAACCTAAAGGACCTACAGATCGCTCAAAATAAAATTATTAAGTTGTTATTTCACTATTATTACCTTACACCTTCCAGTCAAATTTACAGGGAAACGAAACTCATGAATATCAAACAACTCCATGCATATTGTACCAGCATACTTATAAGGAAAATTCTGAACAAGTCCATTCACACACAAATACACTTTACAAAAATACATCAAGTACATAATCGTAGCAGCCGTAGAAAGGATCACATTTTACTACCGCGAGTGCGAACAGTCAATGGCGAGAGAACAATCATTTTTGCGGGGGTTAAAGAATATAATAACTTACCTAAAGAGGTAAAGAATGCGAACTCGTTTGATATCTTTAGAAATAAATGAAAAAATCACGTTCTAAATGATCAAACACTACTACCATAAACAGACTTGCCCTACTGCTACGTTGCCTTATTGTGGCACCGGGTTCGCATTTCATATCTATTAGGAATATTTGCGACCACGTAATTATTACTTTTGCGGGTGGATCGAAAAGTACTAAGTTTTATGTATCGTTTGTTGTTTGCGTGCGAAATGAAATGTTATTACGTACATAATATGAATAACAATAGTTTGTGTGTTAAAGCTGCTTAAGTATATTTTAAGTTTTAAAAATGTTCTCAAGAAAGTGAAATCTCTGTAATTCTTATTGAGAAATAAAATTCTTAAACCATATAGTGCCAAAGAGTAGGGTAGCCAAGAAAAGCTGTCTACGTGCTGACATTCTCATCAAATTACCCTCATTCAAGAATGGAGTGATGTGGGAACGCGGTGGGACATTGTAGCAGAATCTTGCACAAGCATTCTGCACCCGCTGGATAAATTTTACGCTTCTACCGACAATGCACGCCCTATACACAGTGTCAGCATGGTTCAGCTTGGATAGTACAAGTGACTCACACAGCATAACACGCACCGATGCTGCAACATATCGAGCAGCGTCGGTTGTAGCTCCGCGAGGTCCTGGTGGCGGAATGGCGGGTGAGGCTGTCACGCCCTACCGCCGGCTTCAGCACCATCGAGGTGATCCGGCCAGTGCTCGACCGCTGTCTCGGAAGAAGGCACGGCTCCCTGACGTTTCGGGCGACGCAGGTGCTCTCGGGAAGTTCCTGTGTCGCATAAACAGGGAGCCGGACGCCGGTGTCACCACTGCGTCGACTGCCGGGAGGACACGGCGTGGCACACGCTGGCAGAGTGTGCCGCTTGGGTGGAGCCACGCTGTGCCCTCATCACCGAAGTAGGCAACGACCTGTCGCAGCCGGCCGTAGTTAACGAGATGGTTGGCGGCGCAGAGTCCTGGGACGCAGTGGTCTCTTTTTACGAAACGGTCATATCGCAGAAGGAGGCTGCGGAAAGGGAGAGAGAGATTTCGACTCTCGACCCGGCCCGCAGCAGACGCACCGGGCGTCGGAGGAGGGCGGACAACGCCCTCTTCCGGCCCCCCTAAATGGGTCCAGGGGCGACGGATTCAGTCCAACCAGTCGGGGTTGCGGAAGAATCATATGTTCCCGCGACCTGAAATGGAGAAGGCCTTCTACTTTATTTGACAATGAGCACTGACGCTCGACTTTTGACGACTTTGACCCGAAACTTGCGCAACCACATATGGAAGGCAGAACCGTAAATACTCTCAGTTCATTTAAATCAAAATATGCAATTAAGCCGATCTAAATCGGCATTATAAAACAATCAAACGTTAGTGATAATTACTGCTTCCAAAAAGGTTTGGCCACCGAACACTTTCCTAAAGGCTCGTTGTAGGCACATCTCCGGGAGAGGGGGTAAGCTTCACAAAGCTCCCCAAACTGGGTTGGTAGTCGTTCTAAGAACGCTAGGGACAGTGTCTCGTTAAATCCTTCACCCGTCATATGGTACGCCAATTTCTAAATCGACACTATTTATCAAAACACGACAATTTGGACGCTTTCCCGCTGATAGCCGCACTGTATCCTCGAAATGGGGAAGTTTAACGAAATGTGAGGTGATGACATACCACCTCGGTACGCACCGAGTATGATCGCATTGAATTTTGCTACAGTCTGAGTCTACGGTACGCTTGTGCGATATTTTCTGTTATCATAATAAGAAATGGGGCTAGGCTGCCGTAAAAGTAGTTTTAACAGTAGTTCGCGTTTAGAATTGTATACTCAATACTTGTATCCCTCAATGGCAGTTAGGCTTCGTAGTGCACTGCCTCTAGGATTGGGTTAGACATTTATATAGTGCTTAGGAAACGTGTTCTTCTAAAATCGTATGTTGTCCTCAGAGGTTTTATGCGTTAGGTTTAGTAGAACACGTACAATGAGACAAACGTTGTAAAACGGTTCCCCGTCTCACTGAAATGGGTACATCATTCACAGATACATTAACGTAGCTATTATTGATTGATAAAAGCGCAAGCGTAGCGATCCATTTACCCCTTCACATTATGAAGATTTTATTACAGGTATTAATAGCGCTATCTGCGAGAAGGGAGACGAACCGCGGTAGGAAGCGGTCGGTGTAAGGCTTGGCTAAGAAAGTTAGGAGAATTATTAAGTGCCAGAGGCCTTGTCCAAGTGGGCTATTGTAGGAGAGCGAGTTAATATTACAAAAGTTAAATATAGTTGTGTTGAAGCACAGATTTATTTTATTATTATTCTGTAATCTAGTATTTAACGTAGTATGTGTGAGTGTTTGTTGGTGAGACTGGGTGAGTCTTGAGTTATTATAATTATCCTAGGCTGATGGAGTTGATAGTCATTATAACTAATCAGACAGACACGTGTTGCTGAGGAGTTTGTTGCGCCACTTCTTCTCCCCATCATAAGCACTAGGAAGTGGTGAAGGGTGGGCTCTTTGGGACTGTCTTTAGACTTTAAAGTGAGTTGATTCACAACTCTATTAATTATGCTTGAGTTTGATTCTCTACTCTCATAACTCGTAATTCTTGAACGTTGTATTCGTTGCCTTTGGCTGATACTAGAACTCTTAACTCTATTTAATAATGATCCTTGAGTTTCGATTTATCAACTCTAATTATCTAGTAATTCAAAGAATATTATACTCTATATCTTAGACTAATAACTCGGTCAGACTGGCATGAGCACGGGTATTGCAAATATGCTTGTTGTGCAAAGAGTGAACTTCCAGGGGTTTGGGTGATCACATCTATCTCTTATACAGTCTAAGGACTGATAGGTACCATGTATCCTTAAGAGCATGATGCAGACGCAATGCCGCTAGAACTAGCCGCTCCGTTGCTAGACAAGGACAGTCGCATGGTTGCCGCATGAAAAGCCGCTTCGTCACGTTTATCAGTTCGAGAGAGCTGCTAGGGGCCATGACTCCAAAAGAGCATAGTGTCGACACTATGCCGCTGTAAAGCCGCTTGCGTCTCTTTATGGAAGTGTATATCTGTGTACTCGAGTGTAGATGCGAGGTATCGTGTGAGTTACGACTGATCAAATACCTGTTACGAGCTAGCGTTTGGGTTACTCACAAGTTTATAAAATACTTACTCTACATGCCTCTATTATTTAGCTTTTTAAAATCACATCCAATATATTTCATAACTAAACTATGAATTCCTTAGTAACATCTAACATTTGTTACAATTAATTCCTGGCCTTATTAATAATATCATGGCATTTGACTTCTATAAATTTGGGAATTTATCTCTTATCGGTGGGAGAGTGACCAAGTCTGGTGAAGAGCTCTACAGGGCCGCACGGGGTTGGAGTGCGGCCTTTTCCCCTTAGGGGGAAACTGACCTTAACGCTAATATTAACATAATTAGGAAAAACGATAATTTTATCAGCCTAGGGTCATTTAGGTACTGTCACAGTAGGTACTTACATACATACATAAACTCACGCCTTCTTCCCATGGGGGCAGTCAGAAACCACAGAGCGCCTCCTGCTACGATCCTTACACGCTCCTTTTGCCTCATTTACGTTCATACATCATGTCAGAACCGCGCGCCAGTTGCGAATACTACGCACCTGCCCTTTCTGAAGAACATAACCAAAAAGGTCCTAATTCCTATTGCTTTTGTAACGGGGTTTCAGTGACTTTTATTAACAATTATTATAGTTGTTTAAACCCACTATCAGCACCTAACACCAATAAATACTATTCAACCTCGCAAAGACGGCGAGGGAAGATACCCTTAAGGCTGCGGCTACGTGGAATTGATAAGAAATGAGAGTGTCATGAGAAAATAATGCCATGTCCATGTCTTTGGACAAAGTATATTGGAAATTAAAAAAAGAGAAATTATGACAAAAATACAGCGTTATTACGTATCAAAATAAATTTATTCTACAGAATGGTATATTGTTATTTGTGTGTCACAAAGTAATTTTCAGTTTTTGTTCTTAGAACTGGTGTCGTAAGAATGGGGGCACTTGGGATAACACATTAGAAAATAACTATCTTATGAGCTTCTTCACGAACTCATACTATTAAAACCTCCTGAGTTCGTAGCCTACTCCTGATTGAGTTTTCCCTATTAACACTTTCTTCATTTGTGTACTTCGAATGAAGATGATGTAATGTAGGTAATCATTCTCGTCGTGGATTTAAACGCGCTTTGTAGGTCTTCCTCCGTCTTTATCCCGCTGGCGTTTTAACATTATTTAATTTTTCTGCGTCGTTCTGAAATGCCGTAAAAGGTTGTCGGATTCCATATTTACTAAAGCACAGCTCGATATTAGGAACATAATAACCTCGAGGCTCACAATAATCCTATTGAATCGATCAGCAGACTCAAATAAAAACCACCATATTACCTCTTAGCATCCTCCTGACAAGCTACCGATGGTGTTTAAATTTGACAGCTACTAATCAATTGCTTAGCGACCTCTTAGCGCTGAATAGCGTTTATTAATAAGAATTTTGCTAATCACTTGCTTAGCAATTGATTTAAATTTAAGACACGTTTATGAATAAGACTGTAAATTCTCCGTCGATTAGTATATAAGGAACCTATGTACTTAGAATAATCCTCACCGGCTGGAGGCCTACATTTATTAGGGCAACCACAGGCAAGTCCAGTTAAGCAGACCACAACCTCCTTGGTTGACCTGCGAGAAGCCATTTACAAAAAAGTACAAAATATAGAATAACCCTTTGCTCGACGAAGAGCCAGCCTGCACTGTATCTGGGCCTGTAGCTTTAAATTACCATGATTATAATAATCATTATACTTTGATCCAGTCTGATTTATCTTGCTGTACTCCTTCCAGCGGCGGTCCCTAAGCCATGGTCCGTACCCTAGAGAGGGTGCCCTTAGCGAGCAGTCGCTTAGTAATGTAAGTTTTTCGCCCCTGACTCAAGGTCAACTACGAGATGCCATATACAAAACACAACACAGAAGAAAAGTAAGCCGAAATCTGCGGACAAGACTCAAGAACAAGCTCTCAATTCTAAGTATCCTTTTATACTTCGCTGGAGATATTTATGAAAATAACTAGCTTCTTTTTGCGGCTTTGTCCGTGTGGATGTGGTGTTTTTTTTTACTCTGTTTCCAACATAAAAGTAGCCTTAGTTACTCCTAATAACTCGGCTCTCGCCACTGCCTTCCCTTCAAAATCAGTCCAGCCGTATCGGAGATTAGCTGCAACAAAAAGACAGACCGAAAAGCCGACAAACTAAAAAAACATAGTATGTTTTGTTATATACTTAGGTAAAACAAAAGAAAACAACAAGAAATGTCTCAGCAAAACCTATTCTTGGCGATTAACTATTTTAGATCTATCCATACACGATGCTAGGCACAAAGCGATAGATGCCGCCGAGCGCGTGAACGTATACTTTCATAAAAATGCATTTAGTAAAAAGCTGTATTTGTATTTGGACATTACAAACGTACACAACAAAAAATGGAAGGTAATAAAACATTAAAAGGCAAAACGATAAGCTATTGACGGTTTCCTTGAAATTCTGCTACTTGGTATAAAGCCTTTTTGAGTAGAAGTTGAGAGAATTTAGTGAAGCATCCATTATGTTTTCATTTCTCACAATCATGTTGCTAAGTGAATAATTTAAGGTTGTATTTTCTATATTATTCTGGCCAGTACTAATGTCATAATTTTAGTTGCTGTTTTTTTTTATCAAAATGTTTAAAACACAAAATTTCATCGCTTTGTAGAAAATTTTCCCCAACTCTTTATCTATTTTGCGATACCTTACTATAAATTTAAGTTTTCAATCCCTCAGTAATGGGACACAATTAGTTATTTATTATTTATGCCCTGTATATAAATAATCGAACTCACAATGATTCCCATTTTGCTCTCATGAAAGTATTATTGAAAACTAGTACTATTTACCGTGCCTCTTTTTGTGAGTCTTTTTCGTTTGGGGTCATAAAAATACTTAAAAGCCAATTGCGACCTAACTTAATCCGTTTTGTCAGGGTACCCTAGTTTAGTCACTGCGAGAATAGGCCTGAAAGTAAAAAACAGGCTCAATTTTTTATGTGCTTTATTAGACGCCAAAACGATTAAAGGCTCATCAATAAAAATAAAAAATAAACGATCTTTGGAAGGTCATTAAGTTTTCAGAGAATCAATAAATATTTGTCATAAATAATTCTGCGTGACCCCCGGGTTATACAACGAACTTCAATAAAGCACAATACTTTTTTGTTCGCGACGTTTTATCCAAGCTCTTCGATAGACCACTTTGAAGCTATTTCAACTGAAATCAGTGATGGCCCTGTGGTAACGGTCGAGTAAGAGTTGTAGGTCGCAGGTTAGAACCCTGACAGACATTTTACTTTATTTTTTTCAATAAATTATTTCATCACCACTGCACTCAAAACGGTGAAGGAAAACATCGTGTGGAAACCGTCATATCCAAGATTGAAAAAATCGGAGACATGTGACATCTACCAACCCGTACTGGGTCGCGGGCCAGCTCCCCCCTTTGAGTAGTTCTTTTTCGGGGGTAAAAAGAAGTCACACGGTGCTAGGCTGTAAGGAGGCTGATCCAGGTGTTTTACCGGCATGCTGCTGCCGTCGAGGAAGACCCTCGTTTTGAGAGCGGTGTGCGAAGGCGCGTTGTTGTGGTGGAGCAGTAGCCCGCCGAGCCCTGTGTTTGTTTGCACTTGAAATCGTATAAATCATAGCGGGAAAATGTTCCCGACGCAGATCCATTTTAATGAGACACGATAATTTAAATTAGCTCGCAAACAATGTAGAGGGGAATTTTGACATTGGAACGTACCCATTTTTACTTCCAAATAATCATATTTTCAAAATAGACTATAATATAATATAATATAATATATAATTAATGATTAAACGAACTTACCTGTATGTGAAGTTCTATCATAATTATGCGAGGGCTTCGTCCGAAGGGATTAGTAATTAATACTTGTAGTACCGCCTAGTTTTCGCCAGTCACGCACTATATTTGAGATTAAGTATTATAGAGAAAAGAAAAAATACGGACATATAATATATTTAAACTACCTCGGTTGGTACAAGGCGCGCGGCAATGTCGCTCACTTGTACTCATCATTTAGTTTAGAGAGTCGTAAATATTTCACGCAACTTGGGTTAACTTGTACCAAGTAACAGGGAGGCAGGGTTGCTAATCCCTTCGAACGAAGCCCTCGCATAATTATGATAGAACTTCACATACAGGTAAGTTCGTTTAATCATTAATTATACTCAGGCTTCGTCCGAAGGGATTAGTAATTAATACTTGTAGTGTTTGAGTGAAATATTGAGCTTTATTAAGAATGTTAATCAGTGAAAATTGAGGAATCAAATGAGGATAATTACTTATTATTACAATTTCCGTCGACAACTGCTCGTGCAAAACAATCATCATCATTAACATTACTTATAGTTCTATTATAGAACCGATAGAATGTATTGGATGAATCGCTCCATCCAGCTGTTCTTCTGATTTGTTCCAAACTGATACCTACATTATGGGCCGCAGATGTAGCTGCGTACCTTGTACTGTGTGCAGTAAATATGTTGACATCGATCCCACTGTCACTTAATGTTTCTTTACTTACTTTACTTAATGTTTTTTCTTACTTAAGGTCTGGGGACCTACGGACTTATACGGTTTTCTAAGACTTATGAAGAGAGAATCAGTATCTTTTCTTAAAGAGTTAGTCATCTTTAAAAATGTCAGTAAAACCTTTCCTGGACATATTTCAGGCTTTTGTTCAAAAAAGGGTAATACTAAGATGGGTTGGTTACAACCTCTACGAGTAGTTTTTAAAAAATCTGGAATTTTAATGATTACTTTTAGAGGGTAAGTTTCAATATTTTTAATATTTATTTTAGACAGAGTTTGTACTCTGTGGGCAGTTAATAATGCTACGAGAGTAATTAGTTTTTTAGAAATTTGATTAAGATTAAGGGACTCATTGGGGTATAACTTGCTCATGTGATTAAGTACTATTGAGGTATCCCATGTAATGGAATACTTCGGCAAAGGGGGCCGAAGACGGAATACCCCCTTAAAAAATCTTTTGATTCTGTCGTCTTCTCCTATATTATTGCCCATCAATAGGGCTAACGCAGATCTACAAGAATTTAAAGATCCATATTTGAATCCGTCTTCATAAAGTTGGTTCAGAAAATAAATAATATGTGGGACCGGTGCATTATAGAAATCCAAATCGTGATTTTTACAAAAGTTGAACCAGCGTTTCAAGTAAACATCATATTGCTTAAATGAATTGTCGGACAGAGAAGCTGTCATAACAGTAATTGCGGATGGGGGTACACTTCTCCTTAACCAAGCTGTCTGCACAAAATTCCTGCCACCAGGGTAATCTTGGTGTACATGTTGCCATTGGTAGAATGGAAAGAAATAATCGGGTTTCTATGTGCTTCAAATATGATCACTTCAGATAATAAAAGGCGTTTAAACAAAGGGTACCACGGTTGCGTAGGCCACAAAGGTACAACAACGATACCTTTAGCTTTATCGGTGACAATCTTTAAAAACGCATAAAAATAATAACTGGACCAGGAAACTGTAAATGCATTAATAGTCATGGCATCTGGATCTTTGTGCCAAGAAATATAATGATTACATTTCTTATTAAAAACTATTGTTAAATACCAAGTGCAACATTTTCAAAAATCAAAATTAACATCCAAACGGCCATATAATTCTAAAATTTTTATCCAATTTGAACTTTGGACTCGTCAGTGAACACAAAAGAAACTGTTCGAGCGCTAATCACGTAATACCTACCTTAACAGTTCGCCCAAGACAATACCGGCTACCAATTTACTTTTGAAGTACAAGTGTCAATATAGCGCCGTGGCGTAAGGCCTCGGATCGGAAGTAGAGAGTCGCTAGTTCAGACCCCGCATTAAATATAATTTTTCGATATTTAAAATTTTATTTAAATCACTTTAAAAAAATACATTATTAAAAAATGCCGCTAAACCGAACACCACCAGTGTCACCTGCTGTATTAAAGCAGTTGCCTCCAGTCCACCACCAATCTGAGCCACACATAAGTACTGCGGAAATAAATGAAGTCTCCGATGCATCAAACGTTACCTGTCGTAATAAAAGGAAACGCGATGAGCAAGACTATCTACTCGATTATAATAATTTCAAAGATGAACTATCTGGGGTAATCAAAGATCTTAAAAAGGAACAAAAGGTATTCTACTCCAACATGGAATCGACGCTGTTGGAAATAAAAAACCAGTACAGCAAACTACAAGACTCAGTCGATTTTACTGCACAAAAATATGATGAAATGCTGAACAAAATGAAACAATACGAAGTCGAGAAGAAGGAAAATCGAGACTATATCAGGAAACTGGAAGACAGGGTAGATCAACTTGAAAAGCAATCGAAAATAACAACTATAGAAATAAAAAACATCCCTAAAACAGAGAGTGAATCAAAATTGGATCTGGTTAAAATTATTACAAATGTTGGTACCACTCTAGACACCTCAGTTGCTGAATCAGATATTAAGAACGTTTACAGGATAACCTCAAGCAATTCTATGAATAACACCATCATAGTTGACTTCACTACAGTGTTACTTAAAACGAAGATACTGCAATCGGTCAGAAACTTTAACAAAAATAATAAAAGCTGTAAGTTGAATACAACACATCTACGAGTCCCCGGTCCAAAGGTACCCGTTTACATATCGGACAATCTCCCCCCAAAAGCTCGAAAGTTGTTCTTCCTATCAAGAGAGTTCGCCTCCCAACATAAATACAAACATTGTTGGTCAGCCTTTGGTAAAGTTTACCTTCGCAAGGAAGACGGCGCACAACGCATAACTGTTAACTCTGAATTGGATTTTGCTAAAATAATTGAAAAATGACTATCTGGCCAATATTCCATAACATTAAAGCCCTGCATGTACCTTTATTACTTTTTTGGATTGTTATTTTATATGTATCAGTTAATTTTTTATATCTTTAAAACACCTACATATACAAGCAAACAATTACACATAAACCATTTCACACACAATTACACAAAGTTCTCACTTGATGTTTGGGAATTCCATGATACGGGATGTAAATTAGAAAAGTATGATATCATTTTCCTTATCATACCGGTCGCTTGCCTACTGAGATTCGTGGGAGAGCGATCGTTCGTGTCATGTCTCTCTGATTTGAATCGCTATGCACAATATTCTCTGCCTCTGTCATTTAACCGTTCTCTTCGATCATTCTAATTTAATAAACAATGAGATTGACCACCTTTCAATCGCTGACTCTACTATATGTAACCTGGCCGATTGCTTGGACCTCATCCCGAATAACGAAAAACGTCTCAAAATTATGAATCAAAACATAAGAAGCATAAATTGCAACATGCCAGGTTTTAATGTCCTGTTGGCACAATCGAGAATTTCGTGGGACCTGATAATTCTCACGGAATGCTGGTTCCTGCATACCTCAAATCCTCCGGTATTAAATGGCTATAACTATTACTCAACTAACAAAAATAAAACACAAAACGAAGGTGTAGTTGTTTATATAAAAACTGGTATACATGTTAATGTTCTCGAACCTGAATTTCATGACGCAAATTGTCTAACAATACAAATTAATAATGACACCGTTGTTTTTGCTATTTATCGCCCACCATCATTTAACAATATATCAAACTTCCTGCAATCCCTAAATGAAATATTAATTAACTATTCTTCTTGTAGAAACATTATTCTCACCGGTGACATAAATATAGATATTAGTACTTCAAATCATGATCGAAATGCCTCAGCTTACCTCGATCTGACATCGTTTCACGGCTTGCTACGAGCTCACGTTATTCCTACACACGGGAAAACATGTCTAGATCACGTCATTCTTAAAACAAAATTGCCCGCAAAAGTTTGTATAGCTCAAACAACCCTCACAGATCATTATACTGTCATCCTTTCGTTGAATCAATGTTTTCCTAGACACTTGAAACAAAGGATCTCACGGACAGATTCAGTTGGAGTACTTTCCGACTTAAATAAAGCAAACTTTCAACCAATTCTCGAGGCGAATGATGCAAACGTAGCAGCTGAAAAACTGGTTGACATTCTCAAAAATGTAGTAGAGTCCAACACTAAAATAATTACCGTCTCCTCACGGAAAACAATTATAAAACCCTGGATAACTCCGGGTCTCTTAAGATGTATAAAGAACAGAGACAATCTAAATAAAAAATCAAAAAAACATCCTGACAATTTAATACTAAAGACAACATACGTAAGATATCGAAACTATTGTAACAAAATTTTGAAAAAAGTTAAAAGGGAATTTGAAAGAGAAGAAGTAAAAAAGGCGGGAAAGGACAACCACCGCCTCTGGAAAATAATAAATAAAGTTTCGAATAGATCAAGACCCAAAACATCACCGACTGAGTTAATAAGCCCGCAGGATCAGCCAGTTCATTGCTTAAACAAAGTAAACCACTTTTTTGCCAGTATTGGCTCAACCCTGGCCAGTAAAATAACCGCCAAACAGCAGCGTCATGATGATTCCCCGACTTGTACCCACCTACCAACCACTGCCAATTCCATGGTTCTCCTGCCTACTGATGAAGATGAGGTAGCTACCATTGTTTCCTCTCTCAAGCGCGACTGCGCCGTGGGCTGTGACAACATTTCGTCAAACCTTCTCATTGCACATAAGAATCTTTTAGTACCATCGATTACACATGTCTGCAACTTGGCGATAGAATCTGGTACCTTTCCACTTGCGTTTAAAAAGGCACTTATCCATCCAATTCACAAGAGTGGGGACCGACACTGTGTTAATAATTATAGACCCATAGCAATTCTGCCTGCCTTATCAAAAATTCTGGAACGGCTATTGAACAACAGGTTGGTGAAATATCTAGAATCAAATAACCTGCTGTCCCAGTTTCAGTTCGGTTTTCGTGCAGGGAAATCCCGCACACAATTTGTTAAAATTGATAACCACTTTAGTGATACTCTTCCCGTAGCTTTTGGAGTTCCACAGGGTAGCATCCTTGGGCCCACATTATTCCTGGTGTATATTAACGACCTCTGCGATCTCTCCCTTCAAAATGGTCGTATTATTACCTTTGCGGATGACACTGTGCTTCTTTTCAGTGCAGACTCATGGGAAGAGGTTCATAACTACGCTCAGGTTGGGTTTAATGCTGTGAATGATTGGCTGAGAACCAATATACTCACCTTAAACGCCACTAAAACCAAGTATGTTGCATTTTCTCTGAGAGACAGTCCGCAGTCATCTCTCCAACCATTCTACATCGTCGCTCACACATGTTTATACCCCCATAACGGTGATTGCTCTTGTCCCATATTGCAGAGAGTAAACCATATTAAATACTTGGGTATCACCTTAGACTCTAAATTAAACTTTGCGGAACATATAAATTGTCTAACTGGCAAAATACGGAAATTTATCTATGTGGTTAGGAATCTTCGGTCGATCCTAAACTCCAAGCAACTACTATCTGTTTATTGTGCTTTGTGCCAATCGCTCCTGACGTACTGCATCACTTCATGGGGTGGAACGTTTAAAACTAACCTTTTAGCACTGGAGAGGGCTCAAAGGGCAGTTCTTAAAGTTGCACTATTTCTTCCTTTCCGTCATCCCACTGTAGAAGTTTATAAGTCTGCTAAAGTCCTCTCAATTCGTCAGCTTTTTGTTCTCCATGTGGCTTTGAAACAACGATCTCTTATTCCTTTTGTAAATACCGATAATAATTACGATATGAGAAGAAGAAGAAGGAATATGTGCCAACCTAAATCAGTAAAATCCAAATTTGCCCGAAATTTCTTTTCTTTTCTTGGCCCATTTCTATATAACAGACTGAACCATTTACTCTCTGTTCATAACCTAAACAAAGCAGTTTTTAAAAGGAAAATAACTGACTGGCTTATCACATTAGATTATACACAAATTGAAGATCTTTTTAAAACTATATCGTGACATAAAAATTGACAAAAATCCCTTCGCAAAACACACATCCAAGCACCCCAAACCACGCACACACTCACTCCACATCTCGCACACTCACCAACACGCTTTCACACACACTCACATACATCCTCCCTTGCATGTATTCTTAATTAATTAATTAATAAATTACTTTATTTCAATAATTTTTTAAATCATGTTTAATATATTATTAGTAGTATTGCAATATTATAATGTGTTATGTTTTTATTTCTATAAGATATACGAATCAGATCGTGTCCAGTGCAACGAAAATAATGTGAAACTTTGTTATGGGGGCCTGGTGACCTGACATACAGGTTTTGTAAAAAACTTAGTTTAGGCACCAGTCTTCCACAAATAACTATGAAACTGTGTCTGTAGACTATTAAATACTATATCTGTAATTTGTGGAAAGAAATAAATAATAATTATTATTATTATGCCTTTTATTTATTTTTATCCTTATTTTGCTATATTTTTAAATATTTTTATAAAACAACTTAAAAAAAAACATTTAAAAATATAAAAAATAGTGGTCCGCCGGTAGCGGGAGCAGGGTCCAAGCTACTGGTGGTTAGGGCTCCAGAGACAGGAACCTCCTCACAATGCGGGCCGTATCAAGGAGTACTGCCTTCTGAATCAGGCCCTTGATCCAACCGCCTAACGAAAGCCTCGAGAGATGTTGGTCGAGGCTTTTTGCCATCAGGCCATTGGCCGATACGACAATCGGCACAATGACAGCCGAGCTCACATTCCACATGTCAACAACCTCGTGTGCTAAGTCGAGATATTTAATTTGTTTCTCTTTCTCAGCTTTCACGAGGTTCCCGTCATGTGGAATGGTAACATCGATAATCATTGTGCGGCGCGCTAATCGATCTATCACTACTATGTCAGGCTTATTAGCGATAATAGTCCTGTCAGCAATGATAGACCGATCCCAATACAACGTGACAAGGTCATTTTCGAGAACTGGGTCGGGCACATACTTGTAATACGGTACCTCAGAATCCACAAGTTTATATTTCAAAGCAAGTTGCTGGTGAATAATCCTGGCTACTTGGTTATGCCTGTGCAAGTACTCGCCGTTAGCCAGACGAGAACAACCAGAGATAATATGTCTGATGGACTCACCTGGACGGTGGCATGCCCGACACACGTCAACCGTCCCGTCCTTCATAATATGTCTCCGGTAGTTATTCGTCAAGATAACTTCGTCCATAATTGCGCAGACGAAACCTTCAGTTTCCCCGAAAAGGTCACCAAAACGTAGCCAGGATACGGACGCTAGGAAATCTACATCAGGCTCATGAAGAGCCCGATAGAAGCGCCCGTGAAGCTCCTTGCTTTGCCATACCGCCTTGCGGTCATCGGAAGTAAGTACTACAGGTTTGTGCCAGTTCTCTTTAGCCATGGAGAGCGGGGTGAGCCCCTTGTCCACTGCGACCACATCACGGTGCATACCCATTTCGGTTTTTAAAAAATATTCCCTGAGACTGCACACCTCGCGATTGTGGAGGGTCTTCGCATTTAAAAAGCCTCGACCCCCGCACTTTCGCGGGATGTACAATCTCATCACCGATGATCGTGGGTGATGCATCCGATTTGCGGTCAGAAGTGTACGGACCCGCCTATCCAGGGCGTCGAGTTCGGTTTGGGTCCATTTGAGTACGCCGAAAGAGTACAGCAAAATCGGCATGACCCAACCGTTGAAGGCGCGCACCTTGTTTCCGCCCGAAAGAAGACTAATTAATACCTTCTTCAGGCGGCCAAAGAAGCGCTCCTTCAACGATTGCTTCATGTTAATAACGTTGATGCCTAACGCTTCCGACATACCCAAATACTTGTAGCTTTCGGATGAAGAGAGGGATCTGAGGTGTATGGAATCCGAAAGTTGAATACCTTCGGATTCCATAATCTCACCTCGCTTAACATGCATGATTGCACATTTGTCCACACCAAATTCCATCCTGATGGCGCTACTGAATGTTTCAGTTACCTTCAGTAGCTCCATCAGTTGCAATTTGTTGGGGGCAAAGATTTTCAAGTCATCCATGAACAGAAGGTGAGATATGACCTCACCACCTCTCTTCAACCGATAGCCTAGACCTGAATCCTCCAGCAGTGTGCTTAGAGGATTCAGAGCCAAGCAGAACCAAAGTGGACTCAAACTGTCGCCCTGAAATATTCCCCGTTTAATCCAGACAGGCTCGTCATTCCCCTGGATCTGTTGACACCCCGGATAGCGAAGGACTGTCCTCCATTGCCCCATACAGGAACTAAGGAAGGTGCGTAGAGTTGCATCTATCTTGTACAACTCCAGCACCCTCACAAGCCATGTATGCGGCACCGAGTCGTAGGCCTTCGTATAATCTATCCAGCATGTCGACAGATCCTTGCGGGAGCGACGAACCTGTTGGCTAATGGCCATGTCGATGAGGAGTAGCTCCTTAGTACCCCGGGACCCGTTCCTACATCCATTTTGAGAGGCAGACATAATAGAGTTACTGTCAATGTGTGTATTAATTTTTACTCTCAAAATGGATGTAAGAAGTTTATAGATCGTCGACAAACACGTGATCGGTCTATAATTCTTGGGTTCCGTGGGACTACCTGACTTATGGAGCAGGTGGGTAACGCCTGTTAATAGAAACTGCGGTAGCGACCCAGACTCTAAGGCTGACTGGAACTGAGATGCCAGGCTAGTGTGCGAACTAATTAGCCATTTCAACCAAAAGTTGTGCAATCCATCCGGCCCTGGCGATTTCCAGTTCGGTAAGGGACGGACTGCTCTGGCAACGTCTGATGGCGTAATTAGGACTTTTTCCATTTCTGGTATAGTTTCACACACTCGCTCGACATCCTGCATCCAGTCAGCCTCAATGTGACAGACGGGTACTGTCCAGATGCTGCGCCAGAATGCACTTGTGGCGGCATCATCTGGGCGGCACACGTCTGTCAAATTTTGTTCAGGTCGCTCCCAAGCTCTATATACCCACCTTTCATCGCTCTGGAACATGCGATTCTGCGTGTATCGATCAACCCGCCGCTTATACCGCCGAATACGGCTCGCCCATGCACAAACTTTCTGTTTCAGGAAGTCGATGCGCTCTGTGACACGGGACATGTATTCTCGAGGGCTTACTTCAGTCCCCGAAAATGCCCGCCTCACAAAGCGCATCACTCGTGGTCTTGTATTGCCCTCCCTGAAACAGTATAGTTTGCCTATGAGTACCCTGGCCTCATCGATACGACGCTCGATCCTGTATTGCCAGGCTGGTACGGATGGTTTTGGTCGAGCAGCTCCGTCACAGTTTGGAAACTTGACGTTAGCTAAACGACATGCCGCAACAGCCGCACAATACAGGATCGAGTGTGTATCAACGAGATCCTCGCTGCTCTCGAACACATTCTTAAGTTGCGAGTCCAGGGCACACACCAGCGCCCTATTTTTTTTGTGCATAGGTAGGCGTGGTAATCGTGGTCTAAGTTCGGTCGGAGTGGATCTATATTCGCGAAACGCATCCTCCAGTGCGCTCCTCAATCGGTCGTTGTATTGGCTACTTACTGTGGTAACCCTATCATCTTCCTCTTCAACACCATGATTGGACCGCGGTAGATCAATCGTTGACGCTTGTACCGCGGTTTGTGCCGGAGTCGAGACGATAAGGTTGCTCAGTATCTCTGAGCGCAGCCTATCAAGTGCGGCAGCGTCCAACCTATGATTGCGTTGGATGACCCGCACCTGATCCGACAGTCGTTGGGCCGAGACGCTGACGGTTGGTTCTAGTTCCTGAAAAAGAGACAGCATCCTATCACGGTACGCAGTGAGGTGAGTTCCCCCCTCTGTAGACCCATAATATGCGCGCATGACGTTCTCGTTCATAGACTGAGTCCATCTCATGCGCTGCACACAACCACCGGCAGCGGGGACCCGGCTCGGGGCCGGATGGCCCCTAAGTCCCAAGCTCCTCGGTGGCCGGCCTCTCCCCTGCCGACGAACAGGTGTTGGTGACGTCGGCGGGGAAAAATACTCGTCGCTCGAGCTCGACGCAACTACCGCGGCCGGTGTCGTCACAGCACTCACGGTGGGGCTGGATACCGGCGGCGGCGAGGCGGAGCTGGGCGAAGAGTCCGGAGGTGGTGGGCGTGCTTGACGTGCGGCTGATCTCGTCAACATTTGTTCATTTTCATACTTATTAATTATTTAAATGTTCCGAGGTGACATGACAGATGTCACCTCCGATTCGGCAGTTTATGGCGTGAAATTCTGTTTTATTCTGGTTCATTATATTTTTTATATTGTTTTTTGGACTTCAGGCTTGTAGGGGTACTATGAAAATATAAAAACTGTGTCTAAAATGAATATAAGTAATTGAAAATAATTTTAACAAATTTCGAGACGTGTTGACGTTGGTGTTGCCAGCTATTTTTATTATTATTATTATTATTCGCCTAGCGAATAAGTCTATTTGAGGCATGTCAAATGAGGAAACTATTTCCTGAAAAGTCCAATTTGCCAATTCCCATTCTATATTAGGATGTACGCGCCTGGATTCTGCGTCTGCCGTTTTATTATCTGATGATCTGATATAGGACGCTACAACATATAGTCCACGACATTCACACCATTGCCACAGCTGCTTGGTTATACTAGTTAGGTGAGGGAACTGAATGCCTCCCATTCGGTTAATATAAGAGATGGCCGTCGTGTTGTCTACACGAAGTAGGATCTGACAATTTCTTAGTTTCTTTGCAAATACCTTTAAACCAAAAAAGGCAGCCTTTATTTCTAGGTAGTTTATGTGTTGCGTTCGCTCTTGAACACTCCACAACCCGCTGGCCTTCTCTTTCCCGCATGCAGCCCCCCACGCCGTAGTTGAGGCGTCAGTGAGAATCTCCAGGTCATGAAAATCCTCTTTGATCCTGCAGAAAGGTTTTTTTATTTTGGTATACCACCACTTAAAATCAGATTGTAACGTTACTGTCAAATTCATTATTTTGCCATAGTCATCATCTGATTTTAGATTTAGGTATTTTATACGTTCAAAAAGCTTAGTATATAACCAGCCGTATTCTACGGCTGGGCAAATTGAAACTAATAATCCAATAAATTGAGCGAATTCGCGAATTTTACAATTGTTTTTAGTGAAATACTTTAGAATTTCTATTTTAATCCGATCAATTTTCTCTGTTGGTAACGTGACCTGGAAGTTTTCTGAATTTAGAACAAAACCTAAAAATGTACATATTTTGTTTGGAATCATGGAACTTTTTTCCTCATTTATTAAAAAACCAAGTGAGTTAATTATTTTTTTGTTAGTGTTATGTTATATAAACATTCATTGTACGAACGTCCCATTATCAATAATCGTCTAAGTAATTAGTTGATATTAGTCCGACAGAGCGCAGCAAACGGACTATAGGTTTCATCACCTTAGTAAAAATATATGGCGCTGTACTTAAGCCAAATGTTAATACACTAAACACATATAAATTTTGTTCAAACTGGAACCTTAAATATTTTCTTGAGTTGCCATGGATTTTTATGAAATAATATGCATCTTTTATATCAATTTTTGTCATATAGCAATCTTTAGTTATTAATTTTAATATAGTACGTAAATCTTCCATTTTAAAATGATCAGTCTTAATGAATTTGTTCAAATTCTTTAAGTTCAAAATAAAACGATATTTACCATTTGGCTTTTTTACCAAAAATATACTTGACAAGAACTGGCCTTCTGTAGGCAGACATCTTGAGATAGCGCCGTTGTTTAATAAATCATCTATAGCTTCATTAAATAAACCTCTTTCTGTGCTAGAATATGATTTTTCAATTCGGAAGGTTCAATTGGGTAACCGGACTATTAAATGGAATATCGTAACCTGATAGAAGATAGTACTAATAAGTTATTAGTGATTAGTAACCATTGTTTATAAAATAAAGGCAATGTGCCTGTGTATTTTACCCGGTCTAGCGACGGCCCCGAGTCACTGGCTGATAGCGCGATTGTTTCGATGAGCTTGATGGCCGTTTGTTCGCAGAGGGCCCCTTCGCTTTCGGATGGTTCGGCTGTTTCCGAGCGTTAAGGCCTTTCCAGTTTAAATTTCGAAAGGTGTTAGACAGCCCTGGTGGCTTCTTATTACTTGGCTGTGGCTTAGTACTCGGTGTTTTCGCACGGCAAAAACGATCACTAAGTCGGGTGCTGAATTCAGCACCCGACTTAGTGATCGTTTTTGCCGTTTGTATTGTCTGCAATAAGTTCTGCCCAAATAACAAGTTATCTGGCTTTGTGTTTAGGAGTTGGTCTTTCATATCTTTCTTTAAGGAAGATAGAATGAAATTACTCCTTATGACCGAATCATTGTACTGTAAGTCACATAAAATTCGTTGCGAGTCCATCAACATCTTTGTCAATTCCGGATCCGCATTTTTATAAGAAATAATTTTATTGATTCCTTGACTTATGCACGAGATGGCAGTGGACGTCTGCTTTGTCTCTGCTCGATATTTTTATCTCGTCTGATGGTCATGTCGGTCATTGCCGCTTTTATTTCTGCATTTAACGCAGGGGCACTGATAAGTTTGCAGTTAATGGGTACCAGATACTTCTCAAGTATCTCCTTACGACGTTCTTTAGATAGTCCATTCGTGGTGCAGTGTTCTAGTCTCACTGCCAAGCCTTTATGGCTTTCAGTTCCGTACGAATTAGAAATGGTAGGGTCTTCACCTAATATTTCAAGTAACACGCTGTCCGGAATTGCCTCAACGCATTCCGACTCCACACAAGGGTGAACCTCTGCCATATTCCCAATAGTTGCAGCACGGGTGGATGGCGCTGCACTTGAGGTAGTCGCTATGGGAGCGGTGGGTTCGGTGGAATACTCGACAGTGGTTTCCACGTCCGCATCGTCAAGATCGACACATGCACCTACTTCAATTTCGGTGTCTGTATCGAGCAATTCCGCCACGTCAGTTATTTCGTACTTTTCAATATGAGCCTCATGTGATAGTTCTGAAATCGACCGATTTTAGGTTTTAGGAAAAAACTTAATAAATAAATCAAACAGACCCGGGTAGGTATGTGCTGTTTGTTTTGCAAGAAGAAATGAAGCAGCTCAACGGCACGTTTATTTACTTTTAATTATATGGGTAGGTAGCACATTATATTATAGGCGATAGCCTAGTCTCCGCTTATTAGTAAGGAAGCAGTCCTAGTAAACTGTTCGCAAAGCTACTTAAATGGGTAGTAACATCTCCAATGAGAAGTATGCAAACCCAGCGGAAGGAAGCGGTAAAAAATGCAAAGCCAGCATATCTGCTCTTTGGTTAAGAAACAGTCCTAGCATACTCTTCGCAAAACCAATCAAGAGGGTAGTAACTTCTCCGATGAGAGGTACGCAAACCCAACAGAAATAAATAATACAAGCCAGCATGCCTTTGTTATTAGTTAGGAAACAGTCCTAGTATACTGTTCGCAAAACTAATTATATGGGTAGTAAAATCTCCTATGAGAAGTACGCAAACCCAGTAGACAAAATTATTATGAAATTATCGTAGCCTGTTACTTTACCACTACAGGGCAATGGCTTTTTCTCATACAGAGAAGGCACTAGCATTAATCACCCGTAATTTATTTGCATAATGCAAATTACCGTTTGCAACAAACAAAAATATCGAGATACAAATAATAGCTATTAGGCAGGTAGGTAATTAGAGTTGTTTACTAACCTTGCGACCGGTCACCTGATGATATCGATGAATCACATGAAGATTAGTCGATCTTCATGTGATTCATCGATATCATCAGGCGACGACGACGATGCCGCTGTAATTGTTTTTCTAATTTTTTAATTTTCTTAAATATTTTTTCACATCTATCATTATTTTTACGTTTAGGCATATTTTTAATTTAATTTAATATATTTATGCTATGCTATATCGAAGGAAATAACTAAATAAAAATACTTTTGAAATGTGGTAAGACACGACGTGCGTTCGTGGCGATCACTAAAAAGCGAATGACGAGTACAAGTGAGCGACAATGCCGCGCGCCTTGTACCAACCGAGGTAGTTTTAAATATATTATATGTACGTGTTTTTTCTTTTCTCCATAATACTTAATCTCAAATATAGGGCGTGACTGGCGAAAACTAGGCGGTACTACAAGTATTAATTATTAATCCCTTCGGACGAAGCCTGAGTATAATAATTCATTTAATTTAGGTAACTAAGACCCATAACATAAATACCTTATAGCCTAGCATACATAATTTAAAAAAACACAAAATAATCTATGTATTTATTACGTTGGGTCGGCGACGTATTGCGCTGAATCGTGGTGTCGTGTAGCCTTCCGCGAAAACGCCGATATACGACACCCGTCGGCCAAAATTCCTCCTTCATGAAACTTTCCAGGAGAGGAGTCGGAACCCGCACCACAAAAGATTTGAAGTTAATCTTATGGCGTGACTCCAACTTCTCGACTCTCAAGGTGAACTTGGTCTTCGTCCTTATGTACTCCACCACGTCTTCTACCTTCGTGGTGTGATGTAAACGTGACACGTACAGCTGCGTCGATGGAATAGCAGGACGCAGCAACATGTCGGGACCAGTCAATGCCGTACCGCACTGATTGCGACAAGCAGGCTTCTTCTTCTTTTTCTTCTTCTCGACGCGAATGAAGCCTTCTTCATCGGCCTGTCTTTGGCTTGGTACCGGTGGTAGCGAGCTTCGAACTGCTTCGGAGGGCCTTTGGGCACCCCTCGTATTGTTAGGTTGACGCTGATGATTTGAGGGAGCTTTAGTAACGGCAGCCGAGTAAGCACGTCCCGGTGTTGACGTGCTAACATTGATCGGCGTTCCAACGATGGGGGACGCGGTGAGTGCGGTGCGCGGTTGTGCATCGCTTGCAATGACGGCGGCCGGCGACTAGTCGAATATTGCTGACTCCAAAACCCAGCTGCGATGCATTGAACGCGCCGTGACGTATGTTGACGTTAGTAGCTGAGTCGTGTGATCTACATACCGTCTTGCGTAAATCTGCTACTTCAGTACGTAGATCACTGATGGTGGATTGCGATGCTTCTAACTTCAACTGCATCTCGATCAGGCTAGATCTTAGGGTTGTGATGTCCCGCAGCAGCCTGGTGACGTCGACGTGGTCGAATGTGACTGGGGGCAGCTTGCGCAAATCCTCAGCCACGAAAGAGTCTTGGAGACTCCTCTCTCGCATTTGGTCAGCCATAAGTAGCGACTCATACAGCAGTGTTTTAGCCCTGCGTATCTCTTCTTCATTGAAGTTTGATGTGCAGATCTGGATCACACTGACCTCGTCCATGACATCCAGCTGGTACTGCAGGAATGCCAGTACCTCGTTTGCCACAAGTTCTTCCGAACGCATGGTGGCAGCGGCATTTCCCGCGCTCGGCGCAAAATAATAATTTCCGCTTACAGTGCAAGCGCGTCTGATTGCAACGGCCGATCGCACTGCACTCCGAAAACTATGACTGGCCAGTCTCTCATACGTAAAAACTTTTTTTCGCAATACAATGTGAGTGGCCTGGTATGTATGACCGACACGACTACTTTTGAGTTTTTTGAGAATATTCAGGTCTTTTGGGACTAGCCGAGCGGCTGTGGTTATTTAGAATTGTACGGATCGGATCGACTCGTGATACACAGAAAGTTCAGCGGCTATCTCTCTTAAACTTGAATGAGGATTTTTATTCACAATTTCCTTTACTTTTGCGAAGTTTCAGTTGAATATGCTGATGGCCTACGAGAGCGAGGCAAATGTTCCATCCCATTTTCGACCGCTTTTGAACGCTTTGTATCAGTCACTAGTACGTGTTTATGATAAAGTCGGTTCACCGTAAGCCTTCTGTAACATTTTGAGTGACTCCGAACACGAAATTCCGTTAGCGATGCAAAACTTAAGACAAACTCTTTGTTCGATGTTTTTGTCCATTATGAAATTCGCAATTTCCAATGGATATGATTTGACTAAAAATAGCACTTTTTTTAATCTTAATAACAGATGTAACTCAAACTCCGCGCCAAAATGGAAAACAGTTTTGCCAACCTAATAACAAAAAAAAAATTGGAACCATAAACAAATCATCCATTTCCTCTTCACCTTTTACGAGAACACTAGTTTAAACTTACTACATTTAGTTTTTTTTTTCTAATTAAGAAACAAGTCATTAACGTTAAACCACTAACACTTAAATTGCATTAAAACATTAACTACTTTTGCGAGGGCACTATTTACATAGTCAGTAAACTGCAAACAACACTGTATTATGATTATCCTTAATGCGATAAGGCAAGTCTTATTTCTTAGTATGAAATAAAAATGGACCAAGAATTGAGCCTTCGGGGACGCTCATTCGTACTACCCATCCGGGTGATCTCTTTCCGTTAAAGTCAAGTCTCTGAATCCTATTACTGAAGTTACTAGTAAGAAAATCTAGAGAGGCGTTCCGAATTCGACACAATCGCCTTGGACAAACTGCAAAATTAGTCCTCCCATGCAGTAGTCACATGTTCATTAGGTTCAACTGCATCGACAGAAGTCAGTGTTGAGTAGTCAAATGACCCATTGTAAAACCGAACTGTTTGATAAGCAGTAATTTATGTCTATTTATAAAACTTTGCCTTTGATTTAAAAAAAATGGATTAAAAATAAAGCACTGAAACTGGTATATGGTCGCGCTGTTCTGAATTCGATTACAGTATAGTCATGTCTTAATATTTTGGGTTGGTAATGCGAATTAATTCAGTGAAGACGAATACGCCAGTCGATTCAATCGTTGGCGGTACCGTAGTGATTCTTTTAACTGAGAATGCATTTCACTGGCCTGGCTGGCTGTCGTGGAGGAAGTTTTCCCTGATTCTACTGGAGTAACACGCATAGCTCAGATGAAAAAAGAAACTGGATCCTACTTACGTCCAGTTATGCGGCAATGCCCATTGCTTAATCAGTAACTCGCGTATCTCTTTATTGAGGTTAGGTTACGGTATAAGTATATTAGCTTTAGTTCGATTTCGTAAAATTTGGTTAGTTTAATTCAATTTGTATATCTACTGATAAAAATGTAAGGTATCCATTCAAACCCGGGAGAATGGTCGCGCTGTTCTGAATTCGATTACAGTAATGTCATTTCTTCCTAGTTAATGTTAAGAAATCGAATTAATTAGGTGAGAACTAGGTTTGCAAAATGTCCCACGCCCCAACGCATTACCCTACGTTAGCACGTGAGAGAGACAGCAACGTTCTCCCCTGCATCGCTACTGACCCTATTGGATTATACCAATATGGTATGGGACCAATATGACAAGGTCAGGTCGATCACTGTGTGTTTCTTAGTTGACCACGCGACAACCGAGTTAGCAGGTGTCGGGTGCTCGGGAACCCTCAAACCTCGTGGGATTGGACAATGATCGACCAGGAGCTTCCTCTCAGCAGCTAAGGTAGTTGTGTATCCAATCCTTAGTACTACCTGTTATCATTGCCTAATTCTCTCCACCACAGGAATTGTATCATCCATCATTGGTTTTGCAAACCTAAAATCGAACCTGGATCTTATTTAACAATTCGAATCGCAATTCGGCGTAAACAGTAAAAAATAGGCAGGGTCTGATATACTACCAGATTTAAACACCGGTATATTATTATCCTGTTTTTCATAAGATCAGGAAACTCACCACGGTCAATACAATTATTAAAAACAACAGTTAAAGTAGGTGCTACAATATTTATAATCGACTTAGGAGCATCCACAGCATTACCCCATACATCTGCGGTCTCTTTAACATTTAACATGTGAAAGGTTTCATTTAAATCTTTTAGTCGACATGTTGGAAGTGAAATTCAGAATCACGAACTGGAACATTTTTATTACGTAAAACACTCTGCAGCAGTGGGTTAAGAGATTAGAGATTTAGTAGTCGATAAGGGAATCTCTGCAAACATATTTTTAAAGGCTGGGGCGACATGAGAATCTGATTTAATTATTTCGTCATCAAAAGGCTGCAGTCACTAAATCGGTTGAATGACTTTCCCGTTTTGCTATTATTGTAATAACTAATATTATTAAATAAGTTTTACTATTAATAAGCATAAAATTCGATGTATATGCTTATAATGGCTAAACGGGAAAGTCATGCCATTTAAATTACATTACTAATATTTAACGTGACTTCATACTAGAAAATTTGTTTCATAATTTAGAATCTTTTTTTAACATATAACACATAACATCACGCCTGTAATCCCAGAAGGGGTAGGCAGAGGTGTACCTATAGGACATCCACATTTCGCCAATTTTGTTATATACCAACATAACATAACATAACAACAACAACACATAACAACAACATATAAATTTAATTTAATTGTGTTTATAGAAGTCCGTTCATCATGCAATTCATAAAGTCGTTTTCTACTTTTATGTATACCAATGGTGGCCCAGTCATTGAAGGAAGCGTTACTATTACTCAAGAATGTCTCTAAATTGTGTGCAATACTTATTTAAAAAAAAAAATACATTGTTGATTAGGGTCGCCATTAGTCGACAAAAATGGTAATTTACTGAAGAGTTTAGTTTTAAATTCCAAGCGAGCGTTTCTGGGTTATCAGTAATATCTTTTTTTCGTATTTTGTATGGTTCCATACGTCGTAATGGAAATCGCAACTTTCATAGGATCACTCGTGTCGTGTGTCTGTCTGTCTGTCCGTCTGTAACAACCAATTTTCTCCGAAATTACACGACTGATTAAGTTGAAATTTGGTAAACATACGAATTTTTGTGACCCAAAGACGATCGTGTAACGTAAATAAACGAACTTTGAACATGGGTGTCACTTTTGGGGGAAAAACTAGAAACTAAAACAAAAGTTTTACAAGCTGTATCATGTGACATATCAAGTAAAAGGACTTGATGATGTTGAACATATTTTTTTCATCACTGTTTAATAATCAGTTTTGTAGTTATTTCATAAATTGTAGAAATTTATTTATTACTTAAAGATTACAGGTAAACCTATATGAAGTGTGTCTGTCCATAGGACAATCCCGTCTAGACAAAATCACATTGGTTGCTTATTTAATTTTATAATTTGTTATTTTTATTACTCAACTCACACACTGACTTATTCCAATATTTTAGGAAAATCATATATTTTTACAATGTTTATAAATATGTGAGCACAATGTACCTATCACGTGATTAATTTATCTGCCTTTGCCTTATTTTTAATTCTTTTAAACAATTGTAGTATAGTATTTTTATTCTTGGTGCATCGTCTTCGCATATAAAAATATAATTAAAATAAACAAAATAATGTAAAACATTTTAAAAGAGTAACGGTGGAGTTTCTTGCCCCTTCTTTTCCATACGAAACTATCTTTTGGAAGTGGCGCCTAGAATCAGTTCTATTTTTAATGCAAATGTTGACGTTCAAAAGTGCGTTTTTATGGGTCTGTTTGAAATAAATGCTTCGACTTTTACTTTGTTATCTTAAAATAACATGATAAATCTATCAATACTGTGCGTACAAACTTACAGTTGCAGTTGGAATGTGTGAAAGAACATGTTTTTCAACTACAATGTAAAGTTTGTTCTTGGCATCTGGGGACACGCTAGTACCCCCGCCAAGACGAGCTAAAAACAAAAAAGCAGGGGCACTACCTACCTTTTCTCGACGCGTTTAGTTATGAGCCCTAGTAACTTCGACCTAGATAAAGCTAGAGAGCTAAAATTCCTAAGTTGAAATGTAGTTAGCAGACTTGTAAAACACACAAAGTTTCACGTGTCCAGCTTTTACGAGTACACTGACTGACTCATTCACTCACTTATCAAAATCTCTAGGGCACTTCCCAGTCATAACAAGCTTTAATTTGGTTTCCAGGCTAGGATTTGCACACAAAAAACAATAAAAAAAGGTAATTTGTAATCTATCCTCCTTAAAGGCGGTGGGCCCTTAAAGGTAAGTGCAAGTCTGTATTTCTTACGGATAATCGGTAAACCTTCTACTTCCATTTGTTATGAAAGCTAGATTAATACTCGTATGTACGAATACAATAAAGACTTTTTTAACACGCTTTTATAAAAACATTTAGAAGTGATTTTTAACGTACTTCTCATTGTCCTTTCGAATGGACAGCGGAGTTGGGACGTACGCCGCCCTCCCATATAACTGGACCCGAAGCGGCTAGCTCTGTGATCTGGACGGGCGGGGACCACTCACCTACTCTGTAGGCGCGTCGAGTCGGCATCTTCGTCGCTGGTCGTTGTCGCCGGGCCTCCCCTAGGTAACTAGGGGTCTCACCTGGCGGCGACAGACCGCCGAGATGTCGTGAAGAAAGCGACGCTTTGCTAAGAGCGTCGCGGCGCTCCTACAGAAACAAACAAGAATCCACACACATAGGCGCACGTATCTCGCGTGCGCCCAGTACCACCCGCCAAGTAGCAAGCCCTATGAGGGGCCCGTATTTACGGACCACCGTATAGCATCTGCGGCCGGGGGCGCCGCGATATAGCTCGAGGGGCACGTAGAAGACCACGCGCGCCCCTATTGTACGTTGCGAAGGGAGTTTGATACCTCACTCCCCCCTCCCCCCACTGAGGAGGCCTGCGGATGCGGGCCGGCACTAGCCGGGGATCGTGGAAGGCGCACAAGTTCCCCGGTGCAAGAGTGAGAAGGGAAAACCAGGGTTCTTTTTAGTCAGTATGAGTCTGACAGACCCTCCGCCCGCCACAGGGCGGGGGATATCCATGTGGATTTTCCACCTCGGAACAAAAACTAAAAAGGAGCTGAGCAGCAGCAGAGTCGGGTGTCAAGTCGGCGTTGTGCGCGTTAAAAACCTTCCTTTCCCTTCCGTTAATAATATCCCTGAGTATAAATGAAATAGTAAAAGCTGTGTACTGTATCGTCCATCTTGCAAGAGAGACAAAAAACTTTTAATATATATTTTTATTAATTGTATTTGTGCATTTTAATGTTCTATCTGTGTTATTATGTTAATGCCTATGGTATTTAAGAGTATGTGTCTCTATGGTATGGGTTTAATAATTGCCTGAAATAAATGATATTTAATTTAATTAATTTAGTTTAATCTAGCCTACTTTGAGGCCAACGTATTTTGTGTATTATAATGTCGAGTAAATTTAGATGCTCCATTTCTCTTTACTCGACTTCTTGTTTCCTTTTAATGTTAAAATCAGCGCTGTTGACGATAGGTTTTGCGGAGTCACAGCATTTTGCTGAGCAACGACCTGTTCTTGCACAGATGCGACGCACAGCTTAATTATAGTTCTTCTTACTGTTGTTAAGAAAAGTAGTCATTTTTCACTTCGCGATCTTGTTTTTGTTTCGTTTCTGTTATGTTATTGTCATTTGCCAATGTCGCAACACACACAGAGCAATGTGTATTGTCTTTGTCTCATGGTGCTGAGTGACATCAGGGCCGCATTCCGAATTGAGCTGAAATCGATTTGAGCGCGCTTACACCCGTTCCGAGTTAGCGTGAGCGCGATAACGATGTCCCGTGAATCGTCATAGATGACGTCATGACATGCGCCATCTTCATAACGCCGACCATGCCATAAAATAAAATTACTGTGAGCGATTCGTTGACAGCTCTCAGCTGTCATAATCATGATATCTGGATCGGAGCGCAAATTATCGATGTGAGCGCTGTCGGCGATTATGGACTGGCTCGGAATGCGGCCCAGGCAATGGACAAAAATGAAAAACGTTTTATTTTTTTTAATAATTTTTATATTCTTAATACGAGGCCTTTGGCTACTTTATTTGTATGTAATTTGTGTTTTTATTTTTATAATGTGCGTTTTGTTTGTGAAAAATAACCAATTTTTCTTTCTTTTCTTTTCTTTTTCCTGTCGATTAATAAGGCCTTTATGAGGTATCATAACGGCGTGGATACAGTACTTTCATTTAATGGTCTTAAAGAGACTACCGTCTTTTATCCACTGGTGCAAATTTTAGATTGACTAGGCATTTAAACCAATTGACTAAAAACAATGGAAGCAAAACGAACAATAGTGAGTAATAATTCACGCCACTTTAGTTGTTGTTGGCACATTGTTCAGACACACTTTTTTCGGTAAAGTTTCAGATATATCCACAGAGTACATTATATATTGGACTTATCATTAACTATGGAGTGGCCAAACCGAATGTTTACACTTTTTGGCCACTATTTTCATTTGGCGCCAAATTTTACGGTTTTTGATATTCACTATTTAGTTAAAGTGCGTTAAATTCGTTATGCACCATTAATAAGACCATGGATGACGCATTAACTTTTTTTTCAATTTTATCCTAAAGTTCCTAAGCTCGTTTAATTATTTTTTTTCAGAAAATCTTGATGAGTAACTAATCCTATTTTGACCACAGAGGATTTGTAAATAAACAAAATTTTCACTATTGTGGAGAAGAGCCATTTTTGTTGACCCACGCAAGACCACTTATATATTATTGTCTGACTTATTGGGTAGAGTAATAAAACCATTCTTCCTTAGAAGAGGCTACAGGACAGTCGCTAAGCTAAGTTTTATTTATTTATTTGATGAAAGGTGATGGATATTGCTCCCATACAAGTTTGGTCCAGCACAGAAACAAATAAAACAATAAATGATATGAAGGTATATTTGTGTTTAATAGTCCTGTTAATATTTTATTACTCCAGAACTCGGTGGTGTCGAGATTTAAGACATTTTAAGTTTATACTTTGTTATGCCATTTTGACGTTTAATACAGTAAGCTTTGACATTGTCGTGATAGTCTAGAGCTAAAGGCCTCATTAATCAAGCATGAGGTTGTGGTTTCAATTCTTGGCTAAGTACCCGTGTGACTTTTTCCAATTCAAATGTACTTTCTAATTTACTGACATCGGTGAATGAAAATCATTCCGAGGAAACCTAGACTTATAGTTAACATAAATCTGAGTGGTCAACCTGTCTTAAGCAAGCGTGCAACACTCACGTTCTCTGTACGAGTAGCCCTGCAGTAGGTGGGACAATAATAGTCTGGTATTATTATTATTTATAATTAACTTTTAATCATTTTAACTATGTGTATACAATAATCTGTTGGTATCACACTGTCCGGTCCTGTGCTTCTCGCATACAGCAAAGTCTAGCAGTGGACTTTTTTGGCAGAATGATGATGATGACTATCATTTTAATTAGTTTGTTAGAACGTAATATACGAATAAGGGTGGTGATCAATGCTCGTGCCTTCTCTGTAGAAGAGACCTTTGCCCTGCAGTGGGACAAGCATAGGCTAATATTACTATTTAGCTAAACATTAACTTGGAACAATGATATTTTCTTATTGTTGTTAACTGTCGTCGTTGACGTTGTTTGGCCATCTATGTATTGGAGATTGCGCTCTGTAAGCTCGTGGCTAACATGGGTGGCAAATAGAAAAACTTCATGCACACAATCATGATATGGTATGCTGGAAGAGATTTCTTTAGAAATAAGCATTACCTTTGTACGTACTTTTCTGTTATCTTTATTTTTCTTGTCTTTATATGTGTGTACATAAATGGTTAAATAAATAAATAAGACGCATTGATAAAAAACTTGAAGAAGTATAAACAAATACACCCTACACCCTTCTAAGATATGTTGTGGACGTTACTGAAAATGTTAAAAGTCTCGAATCGTTGAGTCATCCAATGTATTCTATCAGATTGATTTTATGTCAATCTAACAAATGGATCTGATGATGCTAAATTGAAATAAAAAGATGAAGTCCGTCCGGGGTTGGTCGGGAGAGCAGTAACAACAGATATCCAAATACAAAGCCAAAGGTCGTCGTAACACCACAAGAAACCACAAGAAATCATTCAGATGCGAGCCACAAAAACCTATAAATAAACCAATAAATTGGCTACACACAAATGACATAATACTGTCATTTCAATACATGTCATGTCTTGACTTTGTCAAGACAATCGACATAAAACCCGTACCACACGTACCTAGCTATAATAATGTATCCAAACATACATAAACTCACTGCTCTTCCAATGGGGGTAGGCAGAAACTACAAAACGCCCACTACAGCGAAGGGTACTTACGTACTCTTTTTGCTTTGTCTGCTTTCATACATGTAGTCGTACAGGCGCGTCGTATTAAGAACTGATAATATATTGTGTTGTACGCAAAAGGTGTCAAATATGTAATTATTAGGTGTAGCTGTGCGGTACGTGTGTTTATTTTATCAGAAAGTATATCGTAAATGTCACAAAAATATGTCATAATTTGTTTTAAATTACCTTACTAAAATAATACAATAATGTGTCCTGCACTGAATATGTGCTTGTAAAGATACTTACTTGCTATTTAATTATGTTATGGATTGTTGAATTTCTCAGTACAATCTCGGAGTCTGGATTTGTGCCCGGATGATGGCAATACATTACATGGGGCTTACACATACCTAACTGGGGAAATGCGGGTGTACTGTAGGTATACCTCTGCCTAACCCTTCAGGCATTACAGGCGTGATGTATGTATCGGATGGATGTGTAGATAGGATGTGTACATTGGACCAATCACTATATCGAAATGTGCGTTATTTTGAAAACATTCATATATCACTTCGTGTATACCTAACTTAAAAGAAGAAGGTAGTGTTTCCATTACTTTGAAGAAACAATTAATCTATTGATTTTTAATTGCAGATATAAATAAAATGTGCATTTTTTAATTATAGTTCCGTTATTACTAAACACGCATAGAAATGTTTATTTTTCTTACTCTGTTATCTAAACTACAAGTAAATACATTTCGTTTCGAACAAAAATATGTACTAATAATCATTTTATTTTAAACAATTGCAACTCTTTAATATTTACTGTAAACAATTTAATTCGATCTTTATCCCCAAAACTATCTCGGTTAATAGTAATGCATCTTTCAGTGATTGGGCTACCATTGGTATTCATAAAAGTAGAACACGGCTTTATGAGCTGTATAATGAAAGGACTTATGTTAACACTGCTGAATTTAATTTATATGTTAGAAATTATTCAAAACTGTTTAAAAAAGTTTGTGTTATGGCCAAGTCACGTTATTTGGGTTCGAAGATTAAAAGCAGTAGTAACGTAATTAAAACGACTTGGAAAATTATTAATAGTGAAACGGGAAGGTCTAGTAACAGAAGTACTGACTACAGCCTGTCTATTAATGACAACATAATAAAATCAGACTCACAAGTCGCCGCGGCCTTTGAAAAATTCTTTTCAGATATTCCCGTTTCAACTACTAAATCCCTTAACTCATCGCCTTCTGTTGCTGAGTCTTTGCTAAAGGAAAATGTAAAATTTTGCGATTCGGAATTTATTTTTGAACATATTACATGTAGGGATATAATTAAAGTTTTTCACACTTTAAATGTAAAAAAGACTGCAGATCTGTGGGGTAATTCTGTAGAAGTTGCTAAGTCTATTGTAGACATTGTAGCACCTTCTCTAGTTCTTATCTTTAATAATTGTATTGACTGTGGGGAGTTTCCTGACCTTATGAAAAAAAGTAAAATAATACCTTTGTTTAAATCAGGTAGTACATCAGACCCCACAAATTATAGACCTATTTCAGTACTACCTACATTTAGTAAAATTTTTGAGAAATTAATTTTAGACCAACTGCAAAGATTTTTTAACAGACACAAATTATTACATAGCAAACAATTCGGTTTTACAAGGGGTCGTTCAACAACTGATGCCGGTGTTGAACTTTTAGGACATATTTATAATGCTTGGGAAGATAAATGCGATGCCTTGGGCATCTTTTGTGATTTGTCCAAGGCATTCGATTGCGTTCTTCATGAAACGTTAATCAGGAAACTCCGTCACTACGGGATCCGAAACACCGCTCTGAATCTTCTTACTTCATACTTGAGTAAAAGGATTCAGAGCGTTGACGTTAATGCAGAAAGATCTCCCGGATCTATCTTAACAATGGGAGTTCCACAGGGCTCAATTCTTGGTCCTTTCTTGTTTCTTATTTATATTAATGACTTGCCTTACCTCATAAAGGATAATCATGATATAGTGTTGTTTGCGGATGATACTTCACTTTTGTTTAAACTAAAACGTCAGCAGCTGGTTACTGACGATGTAAATAACGCGGTCTCAAAAATAGTTCACTGGTTCAATGTTAATAATTTACTTCTTAATGAAAAGAAGACTAAATGCATTAAGTTTACGCTACCTCACGTTAGGCAGGTGAAAACGAATGTGTTGATAAAGGGCGAAGAATTGAAACTTGAAGACAGCACAGTATTCTTGGGCTTAACTTTGGATGCTAAGCTTCAGTGGGGCCCACATATTGATAAATTGTCAAAAAAGCTAAGCTCCGCAGCATACGCTGTTAGAAAAATTCGAAATTTAACTGATTTAGAGACAGCCCGTTTAGTATACTTTAGTTATTTTCATAGTGTGATGTCGTACGGTATTATTTTGTGGGGAACTGCCGCCGACATGCAGACTATATTTGTTTTGCAGAAAAGAGCTGTTAGATCAATTTATAAATTAAGTCCGAGACACTCTCTCAGAGAGAAATTTAAGGAAATTAATGTTATGACTGTGCCTTCTCAGTATATTTATGAAAATCTTTTATATGCCCACAAAAACATAAAATTGTTTAAAAATTCAGTGATATCCATAATATAAATACTAGGAACAAACACAAATTTGTTGTACCTACAACAAGGCTCAAGAAAATAGGTGGCTCGTTCAGATGTCAATGTATACGCTTTTATAATAAACTTCCAAGCCATGTTCAAGATCTAAGCCTTAATAAATTCAAATCATTTATCAAACGTAAGTTGTGCCAGAAAGCTTTTTATACAGTCAAAGACTATATTGAGGACAAAAAGGCTTGGGACTGACCTGCTCCAATTTTTGCATACAGAGTGTGTTTTTTTTTTTTTTTTTGTTTGGTACGTAATTTTGTTTTATTTTGTGTGACTTTGAATGATAGGCTGAGGAATGATGTGATAAGGCAACGATGTGGTTTAAAAGAAGATGTAGTGACAAAAATTGAAAAGAGTATGCTTAGATGGTTTGGTCTTATTGAGCGGATGAATGAAAGGAGACTAACAAAAGGTATTTACAAGGCAGATGTGAGTGGAAACGCCGGGAGGGGACGCCCTAGGAAGACATATAGTGACCTTATTGGTGATGTTCTTCAGAAAGGTCAGGTGCGAAGTACTCTCAACCGGCGCTCGTGTATGACCAGATGTATGAACGTAAACGAGGCAAAAGGAGTATGTAAGGAACGTAGCAGGTGGCGTTCTGTGGTTTCTGCCTACCCCCATGGGAAGAAGGCGTGAGTTTATGTATGTATGTATGTTATATACACTATGAAATTTCATGATTATGACATGAATATTTACTTTGTATAATATTATTATTATTTTAATTTCGTGTGAGGACTTAGTGGGTATTATTTCTATATATTTTGTCTATCTCAGTTATTTCATAGTTTTTTTATATCTGGCAGTTTGAGTACTTAAAGCGGCCTACCCAAATGTCCTTTCTTTGGTATTGTTCGTCGAATCGTTGAGCTCCTTACGTTTTGAGTTGAGCTGCATGATTAATGACAAATGCGTGCACTGACTGGACAGGCCCACTCAAATCTGTATGGTTCTTTCCTCAAAAGACCATTTCAGACACCTACCTACATGGTCCTCATATGATCTGTAAAATAAACAATGACATGAATACTTACCTAGGTATTATTTTATTGTTATTATTGTGAATGTTAAGACTATGTGGGTCATTTTATTTTTTACTTTTGTTTTTTTATATTTTATTATCTCAGTTAATTTTAATCGTAACTTGGTCTGGCGGTTTGAGTAATTATGCGGCCTATCCAATGTCCTTTCTTTGGTATTGTTCGTCGAATCGTTGAGCTCCTTATGTTTTGAGTTGAGCTGTACGATTACTGACAAATGCGTGCACTGACTGGACAGGTCCACTCAATCTGTGTGGTTCTTTCCTCAAAAGACCATTTCAGACATCAATCCACATGGTCTTAACATGATCTGACCAAGATTATGTCTGGACTTTAAAAGAGACTGTGACCTCTGAGTTTGTTTCGGCTTTTCTTCTCAGAGTAGTCAGATAGGAAACGCCGACCTCATCTACTTTTAAAAAAAAATGTTTGACGTATAAAAGTGTTTGTACAAACCCACTTACAGAAATAAAAATCATTTATCATATAACATTAGTAACTCAGGACTCTTAAAAATTGATATTTTCCCCTTTGAGTTATGCGGAGAAACGAAAGCCATGATGGAAATTCAAGTATTATACGATTTTTTTGTAATATTATTCAGTCTTTGTCCGTGCTGGGCCAAAGAAAATCCATGTCCTTTTATTAGGACCAATCTAAGAAACTTTAAGCTTTTCCAAAGGCCCAACATCATCCACGTGTAAAAAAGAAGTTGTTTCCCCGAAATTGTAATTGCTATTAACACTCTTAATATTGACTGAGCACTTAATCAATACTTTAGCTGAGTGGAGTGAATCCATTGACAACAGAAGCTTTGTCGTTTTAAGAATATTTTATTGGAAATACAAAACTTTTAAGTGGACGAAGCCGTGAAAAGACTTGCTAGGTAACAAGTCATTTTACGACACCATCGTCATCTAATTAGTTGCAGGAAAACTTCTATCGTTTTTTTTATTTATTTTATCTTTCCGTAGTATTCCTTAACTTCCCATATTCGCAATAATAATTCAACAAAGTATTAGTATAAAACATCCCTGCAAAGACCTTTATAAGAATTTCATAACGTCTTTCGTAATATCGTTCAGGGACTTGTCAAGTTGGTAATTGACAGGTGTCAGAAGACGGAAACTACGTTTCCGGCGAAAATTGTTACTGGCATGATATGTGTGTACAGATAAATATAGACCATGTGTGTTACGTGACACAAAATTCTTCTTTTATCATTTGAAAACATATCATCATCAGTTTAGCCTCATTCTCCTGCCCTTTTCCCATTTTATTTGGGGTTAGCGCAATATTTGTTTTGTTTTCTTCCATACTTATATTGGAAAACAGAAAAGCAAAAACGTATGCCAATAGCAAAATCAGCCGATAATTTTCCCAATGCTGGAACACAGGCTTCCTCTCTGTGAAAGGGAGAGGGCCGTAATCTACGTAACAATATGTAACATGTCTTCAAATTTCATTTCTCACGATGTTTGCCTACGCATACTAATAGTAAAGTTAAACAGCGTATTTATCTACTAACGTTTTGGAAACTTAATCACATTCTTCCGCAAACTGTTTACTTCCCAGGTTGCCTAGAACGTAGGTTTTTGGCACCTTTGACGAAAAATGGTGACAATGTTTGGACTCCATAACTTTCCAAATCCTACATATCAGTAAATGTAAATATCATGTCCTAGTTTGTTCTTGACATTTCAATAACAATATCAGATAAATCATTGCAGTTAATAAACGGACAAAAAGGATTAGTCACCTTAGAATTTTGTTATTAGTGCACAAAAGGATTCTGTTTTACATAATTTGAGATAATCATTTGTTTGCCAGCATTCTGTTCCAGGGTGTCTTAAGTTTTTTGGAAACTTGGTCGAATTAAGCTCAGTCTCTATTTTTTTTTAATGATCATCACGGACACAAGTACATTATGGCTAATCAAATCATTGAGTATATTTTAGGAATAATTTTACAAAAGGCCAATTATTAAAATTTGTCGTTAATGAGAAGAATAAAAATGTTAGGGTTCCATAAACCTGAAACCACATAAATCAAAATTATCAACCTCAAGTAGCTCCCCAAAACCAGCGTTTGTCAGAAATTGCGAAAATAGCTGTCCTATTCAAAACTTTAAAACCTACTCGATCAAAGTCAAAGTCAAAAAATTTATTTCAAATAGGCACTCAAAGGCACTTCTGAACGTCAATATTTACATTAAATTAGAATCAATTCTAGTCGCTCCTACCAAAATGTAGTTTCGTATGGAGAACAATTGGCAAGAAACTACTCCACCGTTGCACTTTCAAAATGTTTTACAATATTTTGTATATGTCGGCAGAAACATGATTGGGTTCGATTACGTAATAAATATTTGGTTCATCTGTCTCTGAATCAGGGTTGATTGCCATCGTATCACTAATAAATACCACTTGAAGATATTGACTTGACTACTTTAATTAATTTCACTTATTATTATTAATTTACTTCTAATTATAATTTATTTAATAACACAATTTTATTTTAATTATAATGTGGTTCAGGCGCGATCACTATCACAATTACGACTAGTGTGCGGGCTGAGCGCTGCGAGTCAGAATGCCCGCTCCATTTTTTTTTTTTTTTAATAAATGGCATCTCGCAGGTCAACCTATGAGGTTGTCGTCTGCTTAGACGGACTTGCCTGTGGTTGCCCTAATAAATTAAGGCCTCCAGCCAGGACTTAAACTTATGTACTAACTTAAAAACTAAGCGACAACGCTAAGGGCACCCCCTTCGGGGTACGAACCTCGGCTTAGGGCGTCGCTGGGAGAGGGCAGCAGGGGACTAGCTGGATCAGGATTTGAGTGATTTAGGGACGAATTTAAAGCTACAGGCTCAGCGGCGCGGGCTGGCTCGAGCAAGGGTCAGGAGGGGAATGCCCGCTCCATTTTTTGTTTGTATGTTTGGCATCTCGCAGGTCAACCTATGCGGTTGTCGTCTGCTTAAGCGGACTTGCCTGTGGATTCCCTAATAAATTAAGGCCTCCAGCCAGGACTTAAACTTATATACTAACTAAAACTTAGCGACAACGCTATGGGCACCCCCTGTGGGGTACGAACCTCGGCTTAGGGCGTCGCTGGAAGAGGGCAGCAAATGACTAGCTGGATCATGATTGGTATTATTTACGGACGAATTTAAAGCTACAGGCTCAGCGGCGCGGGCTGGCTCGAGCAAGGGTCGGGAGGGGCGTCGATTTGGGCGTCGCGGCGGGCCTCGGCGGCGAGGGCGGTAGGACGGCGATCGGGTTTTGGGCTTATGTAGCGTGCTAGTGGCCTTACTACTCTCCTGGAGGAGGGTAGTGGCGTCGTCGGGGTCGATTAAAGTATGCCTTGGTCGGCGAATACTGCTAATGCGAGAGGGAGTGTAGCGGGCGGCCGCTGTAATCAGGGGGTTAGAATGTTTGATGACGCAGTCGAAGAAACGCTTTGATAAGCGTTTCATGAACTGTTTTATGGTTGGCATTTTGAGGTCGACGTGAAGATCGATATTACGGACATAGAAGGGGGCACCCGTGACCCTTCTGAGGAAACGGTTTTGGAGGGTCTGCATCTTATGGAGATGACGTGGGTGAGCGTGCGCAAATACAACGCAGGCATAGGTCATGATGGGACGGATGACTGCGGTATAGATGCGGAGCTTGCATTTGAGGGACAGTTTACTACGGGCTGTCAGTACGAATTGCAGCCTGCTAAGAGCGAAGGAGGCGCGCGCGCGAACCGCCTTAATATGAGCCTTAAAGGTAAGGTTCTCATCGAGGATCACGCCTAGGTATTTGGCTTGCTTCTCCCAAGGGATTGGCTTGCCGTACATAGTGATCGGGCTGGGAAGTGGGGGAGGGAGTCGACGACGTCTCGAGAAGAGAACCGCCTGACTCTGATCGGGGTTGACCTCGATTCTCCATTTCCGAAACCAAGCGCCTAAGACGTTTGCGGAGGTTTGGAGAGTACGAGCTATAGCGTTGGGACAGTGACCGGTATAGTAAACGGCAGTGTCGTCGGCGAAGAGAGCCAACTGAGCCTTTTTACTTTTTGGGATATCGCTAGTGAACAGCGTGAAGGCGAGAGGAGATAGTACGGAACCCTGAGGGACACCGGCGCGAATAGGATGAGGGGACGAGAGTGCTCCCTCGACGCGATAGCGAAAGGTCCGGTTCGACAAAAAGTCTCGTAAGATGAGCACGAGACGATCAGGCACTCCTAGTTGGTAGAGCTTGTATATCAAGCCGTTGTGCCAGACTTTGTCGAAGGCTTTCGCTATGTCGAAGAATAGCACACCCGTCGTCGCGTTACGCTGCAGACCAGCGCATAAGTGCTCTACGATACGGTGGACCTGTTGGGTGCCCGAGTGTTGGCTACGGAATCCAAACTGCTCGTTGGGTATGAGGCTCTTTGCTTCGGCGTAGTCTTTGAGATGCTTATAAATAAGCTTCTCGTAGATTTTGCCGAGGACATTGAGTAAGCTAATAGGGCGGTAGTTGGAGGGCTCAGACTTTGGCTTGCCTGGCTTTGGGATACCGATGACGGTGGCTTCTTTCCATGCTTGTGGGAAGATGTTGTTGCTCAAGGCGCCATTGAAGATGGCGGTCATAAGCATTATTAGCGGGGCAGGAAGGAGTTTGTATACCTTATTGGTAATACCATCCGAACCGGGGGCCTTACGAGCGTGGAGCCCTTTAATGATGTCGTGCACTTCGTCTGGAGTGACGGGAGGCAGAGGATCATCAGGGTCTTCGACGGGAGGGAGGGAGGCTCTTCGTTCGACTTCAGCGTCGACCTTGTTCAGGTGAGCTTGGTCTACTGGTTGGGAGCTGGGAGAACATTGGGACTCTAGACTGTCGGCAAGACATTCAGCCTTATCGGGACTGTCGAAAGCGACACTATTGTCGGGGCGGATGAGAGGAGGCATAGAGACCTCTTCTGAGGAACGCAATTTCCTCTGTAATTGCCAGAAGGCTTGATGAGTGGGCTCGAGTTCGCTGAGCATCTTGTTCCAGCCCTCAGAGCGAACCTCCCCTATGCGTTTCTTTACAGCACGCTGTAAATGGCGCATGTGGGCTTTGTTCGCGTCACAAGGGAAGGAGTCGTAGGCACGGATGGCCGCGTTCTTCTCGGTTATCAGGTCACGTACGTCAGCAGGTAGTTTCCAGCGATGGTCTTCCATCACCGGAACTTCCCGTGAACAATCCGTCAATACGGATTGTACGTGCTCTGTAAACGAGTCGATTGCGGCCGTCGTGTCGGCGACTGACACTAAGTGATCGGGGAATGCCCGCTCCAATGCGTGCGGCCGCTTTTATAACGGTGCCGCCCCACCAGTCACCTGATCCACAGAGTGGGAACACGTGCTCGTCACTGATTGATTGATGTTTTGTAACGAATCACAAGATGGCGCTGTATTTAACGTATTCGCGCCGACACGGCCATTCTGCAGCAGGTCGCGCTCGACATGCTCTGAAACACAATTTAGTCTTGGTCACTCCTGACATAAGATTGCACATGTTTCAACTAGAGAGTGGGCCATGAACAACCAAGACTAGTTTACGGATGAGCATAATTTATCAAAATTATCAATCAATAGTAGCCTTCTGCTGGAAATAGTCTTCCAGAATAAATATTTAAGAGTACTAAAGTTTTTAACTTTAGCAAACTCGACGTTACTGTTAGAACCTTGATCACCAATGATGTTACTAGCCGCCGGAGTGGCAGCAGTGTCTTCCGCAGTAACCTCTCGCGCCGACTTGGCTTCCTGGCAAGGTTTAGGTTCGAGGCGGAGCTGTTCATGTGCAGCTTTCTTGGAACGACCTCTACCTATAACTTTCTTAATTAAATAGCGGTCATTAGGCAAGATTTTCCAAATTTCATATGTATCTGGATATTTGAGATCAAGCCCAATTTGAGTTCTTGGATTCACTTTGAACAGAACTATGTCACCTTTTTGAAGCCTTTGAACCTTTGCCTTGTTTTTGTCGAATCTTTGTTTGTCAGCTATGCTTCGTTCTGTGATTCGTTTCTGCATGTAATGGTCCAGTTGATCTTGATCAACAACGTAATTAACTTCATCCACAAGTGAAATTAGTTCTGCAGGGACGGCACCTTGTCTTCACGTAAGAGCTGAAGCTCCTCTGCTGGTTTTGCAAATTACGCAGTTATCTACAATTTGTGGCACAGTAGTAGACATCACCGGGAACTAGTATTCTTCCTGAAGTTTGGACAACGTTTTCTCCCAACCAAAATGCTTCAGTGCGGTATGATATGCATTGATTATACCCCATTGGTATGGACGGGTCACTACCTTTTTCCAACAGACTTTGACCAGGTACTTTATCGGAGGTTTTTCGATAGAGCATGGAATCCTTAAGACGATATTGGTCAATTAATTTATTTGCCTTGTTCAATACCTTTTATGATGGCAGCCAGGTCCGACTCCCGTCGTTGTTCCACCTTCAGCCAGGTTTCGCCAAGTTGTTCGCCAAGTTGATGCAACCCACAGGGTTACGGCTGAAGAAGACCGCGTGCTTCATACGTACCCCTTGTCGGTACTCGATTTTAAAATCAAAGTTTTGCAGGTACGACCACCACCTGTGGATTCTAGGTAACAATTCGTGTTTGTTCATGGAAGCCTTGATGGCATTACAGTCAGTTATGATGGTGAAGTTTCGTCCGTAAAGGTAGTGTCTAAAATGTTTAATCGCTCGAATTCGGAATCGGCTCGAAATCGGTATGGAGTTAAGTAGCTAAACCCTCTTGGAAAATAGTAAGGACCGGTGATGAAGTTAATCTTCTTATAACATCCGAGTCTCGCATTTTCACATTCAGGGGTCCAGTTAAATTTTGCTTCTTTTTTTTTTCAGATTGTACAGTGGGATCATGCGTTCAGAAGAGGATAGTATAAATCGCCGAAAGTAACTGGCTAATCCACACATTTGCCTTACCTGCTTAACAGTTGTGGGCATAGGTGACCCTTGAGCCATACCCAATGTAATGAAGTAAACTGCGTCTGAAAGCTTGTCAATCTGATCCGAGAAGATCGGCAAAGGGAATTTAATTGGCACAGTGTTGTTGTTAAACTCCCTGTAATCAACACACATGCGGCGATGACAGGACTTGTGAAGTCTTATGTACTCTCGCGGACAATACCATTCTCCATTAAATTGTTAACAATGTTTCTGACCTTTTCTCTTTCTACAGGTGCCATCCGATAGGGTCTTCGGGAGACCACCTTACTTGGTTCCTTCAGCTGAATTTCCAGTTTACCTGTTGTAACTTTAGTTTTCGGAATGCCATTTGTAAAAACATCGTATTTTTTTCAAAAGTTCTTCAAGTCTTGAAATTTCACCTGGTTCAGTGAGGTCAGTGTCGAAATCCTGAAATGCTTCTTCGGAAATTTCAGTCATGCGTATAAGTGTTGCTCCGTGGCGGGTAATGTTTACGGCTAGGCCAGGAGTCTGTAAGATCTGATCTAATCATTAGTTCACGTGGTATTTCATGATCTTCAACTACGTGGAAATTGATTTCGATTATGACGTCATTGTTCTCACATGCAATGGGGTTGATAACAATTTTTTTATATTTATCTCAATAAAACGTTTATACTTTTGTAATACTATTTGCAGTATTTGGAAAATACTGCAAATAGTATTACAAAAAGTGTAAAAGCTTAAAAAACTGCCAAGTTATAAACGTTTTAAAGTAAGTGTTAGACTAGGAGTGCGTAGACGTCACGACTACGTAACTTCATACTAGCGCCGTACATTGTCCGTACGGCGCGACAAGGACAGGAATAATCCCCTCCAAAAACTTTTAAAGCGTGTATCTTCTTCATTTTTACATCGATTTAACAGATTTTTTCGATTATCAAATTTTTACTATGCCTTCTTTGAAATTACATTATTTTTACGAACATTTTAATAGTAGTCATCGTCCCAATTGTTATCCGTTGGCAAGACACTATTGGGACCCCTGCTCCCAGCCCCTTCAACATAAGCATATGACCGTCGCGTTTACCTGGTAATGAAAAGATCTATCTGCTCCACTATCAAATAACGCAATTATTTCTCGGCTTCTTCGGCAGAAAACAAAGATTTTGATTCTACCTTTTCAGTAGTGCAGTTGGATTGGAGGTGACCTGAAGTAGCAGATCCTCTAATCTCTTCCGTAGTCGTGGACGCTTGGCTGGTGGCTCCCCAGGTCTGCTTTCTCTTGGTTTCATGGTTGACACAACTGAAATCAGTTCATGCACAGTAGTACACTTACTTGCTAGCAGTCGTAATCCAACATGCTCAAGGTCAATACAACCAATTACAGCATCCACTGCATCCATTTCCTTGTCCTCGTTTACAATCCGCTTCCATATATTCCAAGTCTTTGTTAATGATTCAGCTGTATTCAAATCTTAAACAGGTATCACAAAAACTTTTGGCACGACCTAATAATAAGCCTGCAATTTTGGTGTAAATGTCATAATCAGTCAGTTTCCAATGATTTATAGCGCGGTCCACGTGTTCGCACCAGTCTCTTATCGGGACATCTCCGTACCGGGTTAAAAGATGCTATGTAAATATCAGAAAGCCTTGGGCCTTCCCGAAGAATTCATTGCCTTGGAAAGAATACTCTGCAAAAATTCATGGTTAGCTTTGTTATTTTCTTGTTGCTGTTTAGACAGGTTCTCGAAAATAATATTCAATATTGATAAAGTTTCATTATTGGTATTAAAAGTGGCATGACTCACGTGACCTTCAGATTCATTCGTCGACGAGCCAGCACCAGCAGTGTGCATTCTCCGTATTTCTTGGTTAGCAAAAGATTCTCCATTTTGGTCCATGGCCACACTGTCCTGATGTCCGTCATTACACATTACGGATAGATGCTGTCCAGACTGACGGGTGGCTACATCCACGAATAGGGTAGAAGATGGGCAATGGATGAGCCAAGGCTCATCCCACTTCTGATGTCGGCAGAAACATGATTGGGTTCGATTACGTAATAAATATTTGGTTCATCTGTCTCTGAATCAGGGTTGGTTGCCATCGTATCACTAATAAATACCACTTGAAGATATTTACTTGACTACTTTAATTAATTTCACTCATTATTATTAATTTACTTCTAATTATAATTTATTAAATAACACAATTTTATTTTAATTATAATGTGGTTCAGGCGCGATCACTATCACAATTACGACTAGTGTGCGGGCTGAGCGCTGCGAGTCAGAATGCCCGCTCCAATGCGTGCGGCCGCTTTTATAACGCTGCCGCCCCACCAGTCACCTGATCCACAGAGTGGGAACACGTGCTCGTCACTGTTTGATTGATGTTTTGTAACGAATCACAAGATGGCGCTGTATTTAACGTATTCGCGCCGACATATATGTTATTTATATAATCATATGTGTAGACGATGGACCGATATAGCTCCGAGCGTTAGCGGTAGGTACAGCGGGCCGAGTTACGCTGTGCAAAGCGGGACGTTCACCTCCCCAATCTCCCCACTTCTCAAGCAACTTAATGTAAGCTAGTGCGCAGCGAAGAGGGGGATCATTCTTGTGGCAGGCTCGGCCCGGTGCGCCTGCCGTAGCGCCTAGAGCTATTATCGCGATCTATTTAATTAATTAATAAGCTGTCGGAATAAAAGAGTTGGTTATTGCTATATCTCATACTTTCATTTAATATGTCGGACCTCTGCCTTCAGGTTATTTCATGGTAATTATTTTATTTGACATTGTGAGTGAAATAAAGTGATTGTGTTGTAACTAGTGTCTCTATTTTCTTCGCCCGACAATCCACGCCTACTTACAAAGTGCAAGTGTAATATCGCTGATGAGGGCCCATCCCGATTTATACGATTTTCCTAAAACATTATTATTATTTTTATTTATTATCATTTTTAGCGACTAAGATGTCCCAGTCCGCTGCTGGACATAGGCCTCTCCAGTTGCACGCCATTTAGCTCAACTCTCGGCAACTCTAATCCAGCTGCTACCAGCCACCCTTTGAAGATTGTCTCTCCATCTAGCCTGAGGACGTCCTACCTTACGTTTGCCTATTCGCGATCTCTACTTAAGAACACGTATACCCCAACGGTCATCGGTTCTACGGCTAATTTGGCCATTCTATTACCACTTCAGTTTGCTCATTCTGTGAGGTATGTTGACAACTCTTTTCTTGTTCTCTGCCGGATCACCTCTTTCCGGATTCTATCGCTCAGAGAGACTCCAAGCATAGCTCGTTCCATAGCTCGCTGAGCGACCTTGAATTTATGGACCAGCCGTACCGCGAGAGTCCACGTTTCGGCTCTGTAGGTCATAACAGGCAAGACGCACTGTTTGAAGACTTTAGTGTTTAGGCTCTGTGGAATACGCGACGAGAAGACTCGACGAAGCTTCCCGAACGCTTCCCAGGTGAATTCTTCTGTTAGTCTCCTTCTCAAAGTTATTTTTATCAAACTGCAGAGTTTGCCCGAGGTAAACATATTCTCGAACAACTTCGAGAGCAGCGCAATTTACAGCAATCGCTCCCGGAGTAACGTGATCGATGAACATAACTTGTGTTTTGTTCAAGTTCATCTGGAGACTAATGCGTACAGAAGAATCAATTAGGTCGTGCCGTCATGCAGCGATTCAGCCAGTATGACGATGTCATCTGCAAATCTCAAGTTTGAGATGTACTCGCCGTTGATGTTAATGCCGCGTCCTTCCCAATTCAGCGTCTTAAACAGATCCTCCAATGCGTTACAGAACAGTTTCGGGGAAATTAGGTCCCCCTATCTCAGCCCTCGACGCAAGAGGATATGTTCAGTTCGCTGGTCTTGAATTTGAACGTTCATAGTCGCTTTCATACAGATATATCAGCACTTGGATGTATCGCCAGTCAACTTGGCATCGCTGCAGGGACTTCAAAACAGACCAGGTCTCGATAGAGCTAAACGCCTTCTCATAGTCCCCAAACGCAAGACACAGGGGCCGATAATACTCTTCGGACTTTGCCATACGGTGCGGCAGATAGGCGGTCTATGGTGCTATATCCTCCACGAAACCCTGCCTGCTCCGGTGGGCGAAACTCGTCGAGTTTTCACGCTAGACGATTCGTTACGACTTTTGAAAATAACGGAACAAACAATACGTGGCTTAAGAGCAAAATGGTTCTGTAATTCGTTAAAAGGGTCTCATAACCCATTTTAAAAAAGAGGACGACAACGCTCCTTCGCCACGCTTATGGAGTTCTCCCCGAGAACATGACTGAATTAAAGAGCTCCTGAAGCTCTTTTAGTTCAGGACTTCTTCCAGCTTTCAGGAGCTCGGTCGTAATCCCATCCTCACTAGGGGCTTTTCCATTATCAAGCTGTTAAATAGCCGCCTCGATTTCGTCTTGACTGACTTCTGGTCTTCCGTGAAATTATGGGTTAAGTTGGCTCTGGAATCCTCATTTTACTCAGCAGCTCAGGATCAGGTCGAGATGCATGCGATGCGTACAATTGACCGTAGAAGTTTTCGACTTCCAAAAGGATTTCTGGTTTTTAAACAACGATATCCCCACTTGATTTGGTCAACTTCGTCAGGTGAGGTCCTCCCAAGTGATTGGACGAACACTTCCGAACCCCGATATTGCTCAATCGCGTCGGAGGTCTCGTCGTACCAATCTCGTATCATTCTTGTTGAGTTTCCGTTGTTCTGACGAAGAGATTTGTGGGTTTTCATGTCATTTCGCCATAAGCTCCAGGGTCACTTCCGAAAGTTTGGACTTCCTGCCCGTACGCCACATTTTGCAAAATCGCGTACCTTCCTCCCTGACGATTTCTACCATTTGTTTGAGCGCCTGGTCGACGTCAATTGTTGTTTCCACGGCAGCGAATCGGTTTTCCAGGTCTAACTGGAACGCTTCAGATCCTAGCATAGTTTGGAGCATAGTTGGTCGGAGCCTAGACTTCATCAAACGAGTTCGCTCGAGCTAGAAGTTGATATTCAGAGAGCCTCCAACCAATCTGTGATCACTGCCGGTATTGAACCAGTTATAATAAAGTCACCGTGGAGAAAGTGGTTCAGTTTACGGTCTGTACCACGCCCTTAAAAATTATTACACCTTTATTTATTTATATATTCTAAATTTTTAGAACACAAAAACGTACAAAGGCGGACTTAATGCCTTAGGCATTCTCTGACAGTCAACCAAGGGTCACAACCCTGCCATCTGATCTCTTCACAAAGAGATCAGATGGCAGATGTTTTGGTTGTGTTTATGTCCAGATAAATCACTATCCATTCTAAGGTTGCCTGGAAGAGATCGCAGAAAGCGATAAGGCCGCCCATTGTATGTTTTTATTATGTTTTTTTTATTTTATTATGTCATTTTGTGGTGTACAATAAAGCATATATAAATAAATAAATAAATAAAGGATGAAAAAAAACTAGAACTTAAAAATGAGATGAATTAAAAACAAAATTAATCCCTTTTACCTTTATGTAAACGCTGCAAGGTGACACTTCAAAATTTGCTTTCAAGAATTACAGCTCAAAACTTCTCAACCACACTACGACAAAACGTATCTCAGTCAATACATCAAGAGCTTATCTTTAGACCTTGTAGACTAAAGACAAGCTGTTTGATGCGAGATATCGCGAAACGCCGCAATAACTGCATACCACGGCTATATATCCTTCATGATGCGGTATGGTATAATTCTTTGGGGTCGCTGTGTGGAAAGTGATCCGTCATTCGTGAAAAAAAAAAAGTTTTAGGGGCTACATTTGGGCTGAAACAACTTGAGTCTTGTCGCCCTTTCTTTAGGAAATATATGATTCTTATTTTACCGTGCATCTATATCTTGGAATCTTGTTTTTTTTTTAACATAAGATTATATTTCAGCAAGCGACAAGCTACTATGCCCCTCGATCTCATAATACTAACAAGTTATATCAACATATGACGAATCTCATACTCACACCCAACAACAACTATAACATGTGCAAAAAAAATTACACTAAAAACCATTTCGTTTTTTAAATTCAAGCGTAGAATAACAAAAACACTTGTAGGTAAATGCTTCTATAGTGTACTTGAGTTCTCAGATTATAAGTTGTGAATTGCCTCGTTGGTCTAGTGTTCGCAATCGCTGGGCATGTGTGTGTCAGTAAAAGTCTGACACGCCCTCCCGCTCCACCCTGAGCGGGAGAAGTCATTTGATGATTTCCCACCCAAAAAAAAAAAAAAGGTCCGGCAACGTGTTATTGGGTTTTTCTACCTGGAATTTCTCAGTGCAGCCCGGAATCTGGATTTGTTCCCGGTTGATGGCAATAGGCTCGTCCCGTATTACATGGGACTTAAACATAACTGGCGAAATGTAGGTGTACTGTAGGTACACCTCTGCCCAACCCTTCGAGGAATCAAGGCGTGATGTTGTGTTATGTTGAAGTTGTGAATTGTAATAATGTAATGTATGAACTAATTGTTACCAAAGATTGAATTTAATATCATTTGCTAATCAAATGCATTGTTCAAGTTATTTATAAATTTCTATAAATAATAACTACATTTGTTAAAGTTGGAGCTGTCTAGTAGCGATAATTTTTGTTGGATTTGACTTTGGTATATGTTGTTGTTAACTCTTAGACAAATAGGGTTCACTTTGGTTTTTCTTCTTCGAATCTATGTGTATCTTTCTAGCTTGGTTTAGATCTGTATCGTACCTCCTCCCGAGCCAGAGGTCGAGCACTGGCCGGACCGCCTCGATGGTGACGAGGCAGGAGGACATCCATGAGGATTTTCAACTCCGGGAACAAAAAAAAAAACTGCATCGTAGGATGAGACTACGACGTAGATGGTCGCTCTCCGTATTAAAACGATTTAAAACCTGTTACGTTCTGCACAATACATTTGTAGCTACTGAACATGTAGTCGATTTCATTTCGATATCTTGAATCTGGTGATGACCATGCCCATTTCCTTTTAGGTCTTTTTTGAAAGAAAGAACTCATATGGTACATGTTTTCCTTTTCAAGGAAACTCATGAGAATGACTATCGTTATCGTTTCTCTTGCCATAACCGAAATTTCTCATCTTTTTTTCAGAAGCATCGACCATTTCTCCAATTTTGGCATAATTATTGTATATGTAGTTTTGTCTCTTCCATTACATGGGCTTATGTCTTCGTATAATTGCTCAATCTCATGACTGGGTGCTCTGCTTGTAGGAGCGTATACCTGTATGACTATCAATGTGATCTTCTTTGATATGTGAAATTTTACGTAGATGACTCTGTCCGAGATCGAGTTTATGCCTTTGATGTTATTGTTAAGACGTTTGTTGATGAGTATGCCAACACCATGCTCATGTTTCAGTGAGTCTGAGCCTCTATAGTAAAAAGTATGTCCATTAGTCATCTTAATGCATTCTTCTCCCGGGCGTCTCACCTCAGATAGTCCTAGGACGTCACATTTTATTTGATTTAGCTCGTAAAGCATTGTACGAAGCGATCATCAGTTTCATTTTTATATTTGTTGGAGGGCAGCTGGTTTTCTCCCAGAGATTCTTCGCACCCCTGGTTTTGCCTGAACCCCAACAGCTGCCGTTATTTGAGGTAGCGAACCCGCTGGGAGCTCGGGGCCATTCTTTCTGTTGTGTATCCATGTTATGAAGGGTTTAGGCATATTAACTCGTCCGCTTGCCTAAGGCGTCTTGGTGAGTGAGAAGTAGTCCATCTGAATAGGACTGTGGGTGCTACCCCTTTTGGTGTCGTGTTCAAGACTATTCTGCTACCAACCCTAAGAGACCATCCTCCACTGTTGCCCTCTATATCAAAAAGCCATTAGATTCGCCTTAGCGATCCCCCCATTACCTATTCATTCTGCCTAAAACCTATACGTGCTCAATTGATTTCGCATAACTTTTGATACAATCAATATCACCTATCCACTTCACAACCGAATTAAGATCAATTAACAAGAGTAGGTACGTGAACTTTAGTTCTCCACATAATATACCGAACATTTTACTCACAAAAGCTTTCGGCTTGCCCACTAACCGATAACAGAACGGACAGTTTAATTTAAACGTCATTACGTTCCAAATTCAACATGAAGTCGGTAGGCATCGATCTGTTCCGATACTTTTCGTTGCAAATCAGTGGTGATAAAATAATTCACACAAAATTAAGCGCTTGCCTGGTTCGACCCACGAACTACAAATCGTAAGTCGGGGCCGTTGAAACTGGACCACAAAAGTAATAAAATAATTAATTTACCACAATACGACCCCGTCATCGGCTGCTTACCTAATAAACCTAATTATTATAGGTAAACTTTTTTTATATTCCTAAGTTTCTTCCTTTAATCCAGCCAAAGTTTTTCTTTGAAATATCATTTTTAGTAATAAGACCGCCCTACGTAAAATTTCTACTTTTATTTCTGTCATTATAAGGATACGTAATAATAAAAAGTATTCTATCATTATATATGTATTATATCTTACAGTTTTTTAAGAACCACGTATAAACGGTTTGCATCTACTAACGAAAATGCTTGATCTGCTTCTTGGTTATAACACGATTAAGCTAATATCTTGTTTGACATGCAATATGAAAGCGCACTTAATTGCCTTCACCGTTTCTATTCACCCGATTGTGATGAGATAGTAGCACAATTGAATTTACGAATTTACTCATCTAAACCAGGAAAGCTATGTTACCGTTTTAAATAGCGAATAAAGTCCGCTTATTCAAGCAGTCCTACAATAAAGTTGTTAAATATTTGCTTCTTCCGATATTCAACGTTTACATAAGGTTAAACTTCAATAGCACTCCGCCTTGTACAAAATGAATTTTGACTCATAAATTATTGAAGCGTCGACTAATCTTGCCCATCAAGAGAACTGAATCAACAAGTATATTTTTTCAGCTGTTGACGTGCCCTGGGTCCTATAAAATTCCCCTTACAGGGCCAAGAAGGGTAAAATGTCCGTAGGTGCGCCCAGCCGGTTCTCTAAACTACATCATATTATGTTAACGTGCTTTTTTGGGGATTTCGGACAATCTATTTACAGATTATTTCACTATTTATAATGGTTTTAAAATTTTGATTGATTCAGTTTTGATGTACATGAAAACGGGGACAAAAGAAATACTTTTAAAACTGTAAAGAACCCTTCCGTGCACATAGATTATGTTATAACGACGCAATAAATCTGCCTTGGTACTGAAATCGCGTGTAACACACATGACAAATTTAATTAAACCAGCTTTTATCGAGCTTTCGTTTAACTTATTAAGGTCAAATCTTGTGAGGGCGGCCTAATTACACAATAATATGATGGTGGAATTAATAGGCGTTCTTGTGATGACAAGAGAATATCTTTGGCAGAAAATATCCTCGAAGTAAGTATAAAAGTATAGGAATGTCGCGTGTTACGTTTTACGGTATATGCAACGACGAAATGTTAATAGCTTAACAGATATTTATAGTTATGTGCCTGCAGTTTACTGTTCCGCACTCCAGATAAGACAACTTTATTGAGCCGTTTAAAATGGCCATTAACACTACTTCACCTGTTTGATACCGCCAACTACAAATATTTTACAGGTTTTCCTAAATAACCTACTATTCTATTAGATTGCCTTATTGATTTATTGGTCGCACTTACTGATAACAGTGGTGGCCCTGTGGTAACGGCCGCGACCTACGAGTTGTAGGTTGTAGGTTCGACCCCAAACAGGTGCTTTACTTTGTGCAAATAATGACGGCATTATTTACACAGCTCTGCTCTCAAAACGGTGAAGGAAAACATCGTGAGGACACCGGCATTTCCTAGAACCAAACAATCAAAGACATGTGACATCTACCAATCCGCACTGGGCCCGCGTGGTAGATTACGGCCCACTCCCTCTCATCGAGAGGAGGCCTGTGTCCCAGCAGTGGGAACAATTTGGCTTTATTGGATCGTTAAAACCAGAATTTCCTACCTACCTACAGTTCGATAAAATTGGTTATAGATACGTTACTGGGTTCGGCCCTAAGACTGTCTTAGATTTGTTGACAGTTAATAGTCATTCTAATCTTATATATCTGCTTTGTTTTTTTTATAACCTTGGCATCCATCTGAGTGTCAGTCACTAATACTCGTATTTTATGAAAACACACGTTTTCTACACCAAAACCAGTCACATTTTCCTAAAACCCGTTCGAATACAAACGCACCAAAAACTAAATGACATTATAAACACTAGTTAATCCCTTTCCAGCCACAAAGGTCTGCTTATTATATTATCAAAACGAAATACCACAACTCGCTAATTAAATGTTCCACATTTCAGAATAAAATAAATTTTGACAGAGTTACTGGTATCCTGTAGGCTTCTGGATTTGAGTTTACGTCGGGATCTACTCATGCAGCTTTTAGACCAGCTCATGAGCGAGGAGTTTAAGTTTCATTTAGTCCAGAAGAATATATTGGAAAAGGCTGTCAAGTTTTCCAGGAGACTATTTTGGATTCTGATGTGTTGCAGTAGCTCGGATGTGTTTGGTAAGTGGTTATTCTTATGCTTATTTTAGAGTTCTGATTTAGTTCCTTTTTTACAACGCTACGCGCACTCTCGACGTTTAGCTGAATAACAGACATCGCGTGAAGCGTAGTTGGCGTTGTTATGACAAATTTGCTGTAGTCTATAGTGATTTTTGGTCTGCGGTGATTAAGTGATGTATGTTAATAGTTAAAACTTCAGGCTGCGTCACATTATTATGTTGAGTATTTATAGTTGTATTTTATGTACTTACCTACTCGTATATATAGTTAGCATAAGAGTAAAGTATACAGACAGTTTACTTACCGTGCAATTAAAATAATTGCCTGAAATTTTCTTGTGCATACCAAAAGAGTTTCTTTTGCGAGATACATTGCAAAGGGGAAAGATTGTTTGGCAATATAATTAAATATTTTACCAAGTGTACCTAGATACTTACTCGTTGATTTAATTGGTATCGGTATTATTTCAGTGCACGTTTTCGTAGTACCAGCTTTACATAATTTTGAAACTATACCTCTGAAGATGGATCTTATTCTCATTGATTAAGGAGTTGTATTTTAATTATGTTTTCGCTTATCCGGTAAACGTTTTTGAGATTTACCTACATTATTTATTTCTTCTTCTTTATTTTGTGTTAACATATTCTTTCTTTATTTTTATTTTTGTAGATGCGTTTTCCTGTTACTCAATGTTTTTTGTATAATTTCAGATTTTGTACAAATCTATGATGTTGGCAACATCTTGAGCGGTGCAAACATTGCCCTGGGCCCGCAATGTTTTGTGCAAGTAATTTTTTCTATATGTTATAAATTAAGCATTAAATCTGAATAATTGCATAAATCTCGTCAAGTACGGTAAGCCCAGGTAGCATTGGCGCTTTTTTTTTTGCTCACTGTCTTATCAACGCTCTGCCAAGCGCCAAGAGTTTAAAAACAAACAGTGTGTTTTCTTGACACCCTGGGATGCGCTCTGTTGGAATCTCAATGCTCGGCTCACTACCGAGAGTCGGAAAATTAGTGCGCGAAAAAATACGTCACTTCAAATAGCACCGGTGCGCACGTCGGCATTATCTGGTCAGTCGCAGGGATGATTTGTCCATATTTAGTGAAAATAATAAACAAAACATTATTTTTATGTGGAAGGATAAAGTAGGATTAACAAAAAAGCAAAAAAAAAACGAAACAGCGCCGCGGGGTACAAAAAAAAAATATTCCCACAAAAAATAAGAACAGAGTTCTCGTTACATTTTGAATGCTAACATCACATGAACTACGTTCAAAGGGTCTTTGATTCAGCAAAAAATCCTTTCCACGTCTAAAACTTTGAATGTACTCCACGATTTATTTACCTTCCAGTCAGCCAAATGGACGTTTTAATTTATAACTTTGAAAATATGAAAGACCTCGTTAAAGTCACCGCAGTTGAAATGCGGTGCAATGAAAATGAAGCTTTTAAAGATATTTTCAAAAGATGCGTTCTTCACCACTGCTATATAATAAAGTAAGTTAATAATTTTACCAATTAGGGACCAAAATGGTTTCTCTTTCATGTTTTTGATTCTGTAGAATTTAAAAATGTATTTTTACTTTTTATGATACGAATCACTTCCTCGAAAGGTATGCAAATTAATCTAGTTTATTTAATTGTAAAACAACCAGCTTTGCTTCCCTTTCAGATTTGTGGATACGATACAAGGAACATTTAGTGGCCTGATAATAGCAACGCTATTTTTGAGTACTGGTATTTTGGGTACTACTGTAATTCAGATATTTTCGGTAAGTCCTGATCCCAATGATATAATTATCCTTTAAAAACATACTGCAGATAAGACTCGAGGAGCACTCATATATTTTACAACATAAGTAACATCTCTCCGGTACTCACCTGAAGGATTATTCATATGCGTACCTAAAGTGCACCCCTATTTCGCAAGTTATGTTTAGAAAAAATTGTACACCAATAAAGAAACAGCATTAATGGTATACCACAGTCATGTATGTTCAATATTGAGGTATGGGATTATCATATGGGGAAACTCTACAGACGCCCAGAGAGCTTTTATAGCCCAGAAATAATGCATAAGGTCAATTTATAGTCTGAAGTGGACTGATTCGTGCCGACCAATATTCACTGATAAACGTTTACTTACACTGCCATCCCTATACGTTTATGAAATGTGTAAATTCGTTAGAAACCACCTATCACTTTTTGAGCAAGATGATAAGGTCCAATTTAAAAGGAAGATAGTGCAAAAACCTTTGGTAGTACCTCGAAGCAGATTAAAGTTATGTGACAGAAACTGCTAAACCATGGCGGTGATTTTTTTTTTTTAACTACCTGAAAGAATAATAAAACTTAATAATTTAGAATTAAAGAGAACTTAAAAAAATTGGCTTTGTGACAGATGTTTCTATTCAATTCATGATTATTTAAATTTAAAACAGATATAATGTATAACGAACACTTGCTTAAATTAAAACTATTATTACTAACTAACTATTAAATCGACATTATTCATAAATCTAATCAATCATTTGATCGAGTCTCTTAACTGCGAGATAGTATAATCTAACAGACTAATGTAATATATTGTATAACGTAATGTGCCTATTTAATAATAACAAAGCAAGACTGCAATTTTTTATGATTATGATGTGTTTGACTAACGACTACTGTCTTTGATGTAATTTTATTATGTATATATGCATGTACTTCAAACATTTGCACGACTGTTTAGTCGAATATAGTGAGACTAAACTTATTCTACCATGTTATTATGTAAGTACCTATATTCTGGTAAATAAATAAGTTTCATTTCATTTCATTTCATAACATGGCATGGAAATTAATGAGACAAGCTGTGCAGCTCGTGATCATTATAATGAACCTATTCGTTAATTTTTTTGCAGATCGTGTCTCCTCTGAAGAACATGAGGGAAGTAATATGGGTTTTGGCTTTCTTAATGGTTTTATTGGTAATCTTTTTATCGATTGTTACTTTGGAAATGCTATCACTGTAAAAGTAAGTACCTACCAGTATTTTGTTTTAATCTTTTTCTGTACCTATTTTTTAATCCAAAATGAAATCAATTCTATTAAAATAGGACCCTTATTTATAAGTACTATGTTACTATGTCTTCTTATCAAACAAAAAACATCAACAACACGAAAATCCTAAAGAAATCTCAAAAGACTCTTCGTGTTCTAAAGTACTATTCGATATACCGCAGTGACCAATTTGCAGTGCTATTGACAAGTTTTTCAGGTCAGCTGAGTATATTTTTGGAATCGTACAAGTATAACAAACCAGAATTCATTAAAACTATTGTTGTTTTATTAACCTAGTAGATATGTGCTTTTTTATGTCAATAAATGTTTGGCAAACCTGCGCAAACCATTGAAAAAGAAATGGACTACTCTGAAGAGCTGGGTAGGCCGAAAAGTGCTAGCGTTCAAAAGTGGATTGGCACGTTCGAGAGGCGTATTGCTTTAAACTCCCGGTACGACTGTATGTGTTTAAACGACACTCACCACAAAGATCGCAGTTTTGCACGGCACACACTGACGTATCATGGCGTACTTGCATCGCACTACACGAAACAAAAATATACTTCCGTCACTTTTGTTAGACACACGTCGTGCGCGTGACCTGGACAGTTTATGGCATTGCTTAAATTCGAGTTAATCTAATATGAGCTGGTACCAGTAGGCGCCAAGATGTGGATTGTGAAGTTTGTTCTGATTTCAAAAGATGCAGCGCAGATTTAGTGAATTTTTTATTTTGGTTTACAATAATAATAATATTCAAAAAATGGCTGCTTTTTATTTTTGTTGTTATTGCAATAAAGGGTTTAGAATAAAAAAATGAATTACAAGTGATAACTAAAATAAAAACATATTTATTCGTTATAATATTTTACATGAAGATAACAAACCGCCGTGATTATGTATAATAACTTCTTCAGCCAAATAAGATGAGCAACATTATGTCAAGGAACTTAGAAGCAATTAGTTTTATTTTGACATGTGTAATATAACAAAAAAATAGATTTATTTTATCAAAATAAGTGATTTTAATAAGTGGTAATGTAGGGCAATTTGTTTATATTTAGTATTTCACATTTTATTTGGCTTTAGTGAATATACGTTACATATTGATGTTAAGTATAGCTGAAGTATTCATTTTCTGTAAGAAAAGAAGATTGAAACTAAACCTCAATTTTATTTAATGTAATGATCACGGATATAGCGCAATATACAGGATAAACTATTGTGAAACTTAAACGTTCTTGTTTATTACCTTATTGTTTGCTGGGCTTCGGTGATGCAACCTTTTCAGCGTGGAGTACACGGCGAACAGTTTTTAATGACGTGTTGAATAATTCAGCAAAATGTCCGGCTGGTATGAAACCATTTGTTTCAAATTCATTCACCTTGTGAAGGCTTATTTAAATAAGATTTCGACTTCATAAATAAGCGCTTCGACTAGCAAGGATTCCCTCTTCTGACATATCTTAACCCACAGACTCACAGTATTTCTCTGAAATAAAGAATGTAATACTTTTAGACATCTTTAAGCAAAATGGTATATTATATTAAAATAATTAAACCAAAAAATATAAATATAAAATTATCTATTTTATAACACTTTACTCATCATTCACAAATTTAAGCAAATAGTAATTTATATTAAGTAAAATATGCAATATTTAAATGATAACACTCACACTTTGTCCGGCTTCATTAGATATTTGTGTTATCACATCCTTTACATCCACATTAACGCGGCGCAATTAAATTTGCCAATGCTTCAATGTTTATATTTCACTACATTTAGAAAATTATTATCACCGCTAATTAACACATTTAACTATTCGACAGTAACCAACAACGTTCAATTAGGTGAATAGTCGTAACGAATTGCATCTACCTCACTGAAATCGAAATAATTTACTAAGTTTTCTGTGGTCTACCTACTAACTTTTATTATTTATGTAAACGAGATGAACGAGAAAAGTATCGAATGATTATCGAACCACTTCAAGTAATTACACAACCACTTAAACAATAAAAATTGTTCATTATAGGTAATTATAAACCAAAAACAATACATAGATATTATTTGAAAATAACATCAAGCTTAATCCGCAAGCGCAGATGAGTTTCGAACTCAGAGCTCACCATAATCGCTCCTACCCAAGCACGGTAACGACTGAACTAGCATGCCATATGTAAAATTAGTTGAAATTATGAACTTCTATCAATTACAGACAAAGTGAGTGTGTGTACGAGTCTATAGTTTAGGAAATAGAGGTCGTAAGTGAAACCGAAACTTCAATCTATTGCTTTGCTTATGGACTTATGAGCACTATTGTACACACGATTCTAAGGTAAAAATATTACAATGACGTGGAGTACACGTGACTCTCTGCTTCGTTAACTAAAGTATTCTACACCTGCTAAATAGTATGGAAAGAACATAATTGTTATCGCCTTTGCTGGCGATATACAAAAATGGACGAATTCGGTCCAGTAATTAGGTCAAAAAGTAGTTTTAATTTTGAGCAAATTTGAACTCCCTGTACAATTGGATCACTGGGTCAACTTGAAACCTTTAACATTGAAAAGTGACGTTGGCACGCAGTGCAAACCATCACTACGCAGTCACGTATTGTATCTTTTTTCTTATAATATAAAATCGGTACACCTAAACGACAAGATACGAAGGTACCTACGTTGTCTAAACAAAGTGTTTACTTGTACTGAATTTATTTTGATAATTATTTAATTTGAAAATGTCACTTCTTTAATTTATGCTTTTTCGACGGAACGGCAGGGTGTGGATGATCTCCTATCCTGCCCTCTGTGCCCCAAAACATGCAGCCAAAGTGACCTCTGCGCTGCCGCCGATAACGCCGAGGAAGTGGCAAAGTTTTCGGTCAACAGGATATGAACAAATGTCGTGCCATCGACACGAAGAAGAAGAAGAATTTTACATTTAATGTTGCTATACTTCTGTCACAGATTATATAATACTTAGTACAGATACCCAATCCAATACAAAGAAATGAAACTTCTCTAAGTCTGGCTATTGAGCTGGCACTTTAACTTCGTACAATTTTTCAACAGATGGTAGCATCAGCGACTCACTAATTGCCAGAGACTGTAGTTTTACCACGCCATCTTGGAGTCGAGTTCAAAAAAACATGTTAATATATTTCTTTTACATTTATATGTAAAGTAATAGATTAAAAAAAACGTTTTTTTTATTTAAATTAGTAGCAATAGTGGCTACTTTGATGTGTTTCAATTGAGTAAAGCGCCATATATTGCAATATCATTGATTAACCAACCATCATTTTATGGGTTTGAATTGAAGTTTAGGCTTCAGTCATGTGGGGCCGGATTTGGCGGAGAGCCAGTTTGGTTTCCGCAGGGGGCGCTCTACGGTGGACGCCATCATGCGCGTGCGAGCCCTCACGACGGGGGATGCTGTTGCCCGGGGTGGGGTCGTCTTGGCGGTGTCTCTAGACATCGCCAATGCCTTCAACACCCTGCCCTGGAGTTGCATCAGGGAGGCATTGCGGTATCACCGGATGCCGACCTACCTCTGTCGCGTGGTCGAGGCCTATTTGACGGAAAGGGCCGTCATCTACCCCGGTCACCGGGGAGAGTGGAACCGGTGAGAGATGTCGTGCGGTGTCCCACAGGGATCGGTCCTGGGGCCGCTTCTGTGGGATATCGGTTACGACTGGGTGCTGCGCGCCGACCTCCCGAATGGCGTTAGCGTGGTGTGCTACGCTGACGACACGCTGGTCCTGGCACTGGGGAGGTCGCACCAAGAGGCGGCCGAACAAGCGACACTCGGGGTTGCGAGAGAATCCAGCAGTTGGGACTCGAAGTGGCCCTGCACAAGTCCGAGGCCATGTGTTTTCATGGTCCTCGGAACGCGCCGCTGTCGGGTTCCCAGATAACGGCGGGAGGGGTTCACATCGGCGTCGAGTCGACGATGAAGTACCTGGGACTCGTCCTCGACAGCCGGTGGAACTTCGTGGAGCATTTCCGACGTTTGGCTCCCAGAGTGGAGCGGGCTGGGGCTGCCTTGAGGTGGCTCCTGCCCAATCTAGGGGGTCCAAACGCCTCCTGCCGGAGGCTCTACGCGGGAGTCGTGCGGTCCATGGGTCTTTACGGGGCACCGGTGTGGGCGCGCTCTTTGAGGCGCCGACCGGCCCGCCGGTTGAACGCGTCCCAAAGGGCCATGGTCATCCGGCTGGTCTGGGGATACCGCACAGTCTCCTGCGAGGCGGCAAGCCTCTGCGGCGGGATCTGGAGGCAAAAGCCCTCGCGCACGTATGGGAGTGGCGCGAGGAGGCAAAACGCCGGGGTGTAACTCCGCTGCCGCGAGGAATCACGGTACAGCGGACAGAGCTCCGGCGGGATCTCATGGCGACATGGAGGGTGCGATTGTCGCAACCCAGTTCTGGGCACGCCACAATAGCGGCGGTAAGTCCCCTCTTTGAGGAGTGGTTGGAGAGGCGCCACGCCTCACCTTCCGCCTGACACAGGTCCTCACCGGACACGGTTGTTTCGGGAGGTTCCTGTTTCGCATAAGGCGGGAGGAAACGCCCGGGTGTCACCATTGTGTGGATCGCCCGGAGGACACGGTGGAGCATACGGTGGAGGTATGCCCAGCTTGAGCGGAGCACCGCAGTGTCCTCGCGGAGGCGATTGGCGGCGGCGATCCCTCGCGTCCGGCCCTGGTCCAGGTCATGGTACGGAGCGAGAGGGAATGGAAAGCCGTCACCTCCTTCTGCGAAGCAGTAATGCTCGCGAAGGAGGAGGCGGAGCGCGTGAGGGAGAGAGCTTTGCGCCCTCACGCCCCCACTAGCCGCCGCAGGAGACGCCCTGGGCGTCGGGAGTCGCCTGCAGATTCCCGGCCACCGTAGGCGCGGGCTTGCGGACGGCAAGCACCAGGCCCGGGTCGACGGCGCGTTGTGTTCCACGCGCGCCTCAAAGAGATGTCAACACAAAGTGACGGGGTCCGATAGGGCCGACGCCTCAGGGTCGCGGGTTATTCTGAAGAGAAAACCGTGCACAGGCAACTGAAGGAACACGGGTGGGTTTTAGTCAATAAAAGTCTGACACGCCCTCCCGCTCCACCCAGAGCGGGAGAAGTCATTTGATGATTTCCCACCCAAAAAAAAAAAGGCTTCATTCATGTGTTTCTTGAAAATACATGCATTAAGAGTGTGTGCGTGCGTCTATGTGTGTGCGTGTGGGTTTATTTGTTACTATTGGTATGTGTGGTTATATGTGGTTTCCATATAGGTAGACACACAGTGTAAGGGACGTATAATCGTGAATTGAGTACATGATTCTAGACCTCTAAATGTAGAAATATTTCGTCGTTTATTAAAAATAAAACTGATGTTTCATAAAAAAGTGAAATCTCAACACGACATACAAAAAAAAATTCAGCGTAGGTCTAGATTAAGTAGGTACTGAAATCATGCTACAATCCGCGAGGCCTAAGCCGAGCTTTGCATTTGTGTGAGTGCATATAGCGACGCGTGCTTCGCTTGGCAATCGGCCAATCGGACAATCGGCCTTAGGAGCTGTGAGTCCCTCGCGCGATCGAATTGGTGCGATTGGTAATCACTCACACAGATGCAAATCTCAGCTTAGGCCTCGCGGACTGTAACAATTTACGTGCAGATAATTACTTGTACCATGTAAATCTAGTACAACAGAAATTTCCTATTAAAGTAGCTCATCAGCCAGTTCCACCCGAACAAACCATACGAAAAAAAGGACTTGCGAAGTGTCACATAAAACTGGATGGTCGAGACATCACACCTCGACTATTGTTAGCGATACGTGTTCCTCCATAAGCTCGTGGCCGACCTTTAGGATGAGCTCTAAGCCTCACCCAAGGGTATCCCTGCTGGTTACTAGGCATGAATTCGGCGATGTCTTCTGAAAAACCGGTTTAAGAAGATTTAGGCAAAGTACCTGCACTGTTGAGTAATGAAGCTAGTTGCCCATTCCAAAGCGTAGTAGGTACCTATGGAGAAACACGGACAAGAAACTCCACGGGCACTCTTTTAGGGGGTATAGAGGCCTCGATGACCTTGCACATGTGGGCGGAGCTAAACGAACTACTCTCGCGCAGACGTAACTCACGGAGGTGGTGCGCTAAACCAAAACGACGACCAAATAATATGCAGGGACGAAGAGGTGCGTATGAAGGTCTGCCATTTTTGCCTACGACTCCAGAAAGTAATAATGGATCTTAGGCCGATATTTGTGTAGACAGATGGACAATGGTGCCGGTTCTCTTATACATCGAAGTAAGTTATCTTTCGACCGTTCTACTAACTAATCTCTATAATTCCTAACTTTTGACAAGGAGAATCTTAAAGCTAATAAAAAAAGTCTCTAAATTTAAAAAAATTGCCAACTTAAATATGATCTGTATTGGATTTGCAACGTGGTACTAGATTGCACTAACCCCGTGAATTTTTTTAGAGCCTGTGGCGCGTTGCACGCGTAACTCACAAAAAAATAATCTTTTTACAAAACATATTACCTCTGCCAAACTGCAAAGCAGTTTGTTGGCAGACGTAGCTCCTTATTTACATATACAATTATTTTACACTTGCTACTATGCTAAACTGTCTATCGTACCTTACTTAGTTTATGTGACTCTTTTGCACTTCTTCATATATATTTTCAATCCAACAGAAATCAGATATGCCAGATTTTTATTTTATTTTAAATGTTCTCTATTGTGAGATTGTGACAAAACCAATGAAAGAGATAATTCTGTATTTTATTTTTAAAAGCTGATTTTGTGATACAATTGTTTATATCGGCTGGAAGGTTATTAAAAATAGTTGGTGTTCGGGGTTGGGGTGAGATAAAGATAAACTAAGATGAAAGATTGTAAAGATAACTATATTTCAGTAATACAAATGGGATAACGATTAAAACTAATGAGGTGAATGAGATGAGATTGAGTCGCGGCCGATATGCTATCCGAAAGCGTACTGACTGTTTTATGTAGGTAATACATAAAATATTCAAGGCATAGAGCGCGGTGTCGTAATTACGCTGACATGTTTATTATTGTTGTTTGTGATTGACCCGAACATGCTCCCGAGGGAGAAAAAGATGAGGTTAGTATGTAGGTATAGTTAAATGGGTAATGAAATTAACATTAACAAGGTGAAGACAATGTTCAAATAATACTAAAATAGTTATGTAGGGTTAGTTACGTTAAAAGATGAGATGAAGGTAATTATAAATTAAGCAGAATCACTACAGTGTAAATCAGGAAGGGAAAACACTAGAAAGATCGGTGAAGAACCTCTATCTTCCTTTTTTTGTACACTTCACGTTCACTCACTAGATAGAGCTAGTCGCTTTGGATCACTTTTCACTGTTTTACTACTAGATTGCCCATTTTTCCTAATTTCACTACACTCAATCACAATACTTTCTGTAACGGTGTGAGGAGATGGCCACGCAGAAGCCGCAGAGGCTGTCAACCGCTCTGCTGTAGAAGTGGACAGATTTCCTTTACGTTGCCTTTCCCGCCAACTGTTAAAACAGTAAGCTGCCACCAATACCAAGATTCCCAATATGATGAGATAAATAACAGTATACTGATGGACGTGGTGGTAGGAGATATTGGTGCTCAAAGGTTCATTCTGCTTCATGATCTCAAGACTTCTCCTGATAGCTTCAAATTGCTTGAGATTGTCCGAGTTATTGGGATTAAACTCATATGAGATTTCTGGCAAAGTGATATTAATTATGTAATTAATTGGAGATATTTCCGCCGAGATAATCTTTGTCGTCGTGCTAATTTTACTAGACAATCTCGTGTTTGAATACACCATAAAATCTTCTGCTTTTACTAAACAACCTTCCCCAACACGCAACAGACCAGCATCTGATAACCTAACTGCCTTAACTTGATTTTCACACAGAAGTTTTACGTTACATTCATTGTAGCATAAATAATAATAGAGTAATCGAATAATATAATAATACAACATGTCAAATGTCAAACTGGAAAACTAGAATAATTTAATTTAATTTGAATTTAATTTATTTATTTAATTCAAACACAGTGATCCATATTTATATGGGTATGAAATGTGACGGCTGCACATATTAACGACATGTTGTTTATGGAGTGTTCTCAAGGAAAGTGTAAAAAGCTTTACCATCTCAAGTGTCTGGCTGTGACGACGGAGAAGTATGAGGCGTTTACACAGGAATACAAGAAAAAATGGGCGTGTCCAGAATGCTTAAGCGCTATTCCAAAACGAGGGAATTCTGACACGCCAGTTCGAGGAAGCATAACCACAAAGGATAAAACTTTTACGTCTGGTGCAGGCGACTGCTACGTAAACACTCAGCGCGGTAGTCGTCGCAACCCGAATGAATCAGAAATTGAACACGATAATAGACCATGGGAAGGACTACAGGAGTTTCGTTTGGAAATAATAGCGCGACTGGATGAACAAATTAAGCAGTATGCATTGCTTCAAAATAGATTTATCAAGACAGAGACTGAACTGCAAGATTTGCGAAAAATTATGAAGGTAGTTCAAGAAAAGGCAAACAAAGTGGATATATTAGAAACAAAGATGAAATACTTATTAAAATCAAATGAACTCTTACGAGCCCGTCTTACGAGAGAAAGTTCGAAGCTGGATAATGCAGAGGGATTTGAAGCGCATAAGGGCATCATCTAAGACATTTGTCGACATTCTTAAAAAAAAACAACAAACTGACAATTCCACCGATATAATACCAATCAAAGAATGTGTGGCCACGAAAACCACAAGTTCAGTATCGGAGAACAAGACACCGCTATCAATAGATGAAGTGAGTAAAATGAGTACTAGCTTAGTGGTGGTAGCGGAAGAAGAGAAGAAAAGTCTGAATAGAGAAGACAACTGGACAGTCGTAAATAGGAAGAAAAACCGATATCCTAATACAAACGTGAAAAGAGGAGGAAGTAATACTGTAAATGAAATTCAAGGAACGGAAAAAACAAAATATTTACACGTCTGGCGTCTACGGAAGGAGACTGAGGAGGAAAACTTACAAATATACGTAAGAAACATATGTGGATTGAATACACCAGTTAAAGTAGAACGAATTAAACATAAAACGGAAAGGGATTATGCATCCTTTATGATTGGAGTACCGGAGAGTAAATATGACATATTATGTCAACCTGAGAATTGGCCAATAAATGTTGAGTTTTGTGAATGGGTTTGGTTTCGTAGATTTCAAAAACCAAAAACCTCGGAATAAATCTACCCTAGACATATATTATCAGAACGTAAGAGTTCTGAGAACTAAACTAGAGGAGTTTTATGTAGGCATATCAAGTCTTAACTCGGATCTATTTGCTATCACGGAAACTGGCCTAAATGAATCAATTTGTGATACCGAATTAATCCCTCCACTATTATGCGATGTGACCGAGCGAATGGACGAAAACAAGGCGGCGCGTGTCTTGTGGCCACACCGCGAATCGAGCTGCGGCGAGTAGCTGTACCTAGCGGAGTAGACATTGATGACCATGTTTTCGAACTAGTAGGTGCCACTGTTTATTTACGTAATAGGTTTTTATTTTTTATATGTGTTGTTTATATCCCACAAAATAGTAGTGAAAATGAGTATGGGTTGTTGTTTAGAATCATTGAACAATATTGTAATAATTATCGGGAAGTGGTAGTGCTAGGAGATTTTAATTTATATTCATGTACTACAAGCATTACTTCATATTATGAGTTTCTTATGACATATTGTGGGTTTACTCAGAGCAACAGAGTAAGTAATTGCAATGATCGCTGTTTGGACTTAGTATTGAGTACATTTGAGGAGGGGGAGTGTGTGAGTGTACGTGCGACGGAGGCGGCGCTCGTGCCGGTGGACGCATATCACCCGCCGCTAGAGGTATCCGTTAGCCCGTGTTTACGTGCAAGTACCCCCTTAGAGCCAATGAGTCCATTGACATCGGAAGCGCGTACTGATGTCAGTTGGAACTTTAATAAAGCCGATTTTTTTCTATTATATTCAAAGATCGCAGCCGTCGACTGGACTCCTTTATATAACTTACATATAGATATGAGTGTAAAGTATTTTTATGACACGATTTATTTAATTATAGATGCCTGTGTTCCCAAGAAAAAGCGAAGTCGTGTACGCTCGAGGTAAATTTATCCCGAGTGGTATACGGGTGAGATAATTCGCGACATAAAGCTCAAAGCTGCTCTTCATAAACAATATAAATGTAGTGGTTTAGGAAATGATTACGAAACGTTTGCTCAGTGTAGGACCCAAGTAAAAGAGAAGATTTTAGTAGCACAGGATCGTTATCGCCAACGTATACAAAACCAAATGTCGAGCGACCCTAAATCTTTTTGGGCTTATGTTAAATCTAAAAGAGGTAACACTAGAAGCCCAAAGATTTTTAAGAACGAAGAGGCCTTGACGTGTGAACAAGCGGTACAAGAATTCGCTGAATATTTTTACTCAGTGTATAATGTAGATAAACCTAAATTAGATGTGAATGTGGCGATAGTGAAAGCGGGCAGTCAAAACGGAGCAGGGTGGGTTCATCTTGATAGACTGGAGTTTGATGACGTGGTACGCGCCCTGCTGAAACTTAAGCCGAAGAAATCGTCAGGGCCTGATGGTATTCCGCCGTACATTTTTAGGGATTGTCGAATGGAATTAGCGAGACCGCTGTTGCACATCTACAATCTTTGCCTTAAATCAGCTGTGTTTCCCGGGATGTGGAAGATTACCCGGGTCATACCGGTGCCGAAGGGAGGTTCGGGAACTAAAGTTGAAGAATACAGACCGGTTGCAGTATTGTCATCAATGGCTAAAGTATTAGAATCGGCTATTCATAGGAGCGTTTTTGAGCAAGTCAAATCGCAACTTACAGACGTGCAGCATGGATTTCGGCCAAATAGAAATACAACAAGTAATTTACTCAACTACATGGCAGATGTAGTACCGGTAGTAGACAGTGGAGGACAAACCGATGCTGCATATTTCGATTTTAGAAAAGCGTTTGATTTAGTTTTATCTAAGTGTGTGATCATAAGTTTCTCGCGCGCACACACACCCATCACATATACTTATACGGTGGACGGGGTGCCGATGGATAGGGTCACTCAAGTGAGGGACCTGGGAGTTCGTTTCACCACTGGTCTCACGTTTCGTGATCATATAGTTAAGGTATGCAAAAAAGCATATAGAAACCTAGGATTTGTGCTTAGAATGGTTCAAAACTTCACAAATATTAAAGCTATAATGGCATTATATAATGCTTTAGTAAGAAGCCAACTAGAATCTAATGCAGGTATCTGGGCTCCACATGAAACTAAGTATAGTCTCATGTTGGAGCGAGTACAAAATAAATTTATTAGGTTCAAATACATGAAGGAATACGGGGTTTATCCATTTTATCCATTGATGTATCCAACTCTATTTGTCTTGGGTATGGTCGGATATAATGAACTGAGGGTCAGGAGGCAACTCACACTAGTGACTTATATCTTTAAAGTAATTAGAGGGAAGATACACAATGCGGATATATTGCGAAGGGTGGAGCTAGTAGTGCCGGACGGGTATGTGAGTCGTCGTCGTCAGCCGCGGTTGCTGGCCGAACCGCGCGCGCGAACTAACTTACTGTGCGAGGCGCCGCTCACGAGTGCACACCGCACTCTCAACCTCATTGCTGTTGACTTGGACATATTCTATTGCACATTGGGTGAATTTACAAGAACAGCTACCTTTAGAATTAGCTACGGTTAAAACAGTGGAACAATTTAAATTTTCAGTGTACTACAATATCGTATTGGGTCTAGCCTGTAAGGATATTTGTATATATAATAAATAAATAATATTTGTTTTCTGATGTTAACTCTCTCCAGTCATTCTTGCACGAGGTAGTTTTAGTTTTACAAGTTCTTGTGCCTGAAATCTTCTCGCAAAGGCTATGATCATCTTTCATGTGGTGAATAGGCTTTCTGATATGATACAGAAGAGTCACAGAGTTTTGTAACACACATGACTGCAGATCCGTGTCTGTGATAGCTAAATACGAATCCTTTCTCATGTTGATAGCTGCTAATTCAGAGATAGTTTCGACCTCCATCATCATGTTATCTTTCCCAATGCATGGAACCGGAATAAGATTGAATACCTCGTAAAGATCCCTTTGAATCAGGGGATTTTTTAGTATTTTGCTCTTACTTTGAGCAAGCTGTAAAGATCTTTGAGATTAAAGTTTTCAACTGGAACTATTAAGTCTCCAGATATTTGTGCTGATATTATACTTAGCTCTGATCTGAGTTGCTTCGGAGATATCAAATGAAAATCTAGTTTTCCACTATAAATATCAGTTACTGTATCTAAAATTGAGTCCTGGATTCGTCGAAGGGTATACAAGAAGTTGTTAGCAGTGAAAGCCGAGGTTATGAAGTCTGTGATGATAGTTACGTTTGGCACTTGCTGAGAGAGATTTTTATATCAGTCTTGGAGATAATTAAGATTTTGATTTATTATTTTGTGATGTTTGTTTATTGTACTCTCCATCCTTTTCATGAGATTAAATTCAGCTTCTACGACCGACGTTTGGTTTTTCCAGAGGGTGTATAAATGGTTTTCATTATGCTTTAAAAGATCAATATCCTTCTCATATTTTTCAGCAAATCGTTGGTCCAACACTCCGAATAAGCTATTTGCAACGTAGCCTACTCCGTCTATCAAACCGCGTCGCCGACGTTTCTTATTAGTCATAAACGAGTCATTTATCATGACAATATTATCATAACGTTTAATTTCTTCGAACTCGTGCTCGAGTTGTAACATAACGCCGTCGCAAGGTGTTTGTGTTCTAATCGTAGAGCATAAGGTTTCAAGATACTTGATATACTATAATAATGCCGCGTTTCCTTCTTGATAAAGATTTGTGTCATAATAGTAGACAGTTTTACAACTGGTCGTTTTAAGAGCCCGTTTTTGGTTTTAAGTGTGACGACCCTTACGTGTCCATCACTTCCAGGATGCAGCTTTACTACTCTACCTAAACTCCATTTTCCTGGTGGAAGGTTGTAGTCCTTAATAATAACGATGTCGTTAATATTGAGATCCTTTTGATGCTGCCGCCATTTGGCCCTTGTAGAAAGCTGCGTGAGGTAGTCAGTCTTCCAAATATCCCATATATCTTGATAGATTTTTTGCGTCAAGTGCCACCGTGTCCTAAGATCATGTTCTGTTTCGAAAATCGTTAAGTTGGGGCTACTTGCTAAGAAGTGAGCCGGGGTCAAAAAGTCCAGATCCTCAGGATCTTCTGTCAGAGGGCACAGGGTTCTGGAGTTCAAACAAGCCTCGTGTTGCGATAGTAAGGTAATATATTCCTCGTAGGTTAATTTTTGCTCTCCCACGACACGCTTGAGATGATGTTTTAGGCTCTTCACTGCAGCTTCCCAAAGTCCGCCAGCAGATGGCCATGATGGGGCGTTAAAGAGTCGCTCAATATTCATTTTAGAGATTTTCCAGGTTACTTCTTGGTCCGACAAGATGTTGGAGATTTCGGCAAACTCTTGTTTTATAATTGTGTTGGCTCCTATGAAGTTGGTTCCGTGATCACTATAGATGTGCCCAGGAACTCCTCTTCTAGCAGACATTCTTCGAAGCGCGGCAATAAATGCTGACGCTGTGAGATCTGAGACGATTTCTAAATGAATGGCTTTAGTTACCATACAAACAAAAACTGCGTCATATCCTTTACACGTTCTAATGCCACGACGTTTGTTTGCTTTAATAAAGATGGGTCCGGTGTAATCTATTCCAGTGTGGTAAAAGGGTTGGTTAGGAATCAATCGTGCTGGTGGTAGATCACCCATGATTTGATGTCGTGGTTTGGGATTATTTCTTTTACATTTGACACACATTCTTAATCGTTTCTTTGTGACTGTGCTTCCTCCAAGAATCCAGTATTTGTGTCTTATAAATCCAGTAGTCATTTTTACTCCACCGTGAAAAACAACTTCTATGATAAGATCTGCCAATTTCGATTGATTCGGGATTATGATGGGATGCTTCATTTCGGGATCAAGATTCGAATGTTTAAATCTTCCGCCGACACGGAGAATTCCGTTAGTGTCGAGTATGGGATTGAGATTAAGAATCTGGCTTTTCTTATTATGTGGTTCATTATTCTTCAGCCGTGTTATTTCTTCGTCAAAATATTCGTTTTGAACGTGCTTAATCAACATTTCTCTAGCTGTCTTTACATTTTGCAGGGTAAGGAAACGTGTGCGATTTTTCTTGTAAACAACGATGTCGATGAACTTATTGATGTAAGCTAATACTCGAGTGACTTTCCTTAAAGTGCTATATTTTGGTAATAGTTGATTGATTATTAAATTTTCGGGGTTAACAATGACCGCATTTACGAGCTCCTTTTTTTTTGAGTTCTTCGCAAGTAATACTCGTATAAATCGGCATCTTATGAGATTCTTTAGGCTTATATTGGGGTATCCAGTCGGGCCCTTGCCACCACAGCGAATGATTGGCTAATTGAGCAGCAGGTAAACCGCGGCTTCCGCAATCTGCGGGGTTTTCTTTGGATTTTACATAACTCCAGCTCTCTTTAGGGATAATTTCCGTAATAATCCTCACTCGATTAGCCACAATGGGTCTCCATTTCTCCGGTTTACCACTCAACCAACCTAAAACTGCCGCTGAATCAATCCAACCATACACATGCACCTTGTAGCTCGATAGGGATAATATGATTTTTCGCATAAGTTTTGACAATAAGAGAGCCCAAACGCGGAATCGATTGTGTTTTTTTCAGCGGTATTACTTTTGATTTCCCTGCAATAAGGCTCAGGTTTCATTTTCTCTCTGTGTTTTGCAATACACGACGCAAGCGTATGCTTTTGTGCTAGCATCGCAAAAGCCATGGAGTTCGATGACATCTTTTTCCTGGGTTTGAATCCAACGTGGTATTCCGCTCAAGTCCCGCTGGTCCCATTTGGGTTCGGTTATCGATAATTCTCTCAAGCCCGTTGGTCCCATTTGGGATCCAACCGTTTCGCGCGGTTTTATCTCTAACAGTAAAATAAATAAAGGTTGTATTAGTCTGTGGTTTGTGTCAGGGTCGAGCCAGATAGTTACTCTATTCAAATCAGTCGTTCCAAACTATAAATTTTGTCGGAATATTTTTTTAAAAAATGTTAAAGTCGCGTAGTTTGTCGCCGTGGGTGGTCTGTCAATGACGCATGTTCGTTTTTTAGTGAACTTAAGTGTTTTTGTGTTTAAATTGACTGTGAGTGGAATGATATTTACTTGTGAATAGTTATTTCATTGTTGTGGATAGTTATTTGAGCGAAAAATCATAATAAAAAAAATTTTGTGTGCAAAAATGTTTTACGTAAACAAACCGTTTTTGAAAATTGTAAGTATTATTTCGTCATTTATTTACAATATTCAACTCTCGTATTACGAATACTGTTTTTATTTTGTAATATGGTATGTTTATTCAAGAACCCAAAATAATTTACTTATAGTGGGTGGAATCTACCAAAAAATTATGAAAAAGTTTTTTTTTTAATCAAAATCGCGTAAACGGCGGATTTCCGCGATATCGCGAAATTTCGCGAGCGTTTTGCCACATTACGTACGCCGTTTCCGGGGCCGAGAAAGGTTAAATACAGATATCTGAGAAAGATCGGCTTTAATAGTATTCCACTCTAGCGCAATTTCTTGAGGGACAGGGTGGTCCCAACCCAGGTCTGATTTCCATAATACTTGGAACAAGATCTTAAGTTTTATTGTGACTGGTGCTAGCCAGCCCAAAGGGTATAAAATTTTAGAATTGTCTTTTTGTAAGGATGTCCTGAGAGATAAATTCAATAGGATGAAAGATAAAAAAGATAAATTGATCATTTTTTGGTTCCCACCGAAGGCCCAAAGTTTTGGTTGACTCCGGTTGCTTAAAGTCGAAGTCTTCTTCTTGAAGTGCATCAGAAATATCCATTATTTCCGGCAAGTTTGATCGCCATTTTCTGAGATTGAACCCGCCAGATTTGAGGAGGTTGACCATCTCTGCTTTGAGTTGTTTAGCTGCTCTCGCTGAATGTTCGCCATGCATGAGATCATCCATGTAAAACGAGCGTTCTAAGATGTCAGGAGCGAAACGTTTCGTCGATGGCTAGTTGCTTCAGTGTCATCATGGCCAAAAAAAGTGCGGCTTTTGTGCCATAAGTAACTGTCGCTAACTGGTATTCTTTTGAAGGTTGAGATTGATGGTTCCGCCAGATAATTTTCTGATATTTCTGATCATCGGGATGTAGCCAAATTTTGCGAAACATTTTTTCTATGTCTGCTGTAAAAGTGTATCTAAATTGTCTCCATTTTAAGATAAGGCTCTGAAGATCTTGTTGTAAATTGGGTCCTCGGCACATAAGATCATTAAGGCTGTATCCACTCGAGGTTTTTGCCGAGGCATTAAAGACAACTCGCAATTTGGTAGTTGATGACTCAGATCGTTAGACGCAATGGTGCGATAAGTAGCAGTCCAGCTGAACGTGTGGCGCAACGGGTGTCATATGTCCGAGCTCTAGGTATTCAGATATAAACGTTTTATAGTCACGTGCCAGTGCTGGTTGCTTACTTAATTTCCGCTCTATTTGGAAAAATTGAGCAATCGATTTTGTTTTCGACTCGCCTATATTTTCCGCAAAATTTTCATTGAATGGTATTTTTACGACGTAGCTTCCGTTTTTCCGTCTAGAGGTCGAAGATTGGTCAAACTCGATGAATTTTTGATCTTCTTCTGATAGCGCTGGAGATTCATGTATGTCCTCCACTTCCCAAAATTGCTGAATCTCTTCGATATTATTTAGGATCACGTTGCAATGGTACGTTTTGCAGTTGCCGCTTAAGATCCATCCCAACTGGGTTTGTTGGGCAATGGGCAACATACCTTCTGTGCGACAGATACCGTCCATAAGGATAGTGGAATAGATATCTGCCCCAAATAGGATATCGATAGGCCTACTTTTGTAAAATTCGGGATCTGCTAGAGTTATTTGGTTAAGAGTAAGCCAGTCTGGCTTAGGTAAGGTACAGCTGGGTAAGTTATTTATGAGTCTATTCATTATATATACGTCCGTTTCAAAGGTGAAATCGCTAGCCAACGACAAACCTTTGATGGTAATCATGCCCTTACAGTTGTTTTCCTTATTTCCTATTCCAGAGATATAACCGTTACATTTCCGTCGCGGTAGTCCTAACAACTGAGCTGCGCATTCCCTAATAATGGATGTCTGTGATCCTTGATCCAAAAGAACTCTAATTTTTTGGTAACATCCGTCCGCTGCTTGTACGTTAATTATTGCTGTCGCTAGCAATATTTCTGAGGGTTCCTTAGGAAGCGATGCAACTGGGTTGCTTTCTTGCTGCTGAGATGGCGATTTCGTAATCGTGGCTGCATTTGACCCAGATCTATGTGACGTAAAAGATTCATGCAAAATGGTGTTGTGTTCTTTATTGCATTCTTTGCATTTTATTTCAGAAAGGCATTTTTTGCCTTCGTGATAATGTAAACAATTAATACAAAGGTTCAAGTTAGCAATAGCATTTTTACGTTCATTAGGTTGCAATTCCAATAATTTTTGACATGCATGAATTCGATGATCATAAGAATTGCAAATAGGGCATTGCTTGCGATAGTTAATCTTGCCTTTGGACTTTGACGATTGCGAAACTTGGTTTGTCGAGTAATTCGTTTTACGATTGTTATAATTTCATTTGTAATGAAATTTTCCCTTTGAAAATGATGGTATGTTATTGTTGTTGGATTGAGATGGGGATGATTTTTGCGTGGAATTTTCCAGCTTCTTACGTAAAGTTTCCAGCATCATAAACTTATTTTCCAAAAAATTCAGGAAATCTTCCAGGATGGGCAACTCTCGCGGGGATTTTAAGGATTGTAAATAATCTTCGTATGTATCCGAGTCCAATTTTTGAGACAATATACATACTAGGAAAGGGTCCCAGGAAGACACATCGACTCCCAGATTCTTGATAGCATTCACGCTCTCGTACGTAGTGTCGTGAATGCGTTTTATATGATTCGATAATTGTTGCTGGTTTGCAGGGATATTCATGAGATTGTTAAGATGAGATGTGAAGATCAGTCGTTTATTATTATAACGATGATTGAGGATATTCCAGCACACAGTACTCTTTAGAAACTGCATCTTTTGTGCGTTCGATAAAGAGGGGTTGTTGTGCACTGCTTCGGTAAAAAGATCCTTGAACGAAATCCACTTATTATAATTTCCCTCAAAGGTGACTATCTCCATTTTAGGAGTAGATTTTTCAATATGCGCAACGAACCACATCTTCTTATTGATGTTTTTCTTGATTTTGAAATAATATTCCTCATAATGTGTAAATTGCTCCTCGTACTTGGGGTTTGTTCCGCCGTACTCGTTGTATTAGCCGCCCAACGAGATTGTAGCGACTTCAGGATGTCTTCAAACTCCCATTTTTCCGTGACGAGATCAAGGTCAATACTGGAATATGTTCTCAAGAAAGCCTTAAAGTTGGTAGCTTGCTTTTTGAAGAGACCTTCGGCTTTACTCTCTTCAAGAGTAGGGGTTTTAGAAGCAGCGTGTGATGCGAGGTTAGAGGTTTGAGTTTCCACAGTAGGTTGGAACGTAGGAGGTTTCAATTCAGGGGTTTGCGGTCTGTTTGCGAGAGGGTTATAGTTTTGAATAGTAGTTTTAATAGCATATTTTTCCTTCATTTAATCGTATTGATTCGTACTGAAATATATATGTGATTGATCTCCATATGAAAACAAAGTCATATGATTATTATGGAACTCTGTAAAGTATTGTTCCAAGGTAGCTAACCGACGAAGTAAGTAATCCGAGGTCTTGCGCTCGGCACCATCCTTCTGGAAATTGGTGAAGAGCCTGTCTACGGCTTCGATTAGTTGCTGTTGAGTTGCTAAAATGTCATCCATGTACGACATTATAAAGTTAAAAAAGAGACCTTACTTGTACTGAAGGCTTCTTTGGAGATCAAATGTCCTTGCGATGGCTGCAAGAACAAACCTGGAGTAACAGCGCGATGAAGTGACGAGCTGCTTTCGTAAAAACCAGGTTCAATCAGGATCAGCAGGATAGTGTAATTTTTGGAGAGTAATTCCACTCCGTTCTGTTTGCCAGGGACTGGTAACAAGTTCCAAGCGAGACACTATCACGGTACAGTCAGGAGATACACGCGTAGTGGTCCCGCTCCGAAGGCTCGAAGGACCAATGTTCGGGGTTGGGGTGAGATAAAGATAAACTAAGATGAACAATTGTAAAGATAACTATATTTCAGTAATACAAATGGGATAACGATTAAAACTAATGAGGTGAATGAGATGAGATTGAGTCGCGCCCGATATGCTATCCGAAAGCGTAATGACTGTTTTACGTAGGTAATACATAAAATATTCAAGGCATAGAGCGCGGTGTCGTAATTACGCTGACATGTTTATTATTGTTCGGTGATTGACCCGAACAGTTGGAACTAGAAAATTTCCACACCTTCGGCCATAGTAGTTATTGCAAGTGGGCACTACAAATCTTCTCATGTTATTGCTCCTTTGAGATCTTGTGCGAATTATATTGCTTTTAAATTCATCACAACAATACTGTTCCAATGCTACTGACAACACTTCCCTCTCATGAACCGGCAGCATTTTACATGCCAAAAACAAGTCTTTGTAATCATTACTTTTACAACGGTTTTTTGTGTTTTTATCTACTAATAGCTTCAAGAATCTTATTTGTATTTATTTTTATTTTATCCAAATATGTTTTAAACGTGTTACCATACCATACCAGTCCATAAGAAAGCAGTGAGTCCACCAGTGCATAGTAGATCATGTACAAAGTTGCCCTATCCAGCACAAAACTATGGTGGTGGAATTTTACAAGCAAGAACCTGAGTTTGCCACATAAGTGCATAATGTGTGTTTTCCATGAGAAGCTGTTGCCTATAACTAAACCCAAGTACTTGTATTCCTCCACCACCTCAATATTTGCACACTTACACAACGTCAGTTCATCACTGTGCAAACACTCATAGCCATGCCCCACTATGCTCGGCGGCCGTTCGTTTTTGTAAGATAAGGAGATCGTATATGCATCCATTTGGTTTTCTTTACATTGATTATGATGCCATTGTCGTGAGCCCATTCGATGGTATTAGTATAATCCTCTTGAATTATACTTTCAAATAAATTCAAATCCTTATCAGCATAAACTAGACAGGTATCATCAGCATACAGATATATGCGACACTTACGAACTACATTGCACATACTGTTGACATGGATGATGTATCCGACTGGACCAAACACGGAACCGGTTGGCACACCACATGTGGCGTGTTTGGGCTCCCCAACGACTCCGTCAATGACCGTCCGCAGTGTCCGGTCTGTGAGGTAGGCACGAAACCACTTATTCAGTGGTCCCGCGACACCGCACTCCCCCATGGCTTGAAGCAGCTGGTGGTGCTCCAAGGTATAAATTGCTTTTTTGAAATCAATCTAGACCACCACCACCTGTTTCCGCCGATCCAGACACTCATTGACGTCGTCCGCGAACCGCGCCGAGGCCGTTGCCGTGCTCCGCCCACGTCGGAAACCATGTTGCGCATTTGTCAGAATATTGTGATTTTCGAAGAAAACACTTACTTGATTTACAATGAACTTTTCTACGATTTTATTTATTACTGACAATATGGCTATTGGCCTATAGTTTGCATAATCACTATGTACACCTTGTATAAAAATGGGTCTAATTAATGCTGTTTTTAGTTTCACGGGGTATAAACCCTTTTCAACACATAAGTTAATAAACAAAGCTATTACGGGGCTCAACTTAGATTTTAATCATTTAATTTTCTGAACTCTAATTTTATCTACTCCGTCAGCATCACTCGAGCGACGAGTATTTTTCCCCGCCGACGTCGCCAACACCGGTTCGTCGGCAGGGGAGAGGCCGGCCACCGAGGAGCTTGGGACTTAGGGGCCATCCGGCCCCAAGCCGGGTCCCCGCTGCCGGTGGTTGTGTGCAGCGCATGAGATGGACTCAGTCTATGAACGAGAACGTCATGCGCGCATATTATGGGTCTACAGAGGGGGGAACTCACCTCACTGCGTACCGTGATAGGATGCTGTCTCTTTTTCAGGAACTAGAACCAACCGTCAGCGTCTCGGCCCAACGACTGACGGATCAGGTGTGGGTCATCCAACGCAATCATAGGTTGGACGATGCCGCACTTGATAGGCTGCGCTTAGAGATACTGAGCAACCTTATCGTCTCGACTCCGGCACAAACCGCGGTACAAGCGTAAACCATTGATTACCGCGGTCCAATCATGGTTTTGAAGAAGAAGATGATACGGTTACCACAGTAAGTAGCTAATGCAACGACCGATTGAGGAGCGCACTGGAGGATGCGTTTCGCGAGTATAGATGCACTCCGACCGAACTTAGACCGCGATTACCACGCCTACTCATGCACAAAAAAATAGGGCCCTAGTGTGTGCCCTGGACTCGCAACTTAAGAATGTGTTCGAGAGCAGCGCGGATCTCGTTGATACACACTCGATCCTGTATTGCGCGGCTGTTGCGGCATGTCGTTTAGCTAACGTCAAGTTTCCAAACTGTGACGGAGCTGCTCGACCAAAACCATCCGTACCAGCCTGGCAATGCAGGATCGAGCGTCGTATCGATGGAGCCAGGGTACTCATAGGCAAACTATACATACTGTTTCAGGGAGGGCAATCCAAGACCACGAGTGATGCGCTTTGTGAGGCGGGCATTTTCGGGGACTGAAATAAGACCTCGAGAATACATGTCCCGTGTCACAGAGCGCATCGACTTCCTGAAACAGAAAGTTTGTGCATGGGCGAGCCGTTTTCGGCGGTATAAGCGGCGGGTTGATCGATACTCGCAGGATCGCATGTTCCAGAGCGATGAAAGGTGGGTATATAGAGCTTGGGAGCGACCTGAACAAAATTTGATGGACGTGTGCTGCCCAGATGATGCCGCCACAAGTGCATTCTGGCGCAGCATCTGGTCAGTACCCGTCTGTCACACTGAGGCTAGCTGGATGCAAGATGTCGAGCGAGTGTGTGAAACTATACCAGAAATGGAAACTGTCTTAATTACGCCATCAGACGTTACCAGAGCAATCCGTCCGTTACCGAATTGGAAATCGCCAGGACCGGATGGATTGCACAACTTTTGGTTGAAATGGCTTATTAGTTCACATACTTGCCTGGCATCTCAGTTCCAGTCATCCTTAGAGTCTGGGTCGCTACCACAGTTTCTATTAACAGGCGTTACCCACCTGCTCCATAAGTCAGGTAGTCCCACGGAACCCAAGAATTATAGACCGATCACGTGTTTGACGATTATCTATAAACTTCTTACATCCATTTTTAGAGTAAAAATTAATTCACACATTGACAGTAACTCGATTATGTCTGCCTCTCAAAATGGATGTAGGAACGGGTCCCGGGGAACTAAGGAGCTACTCCTCATCGACATGGCCATTAGCCAACAGGTTCGTCGCTCCCACAAGGATCTGTCGACATGCTGGATAGATTATAAGAAGGCCTACGACTCGGGTACAAGATAGATGCAACTCTACGCACCTTCCTTAGTTCCTGTATGGGGCAATGGAGGACGGTCCTTCGCTATCCAGGGTGTCAACAGATCCAGGGGAATGACGAGCCTGTCTGGATTAAACGGGGAATATTTTAGGGCGACAGTTTGAGTCCACTTTGGTTCTGCTTGGCTTTGAATTCTCTAAGCACACTGCTGGAGGATTCAGGTCTAGGCTATCGGTTGAAGAGAGGTGGTCAGGTCATATCTCACCTTCTGTTCATGGATGACTTGAAAATCTTTGCCCCCAACAAATTGCAACTGATGGAGCTACTGAAGGTAACTGAAATATTCAGTAGCGCCATCAGGATGGAATTTGGTGTGGACAAATGTGCAATCATGCATATAAAGCGAGGTGAGATTATGTAATCCGAAGGTATTCAACTTTCGAATTCCATACACCTTAGATCCCTCTCTTCATCCGAAAGCTATAAGTATTTGGGTATGTTGGAAGCGTTAGGCATCAACGTTATTAATATGAAGCAATCGTTGAAGGAGCGCTTCTTTGGCCGCCTGAAGAAGGTATTAATTTTCTCTCGGGCGGAAACAAGGTGCGCGCCTTCAACGGTTGGGTCATGCCGATTTTGATGTACTCTTTCGGCATACTCAAATGGACCCAAACCGAACTCGACGCCCTGGATAGTCGGGTCCGTACATTTCTGACCGCAAGTCGGATGCATCACCCACGATCATCGGTGATGAGACTGTAAATCCCGCGAAAGTACGGGGGTCGAGGCTTTTTAACTGCGAAGACCCTCCGCAACCGCGAGGTGTGCAGTCTCAGGGAATATTTTTAAAAAACCAAAGTGGGTATGCACCGCGATGTGGTCGCGGTGGACAAGGGGCTTACCCCGCTCTCCATGGCTAAAGGGAACTGGCACAAACCTGTAGTACTTACTTCCGATGACCGCAAGGCGGTATGGCAAATCGTGCTGGTGGTAGATCACCCATGATTTGATGTCGTGGTTTGGGATTATTTCTTTTACATTTGACACACATTCTTAATCGTTTCTTTGTGACTGTGCATCCTCCAAGAATCCAGTATTTGTGTCTTATAAATCCAGTAGTCATTTTTACTCCACCGTGAAAAACAACTTCTATGATAAGATCTGCCAATTTCGATTGATTCGGGATTATGATGGGATGCTTCATTTCGGGATCAAGATTCGAATGTTTAAATCTTCCGCCGACACGGAGAATTCCGTTAGTGTCGAGTATGGGATTGAGATTAAGAATCTGGCTTTTCTTATTATGTGGTTCATTATTCTTCAGCCGTGTTATTTCTTCGTCAAAATATTCGTTTTGAACGTGCTTAATCAACATTTCTCTAGCTGTCTTTACATTTTGCAGGGTAAGGAAACGTGTGCGATTTTTCTTGTAAACAACGATGTCGATGAACTTATTGATGTAAGCTAATACTCGAGTGACTTTCCTTAAAGTGCTATATTTTGGTAATAGTTGATTGATTATTAAATTTTCGGGGTTAACAATGACCGCATTTACGAGCTCCTTTTTTTTTGAGTTCTTCGCAAGTAATACTCGTATAAATCGGCATCTTATGAGATTCTTTAGGCTTATATTGGGGTATCCAGTCGGGCCCTTGCCACCACAGCGAATGATTGGCTAATTGAGCAGCAGGTAAACCGCGGCTTCCGCAATCTGCGGGGTTTTCTTTGGATTTTACATAACTCCAGCTCTCTTTAGGGATAATTTCCGTAATAATCCTCACTCGATTAGCCACAATGGGTCTCCATTTCTCCGGTTTACCACTCAACCAACCTAAAACTGCCGCTGAATCAATCCAACCATACACATGCACCTTGTAGCTCGATAGGGATAATATGATTTTTCGCATAAGTTTTGACAATAAGAGAGCCCAAACGCGGAATCGATTGTGTTTTTTTCAGCGGTATTACTTTTGATTTCCCTGCAATAAGGCTCAGGTTTCATTTTCTCTCTGTGTTTTGCAATACACGACGCAAGCGTATGCTTTTGTGCTAGCATCGCAAAAGCCATGGAGTTCGATGACATCTTTTTCCTGGGTTTGAATCCAACGTGGTATTCCGCTCAAGTCCCGCTGGTCCCATTTGGGTTCGGTAATCGAAAATTCTCTCAAGCCCGTTGGTCCCATTTGGGATCCAACCGTTTCGCGCGGTTTTATCTCTAACAGTAAAATAAATAAATGTTATATTAGTCTGTGGTTTGTGTCAGGGTCGAGCCAGATAGTTACTCTATTCAAATCAGTCGTTCGAAACTATAAATTTTGTCGGTTTTTTTTTTTAATGTTAAAGTCGCGTAGTTTGTCGCCGTGGGGGTCTGTCAATGACGCATGTTCGTTTTTTAGTGAACTTAAGTGTTTTTGTGTTTAAATTGACTGTGAGTGGAATGATATTTACTTGTGAATAGTTATTTCATTGTTGTGGATAGTTATTTGAGCGAAAAATCATAATAAAAAAAATTTTGTGTGCAAAAATGTTTTACGTAAACAAACCGTTTTTGAAAATTGTAAGTATTATTTCGTCATTTATTTACAATATTCAACTCTCGTATTACGAATACTGTTTTTATTTTGTAATATGGTATGTTTATTCAAGAACCCAAAATAATTTACTTATAGTGGGTGGAATCTACCAAAAAATTATGAAAAAGTTTTTTTTTTAATCAAAATCGCGTAAACGGCGGATTTCCGCGATATCGCGAAATTTCGCGAGCGTTTTGCCACATTACGTACGCCGTTTCCGGGGCCGAGAAAGGTTAAATACAGATATCTGAGAAAGATCGGCTTTAATAGTATTCCACTCTAGCGCAATTTCTTGAGGGACAGGGTGGTCCCAACCCAGGTCTGATTTCCATAATACTTGGAACAAGATCTTAAGTTTTATTGTGACTGGTGCTAGCCAGCCCAAAGGGTATAAAATTTTAGAATTGTCTTTTTGTAAGGATGTCCTGAGAGATAAATTCAATAGGATGAAAGATAAAAAAGATAAATTGATCATTTTTTGGTTCCCACCGAAGGCCCAAAGTTTTGGTTGACTCCGGTTGCTTAAAGTCGAAGTCTTCTTCTTGAAGTGCATCAGAAATATCCATTATTTCCGGCAAGTTTGATCGCCATTTTCTGAGATTGAACCCGCCAGATTTGAGGAGGTTGACCATCTCTGCTTTGAGTTGTTTAGCTGCTCTCGCTGAATGTTCGCCATGCATGAGATCATCCATGTAAAACGAGCGTTCTAAGATGTCAGGAGCGAAACTTTGCGGATAGTTTGGCCTTTCGTCGATGGCTAGTTGCTTCAGTGTCATCATGGCCAAAAAAAGTGCGGCTTTTGTGTCATAAGTAATTGTCGCTAACTGGTATTCTTTTAAAGGTTGAGATTGATGGTTTCGCCAGATAATTTTCTGATATTTCTGATCATCGGGATGTAGCCAAATTTTGCGAAACATTTATCATTAAGGCTGTATCCACTCGAGGTTTTTGCAGAGGCATTAAAGACAACTCGCAATTTGGTAGTTGATGACTCAGAACGTTAGACGCAATGGTGCGATAAGTAGCAGTCCAGCTGAACGTGTGGCGCAACGGGTGTCATATGTCCGAGCTCTAGGTATTCAGATATAAACGTTTTATAGTCACGTGCCAGTGCTGGTTGCTTACTTAATTTCCGCTCTATTTGGAAAAATTGAGCAATCGATTTTGTTTTCGACTCGCCTATATTTTCCGCAAAATTTTCATTGAATGGTATTTTTACGACGTAGCTTCCGTTTTTCCGTCTAGAGGTCGAAGATTGGTCAAACTCGATGAATTTTTGATCTTCTTCTGATAGCGCTGGAGATTCATGTATGTCCTCCACTTCCCAAAATTGCTGAATCTCTTCGATATTATTTAGGATCACGTTGCAATGGTACGTTTTGCAGTTGCCGCTTAAGATCCATCCCAACTGGGTTTGTTGGGCAATGGGCAACATACCTTCTGTGCGACAGATACCGTCCATAAGGATAGTGGAATAGATATCTGCCCCAAATAGGATATCGATAGGCCTACTTTTGTAAAATTCGGGATCTGCTAGAGTTATTTGGTTAAGAGTAAGCCAGTCTGGCTTAGGTAAGGTACAGCTGGGTAAGTTATTTATGAGTCTATTCATTATATATACGTCCGTTTCAAAGGTGAAATCGCTAGCCAACGACAAACCTTTGATGGTAATCATGCCCTTACAGTTGTTTTCCTTATTTCCTATTCCAGAGATATAACCGTTACATTTCCGTCGCGGTAGTCCTAACAACTGAGCTGCGCATTCCCTAATAATGGATGTCTGTGATCCTTGATCCAAAAGAACTCTAATTTTTTGGTAAGATCCGTCCGCTGCTTGTACGTTAATTATTGCTGTCGCTAGCAATATTTCTGAGGGTTCCTTAGGAAGCGATGCAACTGGGTTGCTTTCTTGCTGCTGAGATGGCGATTTCGTAATCGTGGCTGCATTTGACCCAGATCTATGTGACGTAAAAGATTCATGCAAAATGGTGTTGTGTTCTTTATTGCATTCTTTGCATTTTATTTCAGAAAAACATTTTTTGCCTTCGTGATAATGTAAACAATTAATACAAAGGTTCAAGTTAGCAATAGCATTTTTACGTTCATTAGGTTGCAATTCCAATAATTTTTGACATGCATGAATTCGATGATCATAAGAATTGCAAATAGGGCATTGCTTGCGATAGTTAATCTTGCCTTTGGACTTTGACGATTGCGAAACTTGGTTTGTCGAGTAATTCGTTTTACGATTGTTATAATTTCATTTGTAATGAAATTTTCCCTTTGAAAATGATGGTATGTTATTGTTGTTGGATTGAGATGGGGATGATTTTTGCGTGGAATTTTCCAGCTTCTTACGTAAAGTTTCCAGCATCATAAACTTATTTTCCAAAAAATTCAGGAAATCTTCCAGGATGGGCAACTCTCGCGGGGATTTTAAGGATTGTAAATAATCTTCGTATGTATCCGAGTCCAATTTTTGAGACAATATACATACTAGGAAAGGGTCCCAGGAAGACACATCGACTCCCAGATTCTTGATAGCATTCACGCTCTCGTACGTAGTGTCGTGAATGCGTTTTATATGATTCGATAATTGTTGCTGGTTTGCAGGGATATTCATGAGATTGTTAAGATGAGATGTGAAGATCAGTCGTTTATTATTATAACGATGATTGAGGATATTCCAGCACACAGTACTCTTTAGAAACTGCATCTTTTGTGCGTTCGATAAAGAGGGGTTGTTGTGCACTGCTTCGGTAAAAAGATCCTTGAACGAAATCCACTTATTATAATTTCCCTCAAAGGTGACTATCTCCATTTTAGGAGTAGATTTTTCAATATGCGCAACGAACCACATCTTCTTATTGATGTTTTTCTTGATTTTGAAATAATATTCCTCATAATGTGTAAATTGCTCCTCGTACTTGGGGTTTGTTCCGCCGTACTCGTTGTATTAGCCACCCAACGAGATTGTAGCGACTTCAGGATGTCTTCAAACTCCCATTTTTCCGTGACGAGATCAAGGTCAATACTGGAATATGTTCTCAAGAAAGCCTTAAAGTTGGTAGCTTGCTTTTTGAAGAGACCTTCGGCTTTACTCTCTTCAAGAGTAGGGGTTTTAGAAGCAGCGTGTGATGCGAGGTTAGAGGTTTGAGTTTCCACAGTAGGTTGGAACGTAGGAGGTTTCAATTCAGGGGTTTGCGGTCTGTTTGCGAGAGGGTTATAGTTTTGAATAGTAGTTTTAATAGCATATTTTTCCTTCATTTAATCGTATTGATTCGTACTGAAATATATATGTGATTGATCTCCATATGAAAACAAAGTCATATGATTATTATGGAACTCTGTAAAGTATTGTTCCAAGGTAGCTAACCGACGAAGTAAGTAATCCGAGGTCTTGCGCTCGGCACCATCCTTCTGGAAATTGGTGAAGAGCCTGTCTACGGCTTCGATTAGTTGCTGTTGAGTTGCTAAAATGTCATCCATGTACGACATTATAAAGTTAAAAAAGAGACCTTACTTGTACTGAAGGCTTCTTTGGAGATCAAATGTCCTTGCGATGGCTGCAAGAACAAACCTGGAGTAACAGCGCGATGAAGTGACGAGCTGCTTTCGTAAAAACCAGGTTCAATCAGGATCAGCAGGATAGTGTAATTTTTGGAGAGTAATTCCACTCCGTTCTGTTTGCCAGGGACTGGTAACAAGTTCCAAGCGAGACACTATCACGGTACAGTCAGGAGATACACGCGTAGTGGTCCCGCTCCGAAGGCTCGAAGGACCAATGTTCGGGGTTGGGGTGAGATAAAGATAAACTAAGATGAACAATTGTAAAGATAACTATATTTCAGTAATACAAATGGGATAACGATTAAAACTAATGAGGTGAATGAGATGAGATTGAGTCGCGCCCGATATGCTATCCGAAAGCGTAATGACTGTTTTACGTAGGTAATACATAAAATATTCAAGGCATAGAGCGCGGTGTCGTAATTACGCTGACATGTTTATTATTGTTCGGTGATTGACCCGATCAGTTGGAACTAGAAAATTTCCACACCTTCGGCCATAGTAGTTATTGCAAGTGGGCACTACAAATCTTCTCATGTTATTGCTCCTTTGAGATCTTGTGCGAATTATATTGCTTTTAAATTCATCACAACAATACTGTTCCAATGCTACTGACAACACTTCCCTCTCATGAACCGGCAGCATTTTACATGCCAAAAACAAGTCTTTGTAATCATTACTTTTACAACGGTTTTTTGTGTTTTTATCTACTAATAGCTTCAAGAATCTTATTTGTATTTATTTTTATTTTATCCAAATATGTTTTAAACGTGTTACCATACCATACCAGTCCATAAGAAAGCAGTGAGTCCACCAGTGCATAGTAGATCATGTACAAAGTTGCCCTATCCAGCACAAAACTATGGTGGTGGAATTTTACAAGCAAGAACCTGAGTTTGCCACATAAGTGCATAATGTGTGTTTTCCATGAGAAGCTGTTGCCTATAACTAAACCCAAGTACTTGTATTCCTCCACCACCTCAATATTTGCACACTTACACAACGTCAGTTCATCACTGTGCAAACACTCATAGCCATGCCCCACTATGCTCGGCGGCCGTTCGTTTTTGTAAGATAAGGAGATCGTATATGCATCCATTTGGTTTTCTTTACATTGATTATGATGCCATTGTCGTGAGCCCATTCGATGGTATTAGTATAATCCTCTTGAATTATACTTTCAAATAAATTCAAATCCTTATCAGCATAAACTAGACAGGTATCATCAGCATACAGATATATGCGACACTTACGAACTACATTGCACATACTGTTGACATGGATGATGTATCCGACTGGACCAAACACGGAACCGGTTGGCACACCACATGTGGCGTGTTTGGGCTCCCCAACGACTCCGTCAATGACCGTCCGCAGTGTCCGGTCTGTGAGGTAGGCACGAAACCACTTATTCAGTGGTCCCGCGACACCGCACTCCCCCATGGCTTGAAGCAGCTGGTGGTGCTCCAAGGTATAAATTGCTTTTTTGAAATCAATCTAGACCACCACCACCTGTTTCCGCCGATCCAGACAATCATTGACGTCGTCCGCGAACCGCGCCGAGGCCGTTGCCGTGCTCCGCCCACGTCGGAAACCATGTTGCGCATTTGTCACAATATTGTGATTTTCGAAGAAAACACTTACTTGATTTACAATGAACTTTTCTACGATTTTATTTATTACTGACAATATGGCTATTGGCCTATAGTTTGCATAATCACTATGTACACCTTGTATAAAAATGGGTCTAATTAATGCTGTTTTTAGTTTCACGGGGTATAAACCCTTTTCAACACATAAGTTAATAAACAAAGCTATTACGGGGCTCAACTTAGATTTTAATCATTTAATTTTCTGAACTCTAATTTTATCTACTCCGTCAGCATCACTCGAGCGACGAGTATTTTTCCCCGCCGACGTCGCCAACACCGGTTCGTCGGCAGGGGAGAGGCCGGCCACCGAGGAGCTTGGGACTTAGGGGCCATCCGGCCCCAAGCCGGGTCCCCGCTGCCGGTGGTTGTGTGCAGCGCATGAGATGGACTCAGTCTATGAACGAGAACGTCATGCGCGCATATTATGGGTCTACAGAGGGGGGAACTCACCTCACTGCGTACCGTGATAGGATGCTGTCTCTTTTTCAGGAACTAGAACCAACCGTCAGCGTCTCGGCCCAACGACTGACGGATCAGGTGTGGGTCATCCAACGCAATCATAGGTTGGACGATGCCGCACTTGATAGGCTGCGCTTAGAGATACTGAGCAACCTTATCGTCTCGACTCCGGCACAAACCGCGGTACAAGCGTAAACCATTGATTACCGCGGTCCAATCATGGTTTTGAAGAAGAAGATGATACGGTTACCACAGAAGTAGCTAATGCAACGACCGATTGAGGAGCGCACTGGAGGATGCGTTTCGCGAGTATAGATCCACTCCGACCGAACTTAGACCGCGATTACCACGCCTACTCATGCACAAAAAAATAGGGCCCTAGTGTGTGCCCTGGACTCGCAACTTAAGAATGTGTTCGAGAGCAGCGCGGATCTCGTTGATACACACTCGATCCTGTATTGCGCGGCTGTTGCGGCATGTCGTTTAGCTAACGTCAAGTTTCCAAACTGTGACGGAGCTGCTCGACCAAAACCATCCGTACCAGCCTGGCAATGCAGGATCGAGCGTCGTATCGATGGAGCCAGGGTACTCATAGGCAAACTATACATACTGTTTCAGGGAGGGCAATCCAAGACCACGAGTGATGCGCTTTGTGAGGCGGGCATTTTCGGGGACTGAAATAAGACCTCGAGAATACATGTCCCGTGTCACAGAGCGCATCGACTTCCTGAAACAGAAAGTTTGTGCATGGGCGAGCCGTTTTCGGCGGTATAAGCGGCGGGTTGATCGATACTCGCAGGATCGCATGTTCCAGAGCGATGAAAGGTGGGTATATAGAGCTTGGGAGCGACCTGAACAAAATTTGATGGACGTGTGCTGCCCAGATGATGCCGCCACAAGTGCATTCTGGCGCAGCATCTGGTCAGTACCCGTCTGTCACACTGAGGCTAGCTGGATGCAAGATGTCGAGCGAGTGTGTGAAACTATACCAGAAATGGAAACTGTCTTAATTACGCCATCAGACGTTACCAGAGCAATCCGTCCGTTACCGAATTGGAAATCGCCAGGACCGGATGGATTGCACAACTTTTGGTTGAAATGGCTTATTAGTTCACATACTTGCCTGGCATCTCAGTTCCAGTCATCCTTAGAGTCTGGGTCGCTACCACAGTTTCTATTAACAGGCGTTACCCACCTGCTCCATAAGTCAGGTAGTCCCACGGAACCCAAGAATTATAGACCGATCACGTGTTTGACGATTATCTATAAACTTCTTACATCCATTTTTAGAGTAAAAATTAATTCACACATTGACAGTAACTCGATTATGTCTGCCTCTCAAAATGGATGTAGGAACGGGTCCCGGGGAACTAAGGAGCTACTCCTCATCGACATGGCCATTAGCCAACAGGTTCGTCGCTCCCACAAGGATCTGTCGACATGCTGGATAGATTATAAGAAGGCCTACGACTCGGGTACAAGATAGATGCAACTCTACGCACCTTCCTTAGTTCCTGTATGGGGCAATGGAGGACGGTCCTTCGCTATCCAGGGTGTCAACAGATCCAGGGGAATGACGAGCCTGTCTGGATTAAACGGGGAATATTTTAGGGCGACAGTTTGAGTCCACTTTGGTTCTGCTTGGCTTTGAATTCTCTAAGCACACTGCTGGAGGATTCAGGTCTAGGCTATCGGTTGAAGAGAGGTGGTCAGGTCATATCTCACCTTCTGTTCATGGATGACTTGAAAATCTTTGCCCCCAACAAATTGCAACTGATGGAGCTACTGAAGGTAACTGAAATATTCAGTAGCGCCATCAGGATGGAATTTGGTGTGGACAAATGTGCAATCATGCATATAAAGCGAGGTGAGATTATGTAATCCGAAGGTATTCAACTTTCGAATTCCATACACCTTAGATCCCTCTCTTCATCCGAAAGCTATAAGTATTTGGGTATGTTGGAAGCGTTAGGCATCAACGTTATTAATATGAAGCAATCGTTGAAGGAGCGCTTCTTTGGCCGCCTGAAGAAGGTATTAATTTTCTCTCGGGCGGAAACAAGGTGCGCGCCTTCAACGGTTGGGTCATGCCGATTTTGATGTACTCTTTCGGCATACTCAAATGGACCCAAACCGAACTCGACGCCCTGGATAGTCGGGTCCGTACATTTCTGACCGCAAGTCGGATGCATCACCCACGATCATCGGTGATGAGACTGTAAATCCCGCGAAAGTACGGGGGTCGAGGCTTTTTAACTGCGAAGACCCTCCGCAACCGCGAGGTGTGCAGTCTCAGGGAATATTTTTAAAAAACCAAAGTGGGTATGCACCGCGATGTGGTCGCGGTGGACAAGGGGCTTACCCCGCTCTCCATGGCTAAAGGGAACTGGCACAAACCTGTAGTACTTACTTCCGATGACCGCAAGGCGGTATGGCAAATCGTGCTGGTGGTAGATCACCCATGATTTGATGTCGTGGTTTGGGATTATTTCTTTTACATTTGACACACATTCTTAATCGTTTCTTTGTGACTGTGCATCCTCCAAGAATCCAGTATTTGTGTCTTATAAATCCAGTAGTCATTTTTACTCCACCGTGAAAAACAACTTCTATGATAAGATCTGCCAATTTCGATTGATTCGGGATTATGATGGGATGCTTCATTTCGGGATCAAGATTCGAATGTTTAAATCTTCCGCCGACACGGAGAATTCCGTTAGTGTCGAGTATGGGATTGAGATTAAGAATCTGGCTTTTCTTATTATGTGGTTCATTATTCTTCAGCCGTGTTATTTCTTCGTCAAAATATTCGTTTTGAACGTGCTTAATCAACATTTCTCTAGCTGTCTTTACATTTTGCAGGGTAAGGAAACGTGTGCGATTTTTCTTGTAAACAACGATGTCGATGAACTTATTGATGTAAGCTAATACTCGAGTGACTTTCCTTAAAGTGCTATATTTTGGTAATAGTTGATTGATTATTAAATTTTCGGGGTTAACAATGACCGCATTTACGAGCTCCTTTTTTTTTGAGTTCTTCGCAAGTAATACTCGTATAAATCGGCATCTTATGAGATTCTTTAGGCTTATATTGGGGTATCCAGTCGGGCCCTTGCCACCACAGCGAATGATTGGCTAATTGAGCAGCAGGTAAACCGCGGCTTCCGCAATCTGCGGGGTTTTCTTTGGATTTTACATAACTCCAGCTCTCTTTAGGGATAATTTCCGTAATAATCCTCACTCGATTAGCCACAATGGGTCTCCATTTCTCCGGTTTACCACTCAACCAACCTAAAACTGCCGCTGAATCAATCCAACCATACACATGCACCTTGTAGCTCGATAGGGATAATATGATTTTTCGCATAAGTTTTGACAATAAGAGAGCCCAAACGCGGAATCGATTGTGTTTTTTTCAGCGGTATTACTTTTGATTTCCCTGCAATAAGGCTCAGGTTTCATTTTCTCTCTGTGTTTTGCAATACACGACGCAAGCGTATGCTTTTGTGCTAGCATCGCAAAAGCCATGGAGTTCGATGACATCTTTTTCCTGGGTTTGAATCCAACGTGGTATTCCGCTCAAGTCCCGCTGGTCCCATTTGGGTTCGGTAATCGAAAATTCTCTCAAGCCCGTTGGTCCCATTTGGGATCCAACCGTTTCGCGCGGTTTTATCTCTAACAGTAAAATAAATAAATGTTATATTAGTCTGTGGTTTGTGTCAGGGTCGAGCCAGATAGTTACTCTATTCAAATCAGTCGTTCGAAACTATAAATTTTGTCGGTTTTTTTTTTTAATGTTAAAGTCGCGTAGTTTGTCGCCGTGGGGGTCTGTCAATGACGCATGTTCGTTTTTTAGTGAACTTAAGTGTTTTTGTGTTTAAATTGACTGTGAGTGGAATGATATTTACTTGTGAATAGTTATTTCATTGTTGTGGATAGTTATTTGAGCGAAAAATCATAATAAAAAAAATTTTGTGTGCAAAAATGTTTTACGTAAACAAACCGTTTTTGAAAATTGTAAGTATTATTTCGTCATTTATTTACAATATTCAACTCTCGTATTACGAATACTGTTTTTATTTTGTAATATGGTATGTTTATTCAAGAACCCAAAATAATTTACTTATAGTGGGTGGAATCTACCAAAAAATTATGAAAAAGTTTTTTTTTTAATCAAAATCGCGTAAACGGCGGATTTCCGCGATATCGCGAAATTTCGCGAGCGTTTTGCCACATTACGTACGCCGTTTCCGGGGCCGAGAAAGGTTAAATACAGATATCTGAGAAAGATCGGCTTTAATAGTATTCCACTCTAGCACAATTTCTTGAGGGACAGGGTGGTCCCAACCCAGGTCTGATTTCCATAATACTTGGAACAAGATCTTAAGTTTTATTGTAACTGGTGCTAGCCAGCCCAAAGGGTATAAAATTTTAGAATTGTCTTTTTGTAAGGATGTCCTGAGAGATAAATTCAATAGGATGAAAGATAAAAAAGATAAATTGATCATTTTTTGGTTCCCACCGAAGGCCCAAAGTTTTGGTTGACTCCGGTTGCTTAAAGTCGAAGTCTTCTTCTTGAAGTGCATCAGAAATATCCATTATTTCCGGCAAGTTTGATCGCCATTTTCTGAGATTGAACCCGCCAGATTTGAGGAGGTTGACCATCTCTGCTTTGAGTTGTTTAGCTGCTCTCGCTGAATGTTCGCCATGCATGAGATCATCCATGTAAAACGAGCGTTCTAAGATGTCAGGAGCGAAACTTTGCGGATAGTTTGGCCTTTCGTCGATGGCTAGTTGCTTCAGTGTCATCATGGCCAAAAAAAGTGCGGCTTTTGTGTCATAAGTAATTGTCGCTAACTGGTATTCTTTTAAAGGTTGAGATTGATGGTTTCGCCAGATAATTTTCTGATATTTCTGATCATCGGGATGTAGCCAAATTTTGCGAAACATTTATCATTAAGGCTGTATCCACTCGAGGTTTTTGCAGAGGCATTAAAGACAACTCGCAATTTGGTAGTTGATGACTCAGAACGTTAGACGCAATGGTGCGATAAGTAGCAGTCCAGCTGAACGTGTGGCGCAACGGGTGTCATATGTCCGAGCTCTAGGTATTCAGATATAAACGTTTTATAGTCACGTGCCAGTGCTGGTTGCTTACTTAATTTCCGCTCTATTTGGAAAAATTGAGCAATCGATTTTGTTTTCGACTCGCCTATATTTTCCGCAAAATTTTCATTGAATGGTATTTTTACGACGTAGCTTCCGTTTTTCCGTCTAGAGGTCGAAGATTGGTCAAACTCGATGAATTTTTGATCTTCTTCTGATAGCGCTGGAGATTCATGTATGTCCTCCACTTCCCAAAATTGCTGAATCTCTTCGATATTATTTAGGATCACGTTGCAATGGTACGTTTTGCAGTTGCCGCTTAAGATCCATCCCAACTGGGTTTGTTGGGCAATGGGCAACATACCTTCTGTGCGACAGATACCGTCCATAAGGATAGTGGAATAGATATCTGCCCCAAATAGGATATCGATAGGCCTACTTTTGTAAAATTCGGGATCTGCTAGAGTTATTTGGTTAAGAGTAAGCCAGTCTGGCTTAGGTAAGGTACAGCTGGGTAAGTTATTTATGAGTCTATTCATTATATATACGTCCGTTTCAAAGGTGAAATCGCTAGCCAACGACAAACCTTTGATGGTAATCATGCCCTTACAGTTGTTTTCCTTATTTCCTATTCCAGAGATATAACCGTTACATTTCCGTCGCGGTAGTCCTAACAACTGAGCTGCGCATTCCCTAATAATGGATGTCTGTGATCCTTGATCCAAAAGAACTCTAATTTTTTGGTAACATCCGTCCGCTGCTTGTACGTTAATTATTGCTGTCGCTAGCAATATTTCTGAGGGTTCCTTAGGAAGCGATGCAACTGGGTTGCTTTCTTGCTGCTGAGATGGCGATTTCGTAATCGTGGCTGCATTTGACCCAGATCTATGTGACGTAAAAGATTCATGCAAAATGGTGTTGTGTTCTTTATTGCATTCTTTGCATTTTATTTCAGAAAGGCATTTTTTGCCTTCGTGATAATGTAAACAATTAATACAAAGGTTCAAGTTAGCAATAGCATTTTTACGTTCATTAGGTTGCAATTCCAATAATTTTTGACATGCATGAATTCGATGATCATAAGAATTGCAAATAGGGCATTGCTTGCGATAGTTAATCTTGCCTTTGGACTTTGACGATTGCGAAACTTGGTTTGTCGAGTAATTCGTTTTACGATTGTTATAATTTCATTTGTAATGAAATTTTCCCTTTGAAAATGATGGTATGTTATTGTTGTTGGATTGAGATGGGGATGATTTTTGCGTGGAATTTTCCAGCTTCTTACGTAAAGTTTCAAGCATCATAAACTTATTTTCCAAAAAATTCAGGAAATCTTCCAGGATGGGCAACTCTCGCGGGGATTTTAAGGATTGTAAATAATCTTCGTATGTATCCGAGTCCAATTTTTGAGACAATATACATACTAGGAAAGGGTCCCAGGAAGACACATCGACTCCCAGATTCTTGATAGCATTCACGCTCTCGTACGTAGTGTCGTGAATGCGTTTTATATGATTCGATAATTGTTGCTGGTTTGCAGGGATATTCATGAGATTGTTAAGATGAGATGTGAAGATCAGTCGTTTATTATTATAACGATGATTGAGGATATTCCAGCACACAGTACTCTTTAGAAACTGCATCTTTTGTGCGTTCGATAAAGAGGGGTTGTTGTGCACTGCTTCGGTAAAAAGATCCTTGAACGAAATCCACTTATTATAATTTCCCTCAAAGGTGACTATCTCCATTTTAGGAGTAGATTTTTCAATATGCGCAACGAACCACATCTTCTTATTGATGTTTTTCTTGATTTTGAAATAATATTCCTCATAATGTGTAAATTGCTCCTCGTACTTGGGGTTTGTTCCGCCGTACTCGTTGTATTAGCCGCCCAACGAGATTGTAGCGACTTCAGGATGTCTTCAAAATCCCATTTTTCCGTGACGAGATCAAGGTCAATACTGGAATATGTTCTCAAGAAAGCCTTAAAGTTGGTAGCTTGCTTTTTGAAGAGACCTTCGGCTTTACTCTCTTCAAGAGTAGGGGTTTTAGAAGCAGCGTGTGATGTGAGGTTAGAGGTTTGAGTTTCCACAGTAGGTTGGAACGTAGGAGGTTTCAATTCAGGGGTTTGCGGTCTGTTTGCGAGAGGGTTATAGTTTTGAATAGTAGTTTTAATAGCATATTTTTCCTTCATTTAATCGTATTGATTCGTACTGAAATATATATGTGATTGATCTCCATATGAAAACAAAGTCATATGATTATTATGGAACTCTGTAAAGTATTGTTCCAAGGTAGCTAACCGACGAAGTAAGTAATCCGAGGTCTTGCGCTCGGCACCATCCTTCTGGAAATTGGTGAAGAGCCTGTCTACGGCTTCGATTAGTTGCTGTTGAGTTGCTAAAATGTCATCCATGTACGACATTATAAAGTTAAAAAAGAGACCTTACTTGTACTGAAGGCTTCTTTGGAGATCAAATGTCCTTGCGATGGCTGCAAGAACAAACCTGGAGTAACAGCGCGATGAAGTGACGCGCTGCTTTCGTAAAAACCAGGTTCAATCAGGATCAGCAGGATAGTGTAATTTTTGGAGAGTAATTCCACTCCGTTCTGTTTGCCAGGGACTGGTAACAAGTTCCAAGCGAGACACTATCACGGTACAGTCAGGAGATACACGCGTAGTGGTCCCGCTCCGACGGCTCGAAGGACCAATGTTCGAGGTTGGGGTGAGATAAAGATAAACTAAGATGAACAATTGTAAAGATAACTATATTTCAGTAATACAAATGGGATAACGATTAAAACTAATGAGGTGAATGAGATGAGATTGAGTCGCGCCCGATATGCTATCCGAAAGCGTAATGACTGTTTTACGTAGGTAATACATAAAATATTCAAGGCATAGAGCGCGGTGTCGTAATTACGCTGACATGTTTATTATTGTTCGGTGATTGACCCGATCAGTTGGAACTAGAAAATTTCCACACCTTCGGCCATAGTAGTTATTGCAAGTGGGCACTACAAATCTTCTCATGTTATTGCTCCTTTGAGATCTTGTGCGAATTATATTGCTTTTAAATTCATCACAACAATACTGTTCCAATGCTACTGACAACACTTCCCTCTCATGAACCGGCAGCATTTTACATGCCAAAAACAAGTCTTTGTAATCATTACTTTTACAACGGTTTTTTGTGTTTTTATCTACTAATAGCTTCAAGAATCTTATTTGTATTTATTTTTATTTTATCCAAATATGTTTTAAACGTGTTACCATACCATACCAGTCCATAAGAAAGCAGTGAGTCCACCAGTGCATAGTAGATCATGTACAAAGTTGCCCTATCCAGCACAAAACTATGGTGGTGGAATTTTACAAGCAAGAACCTGAGTTTGCCACATAAGTGCATAATGTGTGTTTTCCATGAGAAGCTGTTGCCTATAACTAAACCCAAGTACTTGTATTCCTCCACCACCTCAATATTTGCACACTTACACAACGTCAGTTCATCACTGTGCAAACACTCATAGCCATGCCCCACTATGCTCGGCGGCCGTTCGTTTTTGTAAGATAAGGAGATCGTATATGCATCCATTTGGTTTTCTTTACATTGATTATGATGCCATTGTCGTGAGCCCATTCGATGGTATTAGTATAATCCTCTTGAATTATACTTTCAAATAAATTCAAATCCTTATCAGCATAAACTAGACAGGTATCATCAGCATACATATATATGCGACACTTACGAACTACATTGCACATACTGTTGACATGGATGATGTATCTGACTGGACCAAACACGGAACCGGTTGGCACACCACATGTGGCGTGTTTGGGCTCCCCAACGACTCCGTCAATGACCGTCCGCAGTGTCCGGTCTGTGAGGTAGGCACGAAACCACTTATTCAGTGGTCCCGCGACACCGCACTCCCCCATGGCTTGAAGCAGCTGGTGGTGCTCCAAGGTATAAATTGCTTTTTTGAAATCAATCTAGACCACCACCACCTGTTTCCGCCGATCCAGACAATCATTGACGTCGTCCGCGAACCGCGCCGAGGCCGTTGCCGTGCTCCGCCCACGTCGGAAACCATGTTGCGCATTTGTCAGAATATTGTGATTTTCGAAGAAAACACTTACTTGATTTACAATGAACTTTTCTACGATTTTATTTATTACTGACAATATGGCTATTGGCCTATAGTTTGCATAATCACTATGTACACCTTGTATAAAAATGGGTCTAATTAATGCTGTTTTTAGTTTCACGGGGTATAACCCTTTTCAACACATAAGTTAATAAACAAAGCTATTACGGGGCTCAACTTAGATTTTAATCATTTAATTTTCTGAACTCTAATTTTATCTACTCCGTCAGCATCACTCGAGCGACGAGTATTTTTCCCCGCCGACGTCGCCAACACCGGTTCGTCGGCAGGGGAGAGGCCGGCCACCGAGGATCTTGGGACTTAGGGGCCATCCGTCCCCAAGCCGGGTCCCCGCTGCCGGTGGTTGTGTGCAGCGCATGAGATGGACTCAGTCTATGAACGAGAACGTCATGCGCGCATATTGTGGGTCTACAGAGGGGGGAACTCACCTCACTGCGTACCGTGATAGGATGCTGTCCCTTTTTCAGGAACTAGAACCAACCGTCAGCGTCTCGGCCCAACGACTGTCGGATCAGGTGCGGGTCATCCAACGCAATCATAGGTTGGACGATGCCGCACTTGATAGGCTGCGCTCAGAGATACTGAGCAACCTTATCGTCTCGACTCCGGCACAAACCGCGGTACAAGCGTCAACCATTGATTACCGCGGTCCAATCATGGTTTTGAAGAAGAAGATGATAGGGTTACCACAGTCAGTAGCCAATGCAACGACCGATTGAGGAGTGCACTGGAGGATGCGTTTCGCGAGTATAGATCCACTCCGACCGAACTTAGACCACGATTACCACGCCTACTCATGCACAAAAAAAATAGGGCCCTAGTGTGTGCCCTGGACTCGCAACTTAAGAATGTGTTCGAGAGCAGCGAGGATCTCGTTGATACACACTCGATCCTGTATTGCGCGGCTGTTGCGGCATGTCGTTTAGCTAACGTCAAGTTTCCAAACTGTGACGGAGCTGCTCGACCAAAACCATCCGTACCAGCCTGGCAATGCAGGATCCAGCGTCGTATCGATGGAGCCAGGGTACTCATAGGCAAACTATACTGTTTCAGGGAGGGCAATACAAGACCACGAGTGATGCGCTTTGTGAGGCGGGCATTTTCGGGGACTGAAATAAGACCTCGAGAATACATGTCCCGTGTCACAGAGCACATCGACTTCCTGAAACAGAAATTTTGTGCATGGGCGAGCCGTTTTCGGCGGTATAAGCGGCGGGTTGATCGATACTCGCAGGATCGCATGTTCCAGAGCGATGAAAGGTGGGTATATAGAGCTTGGGAGCGACCTGAACAAAATTTGATGGACGTGTGCCGCCCAGATGATGCCGCCACAAGTGCATTCTGGCGTAGCATCTGGTCAATACCCGTCGGTCACACTGAGGCTAGCTGGATGCAAGATGTCGAGCGAGTGTGTGAAACTATACCAGAAATGGAAACTGTCTTAATTACGCCATCAGACGTTACCAGAGCTGTGTTTTGCAGTGTTTTTTATGTTAAGACTTTTCAACGCTTTTTTAATTGTGACAATAGTAATAGGTTTATAGTTAGTAAATACATTGTCTATGCATGAAGCCGAGGTTGCTGTCATTCTAGTCGCTCCATTAAACTATGAAACTTTACGTAAATATGTACACCTCTGCCTAACCCTTCGGGATAGCAGGCGTGATGTATGTTATGTTGATGTTATTACTGTCAGGATGTCTTTGATTTAATTTAAAACAAACATTACTTTAATACCGAACTATAATATCAACGTGGCAACACTGTCAAAGTACAAATTATTAATTTGTAACAAACTTTCAACTGCATGTTCACTATGGCAACTACATGTTGACTCTGTCAAAATCTCACCGTGAACCACTCACTCAACGCAAGACACGTGGAGTGAGCTGTTAGTTTCATGTTGTCTTGGTCAATCCCTATCATCAGTGGCACTGACAACTCACTCCACGCTCACTTCACCTAAGTTTTCACTGTGAGATGGTTACATCTCATAGTCATCATATAGCACTACAGAATGTATTATTTTACTTTGGCAACAATTAGAAATACCGAACGGTTATGACCTATTAGATATTACTAATAGTTGCCAAAGTACCATCACCCAGATCTAACGATTATCTTTAATCTGGTTGATGGTAAAATGTAGTGCAGAGTCAGTCATCGATTTCTTAGGAATTAGTACAGTATTGCGGGAAAGTGTTAGCAAGGAAAGAGCGTTTTCTTAATATTACGGTCAACCAATCACAAAAAAAAAAAATTGACCAGTTTACTCATTCTAAACATGACCAGCACCATAATTGCGTAACACGCTATCAATCACGATCTGAATAATTTTGAAGGATATGGCTAAGTCATTGCTTCATATCACGTATGCTCGAAAAATTTGTCTGCTCACTTGCTGCTGATAGTTCAACAACATTAATTGCGTTATTTACGTTGTTGTAAATAACGCAATGCTGAACTGGCAAAATGAATGCCGATTACCCCGCTGGTTTTTCAAATCCCATTCTTTGTAGCTTTAATGCTACTTAGACACCTACCTACCTTCGTATTAATGATTGTAACCTGAACCGTGCAGACAGCTCTCAGAAACAACCAACAAGAATGAATGAAGAGAATGAGAGTGAACAACTAACAAGTTTTATCATATTTAATACGAGTATTTAGTTATCAGTTTGGTTTCAGAGTTTGTTTACCTGGCAACAGTTTGTTAACACTTAAAATAGCCACAAATTAATGTTTGGGAAATAATTAAAGCATCTATTTTACTGTTTGGGCATGATGTTGCAATTGAAGAGGTACAGAAAGTATAGGTGTTGTTTAAAAGTTGGTGGTTTAATTGTAGTCCTTATTTTGCATGTTTAGGGCATGCAAATAAATTTGACATGAATATGAATATATGAATATTAGTAAGAATAGGTAATTATTTAAATAATACATGCATAATATACATCCGTCCTGGGTTCGATTCCCAGTTCGCGCAACGTATTATTGGGTTTTTCTATCTGGAATTACTCAGTAGCAGTCCAGAGGATGGATTTTTGCACGGTTGATGGCAATAAGCTCGCCCCCTATATCATGGAACTTAAACATAAATGGCGATATGGGGGTGTACAGGTACACTTCTGCCCAACCCTACGGGGATTACAGGCGTGATGTTATGTTATATACATAAAAATCCCTATGTTCTCATAGAATTTGTGAATTGAGGTTTATTATAAGTTACAATAAATATACACATACAACTTTTGTTGGAAGTCCTAAGTGTTTTTTTTTTGCACATAGATCGAATTAATTGGATTGAGAAAGAGCTTTGTGATAAAGTATCAATATTAAAGTCTTCGTAATTGCCCGGCAGCCTTTTGTCCTCAAAAGCCTTCACAAAATTCTAGAAATATAAAATCGCCCAAATAAATACTCCCAATCTCTTAACCATCCAACAATAGATGTCCCAATATCTGATTATTAAAATGAGTACCAATGTGAATGCCATAAGTTAGGAAGTCATAGTTCACTTCCAGAAGGACAGTCATTATTCATCGTCGTTTACCATAGTCTTGGTCCTCAAATATTTGGGATCACTTCCAAAATACTCTTATTGTCATTGTACAGAGAGAAGATAAGTCCCGCCGGCGGTATTATTTTTATTATATTATTATGTTATTTATTTATAACTAGCGACCAGCCCGTGCTTCGAATTGTTTTTACGACTTAATAAAGCATGCAGAATTATTTATTATGTCTAAGTTAAATAATAACTGTAATAGGCACATCGTTTTTTTAAATATTTACGATTATACACCATAATGGTGTAAAATAAAAGCCTAAAGTGGACCGATGACCTTGTGAAGGCCGCAGGAATCTGCTGGATGCGGAAACCTTCGTCGCCTCTTTGAGTTGTGACGTATATTTTGATAAATATTTTCTTAACATGGTTTTGCTTTTCCAGTAACTGTCTGTTAGGTGCTATTGATAGCCTGAAAACTGTCGCGAAAAACAGCCTGACATTCTTTAACATTTAAAAGAATATACGTGACTCCACCCCACTCATTCGGTAAAAATCTCACAGTGAAAACTTACGTTCAACTTATGAGGCGAGCTATTCATTTTGACTAAGTTTTCATGGTGGTATTTTTACAGAACAGATCAGCATTATGAAACGGATTCGTAAACTTTATAAGTAATAGCTTCGCTCCCTTTTTTTACCGAAGTTACAAAGAGGAGAGGCTCGGTTATTTTTTAAATGTTTGTTGCCTCAGAAGAATTTTTCAGACTTGGAACATCCTTTTTTTTTGATAGGGTATACTTACCGAGTAGACCCATAACAATTTGGTCAGGTTCTGATAAGTGGTTTTTGAGTTAGCTTCAATAATACTTACTTTTTCCACTTAATGTATGTCGATGATGTTATGTTAATGACTTACTGTTACTGTTATTTACTTAGCAAGTGAAGGTAAATGAATCTGTATGGGGAACATACCTAAAAAGTGAAAAAATAAAACTTTAAGAAAAGAAAAAAAGACCGACTTCCAAAAAAACACTACCAACTGAAAAATAACTTTAATTTCGGAAGTTAAAACGAAAATACAAAACTGAAACACCGAAATTAAACTTATTTTTCGCTTCGTTTTTTTTTTTTTTTTTGAAGTCGGTTGTTTTTTCTTTCGTTAAAGCTTCTGCTTTTTTCACTCACCACGAGGACTATCAAACTTTGCTGTAAAACCGTCATAATAAATCAAGACAAAATTATTTGGTTTTATAATTAGATCCATTATCATGTTTAGAAAAAGTTTGATTCAATCTTATTACTTAGTTGAATATTCAAAAAGTTTAGGGCGATAGCAATCAGAATGTATTTTATTTTAGGAGTACTTATTAAGTTAAAGAAAAGTTCTTTAAAAGCAGCAACTTGTAAAAATATAAGTAACGTATATTTTAAGATAAAACTTTAAAACTTAATTAAGTCTATATTAATGAGGCGCACTTATACATTCTATAATCGTACCTATTTTAATTTATTCATTAAAAATAGGTACGATTATAGATTTTTTTATAGAATTCGCCCCTAATTTCTATTAATATTTTAAGAAAATGTCGTAAATTGACTTATGGCTCGTAATCACTGGCTGGACGCGACAGTGCGACAGAAAGGCCCGCGTGTCACGCGACGCGCAATGCCTATGCCCGACGATTGAAAAACCGTCGGAAGGCGCCGTAAGGGTGCGCGGCTGATGGAACCGGGGCTGTGCCCCCCGGCCGCGGAGGTTATACGTTGGCCCGTTAATACGGGCCCTTCATTCAGTTTACCCCTGGCAAATGATATTTGGGCGCGCGTGTAAAGTGCGCTCGCCCATGTGAGTATGTCGGGACGCTGTATACAGGGTGGAAGGGACATCGACGCACAACCGGTTACCATGGACTAAGTACATGTTTCTGAAGCAAGCGTTGAATTTTTTTGTCGGCTATCAAAAAAAAATCTGCTGTTTCATAGAAAAGTGCAATACCTACGCGGTCAAAATGTATGGCAGAGCAATTTTATTTTAAATAACTGACAAAAAAATTCAACGCAGAGGGTTCAGAATCATGTACTGAGTCCATCCGGTTGTGCGTCGATGTCCCTTCCAACCTGTATAAATGCTAGTTACGGGGTAGGCTCTACTTGTGCGATGCAGGATTTTTGCGTGACGTCAGTGTGCTACGTAGTTCGCTTGTGGTGGATTAGTTGTCGCCACAGATTAATCAAAAGTTGTTTTGCCAATTATGGAATTCAATCTGAGTGCTTAGCTGATTTTGTAAATTCCACTGGCATGTGTTATCATCGGCCAAGCCTTTTCTTTTGTTGGCGTCGGCTTCTAATCTAACCCGATGCAGCTGAATACAGTATTTTAAATGGATTGACTGCCTATCTGACCTCCACAACCCAGTAACTAGGTAACGGCCAAACCCAATAACTTAAGACAGATCGCTACTGATGATAAACAGTACAATTCTATCAGTCCCTGTCAAAAAAATAGCTGTCAACACGTTACAGAGTCGCATACTTTGGCTTCATTGGGACGATATAACAAGAGATTTTTTTTTCTCCAGTACGACATAATTAGAGATAGATAAGATATTGGGTTCGGCCGTAATACGATAGTCCTTGGTTAGACTGGTTGTCAGATTTTCGGCGTCGACTGTCCAACTTTTACGAACGGCAGACGGGAACAACGCATTACGTGCCTTCCGAGGCATGTGTATTCCTAGCTTTACACTGAGTGATTTTTATCCGTACACGGCAGTATTTCTTCCCGTTGCTTCCAGAATCAAGATTGCGTAATCTAAAACTGGGGCATAATATTCTCCAGAGGGATCGGTTTGGAGTTATTTTCCTCTTCATTATGCTTCTATAGCTTGCCTGTGATCAGAGCAATTTTACTTATGGCACTCGGCGACGAACCAAGGACGGGAAGGGCGATGGATAGACAGGGATAGCATACTAACCGGAATGATAGTATGTTATAAAAACAAGACGTTGTAAAAAAACACACCTTCATTAAAAGCATTATTTACATATGCATCGAGGTTAAAATTCACCGCTCATTTGTACCTTGTTGTTTACCCCGGGGCTACGAATTACGCTCAAGTGACACGCGTCTTGCGACAGCGACTGTGAAGAAAACTGTTAGAAAAGGTCAATGTATTAAGTACTTTTTAGTTAGCAACATTATTACATATATTATAATGATGAAAAGTAAATAGTTGTCATTGTTCAATTGTTAATGGAGCCTTAGAATGGTCGTGATAATAAAAGTATTTTAGTCTGTAAAACCTGTTGTTTTGCTTCAACTTTATCAGGTTATGGGCCCAGACACATAATCCTGTATCTCTGAGCAAAACAAAGGGCCGGATACTGCTTTCGTCGAAAAATACTGTTGGCATCTTCGCGGAATACGCGTGAGGTTTGGCTAGCAGGAAGGAGAATTACTTGATTCGTCAAGGACAGGACGAGCAGGAAGTAAGACCATGGAGGACAACTTAAGAACTCCTGGTTTGCATATAAAGCTGGAGGGAGTATCAAATTGGAATGTGTGGAAATTTCAATCTGTCATTCTATTACGGAGTCAAGATTTACTAGATGTGGTAGAAGGGAAAAGTGTAAAGCCGGAGGCGGCGGCTGCTAAGGAAACATGGGAGAAAAAAGACGCAAGAGCCCAAACATGGCTTGTGACAAGAATGTCAGAAAACGTGATGATGCTTATTATAACTTGTACTACGTCCGCGGAGATGTGGAGGAAACTCGCTAGTGTCTATGAACAAAAGTCTGAAACTAGCATACATATCGTACAACAACGTTTCTTCCAATATAAGTACGAGGAAGGCGCAGAAATGTCTGTATTTTTGTCTAAAATTGAAGAATTGAAAAACCAGTTAAAGCAGATGGGAGAAGATATTTCAGAAAAATTCGTCATCACAAAGGTTTTGATGTCGCTTCCAGAATGTTACAAACATTTTGTGTCCGCGTGGGAGTCAGCGCCGGATGATAAACAAACATACGATAATCTCGTCGCTAGACTATTGATAGAACAGGAACGATTAAAAGAAAGAGGGGAGGTGCCCTGGCAATCATCAGCTTTTGTTGCTAACAAAATAGATAAGAGTAACGTAAAATATTTCAAGTGCAACAAAATGGGACATTATCAAAGCGAGTGTCGGAGTAACATAAACAACCGTAATGCCAGTTCGACAGGTTCAGCTAGTGACAACAAATCTGGTAAAAAGTGTTTTTACTGCAACAAATCGGGACATGTTAAAAGCGAGTGTTGGTTTAGAAAAAATAAGGACAGAAACAGTAACGCGTTCGTGATAGCAAGTTCAAGTGGACATTTTCAACAATCACAGTGGTTAGTGGATACCGGCGTAAGCCAACATATGTGCTGTGAACGAAATTTATTCACCACATATTCTGCACTGTCAAATAAATCAGTGATTGTCGGTAATGGGAACGCAATTAGTGCACATGGTTGTGGACAGGTGGCGGTACAGGTTTATAATAGCCGCGAATGGATAAACACGACCATAGACAATGTTTTGTACGTGCCGGACTTAAAAACAAATTTATTCTCTGTGAATTGTGCGACAGATAGAGGATATGTCATGGTGACAAACGAAAGTATGTGTAAGTTTTACAAACAAAACAAACTTTCTGCGATGGCTAACCGTAACGGAGAAATGTACTATTTGGACGTACGTTATAAATGCGAGGTAGCAAACGTATCCCAAGTAAAATCTGTGTTAAAAGAGTGGCATGAAAAACTTGCACATCAAAATTTTGATCATGTGAAGAAAGTGTTGGAGAAAAATAACATTGAATTAAAGCAAACTCATGTGCCTCAGTGTGAAAGCTGCTTGGAAGGAAAGATACACCGGTTGCCTTTTAAGAAAAGTGAAACTGTAAGTACCAGAACGTGTGAAATAATACATGGGGATACCTGCGGACCCATGGAGGAAGAATCGATTGGTGGGTCGAGATATTTTGTGATTCTCAAAGATGATCACTCAAACTTTAGAACTGTGTATTTCGTTAAAGCCAAACATGAAATCAAACACTGTCTGGAGGAGTTTCTAAATAAAGCAGAAAATATAACTGGAAACAAAGTCAAGACATTTAGAACTGACAATGGACTGGAATTCGTGAACAAAGAAGTGACAGAAATGTGTTCTAAACGAGGGATAATTCATCAAACAACTGTAACCTATACACCTGAACAGAATGGCAAAGCCGAAAGGGAAAATAGAACACTTGTTGAAGCAGCAAGGACAATGTTACATGCCAAAAACCTGCCCAAGAAACTATGGGCTGAAGCAGTAAACACTGCTGCTTTTGTTTTAAACAGGACAGGAAAAGGCAAAGAAGGAAAATCACCCTATGAAATGTGGACTAATAAAAGCTTTGACATTCATCAACTACAGGCTTTTGGTTCTCCAGTATATGTCCACATCCCAAAGGAAAAAAGAAGAAAGTGGGACAGGAAAGGTGAGAAAGGGTTGATGGTAGGATATGGTGAAAATGTTAAAGGCTACAGAATATTTTTCCCAGAAAATAATAGTGTTGAAGTAAAGAGGGATGTTGTTTTTATGAAGACAAGTGAGCAAGAGGAAGAAAAGGAGCAGTTTGTTATGCTTGAGTATGACACTAAAGCTCCACAGGAAGGAAATGAGAAGTTTAGTGTGGAATTTAAAGAGCAGCCCGGAGATAGTGAAGGTGAAGAACAGACCAGAGACTGTGAAGAAAGTAATTTATCCGCTGAGAGTGGAAAAACTTTATACCTGCCATGTACAAGTGATGAGGGATCTAGTGATGAAAAAGATGGTGATTTATCACCACGCCAGAAGAGCACACATGTCAGGAAGCAGACCTCATTCTATACCTGTCATCACGTCTGTACAGAGGATGAACCTAAAACTTACTGTGAGGCAATGCAAAGGAAAGATGCAAGTAAGTGGCAAGAAGCTGTGGAAAGAGAACTAGAAACTCTAAAACAAAATAATACCTGGGATTTTTGTAAAGAAGGTGCTTCTGGAAAGACCGTAAGTAGTAAATGGGTATTTAAAATTAAAAATGCTGAAAGCAACATTCAATATAAAGCTAGATTAGTGGCCAGGGGCTTTGAACAGCATGATATGTTTGATTTGTGTGAGATTTATGCGCCAGTAGCTAAGTTATCTACTTTTAGGTTATTTGTGTCAGTAGCTACAAAGTTAAATTTACCTATTTATCAGATGGATGTGACGGGGGCTTTTTTATATGGGGATATAGATGAAGAGGTATATTTAGAATTGCCAGAAGGTGCCTATAGTGGGAAAAACAATATTGTTAAGTTAAATAAGTCTTTATATGGGTTAAAAAAGTCACCAAAATACTGGAATGATAAATTTAACTCTGTTATAATAAAACAAGGTTTTGAAAGGTCTCAAAGTGATTGTTGTTTGTATACTAAGCGTAACAGTGGTTCTAAAACATATGTTTTACTGTATGTTGATGATTTATTAATATTCGGAAATAACAAAACAGAAATATGTGACCTTAAGTCAATGTTGAATAATGAATTTAAAATGAAAGACTTGGGCTTAGTTTCAAATTACTTAGGTATAAGGGTGAAACAGGATTTAGAAAATGGAATTACTGAGTTGAGTCAAAAAGAATATCTTGAAAATGTTTTACAAAAATTTAAAATGCAGAATTGTAAAGAAATGTGTACCCCTATGGATCTGAATTTTAATGCTAAAATATTAGAAGAAAATCAAGTTTTTGTAGTTGATAGGGACATTGAAAAGAAATGTAGGAAGATAATAGGTTGTTTGTCTTATGCAGCATTAGGAACAAGACCAGACTTATGTGTTGCTTTGTCAATTTTAAGCAGACATCAGAATAAAGCAAACAATGTTTTGTTAACAGCTTTAAAAAGAGTACTTAGATATGTTAAACACACTATTAATTATAAGTTAGTATTTAAATGTAAAAGTGACATGTTAGTGGGATATTGTGATGCAAATTGGGGAGGAGATCTGATGGATAGAAAGTCCACCACAGGCTATTGTTTTATGTTTGCCAATTGTTTAATTTCCTGGTGCTCAAAGAAACAAGCTAGTGTAAGTCTGTCTTCGACAGAATCGGAGTACATAGCAATTAGTATGGCCTCGAGTGAAGCCTGTTGGCTTATAAATTTACTGAAAGATTTTAATATTGAAAATGTTTGTCCTGTTAAGATTAATTGTGACAACCAAAGTGCCATAGTGGTTGCTAACACTGATAATATTAAGCGCCTGAAACATGTTGATATAAGATTCCATTTCATTAAAGATTTGATTAAAAAAGGAATGTTGATTTTAAAATACTTAAAAACAGAAGATCAGGTTGCAGATATGTTTACAAAGGCGTTGAATAATAATTTGTTGTTGAGGTTTATAAATAAGTGTGGCCTATTTAAAAAGTAAGCCTTTTGGTTTGTGTTGTAGTATGTACCTATTACATTGAGGGGGGGTGTTAGAAAAGGTCAATGTATTAAGTACTTTTTAGTTAGCAACATTATTACATATATTATAATGATGAAAAGTAAATAGTTGTCATTGTTCAATTGTTAATGGAGCCTTAGAATGGTCGTGATAATAAAAGTATTTTAGTCTGTAAAACCTGTTGTTTTGCTTCAACTTTATCAAAAACAAATGCAAGAACTTGTTTAGAGCAAACACAATTCAGCGTGGCGACTTGCAAAGCGACAGTGTCGCATGGAAACATGTGACGTGCGCGCGTGTCGCTATATGCAAGCGGCATCGCAAGTCGTTTTCATTGGCAGGTCACGGATATTTATTTGGTTTGCAATTATATGTCTAAAGAGTGACCGTCTCTGGTCTGTTTCTTTGCCCGAATAAGAAATCACGTGAAAACATTCGGCCATAGCACACCTTTTATCGGTACAAAAGTTTCGCATTTGCAAAGCTATCGAATTCAAGGCGCGAAGTAATTTTTATTAGGCAAACTCATCACGTGCGTATGTCATGTACCAACACATTAATAGATATAAACTACTAAATTATTCATCAGGAGTCGTACTGGGCACAGAAAACCTCGGAACCCACTGTCCCAGTGGGATGAGCCCGGGTTCTGTAGTTTAATCTTTGCCAATTAAGCTTGGACACAGAACGCCGTGGAATATACTATCGTTTTTACTGTCTGCAGTTTTTATTATCTTTCTCGTCTGAACTAATTTAATGAAGGCAATTATTTACACTAGCATATCGCGTGAGTTATTTTTATAGTAAGCGAATCTTATATTTTTATGTTAACTTTTCTAATTAAAGATAAATTATTTAATTTTGAAGGAAGATTTAGCTCTTAAACATACTATCATATTTACACACAGTGCAATAGATACGTTAAAGATAAGTTTAACTTAAGATAGTAAGAATAATTAAGATAACATAGTAGATAGTTCAAAGTATTCGGAAGATGTCAATTATCACTAAGTTAATTATTTTCTGGACTTCTCAGATAATTTAGCCCCCAGTAGCTCCCATTTCTCCAAGGAAAACAGTGGTTCAAAATGTTTTCATTACATTCTTATCATCACAGAAACGTTACCCAAGAAAACCCTTTATAGACATGCTAAGGGTAACCCCCTCACATTGTTGCCAAAACATCTGTATTTTCCGGGTCGGGGTCTAATTTTCGCATTAATTTTGGATCAAGCCATTTTAAATGAAATATTCTATTTTGCAGGTCATGAATTGGACTTACAAGGGCTTTGCTATCATGAATCAAATGAAGAAATAATTTGATAACATAATGTTTACTGCACACATTGCACATATTTTGTAATGTAACTGTACCTATTAAGGGCAACAACATCTGCCATACATACAAGAAACTATCATTCACATATCAGAATGCTTGCTGCTTGAGTGTTAGCAAGTTCGGTTATAATTAATTTGATAGCATAATGTTTAATGCATGTGCATTAAACATTATGCTATCAAATTAATGCATGTGCATTAAACATTATGTTATCAAATTATTATTTATTAAATTATTATTAATTAATATATTGTACTTTACTCTACCTGTTTAGGGCAACAGCATCTGCCATCCATACTTAGAAGAAACTATCTTTCACATTTCAAAATTAATGCTTACTGAGTGATGATATGATATTTTCAAGATTTGAGATTAACGTAGAAGTAATCATCTACTTATAAAATTGCAAAACGACACATTGCATGACACTTATTGAGGTTCGCCCTTGTAAGCATGGGCCAAGCCGGTTAAAACCAATCGCGCTTTAGGCCGACGTCACACCTAAACTATCTATATGTGCACTCACAAATGTAAAGCTCAGCTTAGGCCTCGCGGACTGTACCACACCCTTAATTATGACCACAACTTTGTGATACTAAAAATGTTAAATTGATTTGTAAAAAAAGTGTCCCGTGTATGGCTCCACGCTTTCATAATAAAATTCCAGACGCCATATAAAATAATTAAATGTTACATAATCTAAGAAGAGATGAAATTGTTCTTAATTTTTAAATGTTATTATACATTGACAAATTAATTAAGAATTACAACTACTAATATTGACATTAAATCATTTTGACATTTTAATAATTCCTCATTTAGGTGTGACATAATTGGAGTATTAAATAGTAAGTAATTGTACAATTAACTTTCTAATTTAATACCATAATTATTATGCATAATTTTCAAATATTTTAAGTTGATTTTAAATTTGTTATTCTGAGGTAGATTTGCACACCTTATTTGTACGTCTTCTGGCATAAAAGAGCGTTCTGTTCATCAAACATAACATCTGTATTTTTTACATATGTTAACAAATAAATAATGAAATGGTGAAACATGCTTAATCCATACTAATATTAAAGAGGAAATATTTGACTTTAAGTAGTATATTTAACCCTTGCTTGTACCCTAACGAGCCCAGAAAAAAGAAAAAAAAAACCAGAAAGAACGCTTAGCGAAAACGAAGTGGATCGGGGAAACAAGAATTTTATTACTTATTAATACTTATTAATTTAAAGTTTTCGAATACAATTGGTTCAAAGGCGGACTCAGTGCCTTAGGCATTCTCTATCAGTCAACCACGGGTGGTGAAGAAATTAAATGGCAGGTGCTTTGGTTGAAAGGAAATATGATGAAAAAATACTTTAAAAAATATATAAATGTTGATAAATTCAAAACAAAAACAAAATAAATACATAGAATTTTCACGCGGATGAAGTCGCGGGCACTAACTAGTATAATATAGATATTATAATACGAAACTTACCGTCTGCTGGTCTATTACCTTTGACGCCTTTACGGCTGAATAGATTTGAATGAACTTTGGCACACGGATAGACCATGGCTGAGATGAATAGTTTCCTATGTCGATAGTTTACATAGATTTTAGAATCGTTGCGTCTCTGACATCATCATTAACGGTGTTCTTCAGCTAAATTCCCTACGCCTTTCTTTCCTATTTAAACCTAAACTATACCTTTTCTGTAAAAAGGGATAAACAAAAGTGAAATTTTTATGCTCGTGTAGGTAATAAAAAAACATACACCGTACCGATATTTAGAACTTATAGCTTGATGATTATTGTTTTTTGATTAAGAAGTTCGAAACGTGACGACCCTCTTGACTGATGATACAGGGTACCTAACAAAATAAACAGTTAGGTATTCAACAGGATAACAGAAATACGTTTATCATAGTAACAGTGCAGTTCAATGAACAGAAACTGAACGGTAACGCACGCGTTCGTGAATGCACCCGATTCCACGTACACGTTACGGCGTTCCCGCGAAGGTATGTGCAATTGTGCAAGCGCAAATTCGTTGCAAACTTCGCCCATATCTCCAGCAATCTGACATCAAGTGAGTTAACAGAAAACCAGTATTCGTAATAATCGCTAATGTCGCATCATGAGGAATAAGCGATCCATCGATTAGTGACAAATGTTCACTGCAATCAAACGCGCAGCGGCGGACGTACGCAATTAATCAACACATATAGGTAGCTACTTAGATACATTGCAATGACGCAACAATGGATATCGTAGATGAAACAATAGAAGCGCTTGTTATGTGCGGATTGTGCTATACGTACGTAGTATCAGCATTCAAGTTTTAGTTGATAATTTTTGTCCGATTGAATGACAATGTTACAGGTTTTTATGCAGTTGTTTTCTTTAAAATGAAAGTACGTATACCATCAGTAGTAGTAGTATTTTCTACTGCTTAACTGTACTTGCCAGCTTACCGCTTGACCTGACACGAAAAGACATGTAATGGATTTTCAGTGTCTTGCCATTTTTGCCTTAAAGCTCTCTGCTCACTACACTGTACCATACCATGACCGCGCAATGAACGTCTCAGGCACGGAAAGAAACATGGCACGTAGTAATATGTTTTGGCACGTATTAGTACTAATGTATATGTAATTAAATTTAAAAAAATTAAAACCCCCGACACAAAATCCCAAGTTCCGTTTAAAAAGAAAATCATAGATCGCGTTGGGGGACCGCTCCAAAATATTTATTTACCAAGATTTTCACCCCCTACAACTTTATTCGGTCCCCCAACGCGACGTATTTTTCAATTATTTTTTACTTTTTATAGGGAACTTAGGTTTTTGTGTCTGGTTTTTTATTATTATTATTATGTTATACTTTGTAAAGGTACATGCTTATTATAATGTAGAGTTTGTTAAGTTCTAAACACGTAGGTTCCTAATGATAACATTATCTTTTATATAACACTTTTAACCCCACAACTTTTAAACGGCTCATCCGATTTTCATCAAACATGTCTATTAACACTCGCACATAAGTCACCTTTAATACAAAAATAAACTAAATTGAAATCGCTCCATCCGTTCGGGAGTTATGATGCCACAGACAGACAGACAGACACACACCTCTATTTTTGCGTCAGGGGTTAAGCCTTGCAGACTGTAGATTTGTAGACCATTTTCTAATTGTAAAGCACCTGGTACTTGTTGACAGGCCTACACTTTCCTCTCATACCTATTAAAACTTTAATTTGAAAACATTGTAAAAGCTATTTTGAAAAGAGTAACTGCCTCGTTGGTCTAGTGGTCGCAATCGCTACTGCTGAGCATTAGGTCCTGTGTTCGATTCCCAGGTCGGGCAGAGTGTTATTGGGTTTTTCTATCTGGAACTTCTCATTAGCAGCCCGGAGTCTGGATTTGTGCCCGGTTGATGGCAATAGGCTCGCCCCCTTTTACATGGGACTTAAACATAACTGGCGAAATGTGGGTGTACAGGTACACCTCTGCCCAACCCTTCGGGGAAACAAGGCGTGATGTTATGTTATGTAACCGTGGAGATACGACCAATTGGACCTAGCTTCTGACGTTTCAGAAGTCCCATGTAGGTTTATGTGAAATAAATATTTTGATTTGATTGTTTGACGTTTTTTATGACTTCAAAAAGTCGTTCAAGTCAGTTTTCAGTGATAAGACACGTTACCCGTTTATAACCGGCTTAGAACGGTCATCATACACGGTTATTACCCGCATACACTACGTTTTGCCGCGCGCGCGCACTGGTTTGGCAACATCGCGTGCCATGCACGAAGCATATCAGCACCGGCAAAATATTCTCACCGACAAATTGTAGACGCTTCGTGTATGTAGATTTCTTAAAAAGATAATGCACTCAATTACAAACTTTCTATAATTAAAGCAGCGTAACATAACACGAACAGAAGGAATTCACTTATAAAGTCAAGAAGCGCTTCAAATTTATTTTTAAATAAACCAGTAATCCAATATTCTGGAATAGAACCTGGAAAATTTACGTTTGGAATCATAAAAAAATCCATAGGCGATCAAATAACTCGTTAAAATTAATTTACCAGCGTTTTCCCATTCATTTAAAATGTGTTATGAAACTATGTGTAACAATACCCGCAACGGTCGGTCCCAATTAATTCAGTAAACAAGTTTGAAATTTGAATAGTGTTTAGAATTAATTATTTATTAGGAAATAAATACTTTCTTAACTTTTACATTATTTAACACAACTTACTATTTATACACTAGGTAATAAATTAAATGGCTAAGTTCCGATTTAAACAAAGACACTGAAAACGATCGGCACTTTTAAGCCCAGTTCAAGAAATGTCAGTGTCAATCTTTCATAACAATTTTAACACTGACAGCTTTTGAACACGTTTCAGATGTTATAAACGAGTACAGTTTCATAGGTAAAATTCGCCCCAAGTGCCAATTTCACCAATGAAACTGAACACGATCAGTACATCTTAACTGCGTTCAAGAGCTGTCAGTGTCAGTTTATGTGATGATCGCGTTCAGTTTCATATATGAAATTCGCACTAACTAGCTACATACAAAAACAAAAGGACAACTTGACATCGATGTACTCATCCGCATCACAGTCATTCGGAAACGTGCCCAGAAGACTGGCAGCATTGCCACGTTGAATGGCAATTCTTTGGATAAAAAAAAAGTGTGGTGTCAAATAAATGAAATAATAGTCACGGGTTAATTTCAAGTCAGAATTTAAAATTATTAATTGTTACATAGTTTCTGATAAAAAAAACCTCACTAATTAAATTACCTTAAATAAAAACACATTAACAAATAATCTTGTTCTCAAATCTTCAAGTCTGGTTCAATTTGTCTCACTCACATCCATCAGAAAATCATAAAGTATAGTTTAGTGATACAATGCTTTGGTGAGCGTGGAAACTTCGTGAGTGACACGGGGCCGGCTCGCAGCCGACAATTCAATTTGCGGCCTCCTTTCATCACACGACAATTCAACGGTGGAGAGAATATGGGGTGGCCCTTTCCTTCCTTCCAAACTAAATCAAACGATTTAGTAGTTTAGTAGCTTCAAGGGATAGAATATTTTTAGTTTTCTTTCCACACAATTTTATTCTTATATTTGTGTGACTTGACTTTTTCTGGCTGGGTGAGCGGTACCACTTATAAGCGCGACCGTTCCCCGACCAATAATCCAATATGCAGCCTTCTCATTATGCAGTTACTTAATAAAAATCACGGTAGAATAATAAATTTGTATTAAATTATCTGTATTTTGGCACGTTACAATTTTTTTTTATTACTTTGGATCGTGCAATATTTCTGAAGGAAAAATCTTGACATGTCAAACAAAATTAAATACTATATTTTTCCTCGTTGGTCTAGTGGTCGCTATTGCTACTGCTGAGCATGAGGTCCTGGGTTCGATTCCCAGGTCGGGTAACGTGTTAATGGGTTTTTCTATCTGAAATTTCTCATTAGCTGCCTGGAGTCTGGATTTGTGCCCAGTTGATGGCAATAGGCTCGCCCCCTATTACATGGGACCTAAACATAACTGGCGAAATGTGGGTGTAACCCAACCCTTCGGGGAAACAAGGTGTGATGTTGTGTGTTTTGATATTTCAACGGATAAAAATAGTTGTGCCATGAAGACTTTGTTGTTGTCTGGGCCTGGTAAAAGTGCTTCAATGGAAATACAAGTTTATCAAGTAGTTTAAAACCACTACTTCTTAACACAAATGGTACCACAAGATATCCTCAAATCTATTTTATAACAACCTACAACCAAAAACAACCACAGAACTATAACCGCCACAAACATATTTCACATAAACACTTGCCGAAATTAACGGCACATTGTATGAAACTTCGGACGATGGAAACAAACAGACAATAGCTCAAAGTTTATTTTAAGTCAGCGTGCCAACTTTCAGCGGAGAAATGTATCATCGTCCCACATCCATACACTGTGCTGAATGAAATATTTAGACAATAAGTAAGGATGGAGGAGGTGTCAAAAGTTCAGAACGACTGTTTTGTTGCGATTCGTTAGGAATGGGGCGCAGAATCCAGCGGAAGATATAAGCCACTATGTCTTGGGTCAAAAGGATTTGTTGCATTGTTAACCGACTTTGAAACCGAAGGAGATGTTACATTCGACGCGTATGTTGGTGTATTTTGGTTTCTGCCTGGGTTCGTTGGACTTCGGTAAAATAGGCAAGTCCATTGTTCTAAATACGTAAAGAAGAACTTAATCAGATATTGTTTAGCTAGATGCACCAGCCACCGGAAGGAATACGAGGTGATCTTGTAAATGCCTTGGTAAAGGTGCATCCAATAGTCGGAGGTCAAGACTATTTCAGATTTGCTATTCATAAGTAATTCTGATACAATACGTCATTGTTATAAACAGCTGGGCGAGCGTGGCTTACTGTGACGCTATTTATCACATTTTGGTCTTAAATGCTAGCACGGTGGCGTGAGATAATTCTCTAGACATGTGACATAACTTCTTGACGTTTCATTAGGCCTCTTTATGTCTTATTTGCTAATACGGGCGCAAATGGTTATGAAAAATTAATCACATTCGGTCGTAGGCGGTGATACAAAGTTTATATCAATAGAAATAATATTTTCCTGTTAATTAATGCACCAAATGGCAGAAAATTATTTTAATTATGGTCTTGCCAGAAGGCAAGAGGCCGAAAGCAGGAAAATCTTCCGGAGGAACATTCGGGACTCCTATAACCCGTTCGAGTTGCCAGACTGGGAGTTCCAACGGATTTTCCCCAGGAACCCAAAGGCCCGGCGAACTCGCCATTTGCAAATGCCGGGTTAAGGCTCATGAACTCTGTGAGTTTTTTTAAATTGAGCGTTCGTGCTTCTGGTCCTGTTAAGAGAATAAACACAAAATTAAATGTAAATTGACAAAACAACGGATTCGTCAATAGCGTCGTATTTATGTACCGGTAATATTCCTCGAAAGGTATTATAGTTGTGATACATACTGCTTTTTTTCCTTCCATTATGCATAGTGAATTATCAAACAAGAACAACGGAACAACAAAGACGGTTAGAAAAGTATTTATATTCTTTGGAAAGACGTGATGTGCGTATGTAAATAATGAATTAGATCCCAACCAAATTAAAGAGTTGTTTAACTTTATGAACAACACTCATACATACGTATTACTTTGTTTGGTCGCATATTCAGATGTCCATAGACATTTTAACTTTTTTAATTTACTGTGGCACATTATGAAGTCAGCAACAGGAATGGCATATCACGCCTTAGAAAGGTTCAAAGGTTTAAAAAATTCCATGGCGGTCCAAAACACCCTTGCCACCGGATAATTCAACACCTGATCCTCTTCGCCATCGTCGTCAGAGCCTGCGTCGCTTCCTGTAACAAATTATAGTTTTGAGTCTAGTGGACACCAGAAGTTTGGTGATTGCCCCATGGGAGTCATGGGAGGGTCGTGGTCAGTACATAAAAACCGTAATTGAGGATGTGGGAGAAATCCTCATCTCTCAGGCACTGGCGAGGGCGACGAGGTGATGATGGTGGTGGTGGAGGACGAGGCTGAGGCGCTGATGCGGGCGCTGCCTCTGCCCAATCCATGAACCTGAAACAAATGCAGGGTGGTAGTTCCTATAACTTTAGATTACTTTAGAAATAAATAGAAAGTCAAGTCAACGGTGGAGCAGACTAGAGTAGTCTGGTTGAGACGCAGACTTTAGATTGCTTTAGATATAAATAATATAAATTCCGTAAGCTACTTACGCTGTCGGTGGCAAGGACAATGGAGATAGGGGAGCTGCCGAAGATGATGGTGATGGCGGTCCCAACTTCATGAACCTGGAAAAAAAGTAGTGTTGTAGAACCTATAAAAAAAACGCTAAAAAAATACCACTACATTTTTTTTTATTACATAACCTCCTTATTTTACATTCAGTTAAAAAAAATGGAATATCCACACATTTTGCTAATCTGCTAATCGCCGGGGCGTCAGTTCGATCCTAAATCGATCCGTTTCGTTTTTGTTTTTTTCAAATCAATTTTCGAAAGTTGCTTACGTTTTTAGATAAAACAAATGCATGAAATCAATATTACGTTAAATAAAGACGTACGTAGGCAAAACAGATTGAACACAATAGTAGAATAATTAGTCGTAATACGGAAAAATACCACGCCAACACGGGGCAAAATGGCGGGAAAATGGCTAACGGTGTTTTGTAAATCACAATTTACCTCCAAATTCTATAACTAATACACATTGTTAGCACTAAAAACTGTTAATTACTTACCGATCTATAGTAAAAGATACTCGTATTCGCTCCGTAGGGCTCCTGTGACACAAATATACACTCGTAACAAAATGGCTTGCGCGCGCTGCCGCTCTCGGATTTGCGCTGACGCCTGCGTTCTGGAAATGTCTTTGTTATCCGTCTCAAAGCGTTCCGAGGCAGCGGCTATGCTATTATTTAGCATGATTCGTTAATTATCTATGCTCTGAGCAAGTTTGAAAGCTTAAAGTATCGTTTTTCACTAAGAATTAACGTCAAAACCGACATGTGACGCTAGGATCGATTTAGGATCGATCTGACGCCCCGGGAAGTTTCAAGTGGATCGATTTCGGATCGATCCGACGCCTCGGGGGATAACATTATGTCACATGGTTGACATGAGACATGACATAATTTATCTAATCTTGTTACATACATCTTGGGTAAGCCCATGCTCGCCCCGCAGTTCTTTACTATTCTTCCCGCTGGCAAATCAATTCATTTTCACAAGTGTCCAGCCGAGACACAATACGCAAACAACCATGTAACTCGGCGCGTGATCGCGGATATTCAATCGCTAGTTTGGAGCCCGCATTTTCAGCTGCTGGGCAAAATTGCGAACTGGAGGCAGTAGGAGAGTCGTTTAGTACAATTGCCGTTATTATATAGTTTACCGTTATGCCGAAGTGGTTTAAACTGTTGCACTCTATGTGTAAGTACCATATGAGAACGAGTTATCTTCGATTATGTTCCAACTAACATTGAATGGTTTTTAGCATCTTGTTCGTTTAAAGTTGCTATCATGAACGCCTGTGACTTCCGAACAAATATACACATATAAAGCCTCATATTCTTGTAAATAAGCGCGCGGCAGCGCTTTCATATCGCTACGCGACGAGCTACGTAGCTCTTTGCTACGTAATAAGCTACGCCGTAGGAAGCATTTTGCCACGAAACGTTTGAAGAATTTTATGATTGCTTTTAAACCTGCTAATAAATTGATATTTTATAATCTTTACTCAATAATGCAATGTTTTCATGTTCATTGAATCTCGATTACGTTTTCAAATGTATTACCCAAGTGTTGAAAAGTTATGCCGCTAATTGTGAGAACGTTATTCACTTACTTCACGTTTGCAAGAACGTCAAAGTATCGCAGCGGGATTTTATCGCACTCTGAATTTTTGAAAATCCAATAGTGTGTGTTTTTGACACACTGCGATACAATATGTTAGATTCTCAACGCTCGGCTCAACACCGAGAGTCAAATCCAGTGCACGATAAAATCTCGCCGCGATATATTTACATCCGTGTGAACGTGGGCTTATACTGGTAACTTGATAAATTATGTAGTTGTCTCTATCAGTTGTGTTAACGACTCTGTTGCCACATTGTTGACGTCACCACTTACGAAATCAGGCTATAACGTTCCCACTGCTGAGACACAGGCCAGGACTCTGTGAGAGGGACGAGGAACGTCGCCGCCTAAACCATGTTAAATATCAAAGTTAAATATGGTCAAAGTTTTCAAAGGCAGACTAAATGATTACAGCCTGTATTATTCTAACGGAATCTAGATGTTTTATTTTTCAACAGGTTTCTGAGGTACCCTCAATGTTCTTCACTCAGAATTAAAAGTAATATTTACGAAAAATGTATTTTTTTATGAAGGTATGAAGGTTAAACCGGTATTAACCTCTCAATTCAGCCAACAGCTTAAATCAAAATTCTGATCAAACTGTCTACAACATTGAAATGTGTTCAGAATGAGACAGAAATAATTCAGTATGAAGACAGCAATCATACATTGGGCGGGCCGACCTAGAGCAAGCACCAACGTCATGCTACGTCGCGATTGCTAAAGGAAATTGCAGTTATTAACAGAAATTCCTCCGCGTTTCCGTCGAAATGACTTTCATTAGAATAAATTATAGTCGTTTCTTCGATTCTAAGGAATGGTAAAAAAAATCTAAAGGGTGATTGGGTATAACTCAGTCATAATAAGGTGCCAGAATCAAAACAGATAATATTAGGTTTTTGTTTGTGTAACCTTTTTAACGTCTCTTCAAATTAAATGATTATGTTTGAATCCCTTAAACGATTAATGTTTTTTTTTTGTCAGAAAGCCGGAAGTTGTTTTACCTAATCAACAACAACAACACAATACAACTTTGCATAATTGAAGTATACAACAAGCAGTGCACGAAACAAAAAAAATCCTACCCTGTTTCGTTTTATCTCATAAATACCAATAAATTATTAAAAATAAAAATGAAACTCAACGAAAACATTCACAAGAGCGTCGAAATTGGAACCGTTTGTCTATCAGGTACGTTTTCAATAAATTATGTCGTCTCCGAGTATGCAAATACGACTACTCAAATCCAATCCTTTAGATTGTTAATAGGCTCCAAAAAAAGAAAAGCGTTTGAATTCGAAGTGAATGTTTTTTTAGCGTTAACACACCTTATTTTTGAAGAAGCCTCTTCAGGTGTTTCTTACCTTTGATTTAGTTTGATTCGTTACACAACTATTATAATAAACAATTGATACTTAGATTAGTATTAGGAGTATTACTAGACCTGGCGCTTAGCAAAGCATATTTTCTTTTCGGAATTCTGATAGTGTGGACTATTTTCCTCAGTAAATACGCGAACAATAAGAGTAGGTAATGAACACAGAAACAGTTCAAAACATTCTACATTTGTTTATCAAGTTTTAAAATATTCGTCCTTTATAATAGAAATGAGACTTAATTTCTCTGAAATGTTTTACTCAACCTTGTTGCAAATGATTAAAATTATTGTAATTTGCCAAGTTTGGCAAACTTTCTCGACAAAATAATGCAAACTTTATATTTAAACGTTTTGTTCTATTTGTAATTAATTGAGTGATTTCTATCATAACGGATCGTTTGTGAACATGAAGGTTTTGTGATTACAAGACTACCCTTTTTTGAAAGGCGCCTTTTTTACTACGTTTTTCTCCTTCTGCCTACCCCATCAGGAAAAGCAGTCAGTTAATGTAGGTACTTAAAAGCTCAGTAATTTTATTTAGTAACATTCTTATATTTTATCAGAAAATTTATGACAACAACTACAGGTTGTAAGTTGACGCTTTTGTGTGTGTTTCGTAGTTTCTGCCAATCACATCCTAGTATTTTATTGCAACCCCGTCTTTCAATTTTTTTTCATTTTCGTCAGTCTCACTACGTACTGCTATACAAAGTGACTAGACAAGAATTGGAATTACGAAACAACAAACGGCATGAACAGTAGTTAGTAGTTTCATCTCTCGAAAACTTCTGAAAATTTTGGAGATCTAAAATACCCTCAAAAGGAAATGAATGAACAACTTGTAAATTCCCAAATTGAAATGAGATTTTCTCTTGTTTCCTTTACCTGGGATTTCACTGGTGGAGTAATAAAACAAGACAAAAACTTCGGCGATTCCATTAGTATTCATTAATTTCAATATGAAATTTGTTTGCAATTCTTTAACTTCTGCTGGCAATTATAACTTTGAGTTAGATTAAAAATAATATTTGTTTAGCATGGAATAAACAGACCGAACCGTGAAGGAAATAAATGTTTTTTTTTTTTTCTATATGGGTAAACACAGATCAGGTTCTTAAAAACTCGACAAACCTGCAATATTCCTTCTTATCTCTTGTTAATCTTCGTTATCGAACTCTAATGCAGAATCTCATGATTCTATAAATTGCGGTTTAGGCTGTGTTCTCTATCAGTGAGTGAATGAATGAATGAATTAAATAAACAAATCTATGAAGTAGAAAATAGATTGGTCAGTGTTTTGGGCTACGAAGCGCGTCGGTCCCCCAACGCGACGTATTTTTCAATTAATTTTTTACTTTTTAAAGGGAACTTAGGTTTTTGTGTCGGGTTTTTTAAATTATTATTATTATTTTATACTTTGTAAAGGTACATACTTATTATAATGTAGAGTTTCTTAAGTTGTAAACACATAGGTTCCTAATGATAACATTATCTTATATAAAACACTTTTAACACCACAACTTTTAAACGGCTCATCCGATTTTCATCAAACATGTCTATGAACACTCGCACATAAGTCGCCTTTAATACAAAAATAAACTAAATTGAAATCGCGCCATCCGTTCGGGAGTTATGATGCCACAGACAGACAGACAGACACACACCTCTCTTTTTGCGTCAGGGGTTAAGCCTTGCAGACTGTAGATTTGTAGACCATTTTCTAATTGTGAAGCACCTGGTACTTGTTGACAGGCCTACACTTTCCTCTCATACCTATTAAAACTTTAATGCAATCGCCACTGCTGAGCATGAGGTCCTGTGTTCGATTCCCAGGTCGGGCAGAGTGTTATTGGGTTTTTCTATCTGGAATTTCTCATTAGCAGCCCGGAGTCTGGATTTGTGCCCGGTTGATGGCAATAGGCTCGCCCCCTTTTACATGGGACTTAAACATAACTGGCGAAATGTGGGTGTACAGGTACACCTCTGCCCAACCCTTTGGGGAAACAAGGCGTGATGTTATGTTATGTAACCGTGGAGATACGACCAATTGGACCTAGCTTCTGACGTTTCAGAAGTCCCATGTAGGTTTATGTGAAATAAATATTTTGATTTGATTGTTTGACGTTTTTATGAATTCATTAAGTCGTTCAAGACAGTTTTCAGTGATAAGACACGTTACCCGTTTATAACCGGCTTAGAACGGTCATCATACACGGTTATAACCCGCATGCACTACGTTTTGCCGCGCGCGCGCACTGGTTTGACAACATCGCGTGCCATGGACGAAGCATATCAGCACCGGCAAAATATTCTCACCGACAAATTGTAGACGCTTCGTGTATGTAGATTTCTTAAAAAGATAATGCACGCAATTACAAACTTTCTATAAATAAAGCAGCGTAACATAACACGAACAGAAGCAATTCACTTATATAGTCAAGAAGCGCTTCAAATTTATTTTTAAATTAACCAGTAATCCAATATTCTGCAATAGAACCTGGAAAATTTACGTTTGGAATAATAAAAAATCCAAAGGCGATCAAATAACTCGTTAACATTAATTTACCAGCGTTTTCCCATTCATTTAAAATGTGTTATGAAACTATGTGTAACAATACCCGCAACGTTCGGTCCCAATTAATTCAGTAAACAAGTTTGAAATTTGAATAGTGTTTGGAATTAATTATTTATTAGAAAATAAATACTTTCTTAACTTTTACAATATTTAACACAACTTACTATTTATACACTAGGTACTAAATTAAATGGCTATGTTCCGATTTAACCAAAGACACTGAACACGATCAGCACTTCAGTGTCAATCTTTCACAACAATTTTAATACTGACAGCTTTTGAACACGTTTCAGATGTTATAAACGAGTTCAGTTTCATTGGTAAAATTCGCCCCAAGTGCCAATTTCACCAATGAAACTGAACACGATCAGTACATCTTAACTGCGTTCAAGAGCTGTCAGTGTCAGTTTATGTGATGATCGCGTTCAGTTTCATATATGAAATTCGCACTAACTAGCTACATACAAAAACGAAAGGACAACTTGACATCGATGTACTCATCCGCATCACAGTCATTCGGAAACGTGCCCAGAAGACTGGCAGCATTGCCACGTTGAATGGCAATTCTTTGGATAAAGAAAAAGTGTGGTGTCAAATAAATGAAATAATAGTCACGGGTTAATTTCAAGTCAGAATTTAAAATTATTAATTGTTACATCCATAAGTTTCTGATAAAAAAAAACCTCACTAATTAAATTATCTTAAATAAAAACACATTAACAAATAATCTTGTTCTCAAATCTTCAAGTCTGGCTCAATTTGTCTCACTCACATCCATCAGAAAATCATAAAGTATAGTTTAGTTATACGAGTACAACGCTTTGGTGAGCGTGGAAACTTCGTGAGTGACACGGGGCCGGCTCGCGGCCTACAATTCAATTTGCGGCCTCCTTTCATCACACGACAATTCAACGGTGGAGAGAATATGGGGTGGCCCTTTCATTCCTTCTCGAGCTTGAGCGTTCGTGCTTCTGGTCCTGTTAAGAGAATAAACACAAAATTAAATGTAAATTGACAAAACAACGGATTCGTCAATAGCGTCGTATTTATGTACCGGTAATATTCCTCGAAAGGTATTAAGGTTGTGATACATACTGCTTTTTTTCCTTCCATTATTCATAGTGAATTTTCAAACAAGAACAACGGAACAACAAAGACGGTTAGAAAAGTATTTATATTCTTTGGAAAGACGTGATGTGCGTATGTAAATAATGAATTAGATCCCAACCAAATTAAAAAGTTGTTTAACTTTATGAACAACACTCATACATACGTATTACTTTGTTTGGTCGCATATTCAGATGTCCATAGACATTTTAACTTTTTTAATTTACTGTGTCACATTATGAAGTCAGCAACAGGAATGGCATATCACGCCTTAGAAAGGTTCAAAGGTTTAAAAAATTCCATGGCGGTCCAAAACACCCTTGCCACCGGATAATTCAACACCTGATCCTCTTCGCCATCGTCGTCAGAGCCTGCGTCGCTTCCTGTAACAAATTATAGTTTTGAGTCTAGTGGACACCAGAAGTTTGGTGATGGCCCCATGGGAGTCATGGGAGGGTCGTGGTCAGTACATAAAAACCGTAATTGAGGATGTGGGAGAAATCCTCATCTCTCAGGCACTGGCGAGGGCGACGAGGTGATGATGGTGGTGGTGGAGGACGAGGCTGAGGCGCTGATGCGGGCGCTGCCTCTGCACAATCCATGAACCTGAAACAAATGCAGGGTGGTAGTTCCTATAACTTTAGATTACTTTAGAAATAAATAGAAAGTCAAGTCAACGGTGGAGCAGACTAGAGTAGTCTGGTTGAGACGCAGACTTTAGATTGCTTTAGAAATAAATAATATAAATTCCGTAAGCTACTTACGCTGTCGGTGGCAAGGACAATGGAGATAGGGGAGCTGCCGAAGATGATGGTGATGGCGGTCCCAACTTCATGAACCTGGAAAAAAAGTAGTGTTGTAGAACCTATAAAAAAAACGCAAAAAAATACCCCTACATTTTTTTTATTACATAACCTCCTTATTTTACATTCAGTTAAAAAAAATGGAATATCCACACATTTTGCTAATCTGCTAATCGCCGGGGCGTCAGATCGATCCTAAATCGATCCGTTTCGTTTTTGTTTTTTTCAAATCAATTTTCGAAAGTTGCTTACGTTTTTAGATAAAACAAATGCATGAAATCAATATTACGATAAATAAAGACGTACGTAGGCAAAACAGATTGAACACAATAGTAGAATAATTAGTCGTAATACGGAAAAATACCACGCCAACACGGGGCAAAATGGCGGGAAAATGGCTAACGGTGTTTTGTAAATCACAATTTACCTCCAAATTCTATAACTAATACACATTGTTAGCACTAAAAACTGTTTATTACTTACCGATCTATAGTAAAAGATACTCGTATTCGCTCCGTAGGGCTCCTGTGACACAAATTTACACTCGTAACAAAATGGCTTGCGCGCGCTGCCGCTATCGGATTTGCGCTGACGCATGCGTTCTGGAAATGTCTTTGTTATCCGTCTCAAAGCGTTCCGAGGCAGCGGCTATGCTATTATTTAGCATGATTCGTTAATTATCTATGCTCTGAGCAAGTTTGAAAGCTTAAAGTATCGTTTTTCACTAAGAATTAACGTCAAAACCGACATGTGCCGCTAGGATCGATTTAGGATCGATCTGACGCCCCGGGAAGTTTCAAGTGGATCGATTTCGGATCGATCCGACGCCTCGGGGGATAACATTATGTCACATGGTTGACATGAGACATGACATAATTTATCTCATCTTGTTACATACATCTTGGGTAAGCCCATGCTCGCCCCGCAGTTCTTTACTATTCTTCCCGCTGGCAAATCAATTCATTTTCACAAGTGTCCAGCCGAGACACAATACGCAAACAACCATGTAACTCGGCGCGTGATCGCGGATATTCAATCGCTAGTTTGGAGCCCGCATTTTCAGCTGCTGGGCAAAATTGCGAACTGGAGGCAGTAGGCGAGTCGTTTAGTACAATTGAGCTCAAATTTTCCCGCGATTTGTTTCGCGTAATAAAAAAAAATATGTTCGTTAAATAAGAATATTACAAGATAAATAGAATAGGTCAGGAGTCTGGATTTGCGCCCAGTGCCGGTGTGGCAAAAAGCTCGCCCCTATTACTTACCTACTTTTCGATGACCACTTTGTGTACCCCTTTTGAGAATACAAGCGTAATAGTTATTTTTACAAATAAATATGCCTTTTTCTGAGTTGAAATCCATGGCTCGTGACAGAAATTAATTCCCCAGCAAACTGAATTCTTACATCTAATTATTTATAATCAAGATTTTAAGCCGAAAAATTGCTTAAATAACTACAATTATGATAATCACTTTGACCGGCTGAACGATAAATTAGAGCAATAAACGTAAGTTTCGTCGCGTCGCCGCCATCTGCGATTAGTCGCAGCTAATCTGATCGGATACAAAAGACTTGGTACGCCACACGCGAACCCAACTTTTTCCACGTACATTATGCGTGCAATACGAATGTATTACATTGAAAACTAAGAACTGGGTAATGATTTACATTTTCCAACAATAATTTACTTCGTTTTCTGTTTTCGTTTTCTGTTTCTGCATGTTGCGAACGAAATGAGACATTTCGGGGTCAAATTACAACGATATTGCATTTGTTAGTAGTGCCTTGCAGTTTGTAGAAACTACGCAGTACATACTTGCTAATACTAGACGAAATAATACGTAACTATGTAGATAGATAGATAAAACATTTATACAGTGCACACAAAAGACAAACCAGTTCATGAAACGCTTATCGAAGCGTTTCTTTGACTGTGGCATAAAACACCCAAACCCCTTGATCTCAGCGGCCGCCCGCTACAATCCCTCCCGCATTAGCCGTATTCGCCGACCGAGGCATACTTTAATCGCCCCCGACGACGCCACTACCCTCCTCCAGGAGAGTAGTAAGGCCACTAGCACGCTACATAAGCCCAAAACCCGATCGACGTCCTACCGTCCTCGCCGCCGAGGCCCGACGCGACGCCCAAATCCACGCCCCTCCCGACCCTTGCTCGAGCCAGCCCGCGCCGCTGAGCCTGTAGCTATAAATTCGTCCCAAAATCTAATAAATCCTGATCCAGCTAGTCTCTTGCTGCCCTCTTCCAGCGACGCCCTAAGCCGAGGTCCGTACCCCACAGGGGGTGCCCTTAGCGTTGTCGCTTAGTTTTAGTTAGTATTTAAGTTTAAGTCCTGGCTGGAGACCTTAATTTATTAGGGCACCACAGGCAAGTCCGCTTAAGCAGACGACAACCTTATAGGTTGACCTGCGAGAGGCCATACATAAAAATAAAAAAAAACACAAAAGACAAAGCGCAACCCACAAAAGCACAATAAAATTAAAACAAATGACAGTAATAAATGTAAACAAGTTGAAAATATACAATGAAATAAATATAAATGAAAAACACAAAAATATTTAAAGTGTCACAATGACATATTTTCAATGAAATAATGAACATTGTCTATTATCAATGTAGCCTAAAATGATAAAGGCAACAAATAATATGATGAGTAAGATGGGTCGATATATTATTTCTACGTTCACTTGTCAGAATGTGATCTTCAGTTACCTAGCCAAACATGTTCATTATGGAAGTCGGAAACTGTCTTAATAAAACAAATAATACAAATACCTTTCCTCAAAAAAGAGAGCAATAAGCAGCTAGTGTCCAATGGATTCAGTACCACACTGTTCACTGTCAACGTAATGCACATCAAGATAAAATACAAAGTATCAATAAACCAGAACGTATAAATTTATATTTTCTAGCCATGACGGCAGAGCTGTTCACGAAAAGGCTCGATTGCGACAATAACGTAGCATCAGGACATCAAATAAACCTCTTTACGTCACTTTTATGAGTCCAACGTGCAAATGCATCCAATTTGCAGTAAAGTAAAACGAAGTGTCCGCATAATATGGTTCTTCTCGATAATCGTGTACACTTACCGTTATGCCGAAGTGGTTTAAACTGTTGCACTCTATGTGTAAGTACCATATGAGAACGAGTTATCTTCGATTATGTTCCAACTAACATTGAATGGTTTTTAGCATCTTGTTCGTTTAAAGTTGCTATCATGAACGCCTGTGACTTCCGAACAAATATACACATATAAAGCCTCATATTCTTGTAAATAAGCGCGCGGCAGCGCTTTCATATCGCTACGCGACGAGCTACGTAGCTCTTTGCTACGTAATAAGCTACGCCGTAGGAAGCATTTTGCCACGAAACGTTTGAAGAATTTTATGATTGCTTTTAAACCTGCTAATAAATTGATATTTTATAATCTTTACTCAATAATGCAATGTTTTCATGTTCATTGAATCTCGATTACGTTTTCAAATGTATTACCCAAGTGTTGAAAAGTTATGCCTCTAATTGTGAGAACGTTATTCACTTACTTCACGTTTGCAAGAACGTCAAAGTATCGCAGCGGGATTTTATCGCACTCTGAATTTTTGAAAATCCAATAGTTTGTTTTTTTCGACACACTGGGATACAATATGTTAGATTCTCAACGCTCGGCTCAACACCCAGAGTCAAATCCAGTGCACGATAAAATCTCGCCGCGAAATATTTACATCCGTGTGAACGTGGGCTTATACTGGTAACTTGATAAATTATGTAGTTGTCTCTATCACTTGTGTTAACGACTCTGTTGCCACATTGTTGACGTCACCACTTACGAAATCAGGCTATAACGTTCCCACTGCTGAGACACAGGCCAGGACTCTGTGAGAGGGACGAGGAACGTCGCCGCCTAAACCATGTTAAATATCAAAGTTAAATATGGTCAAAGTTTTCAAAGGCAGACTAAATGATTACAGCCTGTATTATTCTAACGGAATCTAGATGTTTTTTTTTCAACAGGTTTCTGAGGTACCCTCAATGTTCTTCACTCAGGATTAAAAGTAATATTTACGGTAGATGTATTTTTTTATGAAGGTATGAAGGTTAAACCGGTATTAACCTCTCAATTCAGCCAACAGCTTAAATCAAAATTCTGATCATACTGTCTACATCATTGAAATGTGTTCAGAATGAGACAGAAATAATTCAGTATGAAGACAGCAATCATACATTGGGCGGGCCGACCTAGAGCAAGCACCAACGTCATGCTACGTCGCGATTGCTAAAGGAAATTGCAGTTATTAACAGAAATTCCTCCGCGTTTCCGTCGAAATGACTTTCATTAGAATAAATTATAGTCGTTTCTTCGATTCTAAGGAATGGTAAAAAAAATCTAAAGGGTGATTGGGTATAACTCAGTCATAATAAGGTGCTAGAATCAAAACAGATAATATTAGGTTTTTGTTTGTGTAACCTTTTTAACGTCTCTTCAAATTAAATGATTATGTTTGAATCCCTTAAACGATTAATGTTTTTTTTTTGTCAGAAAGCCGGTAGTTGTTTTACCTAATCAACAACAACAACACAATACAACTTTGCATAATTGAAGTATACAACAAGCAGTGCACGAAACAAAAAAAATCCTACCCTGTTTCGTTTTATCTCATAAATACCAATAAATTATTAAAAATAAAAATGAAACTCAACGAAAACATTCACAGAAACGTCGAAATTGGAGCCGTTTGTCTATCAGGTACGTTTTCAATAAATTATGTCGTCTCCGAGTATGCAAATACGACTACTCAAATACAATCCTTTAGATTGTTAATAGGCTATAAAAAAAGAAAAGCGTTTGAATTCGAAGTGAATGTTTTTTTAGCGTTAACACACCTTATTTTTGAAGAAGCCTCTTCAGGTGTTTCTTACCTTTGATTTAGTTTGATTCGTTACACAACTATTATAATTAACAATTGATACTTAGATTAGTATTAGGAGTATTACTAGACCTGGCGCTTAGCAAAGCATATATTCTTTTCGGAATTCTGATAGTGTGGACTATTTTCCTCAGTAAAAACGCGAACAATAAGAGTAGGTAATAAACACAGAAACAGTTCAAAACATTCTACATTTGGTTATTAAGTTTTTAAATATACGTCCTTTATTATCAAAATGAGACTTAATTTCTCTGAAATGTTTTACTCAACCTTGTTGCAAATGATTAAACATAACATAACATCACGCCTTGTTTCCCCGAAGGGTTGGGCAGAGGTGTACCTGTACACCCACATTTCGCCAGTTATGTTTAAGTCCCATGTAATAGGGGGCGAGCCTATGATTAAAATTATTATAATTTGCCAAGTTTGGCAAACTTTCTAGACAAAATAACGCCAACTTTATATTTAAACGTTTTGTTCTATTTGTAATTAATTGAGTGATTTCTATCATAACGGATCGTTTGTGAACATGAAGGTTTTGTGATTACAAGGCTACCCTTTTTTGAAAGGCGCCTTTTTACTACGTTTTTCTCCTTCTGCCTATCCCATCAGGAAAAGCAGTCAGTTAATGTAGGTACTTAAAAGCTCAGTTGTTTTATTTTATTAACATTCTTTTATTTTATCAGAAAATTTATGACAACAACTACAGGTTGTAAGTTGACGCTTTTGTGTGTGTTTCGTAGTTTCTGCCAATCACATCCTAGTATTTTATTGCAACCCCGTCTTTCAATTTTTTTTTCATTTTCTTCAGTCTCACTACGTACTGCTATACAAGGTGACTAGACAGGAATTGGAATTACGAAACAACAAACGGCATGAACGGTAGTTTCATCTCTCGAAAACTTCAGAAAATTTTGGAGATCTAAAATACCCTCAAAAGGAAATGACTGAACAACTTGTAAATTCCCAAATTAAAATGAGATTTTCTCTTGTTTCCTTTACCTGGGATTTCACTGGTCGAGTAATAAAACAAGACACAAACTTCGGCGATTCCATTAGTATTCATTAATTTCAATATGCTATTTGTTTTCAATTCTTTATCTTCTGCTGGCAATTATAACTTTGAGTTAGATTAAAAATAGTATTTGTTTAGCATGGAATAAACAGACCGAACCGTGAAGGAATTAAATGATTTACGGTTTTTTCTATATAGGTAAACACAGATGAGGTTTTTAAAAACTCGACAAACCTGCAATATTCCTTCTTATCTCTTGTTAATCTTCGTTATCGAACTCTAATGCAGAATCTCATGATTCTATAAATTGCGGTTTAGGCTGTGTTCTCTATCAGTGAGTGAATGAATGAATGAATTAAATAAACAAATCTATGAAGTAGAAAATAGATTGGTCAGTGTTTTGGGCTACGCGCGTAGTGTGATGGCGGCGTAGCGGTTGCTACGCTGGTCACATTTCTGTACTTTGTGTTATGTAGCGTATGAACGTTCCTATAATCATCGTTTTCATCGTCACTTTAATTTTTAACATTAAATCTGGCTTTCAGCAAAATATCAATCTCCAAGATATTTAAAATGTTTCTGATTGTATCCGTTCTCCGATTGTATTAGGCCTACCATTTAATATACATTGATAGGTAAAAACTCGCGGCTCGTGGGTCTTTATTTTTTTATTTCATTGTTAAACCCCGGTCTATTGCCTAAACATCCGAACCTAAACATAACTGTTCGGGTAATATTTCACAATTTTATGCATTTTTAACGGTACTTGAACCACCCTTCTCAGAATATTAAAAAAAAACGTCGCACATTGTCGCAAGCGTTACTCTAAACAGAACTCAAGCTGCAGATGCTTCGACTACGTATTTAATACTTCCAAATAATTAGAACAAGTAAGATTTAATTGAGGTTTAAACGAATACACCTCTAAAAATCCGTTTCGTTTAGTAAAATATAGCAATATTTTAATTAAGTTAGGACCTCACAGATTTGACGCCATTCGTGATTCTAATTTTTAGGTAGCTACTTAAGTACTTAAGAAAACAACTCAAGAGAAATTTAAAATTTACTTTGTATGCTTTTGTAAAACATTTTCAGTCGGTTCTTTCGTTCAAGTGTCTAAGAACAATATTTATAGCAGTACAATTAATTTAACGACTCAGTAAGTATTTTCAACTGGAACTTAAATACAATTTTTCCACAAAAAAATTGCCCGTCTATCGCAAAATTTTATGCGTCTAAACTTTCCTAATTGCGATCGCAAAGAGAAGAGGTTATTTTCGAATTAAATTCCTGTTTTTTTTACGAGTTTCACGAATGGTGGGTAAGGTACTTTTGACATTCATGTGACCCCCGGGACTGGCGTTAATGGGGCAAATGGGTTTTACGGATTTTCTGTGTTTTTACATGTTTTTTTACGTGTTCATAATTTGTCTTCATCATTAAATTAATTTAAGGCTATAAACGTTTTAACGTGGGGCCCGTGCCTAAGTAATAACAGCCGCACGGGTCTATCAATTAAGTTAGGCTATGCTTGTCGCGGTTGGTCCTTGGATGGGAACCCATCATAACATACCGATACCCCTTCGTGTTTCGGAAAGCACGTTAAGTTGTTTGTCCGAGCTGTCATTCGTGAATATTTGACATTCGTTACAGGTAGTCAGAAGACTGAAAGTCTGACAGCCAGTCTTACCAAGGCGTATCATCAAATAACTTGAAGCTTAAAATATCTATAGTTTTAAACTTATTTTGAGAACCATAAACATAGTGAAGAAATTCTCACAATCAATCCTGTGGAACATAATGACATCTCTCGTATAATATCCAATCTTAAAATTAACGCCGAAGGAACATTACCCTTGACATGCTAAACATGATTCTACCATACGCACTAAGTACTGTAACTGACATTTTAAACTGCTCAATTGTGACGTGACGTCAATGTTCCCTGACCAATGGAAAATTGCTTCCGTTAGGCCCTTACCCAAAAATGCCAATCCAGTTGAAGTAAAAGACCTACGCTCTTTTTGCATTTTACCGTGTCTGTCTTAATATTTAGAGAAAGTCGTCAGCCACCAATTAACGCGTTTTCTGGAACAAAATTGCGTGTTTACCGGACTTACACTCTGGTTTCAGAAAACAGTGCAGTACTGCCACTACTTTACTAGCTGCGACTGATAATATATTATCAGCCCAACATAAAGCGATGTGTTCTTTGCTTGATTTTTCCCGGGAATTTGACGCAATAAATATCCCGTTGTTACTATCGAAGCTAAATTATTACGGATTTGACCCCAGCGCTACACTATGGTTCCTCAGCTACCTAAGTGATAGAAAACAACTTGTGGATCTACGTTTGGGTGACGGCACTGCTCTTACATCGTCTCTTAATTCCATTGAAAGAGGGATTCCGCAGGGATCCATATTAGGCCCAATCATGTTTATTTTGTACCGTGCAGATATAATTAAATGCCTCCAGAGATGCAAGTACCACATATAAGCTTGCCTAGGCATGGGCCTATTTGGCGCAGCCGTGAGACCCACATTACTATTTTCTTCTGTTTTGTTTTGTGGTGCCTTAACCTGGGTAATTTTTTTTTCTGTCTTTTGTTTTCTTAAACTGCACATCATTCATATCGAACGCATTAAATTGGCTTGATGAACTGAAAAATTGGTATGAATAATCTTTAGTTCCGGCAATTGGGACTCGAAGTGGCCCTTCACAAGTCCGAGGCCATGTGTTTTCATGGTCCTCGGGACGCGCCACATTCGGTTTCCCGGATAACGGCGGGAGAGGTTCACATCGGCGTCGAGTCGACGATGAAGTAAGTGGGTCTCGTCCTCGACAGCCGGTGGAACTTCGTGGAGCATTTCCGGCGTTTTGATCCCAGACTGGAGTGGGCTGAGGCTGCCTTGAAGCGGCTTCTGCCCAATCTAGGGGGTCCAAACGCCTCCTGCCGGAGGCTCTACATGGGGGTCGTGCGGGCCATAGCCCTTACGGGGCACCGGTGTGGGCGCGCTCTTTGAGGCACCGACCAGTCCGCCGGTTGAACGCGTCCCAAAGGGTCGTGGCCATCCGGCTGGTCCGGGGATACCGCACGGTCGCGACATGGATGGTGCGATTGTCGCAACCCAGTGCTGGGCACGCCACAATAGCGGCGATGAGTTCCCTCTTTGAGGAGTCGTTGGAGAGGCGCCACGGCATCCTCACCTTCCACCTGACACAGGTCCTCACCGGACATGGTTGTTTCGGGAGGTTCCTGTTTCGCATAAGGCAGGAGAAAACGCCCGCACAATGGCGACAACCTCTCGCGGCGAACTCTCGCGTCCGACCCTCGTCGCCTTCACGCCCCTAGTTGCCGCAGGAGACGACTTGGGTGTCGGGAGTCGCCTGCAGATTGCCGACCAACGTAGGCACGGGCTTGCGGACGGCGAGCATTGGGTAGCTCGCCGACCGGTAAGGACCAACCCCGTGTCAAAAAAAAAAGAGGAGTGGGCAAAAAGGGGGATACAGTTTATATGAAAAATCTTATTCCTTTCGTAAAAATACTTGAAGCTTGAATGCAGTATTTTCTTCAGTAAGTAATTAAGATTGCCATTTTAAGATTTTTAAACTACGAGTAGTACTTCACACAGGATTTAGTTAGAGAGGCTCAAATTTAGTAAATAAAGGTGCTGTCGGGTTATCTCTTAACTCCTAACATTTAAGACAAAAAACAACTCAAAAATGATTACAAGTAATATTAAATTAGACAATAAAAACGTGACAAACGATTTTTTTAAATCAAGCCCTATTATTTATCTAAATCTTTACTAACGATAAGAACTAACGAGATTGTAATTTTTTTGTTTGAACTCGCTAATCTCTAGAACGAACAGTCGGATTTAAAAGCTTCTTTTTTCATTTGTAACCCCAATTCTTAAGGAAGGTTATAAGCAGAAGGTTTAACATCACACTACGACCCTTAGGAGCCCAGCAAAAGGAACAAGACAGAAGGAACGCTTAGCGAAAACGAATTAAGAGCGCGGGCGGACGATTCACGACGATTTCACTCGGACGAAATCTCGGGCAGAAGAGAGCTAGTCTTTAGTTACTTAGTTTTTTTTTTGTTTCGTTTCTTAGTTTTTTGTATTATATAGTATATATCTATATATATATGTATTATTTTTGTATCTATTATAGTGCATTGTATCTATATACTAATTATTTTCCACCAGTGACAACCCCATTTTTTTTCCACGCAATTACTGTCCATTCCAAGATTGCCTGTAAGAGATCGAATCGGAGCGAGCATTGTATGTTTATTTTTGTTATGTAACTGTTATTTGGTTGTGGAGGTCAGACAGGAAGTCGTTCCATGTAAAATACTGGTATTCAGCTACATCCAGTTAGACTGTAATCTGACCCTAACTTTGTCGGAAAAAGTAAGGCAGATGATGAAACGTATAAATAATGAAACATATCAATATAAATAAAGAAACATATAAATATATCACATGAAAAAGGTACATTTCAAGTAACTTAATGTTTTTCAGATGGATTTTTGATCACATAATAATATGAAACTGAGCACTGTCTGTTAGTACAGATGAGGATGCTGTTAGGCACTCTCCTGCCCACTTTGACGTTATCCTTCAGTCGCCTTTATTATACACCCACGAGTTGGGAATGTTTTTCATATTTCTGGGAAATCACATCAAGTCTACCCTGTGTTACTTGAATGTATATGTTTTACTATGTCGAAGGTTTTTGAGAAAAAGGTTCCAGTAAACAAAACCCTTTGTTATATCGTAGTTATATGGAGCTAGCTTTTTTTCATTTGAACTCGTGAAAAAACAATTTTTGATAAAACTTTTACCTACTTATTATACCTAGAAAATGTTCTGTAGACGCATTTTTGTTACGAACCATTAGTGTTTTTTGATAGCTTTTTTCTTATATGGATATTATGGCCGACTTCAATGACACAAAAATGAATTTGTTTATTTTTTCAGCAAACTAAATGAAAAACCAAAAGCTCTCAAAATTGAACTACACGAACCAAATTAAATATGAACCCAAGGGCGCAACGTAGATCGTCAATTTTAACATGCAATCTATTTCAAAATATTGCTAGCGATAAATTTGACAGTTCAGTCTCGTATTGGATTCAAAGACGAAATAATACGAATCTATTCATTTTCGTCCGGACGGTGAACTTTGATTTATTGAATTATGACCAAAGAATAATCAGGAGCTAGTGAAGCCTGAACAAGGTTCTTGAGAGACCTAATTATTAGAAAATGCGCTTGAAATGATACGAGCGATGGAATGAATATACAGCAACGAATTTTTTTTATTCACATTAACCAGTCTATTAAAGAAGACTTTACAAAATGATGATCAAAAACACACTTTTGGACAGCACGCGGCTCAAGTATAGTATCGTTTGGCAGGAGTTTTGGGGTAAAAAGGGTTGAAGATGGTAGGGGTGGGTTCCCTGATTATAACGCTACCACTCTTATTACAAGGTAATGCGTATTTTTCGAGAAAATAATAATAAATGTTTCTAACCTCAAATTAGATTACAGCGTAACGAAACGTTAAAATCGGCGATTGGCAACCAAATCTGTACTAGTGTATTGTCTGTGGTGTAAAATGTCGTGCAAAATCGATGAAACGGAACGTAAAAAAAAAACGCTATTTGCGTCATGTGTCAGTGTCATTTGTTTACGTTCATTCCGTTTCTCCCAGAGTTGTGAGAAGTTAGTGTACCCCCACTTCATGGTCTAAATAGGTCGACATTGTTCCAAAACCGAATCGGGGCACCCTGACTCCACGTAGTCTTTTGGCTCCTACCCCTAGAGTGTTTATAAAAATCCGGAGGCGCAAAGGGGTTGCACTTCCCGCAGCGCACGGAGACGTTAGAAAAGCGACATTTAGGTGTTTTGAGGTTAGGTTACAATAATTAGTTTTTCTCAAGAACGGTGCGTTACCTTTTCATGGGAGTGGTACCAGAGGGGACGGAGCACCCCGCCTTTACCCCCACCACCTCCCCACCCCCTCCTCCTGCCAAACGATACTAAACTTTAACCCAGCACGCTGCTGCCCAAATTTTTAAAATAATCCATACGTTACTTATTACAACACCTGTGAAAAAAAATCTGATTTATTAGGAAGGCGATAACTCAAAAAGTATACAGTAGTCATATACAGGGGACATCGACGGGCAAAGTTTTACTATGGTTTTGAACCGCGTTGAAATTTTATGTTGGTCAAATTCTCCTGTGAGGTGTCGATTCGATCCGACCGATCCGATTATATAATATGTTGGGTGTCAGATCGATCCGATCGATCCTAACGTCACATGTGTTGATACTACAATTATTCACAAAAACATCGAATTTATGGATAGCATCTATCGATACGATGGTCGGCTATTCGTGTAAAGCAAACGTCAAGCCAACTGTCAACTTTCGTCAATGCACCAATATGGTACTCAGTTTGCAAATGATTGAAAAATGAATATTATAGTACGAAATACACCTCGAATTACAGAAATCTAATTGATATTATTAGTTTTAGAGCTCTACAAATGTTTCAGATACACTCAATTCATTGTAAAACACTCGTAATTTATCATCATAATTCCGACTTTGGCGAAACGGTTTTGTCACGTAACATTTCTTCGCCCGAATAAAAGTATTTATGATGTTATTTAGTGCTAATATTTTGTACAACGGTGTAATAACTACTTATAAATGAATATTCACCCACCTACCGTTGTATTTCCAAGTTATTATTACACTTTTTCACTAAAACTAAAACTTTATAACGGGATCGCGTGATGGCGTCGGGAACTTTTTCGGCGTCTGTTTTAACTTTTTTTGTAGTGTTACCACAATATATTTTAGTCGTTGAATGATGTATGGCACAAGTAGGTACATCTGGCTGTACAGTGAAATCACCAGAAACAATTTAAACATCTAAATATAGATGATGTTAGACTTTTTAACGCGCGAAGCGGTTGGAACCCAAACGGGACCAGCGGGGCTTGACGGTATTTTCGAATTACTGCACCTAATGGGGATCGACGGTACGTGAGAGGGTATCGTCTCGGAGACCGCTGATTATTTGTAATTGTGAGATGATAATTTTGATTATCACGTACGTATTGCGGTAATGTGTTTTTTATTTTGTATTATTTAAGTGTAGTTTTTATGTAAGCATTGTGTTTTCAGGGTATTTATGTAGAAATTGCTTTTTGACATGTTTCCTTCATGTGCGGTCAAGATGCATGCCCAGATACTTTACAAACTCGTCGTGTGGGAGTTGACTACCGTTTAGTGTTTCTAATTAGTTCTCTTAATCTATCGTCTATTTCAATATTTTTACGGAATGGAAATGTGATATGCACCGATTTGGAGACGCTGGCGGCAATTTTCCATTTGGCTAGCCATTCTTCAGTTTTGTGTTTAAACTGGTTTGTAAATTGCGAGATGCTTCTGTAACAAACAAATAACTTATAATGCTTACAATTATTAATTGATAAAACATTGGCTGGTGCAGATACACACGAAACAAAAAAAGACCCAGGGTAGGGTTTTTTTGTTTCGTGCACTGCTTATTGTATACTTAAATTATGCAAATGAGATACTATTTTGGTAATAAGTTGTTTTTATTATGCTAATGACAGTAAATGGCGCGATTCACCACCTTTGCATGTTTCTTCCGGTTATCTAATGTAATACACAGTTCTGAAATCGGTCTATCCAGGCACTGTACAACAGTTAAACTTGTAAATTTGCAAAAAGATCGCTAACGCCTCAGAAGCTTTTCTGTATGTTTGCAGGGTGCAAAGTCAGGCGACAGAAACCTGCCTTCCTACTGGGTGTCTGTTTGCCAACATACAACATATAAAATCTTACATGCAATGGTAGGAACTAAAGTACGAAACCGGCACTTAAGGGGCCGACGAACAACGCATTTAATAGAAATTCGAGGCCAGTACAAAATTCGTTCGGAATATTGCTTTCTCTGTTTGACAAAAGAAGGGAGCGAGGGACGCGGTGCGCAGGCGTGTGTGTGTGTCTGTGTGAGTAGATAGATAGCTATTATTAGCTGTACTGTACCTACTCGGAAGATATTTCTATCTATTAGTAATTAGGTATGTTCATGATTTGCTTTGTTTTTGTTGACGACTTTTGGGCAATCGTTTGTAAATCTACATACTTTTTGGAAATTTCTTTACAATGCCTGTATCTCAACATATAAGAATATTTCGACATCTAGGCCTCGTAGAGAAAATCAAGAAAAGTACCTATATTCTGTTGGTGTTCCTGAATAAATTATATAAGGTACTACTGATGGTACTTATACATCGTCATCGCGCGTGGTCTGAGGGGGAACCGGCCGACGTAGTGCGTCGAGTAAATAAAAATTATAGGGATATTTTCTTTGTTAATTTTAAGCCTGTATAAGTTAATTTATTCCCTTAGTCTCCTCTTTAAAAAACTAAGGCTTCTTCTGTCTTATTTATGTACTTAGTTATTACTTAAAAAATTGTTACTAAATGTAAAAATTATGAATACAAGTCAAATAATAAAAAATTGTACTCACTAACGCGATATGAGTATATAAAAAACACCGTCCTGAGCTAAGAACAATAAAATAAAGGATTTTAAATAAACATTTATTTTGTTATGTTCTTCATAAATATTTCCATCACCATTGTTATTATCGATTCATCTATTTAAACAAATAACGAAACGTAATAAAGTCGGACAAACGTAATCCGGAAAAAATCCAGCCTTCTGAGAGCTATCGTATCGTCGAGTAATCGCTATTGTCGTGCGCTGCCTAATCCGTATGGTGTTCGTGTAGACGTAGGACACGATGATAATGTATCGTTGGATTGTTTGTCATAAACAATTCTAAATAAAAGTCCATGACAGCATACATCTACATTTTATGTGAAAGCTATTATAGCCAAAATAGTGAGCCATAAATGATTGATTGCTTTTTGTTTTTACAATACAAATTTAAAAAAAAATACCTTTATCGCTGTTGGTGATTGATGTAGATAAACTTTGTCGTTTACACTTATTGATTTGGACGGATTGTTCAAAAGTTACCACTATCCGAACGGCGGACACCGCGCGCAGAGTGGGGCTGTGATGTTTCACGGCTAATCCGCTGACCTGTGTTTGAAGCCTGGGGAAGTTCATAAACTACTTTTCATCAACACTCCACACTGCATTGTGTAAATTACTAAAATTATTTACTTGTTTCATTTAAGTAATATTTATTTTCATAAACTGCAAAGTATTTCTCACACATAAATTAATGTTGACATCGTAATTGAAAAACATAAAGAAAATTCTTTCAGTTGATGTATCAACTGAAAGCATTTTCGACTGTGAACGCAATACTTCGACTCCTTGAAAATATACATATTCAATAAAACGAAAAAATTTGAATACCGCCTTATTGCTTGGGGGTGTCTATGCAAAACACTTAGTTACTAAGAAGGTAGGTAACTTATAATATGTCATTGGGTAATACTAACTGTTAGATACATCACAACGTTAGGAGTCCATTTCGGCAACCAAATCGAAAAAAATATCGTAATTAATAAGTCTTACGGACTTAGAATAAGTCCGCAAGCAAAGCCAAACCAAATATGAGGCAAATCCAAATCCAAGTTCACAGTATTTATAAGTCAATTGTGTCAGAAATATTACAATACAATTTAGAAAGCAACTAAATACGCACGCACAGGACAATAAAGTAATCGTCTAACACTGACAACAAACACGGAACACCCCAGCGAGCAAAACGTTGCGGTAATGTGTGCGCTTGTCCGAGCTATACACACCTACTACCCTGAGCAGTACGACACATTGACATTTGCTTGACGCAATAGCACTACAAGGTATTGAAAAATTGTGATATATTTTGATGCTTATGAGTAATACCAAAAATTATGAATGAAAACTGAATGTTTTTTTTTCGACTTGTTGCAATTAGATAATATAGCTATGTTTCTAATACAACAACATTTCAGATATTTTTGTTTATAGTACAGAAAAAACGAAAAGAAAACATATCATTTACGCTGTAAAAAAGAGCGAAATGCAATTAGCTATTTCATTTTAGGTAAGTATTTTAGAAAAAAAAATATGTTGGAACCTAGATAAACACCAGGTCAGGTACTCATCAAGTCTGGAGGCAAAAGCCCTCGCGCACGTATGGGAGTGGAGCAAGGAGGCAAAACGCCGGGGTGTAACTCCGCTGCCGCGAGAAATCACGGTACAGCGGACAGAGCTCCGGCGGGATCTCATGGCGACATGGAGGGTGCGATTGTCGCAACCCAGTGCTGGGCACGCCACAATAGCGGCGGTAAGTCCCGTCTTTGAGGAGTGGTTGGAGAGGCGCCACGGCGTCCTCAGTTTCCGCCTGACACAGGTCCTCACCGGACACGGTTGTTTCGGGAGGTTCCTGTTTCGCATAAGGCGGGAGGAAACGCCCGGGTGTCACCATTGTGTGGATCGCCCGGAGGACACGGTGGAGCATACGGTGGAGGTATGCCCAGCTTGGGTGGAGCACCGCAGTGTCCTCAGGGAGGCGATTGGCGGCGGCGATCTCTCGCGTCCGGCCCTGGTCCAGGCCATGGTGCGGAGCGAGAGGGAATGGAAAGCCGTCACCCCCTTCTGCGAAGCAGTAATGCTCGCGAAGGCGGAGCGGGTGAGGGAGATCGCCTTGCGGCCTCACGCCCCCACTAGCCACCGCAGGAGACGCCCTGGGCGTCGGGAGTCGCCTGCAGATTCCCGGCCACCGTAGGCGCGGGCTTGCGGACGGCTAGCAATGGGTAGCTCGCCGTCCGGTAAGGACCAGGCCCGGGTCGACGGCGCGTTGTGTTCCACGCGCGCCTCAAAGAGATGTCAGCACAAAGTGACAGGGTCCGATAGGGCTGACGCCTCAGGGTCGCGGGTTATTCTACAGAGAAAACCGTGGCCCTGGCACAGGCAACTGAAGGAACACGGGTGGGTTTTAGTCAGTAAAAGTCTGACACGTCCTCCCGCTCCACCCAGAGCGGGAGAAGTCATTTGATGATTTCCCACCAAAAAAAAAAAAAAAGTAAAATTTCCTAACCTTAAGTTTATGGTCTTGTCTTGTGGCTCACATAAGTCACTTGACAGTTTCTTCCCCTCCCGCTTTCCGCACTTCTGTCAAAAATTCCATTTGGCTGCCATATAGCAAAAACTCAATTTTTGATATATGGCAACCAAAGTCAAACAAAGAATGAACATGTTTGTACATGTTCAATCAACATCTCTGGTACGTACCTATTTGAATATATTATCACTATAATTAGGTGTCAACTTATATTTTATGTATTAGATCATACACGTCTTGTTTTACTCTTTGCACTACGTGCAAACTTGGATAGATAGCATACTCATTAATAATTGATTCTCAACAAGAGGAATGCCCTCAGTTTAATTAAGCAGCTACTGTTATATTTAAACTTACTTCCACTTCCGATGGCATATCATGTAAGGCATTATAGTTAAATGAATTTAAAGTCATTTTGTCTCAATAGATTTATTATTTGTAAAGGCAAAGAAAAAAAAAAAAAAGAATTATGTTAAATTTACCAAGCAGTGAAAAACATAACTGTTCTATTTATAATTCATCATAATCTGCCTTTTCGAAATTATGTTGGGGTCGGCTTCCAGTCGAATTGGATGCAGCTGAATATCAGCATTTTACATGGAGCGACATGGCATTATATTTTTTTTTAAATTAATATAAGTATACAACATTGTAGTGACAACATTGAGTTTATAACATTTCAGAAATTGAAGTTAATGCAACTTTTGCCTTCCACATCTGGATGTGGACATGAAGTCACTATGGAACCAATAGTAAGTATGAAATGCAAGCTTAATAATTATGATTGGAGGAAATTGAAATTAGAATTTGATAGAAATTAGACGAAGAAAAACTTTATTTTTAAATGTGGCCCCACACTAGGAATTTCACCTATATTTGCTACAACTGTTATCATTGAATTGCCGTCAGTTAAGATAAATAAATAAAAACAACTCAAAAATAAATCTGTAAGATTAGCCTAGAGTAACAGATATCCATACCTCCATCCATCCTACATTCATCCTCACAAACATTCGCATTTTTTATATTAGTAAGAAGTAAGATTGTAGATTTTCGGGTGTTTGTAAATAAAATAGTAAAATATATTATTATTGTATGTGTAGTAAATAACCTGAATGGATGGAGTATATTGGGGCAGCCATTTGGCACAGTAATTAATTAATTATTTGTTTTTCAGAAGTTGTGCATCATACTCCATTTACAAAAAGAAGAAGGTGTATAATACCTACGAAAAGTAAGCTATCGCCGCATTGTTCTAGGCTTTACAAGAAATACGTTAAGTCAAGAAGGCAGCTTAATTACAATTAACGAGCTATAAAGGCGTTGGAATTTTCAAAAGAAAAGTCTTGAAAAATTCACAGAAAGGCTATTCAAAACAAAATTAAGAAATAAAAAGAAATGAAAGTACTATGAAGTTTTATTTATCCCTTAGTATTCCCTTTTTAATTCATTAAAGCAATTTTCTTTATTTGGTTGCAATAACATTGCAAATAAATAAAGAAAATAAATTGAAACTAAAATTTTAAAAATCATAGCAAAAAACCTTTTAGGCTGCAACCGCGCACGACTTTGCCTTAAAATACACGCCGGATGAAATTAAAGATTAACCCCCCCGACCCTTGCTCGAGCCAGCCCGCGCCGCTGAGCCTGTGGCTTTAAATTCGTCCGTAAATAATACCAATCCTGATCCAGCTAGTCATTTGCTGCCCTCCTCCAGCGACGCCCTAAGCCGAGGTTCGTACCCCACAGGGGGTGCCCTTAGCGTCGTCGCTTAGTTTTAGTTAGTATATAAGTTTAAGTCCTGGCTGGAGGCCTTAATTTATTAGGGAATCCACAGGCAAGTCCGCTTAAGCAGACGACAACCGCATAGGTTGACCTGCGAGATGCCAAACAAACAAACAAAAATTAAAGATAAAAAAAAACTGTCTTTCATGATATGTGAACATTGGACATGTCGAATTTGCTCTAGGAGTGTGCCCTGTCTGAACCTATCTAGTCTGTGATAAACACTGTCTTAATCCAAAATATAAGTATACTCGTAATACGTTGGAAATATGCTTAAATTGCAAATGGTCTAGGTATTACGTTTGTATGGACAGTTCAGACGTCGCCCTGCTCGTAGGATAATAATATCATCATCATTAGCCTTCGTTTATGATGCCGTATGATTTTGGCAGGCGGCAATCAAATGACTCTTCCTGACACATACATATGTGTCACGAAGAGTCATTTGATTTGATAAGCTTGATCTAGTACACATGAGGAGAAAATGTGTAAAAACAACTACCGGCTTTCTGACAAAAAAACGTAAACGGGTTTCAAACATAATCATTTAATTTGAAGAGACGTTAAAAAAGGATACATTAGCAAAAACATAATATTGTCTGATTGGATTCTGGCACCTTAACTGAGTTATACCGTATCACCCTTTAGATTTTTTTACCATTCTTTAGAAACGAAGAAATGAATATAAATTATTTTAATGTTAGGTAATTTCGACAGAAATTGGTGACGTCAACAATGTCGCAACAGAGTCATTAACACAAGTGATAGAGACAACTACATAATTTATCAAGATACCAGTATAAGCCCACGTTCACACGGATGTAAATATATCGCGGCAAGATTTTATCGTGAACTGTATTTGACTCTCGGTGTTGAGCCAAGCGTTGAGAATCTAACCGATTGTGTCCCAGTGTGTCGAAAAACACACACTATTGGATTTTCAAAAATTCAGAGTGCGATAAAATCCAGCTGCGATACTTTGCCATTCTTGCGAACGTGAAGTAAGTGAATAACGTTCTCACAATTACAGGCATAACTTTTAAACACTTGGGTATATTCTCTGATACAATAACAGTTCACTAGTACGTTTACTACTTTCGCAATATCGACGGGAAGCAACAGTGCGGTAAAGTTAAACAGTAACAAAGAAAGTAGGTATTTGTGATATTTTTATTAAGAGGGGCAACCGTTATTTGCGCCAGCTTCGTAATGAAGCAATTGATTTGTCAAAGTCTACTTTAGCACCAAAGCATAGAGCAGTGGTGGCCCAGTGGTAACGGCTGCGACTTACGAGTTGCAGGTCGTAGGCTCCAACCCAGACAGGCGCGTTTCTTCATGTAAATTATTTCATCACCACTGCTCATAAACGGTGAAGGGAAACATCGTGAGAAAACCGGCAAGTACTACAATTTAAAATAATCGAATACATGTGACATCTACCAATCCGCAATGGGCGTATTATGGCCCATTTCCTCTCACTGAGAGGAGGCCTGTGTCTTAGTAGTGGGAACACGATAGGCTCATTATGAAAGCTTGCGAAATTCGAAATCATCATCACCTTCATCGTCGGCAATCTTGTGCCAGCCACTGCTATGTATAGACCTCCTCTCTTTTGTAACATGCTTCTCTGGTCTGTAAAGTGGTGTTTGACCAGCACCCTAATTGTGTAACATATCATCAATCACAATCTAAATTATTTTGAAGGATTTTGATAATCTATTGTTTCATTATGTTCGAAAAATTTGCCTGCTCAACAACCGTAAATAACGCAATTTGTTGTTGAACTGTCAGGTTAAGTTTCTCTTGGCGTGTTCTACCCGTAGATGTGTCACCCATTCTTCCCAATACGGAGTCTCAAAAATCATGTCGCGTCATTATACATTGATCCCAATAAATATATGAATATCTAATACACTCAGATTGGTACTCAGAATTCCGAAAGTCTTACTGTTCTAACTATTTATCTGTCATTGTACTTAACCTCTATAACATAACATAACATCTCGCCTTGTTTCCCCGAAGGGTTGGGCAGACGTGTAACTATAGTACACCCACATTTCGCCAGTTATGTTTAAGTCCCATGTAATAGTGGGCGAGCCTATTGCCATCTACCGGGCACAAATCCAGACTGCGGGCTGCTACTGAGAAATTCCAGATAGAAAAACCCAATAACACGTTGCCCGACCTGGGAATCGAACCCAGGACCTCATGCTCAGCAGTAGCGATTGCGACCACTAGACCAACGAGGCAGTTAACCTCTATATTCAATAGTAAATTGGGCTATGGAGGTCAGGTGGTAGTCACTGTCTAAAATATTGAATAACAGCATGCTTACATTTTCTTTTCCCGCAAAACTTATTTACTTAGTTGTATCTAAGTTTATTTTGGAACATCTAGCTCATATTACTTTTGTATACTTGTTTTAGAAATTCTTATGTAACAGTTTTTCATATTTGTTATACATTTGAAAACGTAATCGATATTCAAGGAACATGTTTGCATTGCATTATTGAGTAAAGATTATAAAATATCAATTTATTGGCAGGTTTAAAAGTAATCATAAAATTCTTCAAACGTTTCGTGGCAAACTGCTACCTATGGTGTAGCTTATTACATAGCAAAGAGCTACGTAGCTCATCGCGTAGCGAGTTGAAAGCGCTGCCGCGCGCTTATTTACAAGAACATGAGGCTTTATATGTGTATATTTGTTCGGAAGTCACAGGCGTTCATGATAGCAACTTTAAACGAACAAGATTCTAAAAACCATTCAATGGTAGTTGGAACATAATCGAAGATAACGAGTTCTCATGTGGTACTTACACATAGAGTGCAACATTTTAAACCACTTCGGTATAACGGTAAGTGTACACGATTATCGAGAAGAACCATATTATGCGGACACTTCGTTTTTACTTAACTGCAAATTGGATGCATTTGCACGTTGGACTCATAAAAGTGACGTAAAGAGGTTTATGTGATGTCCTGATGCTACGTTACTGTCGCAATCGAGCCTTTTCGTGACCAGCTCTGCCGTCATGGCTAGAAAATAAAAATTTATACGTTCTGGTTTATTGATACTTTGTATTTTATCTTGATGTGCATTGCGTTGACAGTGAACGATGTGGTACCGAATCTATTGGACACTAGCTGCTTATTGCCTCCTTTTTGGAGGAAAGGTATTGGTATTATTTGTTTAATTAAAGCAGTTTCCGACTGCCATAATCACCGTGTTTGGCTAGGTAACTGAAGATCACATTCTGACAAGCGAACGTAGAAATAATATATCGAACCATCTTACTCATCATATTATTTGTTGCCTTTATCATTTTAGACTACATTGATAATAGACAATGTTTATTATTTCATTCAAAATATGTCATTGTGACACTTTAACTTACCTCATAAGCTGGATACCTCATAAGGATGATACTTCACTTTTGTTTAAACTTAAACGTCAGCAGCTAACTGACGATGTAAATAACGTGGTCTCAAAAATAGTTCACTGGTTCAATGTTAATAATTTACTTCTTAATGAAAAGAAGACTAAATGCATTGAGTTTACGCTACCTCACGTTAGGCAGGTGAAAACGAATGTGTTGATAAAGGGCGAAGAATTGAAACTTGAAGACAGCACAGTATTCTTGGGCTTAACTTTGGATTCTAAGCTTCAGTGGGGCCCACATATTGATAAATTGTCAAAAGCTAATCTCCGCAGCGTACGCTGTTAGAAAAATTCGAAATTTAACTGATTTAGACACAGCCCGTTTAGTATACTTTAGTTATGTTCATAGTGTGATGTCGTACGGTATTCTTTTGTGGGGAAATGCCGCCGACATTCAGACTATATTTGTTTTGCAGAAAAGAGCTGTTAGATCAATTTATAAATAAAGTCCGAGATACTCTCTCGGAGAGAAATTTAAGGAAATTAATGTAATGACTGTGCCTTCTCAGTATATTTATGAAAATCGTTTATATGCCCACAAAAACATAAAATTGTTTAAAACTACAGATAAATGCATAATAGCATAGGTACAACAAATTTGTGTTTGTTCCTAGTATTTAACTACGAACAAACACAAATTTGTTGTACCTACAACAAGGCTCAAGAAAATAGGTGGCTCGTTCAGATGTCAGTGTATACGCTTTTATAATAAACTTCCAAGCCACGTTCAAGAACTAAGCCTTAATAAATTCAAATCATTTCATAAACGTAAGTTGTGCCAGAAAGCTTTTTATACAGTCAAAGACTATATTGAGGACAAAAATGCTTGGGACTGACCTGCTCCAATTTTTGCATACTGTTTTTTTTTGTTTTGTATCTAACTTTTGTTTTATTTTATATACACTTTGACATTTCATGATTATTAAATACACAATGACACGTACATCATTCGTAATGCACGAATGATGTACGTGAAAAATGTTGAGTTCGCGTGTAGCGTACCAAGTCTTTTGTATCCGATCAGATTAGCTGCGACTAATCGCAGATGGCGGCGATGAAACTTACGTTTATTGCTCTAATTTATCGTTCAGCCGGTCAAAGTGATTAACATAATTGTAGTTATTTAAGCAATTTTCGGCTTAAAATCTTGATTATAAATAATTAGATGTAAGAATTCGGTTTGCTGGGGAATTAATTTCTGTCACGAGTCATGGATTTCAACTAAGAAGCAGGCATTTTTAGCTACATATTACGCTTGTATACTTAAAAGGCGTAGACAAAGTGGACATCCAAAAGTAGGTAAGTAATAGGGGGCGAGCTTTTAGCCACATCTGCACCGGGCGCAAATCCAGTCAAAGGTACTATTTATTTTGTCGTATTCTTATTTAACGAACAGTTTTTTTAAAAATTTAAACGAATTTTTCTCACGAACTTTAACGCGAAACAAATCTCGGGAAAATTTGAGCTCAATTGTACAAAACGACTCTCCATTTTTCCTAGCAGCTGAAAATGCGGGCTCCAAACTAGCGATTGAATACCCGCTTTCAAGCGCCGAGTTACATGGTTGTTTCCGTATTGTGTCTCGGCTGGACACTTGTGAAAGTGAATTGATTTGCCAGCGGGTTGAATAGTAAATAACTGTTTATTTTTGTTTTTTTATAAACGACGTAAGTATTAGAAATCCTTAAGAAGCGCCAATCTGAAATTGGCTTGAGCTCCAACTATTGGATACACCTTTACCCAGGCATTTACAAGATCACCTCGTATTCCTTCAGGTGGCTGGTGCATCTAGCTGAACAATATCTGATTAAGTACTTCTTTACGTATTTAAAACGATGGACTTGCCTATTTCACCGAAATCCAACGAACCCAGACAGAAACCAAAAGACACCAACATACGAGTCGAATGTAGAATGTCCAACTGTTTCAAAATCGGTTAGCAATGCAACAAATCCTTTTGACCCAAGACATAGTTGCTTATATCTACGGTTTAAGACATTTATTTTCTCAAAATATTACAATAATCACTTACAGAGACAATACAATAATAAGTAAACAAAAATAACCGATTACCGTTTTTAGCGTGTATTCCCGTTCGTCCCACCGACTTCGTTCCCCTAGTGGGACGAATGGGAATTTTCAAAAGTAATATTAAATTTTTCCCCGATCGTCCCGTCCCATTCAGGATTTTAGAGGGACGAATGGGAATATGTTCTTAGATTAGTAAAATTCGTCCCACTAAATAATTTTGTGCGTAAAATGTTTAATCATTGTTTCGTAGTTCACTTTCAATTTGTTGTGATATTACATGGCTCTGGTGGGATGCTCCGGCGATGCCGCTGGTTAACAAAAGAGTGCCGATACCATTGTGTTAATTGCGTAAACCGCATTGGGTTACCCAACATTTTCTCCCAGTATCCTTAAATTAAACCGGTTGAACCGGTCGGGTTAGTCCCAAAACCCGATCGCCGTCCTACCGTCCTCGCCGCCGAGGCCCGCCGCGACGCCCAAATCTACGCCCCTCCCGACCCTTGCTCGAGCCAGTCCGCGCCGCTGAGCCTGTAGCTTTAAATTCGTCCCTAAATAATATCATTCCTGATCCAGCTAGTCATTTGCTGCCCTCTTCCAGCGACGCCCTATGCCGAGGTTCGTACCCCACAGGGGGTGCCCTTAGCGTGTAGTCGCTTACTTTTTAGTTAGTATTTAAGTTTAAGTCCTGGCTGGAGGCCTTAATTTATTAGGGCAACCACAGGCAAGTCCGTCTGAGCAGACGACAACCTCATAGGTTGACCTGCCAGATGCCATTCCCAAAAAAAAAAAAAACGGTCGGGTTAGTGTTGACAAAACAATGAAACTGCACGGGTGTTAATGTAATAATATGTATTCTACACTAATTCTGTAGAAAACTACTGATGTAAGTAAATATTTGTTACAAATATCATTAGATAGCCTACATAGTTATACTATTTTGTCTCATGTCTTATTAATTTATGCTAAAAATGTACCATGTTTGTGTTCTATGTATTATATTATATTTTACTATTATACACATATTATTAAATATAATTCTAAATTATATTACTAAGTGTGTAATAATTGACTTCTTAGAGCTCAACAATGTCACAAGAGGCGCATCTTGTTCCCTCTACTAGTACAGGAAGCTGTTTACAATATATACAAAGAAAATGTGGAATCGTGCTTCTGCGTGCTGGATATCAATTTATGAGGAAAAGGCAATGTAGAAGCGGAGCTGTTGTATGGGAATGCCATCTTAGAAGGAATAAGTGCGGGGGGACCTTAACTATAAAAGTAAGTTCTTTTTTGCTTCTATTTTTCATTCAAAATCAGGAAATGCATAAATACATTATGCACGTTTATTGCAGAATGATCATATTTTGAAAGAAACTACATACACATCCTGAACATCGGACTTCAATAAAAACATAATAGATATCCATATTGATGAATGCAAGAAGAAAATAACTTCTGATGATGTACCTTGCGTACCAACCACCTTTCATTCAACAATTTCGAAAATTTTGGACGAAGGACTAGATACCTAAAGATATTCCCAAATTTGCAAACATTAAAAGCTCTTTGTATCGCCATCGAAATAGAACGAATAATATTAGTAAATAATTTTCAATGACGTTAAAATGGTTGAGATTCCTCAAAAATTTCAATCTTTTTTGTTAGCAGATTACTGTTACGATAACATACGACTACTCATTTTCAGTTCCCGAGAAGCTAGAGAAAAATTAATAGTTTTAAAAAATATATTAGGTGACGGCACCTTCAGGAGTTGTCCACCTCCATTCCAACAACTTTACACGGTACATGGTGATTTAGGAAGTGATAATCAAAGCACAGCGTTGACGCCATTATTGTACGCTTTAATGTCAAACCGTAAAAAACAAACATAAGAGATACTTTTCAAACTCGTTAAATCTCAAATCAACGATTGGAATCCTACAGCATTTACCAGTGATTTTGAAGACGCAGCTATGTCTGCTATGCGTATAATTTTTCCAGAGATAAGCATCCACGTTTGTTATTATCATTTTAATAACGCTGTTTGGAGGAAAGGCCGTGAATTAAACCTAACAAAAAATAAAGTTTTAAGACGTCAAGTAGCGCTAAGTGCGGTGCTTCCATTATTACCCGAGGACCATATTTTTGAAGGCTGGTTTTATGTCGCTGGCGAAAGCCCCGATGACATCCAAAGTGAAAAATTTCGGCAATACATGCTATCGCAGTGGCTTCAACCAAATTTCTTAAAAGTGTGGTGCAGTTTTGGTAAACGACACCGTACCAATTACTTTGCCGAAGGGTGGCATTTTAAATTAAATAGTGCTATAGGCAAAAAATATACAAATATTTTAAAATTGCTTACGGTGTTACATCAAGACTCCAACTTATACAGCGTGAAAGCAAAACAAAGTCCAAAACGGCGTAAGCTACATTCAATCATAACAGACCAATATGTTATGAATTGCCAAATGCAACTTCTTAATTCAGAAAAAACCATAGGACATTTTCTAGAAAAACTTACGTAAATATTAATCATAAGCAAAGTGCTGGATGTTTGTACGTTGATTTAATCTCTTAGGGCTTTTTGTGCAATAATTATAATCGCCTTATTTTATGGTCTCAACTACTTTCTTAAATCCATGTTAATTTTATATTGTTGTTTTTTTATGATGTTTTATATTCTTCTTGATTTTGTGATATTTTGGGTATTTTTATAGCATATTTTTATTATAATTTTGTTATAGTTTATTGACGCTATTTATGTGTAAAATTTACGAGTTCACTGTCCTGATCACTTATATTATGTTTAACGCAAAAATGTGCAAATGTATACCTACATAAGCATGTGTGACTTTGTAATAATTAGGAAGTTTTCTTTTTATAAGCAGAAGCTGATTGAAGCAGCTAACTGAGTTTTTAATCATAATTTTTATTTTTATGGAGAATTTTATTTGTTTTAAATTTTAATGTTTCAGTGTATGTGTACTTTGATACCTAGGTACGAAAAGTGGATTCTTTGATTTAAACTGTGATTTTTATTCCTTAATAAATGACTGATTTTTCTTTTAAAATTTGTTTTTTTTTTACCATTAAAACAACCACTCTGAAATTATTTGGTGGGACAAGAGGACCGAGAGGACAAAAATAAATTAATAAATTATGGGGAATAATTTCGTCCCATCAACTCATCCGCCCCGACAATAGTGTCGCTTTCGACAGTCCCGATAAGGCTGAATGTCTTGCCGACAGCCTAGAGTCCCAATGTTCTCCCAGCTCCCAACCAGTAGACCAAGCTCACCTGAACAAGGTCGACGCTGAAGTCGAACGAAGAGCCTCCCTCCCTCCCGTCGAAGACCCTGATGATCCTCTGCCTCCCGTCACTCCAGACGAAGTGCACGACATCATTAAAGGGCTCCACGCTCGTAAGGCCCCCGGTTCGGATGGTATTACCAATAAGGTATACAAACTCCTTCCTGCCCCGCTAATAATGCTTATGACCGCCATCTTCAATGGCGCCTTGAGCAACAACATCTTCCCACAATCATGGAAAGAAGCCACCGTCATCGGTATCCCAAAGCCAGGCAAGCCAAAGTCTGAGCCCTCCAGCTACCGCCCTATCAGCTTACTCAATGTCCTCGGCAAAATCTACGAGAGGCTTATTTATAAGCGTCTCAAAGACTACGCCGAAGCAAAGAGCCTCATACCCAACGAGCAGTTTGGATTCCGTAGCCAACACTCGGGCACCCAACAGGTCCACCGTATCGTAGAGCACTTATGCGCTGGTCTGCAGCGTAACGCGACGACGGGCGTGCTATTCTTCGACATAGCGAAAGCCTTCGACAAAGTCTGGCACAACGGCTTGATATACAAGCTCTACCAACTAGGAGTGCCAGATCGTCTCGTGCTCATCTTACGAGACTTTTTGTCGAACCGGACCTTTCGCTATCGCGTCGAGGGAGCACTCTCGTCCCCTCATCCTATTCGCGCCGGTGTCCCTCAGGGTTCCGTACTATCTCCTCTCGCCTTCACGCTGTTCACTAGCGATATCCCAAAAAGTAAAAAGGCTCAGTTGGCTCTCTTCGCCGACGACACTGCCGTTTACTATACCGGTCACTGTCCTAACGCTATAGCTCGTACTCTCCAAACCTCCGCAAACGTCTTAGGCGCCTGGTTCCGGAAATGGAGAATCGAGGTCAACCCCGATAAGAGTCAGGCGGTTCTCTTCTCGAGACGTCGTCGACTCCCTCCCCCACTTCCCAGCCCGATCACTATGTACGGCAAGCCAATCCCTTGGGAGAAGCAAGCCAAATACCTAGGCGTGATCCTCGATGAGAACCTTACCTTTAAGGCTCATATTAAGGCGGTTCGCGCGCGCGCCTCCTTCGCTCTTAGCAGGCTCCAATTCGTACTGACAGCCCGTAGCAAACTGTCCCTCAAATGCAAGCTCCGCATCTATACCGCAGTCATCCGTCCCATCATGACCTATGCCTGCGTTGTATTTGCGCACGCTCACCCACGTCATCTCCATAAGATGCAGACCCTCCAAAACCGTTTCCTCAGAAGGATCACGGGTGCCCCCTTCTATGTCCGTAATATCGATCTTCACGTCGACCTCAAAATGCCAACCATAAAACAGTTCATGAAACGCTTATCAAAGCGTTTCTTCGACTGCGGCATCAAACATTCTAACCCCCTGATAACAGCGGCCGCCCGCTACACTCCCTCTCGCATTAGCAGTATTCGCCGACCAAGGCATACTTTAATCGACCCCGACGACGCCACTACCCTCCTCCAGGAGAGTAGTAAGGCCACTAGCACGCTACAAAAGCCCAAAACCCGATCGCCGTCCTACCGCCCTCGCCGCCGAGGCCCGCCGCGACGCCCAAATCGACGCCCCTCCCGACCCTTGCTCGAGCCAGCCCGCGCCGCTGAGCCTGTAGCTTTAAATTCGTCCATAAATAATACCAATCCTGATCCAGCTAGTCATTTGCTGCCCTCTTCCAGCGACGCCCTAAGCCGAGGTTCGTACCCCACAGGGGGTGCCCTTAGCGTTGTCGCTTCGTTTTAGTTAGTATATAAGTTTAAGTCCTGGCTGGAGGCCTTAATTTATTAGGGAATCCACAGGCAAGTCCGCTTAAGCAGACGACAACCGCATAGGTTGACCTGCGAGATGCCAAACAAACAAACAAAAATCGTCCCATCAACAAAATTAGTGGGGACGATCGGGAAAAAAAATAACGAATTCCCATTCGTCCCACTAGGGGGACGAAGTCGGTGGGACGAACGGGAATACACGGTTTTTAGTAGGGTAAATATTAAAAATGTTAGTGGAGATTGTTTTAAGTGAGAGCGCGCATAAGTTGCGGTGCGAACAATGTTTGTTTGTTGTGGCCTATGGCACAGTTACAATTAAAACACTCACATATTTCTTTGATGTCTGTAGTTTCACCCGTGAAGGTATTAATCTTTGATGGCCCACTGCTGATTTCAGTTTTGTTTTTTGAGAGTCTGTTAATTAATTGCCACTATCTTAAAGGATCCCTCTTACAGTCTTCGAAAGATTTACTATAGTAAGTATTTTTGGTATTTTGAATGTTGATGAATGTGGTATTCCTTTTATGGTAAATTATTGTTTCAGACGCTTTTTATTAGGTGTTTGTTTTAGTTTTTGCCATAAGTAGTTTCTTTCATTTATCAGGGTAATGAGGTTGCTATTAATCCATTCCTTGCAAGGTGGATTTAGTATCTTGGTTTTTCGTGTCTTGTTTATAGATATTGCATCCATTAGTGTAGCTTCTAGGTCATCATGGTCAAGGATATGCTCGCTTTCAGTAATATCTTCTATCCCCTGGAACGTAAAAAGTCAGGAGAAGTCCGCGTCAAAAAAGGGCAACATTCGTGAAAAGTCAGGAGAAGTCCGCGTGAGTGTACCCAGCATTATACCGCTATATTGTCTCTGTCCGGCCACCTATCCGGCTCTAACTTGTATCAGAGTGCACGTAATAGAGTAGGCTAGCCATACAAAACGCAAGCTAAACATTTCGTGACAGTTTTGACACGGAATGTTTCAAATTGACGGCCACGGTGACGCGTCCATTTCGTTTCAAACTCGGATTTTCAACACCCAAATTAATAACCATGAAGCTATTAATACACGTTTCAAGGATTAAACAGCATGGACGGGTAAGTAATCAACAGTTTTTAATAGCAGCATTGTGTAATGTTTAGAGATTTAGGACTGAACTGTGTTAATTCAACAAAAACAGTTAGGAATTTCGCGCGTCATGGCTGTACTTTTCGACTCGCTATGAGTAGAAAATACACTATTGACTGCAACATGTCTGTCTAAACATGATTTAGATACGTTACTACGTATGTATTAGCCATTTAAATAGTGAAATACAATGTAGTTTTGCGAAATTATTTAAATGTAAAAAGGTAAACATTGAAAAAAAAGACGCGGACTGAATCAGACCGGTTACGGTCAGGCATTCGGTGTTTATGTCACGTGACCGACGCCATGTTTTTTACTAAAATGTACACAGTATCGACAATACCGACACTGATCAGTATCATATTTTATTTTAGAAAAATAATTATTTTTTATTTTATTTTAATTTTTTTATTTTATGTTTTTTTTATCTTTTTAATTGCTTTTTAACCAAGTTTGAGGAATGTGTGACGGCACCCATCGAGCATCCTCGACAGAGTCTGCGTGATCAGGACATGTTCCAGCACCTCACCTATGGTAAGTAGCTGCTGATTTTTTTTCAGGTCGGGATGGGACTAGGGGCAAACAAGTTCCCACAGATGTTTTACCTACTTATTATTTATTACACAGGAAGCGAAGCAGACTCCGATTTGATTAATTTTACAGAAATTTGGACGTATTTGCTGCCGGTTGTTTATATATAGCCCCTATATCAAAAGCGAGGGTGTTTAGATGTACCCATAAGAAATGAATTCCGTCTTCACAGTGTTCGTCTATAAACTCATGTTTAAAGTCGGTATGGATGTTCATGGATACACCACCACCTCGCGATTTTTTTCTGTAGTTGTAGTAATGTTTATAATGTGGTAATACGAGTCTTTGAGCTCCGTCCTCTTTTTTATCCAAGTCTCGGTTGGCACAATCACATGAACCTTTGTTTGAAATGATTCTATGACACACCTTATTTCATCTTGTTTGCCGGGCTGTACCACTCTCCGAATATTTGCATAGAGAAATTTTTGTGATTTCTTTTTAAAATTAAATTATCGTATGACTTACAGATTTCATGGAATATAAACTGGTTTTTGTTGTCACTATCTCTTGCAATTTCTCTTACTTCTAGTTTTTTGGTGATTGTGGATGGTTCTGTTGTTTTATAATTTTAGGTATTCCTTTATGATATTTTATGGTTAAATCCTTCTCTCCATTTGCTACACGTTGTCGTAGCTCTTCTCGTAATTTGAGCATCTCCTGTTTCTGATTTGGGGTCTGATCAGAGTAAATTCTGATTTCGTTGCCCTTCAGGTTTGCTTTTTTTTAAAGTATACTTTGTGCCGTTTCTTGAATTGAGAATCAGACTTTTACCGGACGTTTTTTGTTCTCGTTATATTTTCCTAAACGTATAATTTTTTCAGGTTCAGGGCAACCAGGGTCTATAGCTAATGTGATGTTTTTAACCTCGTTTTTATCATCATCGTTTCTTTTCTCCATGTTAACTGAGTGTGGTTCAGCAATGCCACATATTATTATATTTTTGCTGCGTGCGGTACGCTCCTGGATTTCTGTTATTATTTCGCCGAAACTTGGTTTAGAGTTTTCTGACGATGTTGAACAAGAGTTGACATTACATTGTAGGATATGAATATCGCTTTCTAGGCATTTGATTTTTTCTTGATTATTATCAACAGTAGTAGAAAAGCTTTTTATTTCAGATTTCAAGTTCTTGTTTACAGCTACTAATTGTTCCGTTGTTGTCTTAATGTCACTCAACTGTCCTTTAATAGAGGATATATCTTGCTTTATAGTATCAAGACTATCAGACTTCCAAAGTTGTTAAGTAATCCTATAATTTCCATTTCGAATTCGCCGAATTGATATACAAAATCATCCTCTGGTGTTTTTCTATTTCGTACTGATATATTTCTAGACTCAGACTCTGTAAGCCCGAAAGTTGATAAGTCAGGCTGAGATCTACTAGTTCCAGTATTGTTACTAACGCCATCATTGTTCGTTGTTGTATTTGTAGGCCAACGTAAGAGACTCATGTTCTCAGAGTACAAAAATGTATTTTCCGCTCCGCTTAGTTAATATGTGCACAACTCTAATGATGCTTACGCACACTGCTTTAGGCTGGTGTCGTCTCGCAGTCTCTATCGTTCACTGTCAACATTCACTTGTTCGGAATTATGATATGTTCGTTACAACATTAGGTGTAATTTTGAATTTTGAACTTGCAAAAATAAAAGTAAACACGTCCGTTCACTCCGCTAGTCGGTCGTATATATATTCCTCAAGCGGAACTGTGAAATGCTATTTACTAACGAATCGCAACAAAACGGACGTTCTGAACTTTTGACACCTCCTCCATCCTTACTTATTGTCTAAATATTTCATTCAGCAGAGTGTATGGATGTGCGGCGCTGATACATTTCTCCGCTGAAAGTTGGCAAGCTGACTTAAAATAAACTTTGAGCTATTGTCTGTTTGTTTCCACCGTCAGAAGTTTCATACAATGTGCCGTTAATTTCAGCAAGTGTTTCTGTGAAATATGTTTGTGAGGGTTATAGTTCTGTGGTTGTTTTTTGGTTGTAGGTTGTTATCAAATAGATTTGAGAATATCTTGTGGTACTATATGTGTTAAGAAGTAGCGGTATAAAACTACTAGAAAAACTTTTTTTCCATTGAAGCAGTTTTACCTGGCCAAGACAACAACAAAGTCTTCATGGCACAACTATTTTTATCGGTTGAAATTCGGTCATTCGGAATTCGGAAAATCGGTTGTTTGAAATGTCAAGATTTTTCCTTCAGAAATATCATTGCACGATCCAAAGTAATAAGAAAATTGTTGTTACGTACTAAAATGCAGATATTTTAATACAAATATGTTATTCTACCGTGATTTTCATTAAGTAACTGCTAAATGAGAAGGCAGCTTATTGGGTTATTGGTCGGGGAACGGTCGCGCATATTGGTGGTATGCTCACCAGCCATAAAAAGCCTACTCACACAAATATAAGAAAATTAAAGTGTGTAAAAAATATTCTATCCCTTGAAGCTTAAACGACTTAGTTTGGAAGGAATGAAAGGGCCACCCCATATTCACTCCACCGTTGAATTGCCGTGTGATGAAAGGAGGCCGCAAATTGAATTGTCAGCCGCGAGCCGGCCCCGTGACACTCACGATGTTTCGACGCTCACCAAAGCATTGTATAACTAAACTATACTTTATGATTTTCTGATGGATGTGAGTGAGACAAATAGAGCCAGACTTGAAATTTTTAAGAACAAGATTATTTCTTGATGTGTTGTTACTTAAAATAATTTAATTAGTGAGGTTTTTGTATATCAGAAGTATGGATGAAACAATTAATAATTTTTAATTCTGACTTAAATTAACCGTTACTATTATTTCGTTTATGTGACACCGCACCAACCCGCACTGGGCCCGCTCCCTCTCACAGTGAGGGGCCTGAGTCTCAGCTGTGGAAACATTACAGGTTGATTATGTAGGTAGGTAGGTATTTCATGTACGGTTACCCCTTATTTAGATAACTACAGTTCACAGGGTAGCTGATGCATGAAGCTCATATCAGACGCTTCACTGGAGTGAGTGTTCATTTCGTTTCATTCGACGTCCACACGACTTCGATCAAATTGTATAGAAAATAAGTTTCATCTGCTCTTTTCATTAAATTTTCCATCATTCGGTGAAAGTTGCTGAGTGCCGAAACAAACATCGTTGGATTGATTCGCAATTTTTTTTTTTTTTATCACTTAGTGTTGAGACGTTTAACTTCGAGTAAAAGATGCCAAATAAAAGACAAAAATGAGCAAACATTGAAGTGTCTGATTTCTGCTTTATCGGTTATTATTCATTTATGTTATTTATAATTTTCCGAGCAATGGAGATACATTCTTAGAACTCATGACGGGTTCAAATATAAAAAATAGAATTACCAGCGTCGACACCATTGCGCCATTTCATGTTCCTAGCACGGCAGGCTGTGCTTGCGCCGCTGCTGCTGAGACCCTCAAGCGGTGCAAATACTGTAACCCCTATACCGTAACCACGGTTTTGGGCCGTTTGGGGTCAAAACGCTTGGGTCATGGGGCCCGAGTGCGCATCTCTAATTTGAGGAAATGTTTCGCCGACTGGTCAACACTTCACGTGACCAGAAAGAAGGCTTTGTTGTTCTTTGTCCAAAGAATTGCCATTCAACGTGGCAATGCTGCCAGTCTTCTGGGCACGTTTCCGAATGACTGTGATGCTGACGAGTACTTCGATGCCAAACTATCCTTTTGTTTTTGTATTTAATTGAATAGTTAATGTAAATTCCATCAATGAAACTGAACGCGATCATCACATAAACTACTTTTAAGAGCTGTCAGTGTCATTATTTTCTGCGGAAAATTGACACTGACAGCTCTTGAATGCAGTTAAGATGTATTGCTCGCGTTCAGTTTCATTGGTGACATTGGCACTTGGGGCAATTTTTTTTTCAAAGCTGTCAATGTTAAAATTGTTACGAAAGATTGACACTGACAGTTCTTGAACTGGGCTTAGAACTGCTGATCGCGTTCAGGGTGTTTGGCGAAATCGGAACTTAGCCATTTAACTTAGTGACTAGTGTGTAAATAGTAAGTTGTGTTAAATATTTTAAAATTAAATAAAGAAAGTACTTATTTCCAAATAAATAATTAATACTAAAAACTATTCAAATTTCAAACTTGTTTACTGAATTAATTGGGACCGACAGATGCGGGTGTTGTTACACATAGTTTCATAACACATTTTAAATGAATGGGAAAACGCCGGTAATTTAACTTTAAAGAGTTATTTGATCGCCTATGGATTTTTAATGATCCCAAACGTAATTTTTCCAAGTTCTATTCCAGAATAATGGATTACGGGTTTGTTAAAAAAATATCATGAATGAAGCGCTCCTTGCCTTTATAAGTGAGTTGCATCTGTTCGTGTTATGTTACGCTGATTTATTATATAGAATCATAACGTGTATTTTCGCTTTAAGAAGTCTGCCCACCATACGAAGCGGCTACAATTTGTTAGTGAGAATATTTTGCCGGTGCTGACACGCTTCGTGCATGGCACGCGATGTTGCCAAACCAGTGAGCGCAAGCGGCAAAACGTAGTGCAGGCGGATTATAACCGTTTATGATGACCGTTCTTAGCCGGTTATAAACGGGTTTTAAACGTCTCTTGTCACTGAAACTGAGTTGAACGACTTTTTGAATTCATAAAACGTCAAACGACTGACACACTATTGTTGACTTGCTAACCATACGGATATAACAAAATCAAATCAAAATATTTTATATCACATAAACCTACATGACAGGTACTTCTGATATGTCAGAAGATAGGTGCACGGTTCCAATTGGTCGTTTCTCCACGGTAACACTTTCGAAAATAATTAGCTTTTACAATGTTTTCAAATTAAAGTGTTAATAGGTATGGGAGGACAGTGTAGGCCTGTCAACAAGTACCAGTTGCTTCACTTACAACAACGCTGATGATACGCGGATATACGGTCACTATAACCGTTAAGCACGTGTATGATACGCTGTTGATAAGTTCTAATTAACCCTCGACGCTAAAAGAGGGGTGTGTGTCTATCTGTATGTCTGTGGCATCATAACTCCCGAACGGATGAAGCGATTTCAATTTAGTTAATTTTGTATTAAAGGTGACTTATGTGCGAGTGTTCATAGACAAGTTTATGAAAATCTGTTTAGCCGTTTAAAAGTTGTGGGGGGTGAAAGTGTTTTAAGTAAGATAATATTATTATTAAGAACCTATGTATTTACAACATAACAAATTCTACATTATAATAAGTATGTACCTTTACAAAGTATAAAATAATAATAATAAAAAATAAAAAAACCCCGACACAAAAACCTAAGTTCCCTATAAAAGTAAAAAATAATTAAAAAATACATCGCGTTGGGGGACCGAATAAAGTTGTGGGTGTGAAAATCATGGTAAATAAATAACTTGGAGCGGTCCCCCAACGCGATCTATTTTTTTTTCTTTTTAAAGGGAACTTGGGATTTTGTGTCGGGGGTTTTATTTTTTTTTAAATTTAATTACATATACATTAGAACTAGTACGTGCCAAAACATATTACTACGTTCCATGTTTCTTTCCGTGCCTAAGACGTTCATTGCACGGTCATGGTATGGTACAGTGTAGTGAGCAGAGAGCTATAAGGCAAAATTGGCATGACACTGAAAATCCATTACTCGCCAGCTTACCAAGTGGTAATCTGGCAAGTACAGTTACGCAGTAGAAAATACTACTACTACTGTAGGTATACGTAATTTCATTTCATAGAAAACAACTGCATAAAAACCTGTTACATTGTCATTCAATCGTACAAAAAAATTCTACTAAAACTTGAATGCTGATACTACGTAAGTATAGCACAATCCGCACATAACAATCGCTTCTATTGTTTGATCTACGATATTTGTTGTTGCGGCATTGCAATGTATGTATCTAAGTAGCTACCTATATGTGTTGATTAATTGCGTACGTCCGCCGCTGCGCGTTTGATTGCAGTAAACATTTGTCACTATTGGATGGATCGCTTTCCTCATGATGCGACACTAGCGATTATTCCGAATACTGGTTGTCTGTTAACTCATTTGATGTCAGATTGCTGGAGGTATGAGCGACGTTTGCAATGAATTTGCGCGTGCACAATTGCACATACCTTCGCTGGAACGGCATAACATGTTCGTGCATTCGGGTGCTTTCCACGAACGCATGCGTTACCGTTCAGTTTTGTTAATTCAACTACATTATTACTATGATAAACGTATTTCCGTTATCCTGTTGAATAAGTTGTTAAAAAAATACTTTTGTGAAGATTAATGACATATTACTGTTTATTTTGTTAGGTACCTACCTGTATCATCAGAGTCATCTTGACTCTGATGGTCGTCACGATTAGAACTTCTTAAAAAAAACAATGATCATCAAGCTTTAAGTTCGGTGTAGGTATTTTTATTCCATAAACGAGCATAAAAATTATCACTTTTGTTAATACCTTTTTACTGAAAAAGGTATAGTTTAGGTTTAAACAGAAAAGAATGGCGTAGCGAATTTAGCTGAAGAACACCGTTAATGATGATGTCAGAGACGCAACGATTCTAAAATCTATGTAAATTATCGAACGGAACGTACTACCGGGATAAATAGAATTCTATGTTAGGACATAGGAAACTATTCATCTCAGCCATGGTCTATCCGTGTGCCAAAGTTCATTTAAATCTGTTCAGCCGCAAAGGCGTCAAAGGTAATAGACCTGCAGATAGTAAGTTTTGTATTTATAATATCTACTAGCTTCTGCCCGCGACTTCTTCCGCTTAAAAATTGTATGTATCTATTTTGTTTTTGTTTTGAACTTATCACATTATATTTTTTATATACTTTATAAGATTTTTTTCGTCATTGTTCCTTTCAAGCAAAGCACCTGCCATCTAATCTCTTCACCACCCTTGGTTGACTGGTTGATAATGCCTAAGGCACGTATTCCGCCTTTGTACCTTTTTGTGTTCGAAAAGTTTAAATTGATAAGTAATAAAATTCTTGTTTCCCTGACCCACTTCGTTTTCGCTAAGCGATCTTTCTGTTTTTTTTTCTTTTTGCTGGGCTCCTTAGGGTTCAAGTAAGGGGCAATACACTACTTACAGTTAAATTTTACATCTTCAATATTAGTATGGATTAAGCATGTATCACCATTTAATTATTTATTTGTTAACATAGGTTAAAAAATACAGATCTTATGTTCGATGAACAGAACGCTATGTTATGCCAGAAGGCGTACAAATATGGTATGCAAATATACCTGAGAATAACAAATTAAAATCAACTTAAAATATTTGAAAAACATGCAAAATCATGGTTTTCAATTAGAAAGTAAATTGTACAATTACGTAGTATTTAATACTCCAATTATGTCAGACCTAAATGAGAAATTATTTAAATGTCAAAATTATCTTATTTAAATATTAGTAATTGTAACTCTTAATTAATTCGTCATTTAAGTATTCGTTAATGTTTAATAACATTTAAAAATTAAAAACAATTATATTTATTTCTTAGATTGTGTAACATTTGGAATTTTATTATAAATGCGTGGAGCCGTACCCCGGACACTTTTTTTACAAATCAGTTTTACATTTTTAGTATTACAAAGTTGTGGTAATAATTAAGGGTTCGGTACAGTCCGCGAGGCCTAAGCTGAGCTTTACATTTGTGTCAAAGTCAAAGCATTTATTTCAAATAGGCCCATAAAAAGGCACTTTTGAACGTCAAAATTTACATTAAAAATAGAACTGATTCTAGCCGCCACTTCCAAAAAGTAGTATCGTATGGAGAAGAAGTGGCAAGAAACTCCACCGTTACTCTTTTAAAATGTTTTACAATTTTTTGTATACTCTAATTATATTTCTAAATGTGAAGACGATGCACCACGAATGAAAATACTATACCACAATTGGTAAAAAGAATTAAAAATAAAGCAAAGGCAGATAAATGAATCACGTGATAGGTACATTGTGCTCACATATTTACAAACATTGTAAAAATACATGATTTTCCTAAAATATTAACTAGGAATAAGTCAGTGTGAGTGCACATATAGCTAGTGTAGGTGTGACGTCGGCCTAAAGCGCGATTGGTTTAAACCAGTTTATACAATCGGCCTGAGGCGCTGTGCGTCCCTCCGTTGGTGCGATTGGTAATCACTCACACATATGCAAAGCTCAACTTAGGCCTCGCGCACTATACAGACCAACAAAGTGAACCGCTTTCTACATAGGACCAACATCGTGTTCGCGAAAACAATATCAGGTATTGAAGAGAGTCGGTATTGAAGTTTTGTATAGGACAGCTTATATTTGTTTCTGACAAACTGTATTTTACTTTAAGAATATGGATGAAAGAATAAATGAAAGTCAAACATTCCAGTATATTTTATTTTCAACAAATATGTTAGATAATGCCCGTGGCTATCTTCTAATGCGGCCCATAAAAGTTTAAAGAAGCGTTCACTACAGGAGGCTTCAGACGGGTGCTAAAAACTTGGTGCAATCGACCAATTTCTAATAAGTAGTTTCAAAAGTGCACTTACGTACCGAAAGATGTTCGTATATATATAAAAGTAGCAATTAGAAATAAATGCCAACAAAAAGCCCTTGCTTACAAGGGCTTACCTCGATAAGTGTCATGCAATGTGTCATTTTGCAATTTTATAAGTAGGTGGCTACTTCTAGGTTAATCTCAAATCTTGAAAATATCATATCATCACTCAATCAGCAAGCATTTTGACAGGTGAATGATAGTTTCTTCTAAGTATGTATGGCAGATGTTGTGGCCCTAAACAGGTACAGTAACATTACAATACATGTGCAATGTGTGCAGTAAACATTATGTTATCAAATTATTTCTTCATTTGATTCATGACAGCAAAGCCCTTGTAAGTCCAATTCATGACCTGCAACAGAGAATATCACATTTAAAATGTCTTGATCCAAAATTAATGTGAAAATTAGGCCCCGACCCGGGAAAAGCAATACTTTGGCAACAATGTGAGGGGGTTACCCTTAACATGTCTATAAAGAGTTTACTTGGATAACGTTTCCGTGATTATAAGAATGTAATAAAAACATTTTGTCTATAAAATAAGTTACTCAGTGAAAAATTACATCTTCAAAAATATTTGAATTCGCTGCTATGTTATCTTAATATTCCTAATACACCTTATGTATATATGTTTAAGAGCTAAATCTTCCTTAAAAAAATAATTTATTTTTCATTATCCAATTTTTGTTATCCAGTAAGCTATAATGACGTACTTAAAATCCAAAATTTCAAGTCTGTAGGTCATTTAGGTCCGAAGTTAAGCGAAAGCAAAGTTTCGCATTTATGACACTCACTCACTCTTGATCATCAGAATAGAACTAGTACTTCCCATAAACTCAGACAGCTGAAATTTGGTACAGAGTTAGGGTTTAATGGCCACATAAAGGGAAAACCATAAAAACTAGGATAATCGAAGATCTGGAGTACCTGGTGACCCTGATTAGAAAACACAAGAGCCCAACCAAACTATTAGAGATCGACATACCGCCCTTACAAAAAAAAATCAACTTGGTGGGCCGCTTCATTTGATGTAAAAATCGAAGGTCTGAAGTATCTGATGAAGAACCCTCAGCTGGTCTCAGCTGTATTAGAGATATGGTAATGCCCCCTTCTACTATTGGTACATAAAAAATCGACTGTCATTACAAAAACCCAGCGTAGCACATCTTCTAATTTAATCTAGCCTGTAGTGTCCCACTGCTGGGCGAATGCCTCCCCTACTGCTTTGCCCACGTTTCTACATAAAGAAGTGAAATCCCACCAAAAACATTCTTAAAATATAACATTCGTTATATTTTAAGAATGTTTTTTACATAAAAAAATAACATTCGTTTACTATAAAAATAATTCACGCGATATGCTCATGTAAATTATTGCCTACATTAAATTAGTTCAGACGAGAAAGATAATAAAAACTGCAGACAGTAAAAATGATAGCTTATTCTACGGCGTTCTGTGTCCAAGCTTAATTGGCAAAGATTAAACTACAGAACCCGGCTCATCCCACTGGGACAGTAGATCCCGAGGTTTTCCGGGTTCAGTACGACTCCTGATGAATAATTTAGTAATTTGTATCTATTAATGTGTCGGTACTTATGCACGTGATGAGTTTCCCTAATAAAAATTACTTCGCGCCTTGAATTTGATAGCTTTGCTAATGCGAAACATATGTCCCGCTAAAATGTGTGCTGAGGCTGAATATTTTCACGTGATTTCTTATTCGGACAATGAAACAGACCAGAGATGGTAAATTTTTAGACATTTAAAAGCAAATCAAATAAATTACCGTGACCTGCCCATGAAAAATTCAGTTCAAGACCCGTAAACGGCTTCGAGTTATGCGACTTGCGACGCAGCTTGCGTTAAGTGACACGCACGCTCTAAAAAAGTTCTTGCATTTGTTTTCTCCCCAATAGCTATCGCAAGATGCGTGTCGCTTGAGCGTAATTCATGGCTACGCGGCTACGGTGTAAACAACAATGGTACAAATGAGCAGTGAATTTTAACCTCGATGCCTATGTAAACAATGCTTTTTGTGAAGTTACGTATTTTTTACGTCTTGTTTTGTTAACATACTAACATTCCGGTTAGTATGCTATCCCTGTCTATACATCGCCCTTTCCATCCCTGGTTCGTCGCCGAAGGCCATAGGTAATATTGCTCTGATCACAGGCAAGCTATAGACGCATAATGAAGAGGAAAATTACTTCGCGCCGATCCCTATGGAGAATATTATGCCTCAGTTTTAGATTATGCAATCTTGATTCTGGAAGCAACGGGAAGTATTTGGTGTACGGATAAACATCAGTCAGTGTAAAGCTAGGAATACACATGCCTCGGAAAGCACGTAATGCGTTGTTCCCGTCTGTCGTTTGTGAAAGTTTGACAGTCGACGCTGAAAATCTGACAACCAGTCTTACTAAGGAGTATCGTATTACGGCCGAACCCAATAAATTATATTACTCCAATTTTGGCGTACTGGATCATCGATCACTAATAAAAGAACCAGATACACAATCCCATGCAAAAGTTCAAACAACATACATCAAAACAAATTTTATCTTACACGCATGTTTCAAAGTCGGAAATACAAAGTTTCATTTGGGAAAGCAATAAAAATTTACGACCGAGGATCGCCACTAGGACCAAAAATTAGTTGAGTCGAATAGTTTTTTTTTTTGTAATGTAATTAATAATGTTTTTTTTTTTATTTCGCAAAAAGTTGGTGTAGGTAATAAAGCATATCTTATTCTATGTTCTATAAGTGTAACGATTATAATTTACCTGAATGTAAATATGGTTTTGGATAGGCACCACATTAAATTAATAATAAAACTAAAAATTGTACAGTCATAATTATTTATTTATTCTTTCATTTGTGACAAAATAATAAAGATATTGCTTGACAAACAACTTATATCAAAAATCAATACTAACTAAATATAAAAAGTAAGTACATAAAGTTCTTGTAAAATCAAAAAGAAATTGTTTAAGCATATGTAGACAAAATGATGTGAAAAAGAATACGGACACAACTAACTAACACGGGTAATTATCCTATGTTATTAATTTCCTTGAAATAAAATGAGTTTATTATATCGTCTTTTCGATAGATTTTTTCAGATTCTTTTCGTAGTCACACTCACCATCACTTGTGATCACTTTCAAAAAGTTCTTCGAACATACAACGCTTCCTAGTGTCTGGGAAAGAATTCTTCGGATCTCTATCGTGATATAACTGATATCCATTCTCCACACCTCACTGGATCTCGAGGAAAGCTAAAAAAACAAAAATAAATTCTATAAAATGTTACTATAATATTTATAGAAGCAGTAAAGAAGTCACATAATACAAAAAACAAAACAATCATACTTTAATAATAAAATAAAAAAGAAACAATAGCATCTCCAACAATGGAACAGAGTAAACGCACGTAACCCGAACAATTTAAGTGGGCATGCGATAGTGTGATTAAATACGTTAACTTAGAGTCTTTACAACTGAGATGCTTTATAACTCCTACTGTTTATTAGGAATTAATTTTTAAAAATGTTTTACGATGATTTCTTGACAAATACCAATATTTACAATACAGTGATAACAATAATATAATGGTAATATTAAAACTTACCGGAAATATGAAACTCCATCCTTTTTTAGCGTCCTAGATGTTTTATTTTAACAGTTTTTAAACGAGCAATGAGGCATGTTTACCGTTCGAGCGTTCGAATGCTACTAGATTAAAAGCGCACCCGAATGTTCAAATGGGTGCACGTTTGGTGAGGACACTTTTTGTCACTGATTGTGTATCTAGTTCTTTTATTAGTGATCGATGTACTGGATATAAAAATATCTATCTCTGGTTTTACGTCCCAATAAAGCCAATGTATGCGACTCTATAACGTGTTGACAGCTAATTGTTTGACAGGGCAGATATAATTGTACTGTCTATCATGGTAAGCGATCTTTCTTAGGTTATTGGGTTTGACCGTTTCCCAGTTACTGGGTTATGGAGATCACATAGGCAGTCGTGCCTTGTAAAATACTGGTATTCAGCTGCATCCAACATCGCAAGCCGACACCAACATAGGAATAGGCTTGGCCGTTGATAACACATGCCAGTGGCATTTACAAAAGCAGCTAAGCATTCAGCTTGAATTCTATACTAGGCAACAAACAGTACATGATTCTAAACCCCCCGCATTGAAGTTTTGGTCGGTTTAAAAAAAAATGCTCTGCCATACATTTTGACCGCGTAGGTATTGCACTTTTCTATGAAACAGCAGATATTTTTTTTGATAACCGACAAAAAATTTCAACGCTTGGTTCAGAAACATGTGCTGAGTCCATGGTAACCGGTTGTGCGTCGATGTCCCTTGCACCCTGTATACAGCGTCCCGACATACTCACATGGGCCGTGCGCACTTTACACGCGCGCCCTGGCCCTAACTGAATGAGGGGTCCGTATTAACGGGCCAACGTATAACCTCCGCGGCCGGGGGGCACAGCCCCGGCTCCGCCAGCCGCGCCCCCTTACGGCGACTAGCGACGGTTTTTCAATCGTCGGGCATAGGCATTGCTCGTCGCGTGACACGCGGGCCTTTGTGTCGCAGTGTCGCGTCCAGCCAGTGTGTGTTCTTGCCAAATAATACTACTATACTTCAATTTACGACTCTTTCTTAAAATATAAATAGAAATTAGGGGTGAATTAAAAGAAAAATCTTTATTCGTACGTCTTTTTAATGAATAAATTAAAGTAGGTACGATTATAGAATTTTTAAGTGCGCCTCATGAATATAGACTTAAATAAGATTTAAAGTTTTATCTTAAAATATACGTTACTTATATTTTTACAAGTTGCTGCTTTTAAAGAACTTTTCTTTAACTTAATAGGTACTCCTAAAATATAATACATTCTGATTGCGCCCTAAACTTTTTGAATATTGAACTAAGTAAAAAGATTTAATATCAAACTTTTTCTAAACATGATATTGGATCTAATTATTAAATCAAATAATATTGTGTTGATTTATTATGACGGTTTTACAACAAAGTTTGATAATCCTCGTGGTGATTGAAAAAAGCAGAAGCTTTAACGGAAGAAAAAACAACCGACTTCCAAAAAAAAAAAACAACGAAGCGAAAAATAAGTTTAATTTCGGCGTTTCAGTTTTGTATTTTCGTTTTTTGCTTCCGAAATTAAAATTAATTTTTCACTAGGTAGTGTTTATTTTGGAAGTCAGTCGTTTTTTCTTTTGAAATAAAGTTAAAATTTTTCACTTTTTAGCTAAGTTATTTACCCCACGCAGATTCGTTTACCTTCACTTGCTAAGTAAATAACAGTAACAGGAAGTCATTATTATAACATCATTATTGAAGCTAACTCAAAAACCACTTATCAGAAACTGACCAAATTGTTATGGGTCTACTCGGTAAGTATACATATATAAAAAAAAGGATTTTTCAAATCTGAAAAAATATTCTGAGGCAACAAACATTTAAAAAAACAACCGAGCTTTTCTCTTTTTAAAGTCTGTTAAAAAAGGGAGCGAAGCTATTACTTATAATGTTTACGAATCCGTTTCATAATATTGATCTGTTCTGTAAAAATACCACCGTGAAAACTTAGGTAAAATGAATTGTCATTACACCAGATGATTGAGATTGACAATCATTTCTAGCTCGCCTCCTAAGTTGAACCTAAGTTTTAACGGTGAGATTTTTACTGAATAGGTGTGCTGGAGTCACGTATATTTTTTTAAATGTTAAAGAATGTCAGGCGGTTTTTCGCGACAGTTTTAAGGCTACGAATAGCACATAACAGACAGTTACTGGAAAAGCAAAACCATGATAAGAAAATATTTGTCAAAATGTACGTCACAACTCAAAGACGCGACGATGGTTTCCGCATCCAGCAGATTCCTGCGGCCTTCACAAGGTCATCGGTCCACCTTATGCTTTTGAACGCCACATTTTACGGTACGCGATCGCCACTCCAGAACCTTTTTTCTATGATTTGATTATACACCACTATGGTGTATAATGATAAATAATAATAAATAACTATATGTATACAGTTAATATTTAACTTAGACATAATAAATAAATCTGTATGTTTTATCAAGTCGTAAAAACCGTGCGAAGCACGGGCGGGGGTAGTTATAAATAATAAGTTTCATAATAAAATAAAAATAATACCGCCGGCGGGACTTATCTTCTCGATTGTACAATGACAATGGGAATATTTTGGAAGTGATCCCAAATATTTGAGGACCAAAAAATTTGATAAACGACGATGAATAATGATTGTACCTCTGGAAGTGGACTATGACGTCCTAACTTATGGCATTCACATTGGTACTTATCTTAATAATCAGATATTGGGACATCTATTGTTAGATGGTTAGAGATTGGGAGTATTTATTTGGGCGATTTTATATTTATAGAATTTTGAGGAGACTTTTGTAGAAAAAAGGCTGATTGGCAATTATGAAGCCTTTAATATTGATATTTTGTCACAAAGCTCTTTCTCATTACAATTAATTCTGATCTCTGTGCAAAAAAAAACACAGAGTACTTCCAACAAAAGATTTATGTGTGTATATTTATTGTAACTTATAATAAACCTCAATTCACAAATTCTATGAGAACATAAGGATTTTATGTATATTACATAACATCCCGCCTGTAATCCCCGAAGGGTTGGGCAGAGTGTACCTGTACACCCACATATCGCTATTTATGTTTAAGTCCCATGTAATAGGGGGCGAGCCAATTGCCATCAACCGGGCACAAATCCATACTCCGGGCTACCACAAAGAAATTCCAGATAGAAAAACCCAATAACACGTTGCCCGACCTGGGAATTGAACCCAGGACGGATGTATTTTATGTATGTTTTATTTAAATAACAACCTTTTCTATAAATTAATGCTAAATTAAATCGCATGCCCTAAACATGCAAAATAAGGACTCTTCAATTAAACCACCAACTTGTATAACTTGGTAACGCCTATACTTATTGAACCTCTTCAATTACAAAGAGCAATATCATGCCCAAACAATAAAATTGATCATTTCGCAAACATTAATTTGTTGCTATTTTGGGTATTAACAAACGTTTCCTAGGTAAACAAACTCTGAAACCAACTTCTGCTAACTGATAACTAAACACTCGTATTGAATGTGATGAAACTTGTTAGTTGTTCACTCTATTTTTGAGAACTGTCTGCATGGTTCAAGTTACATACATTATTGCGAAGGTAGGTAGGTGCCTAAGTAGCATTAAAGTTACAAAGAATGAGATTTTAAAAACCAGCGGGGTAATCGGCTTTCATTTTGACAGTACAACAACATTAATTGCGTTATTTACGTTATTGAGCAGACAAATTATTCGAGCATCATATGAAGCAATGACTTAGCAATATCCTTCAAAATTATTCACATCGTGATTGATAGCGTGTTACGCAAATTGCCTGCTGATCATGTTTAGAATGAGTAAACTGGTCAAATCACATTGCTGTTTTTTGTGATTAGTTGACCATAATATTAGGAAAAGGCTCTTTTCTTGCCAACACTTTCCGCAAAACTGTATTAATTCACAAGAAATCGGAAAACTGTCTCCTCACCACATTTTACCATCACCCAGAAATAACGATAATCGTTAGTTCTGGGTGATGATACTTTGGCAATTAGTAAATATCTAATGGGTCATAACCGTTCGGTATTTCTAATTGATGCCAAAGCATAAATACATTCTGTAGTGCTATTCTGTAACCATCTCACCGTGAAAACTTCGGAGAAATGAGCGTGGAGTGAGCTGTCAGTGCCACTGATGCTAGGCATTGACCAAGACAACATGAAACTAACAGCTCACTCCACGCGACTTGCGTTAAGTAAGCTGTTCTAGGTGAGATTTTGACAGAGTCGATATGTAGTTGCCATAGTGAACATACAGTTGAAAGTTTGTTATAAATTAATAATTTGTACTTTGACAGTGTTACCACGTTGATGTTATAGTTTGGCATTAAAGTAATTTTGTTTTAAATTAAATCAAAGACATCCTGACAGTAATAACAACAACATAACATACTTATTAGCATATATACATATTATCCCCGAAGGGTTAGGCAGAGGTGTACATATTTACGTAAAGTTTCATAGTTAGTCAAACACTTGGATGTTAAGTGTCACTAGACATAATTATAGACGCTTAAACCTGATCATGCCTCCGTTCCGTAAACTGGTCAAATCACAATGCATTTTTTGCATTAGTTGAATAAAATTGCATTATGAATTGATTATTTGAGTCTCGTTACTTTAATTACCACACCTCCGATTTGCAGATAACATTGTCATCATGGCGAATCTCTGCAGGAGCTGGAAGTGATGCTGAACAGCTTGAGCGATTCTTCTAGGCGGGTAGGTCTTAGAATGAATCTGGACAAAGCCAAAGTCTTGTACAATGGTCACCCCGAGACCTGTTATCGTCAATGGCACTACCCTCGAGGTTGTGCAAGAATACTTAAATCTAGGCTAAGTTATACAACTGGGGCGGCACAACTTTGATAAGGAGGCGACCAGAAGAATACGCTTGGGCATTCGGGAAGCTGCGCGATATCTTCGAGTCATCGATCCCACAACCCCATAAATGTGTCCTTCCCGTTATGACGTACGGAGCCGAAACGTGGACACTCACCATAGGCCTGATCTACAAATTCAAGGTTGCTTAGCGTGCAACGAAGAGAGCAGTGCTCGGGGTTTCTCTGGTGGATATAATTCGCAAAGAAGAAGAGAACTAAAGTCAACAACATTACACATAGGATCAGCATGCTGAAGTGGAGGTGGGCCGGCCATGTCTGTAGAAGGACAGACGGTCGATGGAGCAGACATGTGCTAGAGTGGAGAACGAGTTTGGGCAAACGTAGTGTGGGACGCCCTGCGGCACGATTGATCGATGATGTGAAGAAGGTGGCTGGCAGCGGATGGATGAGAACTGCCCAGGACCGGGATGATTGGCGCTCTTTGCGCCGTCTTTTGATGGGGAGGCTTATGTTCAGCAGTGAACGGAAATTGGATGATGATGATGACCTTAATTACGGGAACCAATTATTACTAACAGAAAAATAGTACATTTGACGAGCCATCATTTGGCCTCTGTGTCTAATTTTTATTTTTGCGCAAACGCTTTTTTAACGCAAACATTCACAGAAAATCCTATAGAAAAAGGACATTCAGATTTCAATTTTGTCGGTAAACTTCTCCAACTATGATTTCCTTTAAAAAAAAAAACTAGTAAAGTGTGTGTAATAAAAATGTGTATTTATGGTATTGTATGTTTTCTTTATTGTGTTTAATTAATGTTTTTATTGAAAGTTGGATGTGGAGTTTATAGGAGTAGATAGATTATAGAGTACTTATGCACAGAAAACAGGGTATACATTCACTTGTAACTTGTTCAACGTAGTGTTCATAATACGAGTACACGAGATTATACTCAGAAGCCACAATCTGTTTTAAAGTCCAGACATAATCTTGGTCAGATCATGTGAAAAACATGTAGATTAGTGTCTGAAATGGTTTTTTGTGGAAATAATCATACAGATTGAATAGACCCATCCAGTCAGTGCACGCAATTGTTAGTAATCATGCAGCTTAACTCAGAACTTAAGGAGCTGAACGATTTGACGAACAATACCAAGGAAAGTACATCTGGGTAGGCCGCATAAAGTACTCTGTCTGACCATGATTAAAAGTAATGAAGGCAAAACAAAAAAATACCAACATAGGTTGCTTTTAATCAAATGGTAAAAATAGTCCTCTGGATCCGACAGTTAACATTGCAAACGTTCCAACAGTAGCTATAAAATCGTGTCGGTCCCTTTTCCTATTGCCCTGAATTTTTCTCTGGCGTTTATTGAATTACGGAAAAAATACAGTGACGAACAAAAAAAGTTATTTTACCCAAGATATTTGAGAATAATTTCCTATCAAATAAGATCTTGTTGTTAGAAAAATCAGTTTTTTTTTCAAAACCATTTCACTATAAACAACACTGTAAAAACTGTGTGTGTATTACAAATAATTTATTAAGCAAGTATTTGTAATTTAAGTTTATCGAATAATTTTAAGTTTTTACATATTTATTTCAGCCTGAAAGACTAAGTTGCCTAAATCACTATAATGAACTTTAATAAAACTAAAAACTATAGTCTACAAATACTACTACCGCCCCAATCATTGGATATGTTTCAGCTATCATAGCATATTTCCGGAACTACTAATCCGTTTAGCTTTTGACGTGAAAAAGTAGCAGACAAAGTGAGTTTTTTCCCTTTTATTATATTAGTTTAAACACTTTTCACCACAATATACACGTGTCTCACTCCGAGCAGTCCACATTATGAAAGTAAAATCAAACAAGTTAACAAGGATCTCTTCAAAAACGAGACATCAAAAAAACATTAATACAAAATAATCTTCTGTACCTACAAATACATAAAATTGAAGTGTCTAATTTGTAATAATGTCAAAATAACAGATTTTTTACGGTTCGTATTACAAAATACCATTGCTTGTTTGTGAAACACCGGAACCGATTTTGACAGTAATTTCACTGGCAGGTAGCTGATGTTATAAGAAGTAACATCGGCTGTTTTTTGGTAGCAAGTTCCTGTGGGATTATTTCAGATCTCCAAGCGGGCGAAGCCGCGGGCAGCAGCTAGATCAATCTAAGAATGTAAATAACAAAATAATTCCACGTATTTTTTTTATCAGTCAGATCGTTACCCAATTATTCAATTTATATTATTATCTGACAAAGTTATTGACATAAATGGGTCAGAAGATAGTTAATTTGTTGTGTTACCTTGGTGAATGTCTCGAGGGAAACAGGGACTAGTTTTGCTGCTGTTATGACGAGGGGTCTCTGGGTCTTTGATATGAAGATTACTAGATTCTTCTTCAGGGTTGACGGTAGCTCAATCCAGGGGCAGGAGTATACTACAGTTGATACGTGCATGCTCTGAAATGAGATTAATAGAGCTATGAGACATCAGTGTCCAGAATAGTCGCCATTCTCTAACGACTCTGACTTTTAAATTCTGTTTTGTTTTTTTGTTGTTGTTTTGTTTATTTTTATAATAGATGCTTTCTACACGGTTCTCACATGTCAACATGTGATTACACAACATGTCACGGTTCTAACGATGACAACTATGCGCATGCGTAGATGTTAGTACAAATATTTACGAACTTGTATGTGTGTGCGTTTATAGACTAGCTCGCTGCAGAGGGCTCCATGCGCCCCGGCACGCGTACCATGACCGGGTTTTGTCGACGGAAGAAAATACAAAATGACAGATGGAAATAAACAAGAACGTTTAAGTTTCACAACATTTAATCCTGTATATTGCGCTATATCCGTGATTATTTCAATACATAAATTTGAGGTTTAGTTTCGATCTTCTTTTCTTACAGAAAATGAATACTTAAGCTATACTTAACATCAATATGTAACCTATATTCACTAAAGCCAAATTAAATGTGAAATACTTTATGTAAACAAACTGCCCTACATTACCACTTATTAAAATCACTAATTTGGACATTCATGATCGAAGCTAAGTTTATGGTAAAATAAATCTACTTTTTTTACCATTACAAATTTCAAAATAAAACTAATTGCTTCTAAGTTCCTTGACATTGTATTGCACATCTTATTTGGCTGAAGAAGTTATTATAAATAATCGTAGCGGTTTGTTATCTTTATGTATAATATTCTAACGAATAAACATGCTTTTAATTTTGTTATGACTTGCAATGCATTTTTTTATTCTAAACCCTTATTGTAATGACAACTAAAATAAAAGAGCAACTTTTGTTTTTAATATTATCATAATTGCGAACCGGAATAATAAAAATGGCAATAAAACTGCGCTGCATCTTTTGAGATCAGAACTTAAGCCGGCTGCTTTTCAATCCACAGCTTGGCGCCTATTGCTACCAGCTCAAATTAGATTGATTCGAATTTAAGCAATGCCGTAAACTATCCAGGTCACGCGTGATGTATGTCTAACAAAAGCGACGGAAATATGTTTTTGTTTCGTGTATTGCGATGCGAGTACGATAAGTCAGTGTGTGCCGTGCAAACTGCGATCACATTTAAACACATACAGTCGTACCGGTAGTTCATAGCAATACGACTCTTAATGAGCCTATCCACTTTTGAACGCTTACTGTACCTGGATAAGAACTAAAAAAAATTGCACTGCAAGCTTATAAAAATTGTCGTAAAACTGTAGAAGCTTCAACTTTTGCACTCTTCGGCCTACCCAGCTCTTCAGACTTGTCCATTTCTTTTTCAATGGTTTGTGCAGGTTTGCCAAACATTTATTGACATAAAACATCATAATTTTACTATTACTTTCAAAACTTTATCCAGTAGGATAAGAAACTACGATAGTTTTAATGAATTCTGGTTTGTTGTATGTATACGATTCCAAAAATAGAATCAGCTGACCTGAAAAACTTGTTAAAGGCACTGCAAAGTTGGTCACTGCGGTACATCAAATAGTACTTTAGAACACGAAGAGCTCTTTTGGGAAAATTTTAGGATTTTCGTGTTGTTGGTGTTTATGTAACTTTTTTTTTAGAAAAACATAAAACCTATAAATAAGGTTCCTATTTCAATACAATTGATATCATTTTGGATTAAAAAACAGGTACAGAAAAAGATTTAAAAATATACTGGTAGGTACTTACTTTTGCAGTGATAGCATTCCCAAAGTAACAATCGATAAAAAGATTACCAATAGAAAGCATTAAGTAAGTCCAAACCCATATTACTTCCGTCATTGACTTCAGAGAAGACTCAATCTGCAAAAAATTGAACAAAAAGGTTTATTATAATTATCACGAGCTGTGCAGCTCTCTCATTAATTCCCATGCCATGTACAGAATGGGATCTAAACATAACAAGCGAAATGGGGGTGCACTTTAGGTACACATATGAATAATCCTTCAGGGGAGTACTACAGGAGAGATGTTATTTATGTTGTAAAAATATGTGAGTGTTCCTCGAGTCTTATCTGCATATATCAGGACTTACCGAAAATATCTGAATTACAGTAGTACCCAAAATACCAGTACTCAAAAATAGCGTTGCTGATATCAGGCCACTAAATGTTCCTTGTATTGTATTCACAAATCTGAAAGGGAAGCAAAGCTGGCTGTTTTACATTTGCATACCTTTCGAGGAAGTGATTCGTATCATAAAAAATACACAAGTACGTAGTACATTTTTAAAATCTACTGAAATAAAAACATGAGAGAGAAAGCATTTTGATCCCTAATTGGTAAATTATTTACTTACTTTGTTATAGAGCAGTGGTGAAGAACGCATCTTTTGAAAATTTCTTTAAATGCTTCATTTTCATTACACCGCATTTCAACTGCGGTGGCTTTAACGAGGTATTTCATATTTTCAAAGTTATAAATTAAAACGTCCAATTGGCTGACTGGAAGGTAAATAAATCGTGGAGTACATTCAAAGTTTTAGAAGTGGAAAGGATTTTTTTGCTGAATAAACGCCCTTTGAACGTAGTTCATGTTATGTAAGCATTCAAAACGTAACGAGAACTGTTCTTATTTTTTGTGGGAATATTTTTTTGTACGCCGCGGCGCTGTTTCGGATTTTTCTTTGCCAACGACAACAACGACCACAGTCCGACCTACTTTCGTAACAACGATATCCAATGATTATTTGTTAATCCTTCTTTATCCTTCCACATAAGAGTTACGTTTTTGTTTATTATTTTCACAAAATATGGACAAATCACCCCTGCGACTGACCAGATAATGCCCACGTGCCCACCGGTGCTATTTGAACGTGACGATTTTTTTTATGCGCACTGATTTTCCGACTCTCGTTAGTGAGCCAAGCATTGAGATTCCAACAGAGAGTAGCCCAGGGTGTCAAGAACCTCACGACTGGGGATACTGGTTGGGGGGGGGTCGTCTTGGCGGTGTCTAGACATCGCCAATGCCTTCAATACCCTGCCCTGGAGTTGCATCAGGGAGCGAAATGCCTCCCTTGCCGTATCACCGGATGCCGACCTACCTCTGTCGTGTGGTCGTGGCATATTTGACGGACAGGGCCGTCATCTACCCCGGTCTCCGGGGAGAGTGGAACTGGCGAGAGATGTCGTGTGGTGTCCCACAGGGATCGGTCCTGGGGCCGCTTCTGTGGGATATCGGTTACGACTGGGTGTCAGCATGGTTTGCTACGCTGACGAAACGTTGGTCCTGGCACAGGGGAGGTCGCACCAGGCGGTAGCCGAACTAGCGACATCTGGCAGTTGGGATTCGAAGTGGCCCTGCACAAGTCCGAGGTCTTCGGAACGCGCCACAGTCGGGTTCCCAGATAACGGCAGGGGTTTACATCGGCGTCGAGTCAACGATGAAGTAATTGGGACTCGTCCTCGACAGCCGGTGGAACTTCGTGGAGCATTTCCGACGTTTGGCTCCCAGACTGGAGCGGGCTGGGGCCGCCTTGAGGCGGCTCCTGCCCAATCTGGGGGGTCCGAACGCCTCCTACCGGAGGCTCTACGCGGGGGTCATGCGGTCCATGTCCCTTTACGGGGCACCGGTGTGGGTGCATTCTTTGAGGCGCCGACCAGCCCGCCGGTTGAACGCGTCCCAAAGGGTCATGGACATCCGGCTGGTCCGGGGATACCGCACGGTCTCCTGCGAGGCGGCGATCCTCCTTGCCGGATTGCCGCCTTGGATCTGGAGGCAAAAGCCCTCGCGCACATATGGGAGTGGCGCGAGGAGGCAAAACGCCGGGGTGTAACTCCGCTGCCGCGAGAAATAACGGTACAGCAGACAGAGCTCCGGCTGGATCTCATGGCGACATGGAGGGTGAGATTGTCGCAACCCAGTGCTGGGCACGCCACAATAGCGACGGTAAGTCCTCTCTTCGAGGAGTTGTTGGAGAGGCGCCTCGGTCCTCACCTTCCGCCTGATACAGGTCCTCACCGGACACGGTTGTTTCGGGAGGTTCCTGTTTCGCATAAGGCGGAAGGAAACGCCCGGGTGTAACCATTGTGTGGATCGCCCGGAGGACACGGTGAAGCATACGGTGGAGGTCTGCCCAGCTTGGGCGGAGCACCGCAGTGTCCTGGTCCAGGCCATGGTACGGAGCGAGAAGGAATGGAAAGCCGTCACCTCCTTCTGTGAAGCAGTTATGCTCGCGAAGGAGGAGGCGGAGCGCGTGAGGGAGAGAGCCTTGCGCCCTCACGCCTCTAGTCGACGCAGGAGACGCCCTGGGCGTCGGGAGTCGCCTGCAGATTCCCGGCCACCGTAGGCGCGGCGGCGGGTTTTAAGGCGGCAGGGCGTGAGTCTTGCGATGATACCATTTTATAAAACATATTAAGTTTATTAAAACATTTAGAACTAGGTATTCTGTATTTTTAATTTCTAATTTTGTTATTTTTATCTTATCATAGGCTACACCGGTTTATTTCATCACGTCAATAGTTTACACCGGCTTTCGCTGAAAACCAGCGCTGGGGCTTTCTTTCGCTTAGGGTCGTAGCATTCGCCGTCCGGTAGGGACCAGGCCCGGGTCGACGGCGCGTCGTGTTCCACGCGCGCCTCAAAGAGATGTCAGCACAAAATGTCGGGCTCCGATAGGGCCGACGCCTCAGGGTCGCGGGTAATTCGAAAGAGTAACTGTGGCCCTGGCACAGGCAACTGAAGGAACACGGGTGGGTTTTAGTCAGTAAAAGTCTGACACGCCCTCCCGCTCCACCCAGAGCGGGAGAAGTCATTTGATGATTTCAACCCAAAAGAAAAAAAAAAAAAAATGGTCTCAAGAAAACACACTGTTGGATTTTTTACTCTTGGCGCTAAGCAGAGCGTTGATAAGTCAGTGAGCGAAAAATAAAAGCGCCAATGCTACCTGGGCTTACCGTACTTGACGAGATTTATGCAGTTATTCAGATTTAATGCATTATTTAACGCCAAACAATCAAACAATATATAAAAAAATTACTCGCACAAGACATTGCGGCCCAGGGCAGTGTTTGTAGCGCGCAAAATGTTGCCAGCACCATAGGTTTGTACAAAATCTGTAATTATACAAAAAACATTGAAGAACAGGAAACGCTTCTACAAAAAAAAAGGAAAGAAAGAATAATGTGATCACAAAATAAATGAAGGTAAATATCAAATACTTTTACCTGATAAGCGAAAACATAATTAAAATACGACTCCTTATTAACATCAATGAGAATGAGATCCATCTTCAGAGGTAAAGTTTCAAAATTATGTAAAGCTGGTACTACGACAACGTGCACTGAAATAATACAGATACCAATTAAATCAACGAGTAAGTACCCAGCTACACTTGGTAAAATAGTTAATTATATTGCTGAACAACATTCATCTTTCCCCTTTGCAATGTTTCTTGCAAAAGATATTCTTTTGGTATTCACGAGAAAATTTCAGGCAATTATTTTAATTGCACGGTAAGTAAGCTGCCTGTTTACTTTACTATTTTTCTAACTATATATACGAGTAGGTAAGTACGTAAAATACAACTATAAATACTCAACATTATTATGTGACGCAGCCTGAAGTTTTAACTATAAACAAACATCACTTATTCACCTCAGACCAAAAATTACTATCATTCTATGCTACGGCTAATTTGTCTCGCTAACGCGAACTACGCTTCACGCGATGTCTGTTATTCAGCTAAACGTCGAGAGTGCGCATAGCGTTGTAAATAAAAAAGGATCTATATCAGAACTCTAAAATAAGCATAAAAATAACCACTTACCAAACACATCCGAGCTACTGCAACACATCAGAATCCAAAATAGTCTCCTGGAAAACTTGACAGCCTTTTCCAATATATTCTTCTGGTATTTTGAATGAAACTTAAACTCCTCGCTCATGAGCTGGTCTAAAAGCTGCATGAGTAGATCCCGACGTAAACTCAAATCCAGAAGCCTTAACGATACCAGGAACTCTGTCAGAATTAAGTTTATTCTGAAACGAGGAACATTTAATTAGCGAGTTGTGGTATTTCGTTTTGATAATATAATAAGCAGACCTTTGTGGCTGGAAAGGGATTAATTAGTGTTTATAATGTCATTTAGTTTTTGGTTCGTTTATATTCGAACGGGTTTTAGGAAAATGTGACTGGTTTTGGTATAAAAACGTATGTTTTCATAAAATACGAGTATTAGTGACCGAAACTCAGAGGAATGCCCGTTGGCTGTCCTCTGAGTCTTCTCAAAAAAAAAAAAAACTAAATTTCGGGACGTTAAAACCGGTTCGGTTTTAATGTCCCGAAATTCACCTTGATTTTGGAGCGACTTTGCCGCGGTTTTTTGGGTTTCGGCTCGTTTTCGAGACGCCATTCTGAAGACTGTTGGCTTGTTTGCATGTCGTACTCATAAACCCATGTCTCGTCGCCAGTTATTATACGTTTTATAAAGGTCGGATCCGTAGAAGCTCGGGAAACCATGTCTTCAGCGACATGCTTTCGCTGCGCTTTTTGAACAAAATTGAGCTCTTTTGGAACTAGTCGAGCGGCGACGCGTTTCATGCCTAAAATGTCAATGAGAATGTTGTGGACGGACTTAAAAGATATTTTCACCTCACTAGCCAACTCTCTCAGACTCATACGTCGATTTTCGAGCACTAGCTTCTTGATTCTGTCGATGTTTTCTTTGGTCGTAGCGGTTGAAGGTCTACCAGAACGAGGTAAGTCTACTACTACTTCTCGGCCTTCTTTAAAAGCCTTATACCATTCATAAGCCCTTGTTTTCGATATACACGATTCGCCGTAGGTATTTCGCAACATTTGTAGTGATTCACCACATGAAATATCATTTGAAACACAAAATTTAAGGCACACTCTTTGTTCAACAATATTTTCCATTGTAAAAATCGCCGAGGACTCAAAACTATGACCAACAAAAAGTGTAGTTTAAAACAAATTAAATGACAGATCCCGCTCAAATTTTGCGCGCTAAATCAGTACAGTGCTACCAACCTGCAGTAAAAAAAATAGAACGACCTCTTTTACGCGGGTCTTTTTATTGACATATTCCCGATACTTTTTACACAGAGTAGTATGTGTTCCGCTGTAGAATGAGATTAATTATTTATTATTTTCTCTACATCCTCATAATCAAGAGTGAAGAGCCACTTCTTTACCATAAGTTTACATTCGTGTAGTGTTACCCGATTTTTTTTATTTATAAATATACAGAAAGAAAAGCGTTTTGTCGTCTTGCAAAAGCCTGCGACATTTAATCGATTGAATTACGATTGGAGTTGTTGGTTTATTTCGAAGTTTTCTTGGATCGTATGGGGTAGATTAATGTTTTTTTTGTAATTAACTGAAAAATTAAAAGTTGTCTTACTGTACGTACCCGGCGAAACTCGTATAATGTCTTCGTGGGAAATCTATATGGTTTGAATGACATGGTTTTTAGCAAGGACCGTTGTGCTCTTTCCAGGCGTAAGAGATGCGTTTTACATGCACTTCCCCAAACCCCAATACAGTAACCAATAACCGATTGTGCTAATGCATAATAAACTGAAAGGAGGAGATCGCTGTCAGCTACATGCCTCAGATTTTTAAACACCCACGTAAGGTTCCTGATATTTTCTCGTCTAAGATAACCCCAAGATATCTGACCGTCTTAGATTTGTTCAGAGTTGTACACAAACACTGTTGAGTGAAAGGTGATTTGCATGTGTGAATCCGGACAGCCACATTGATTGGGCTGTTTTATGCGAGCGTTAGTGAACTGTACAAATGAGGTTTTCGAAATGTTAAGTGTTAACAAGTTATGCTTCAGCCACAAGCAGACTTTATGGAGCCCTACCTCCGCATTTTGTTGGACTACTTCCCAAGTCTCTCCCTGTAACACCAAGGCTGTGTCATCGGCATAGGTAAATATTTTGCCTTTATTAAGTGTCATTTTACATAAGTCGTTTATATAAATCAGGAAAAGACTGGGACCAAGAATGCTAACCTGCGGAACTCCATAGATGACTGCAACATGCGAACTAATAGCACTACCCATTTTAACCCTTTGCAGACGGCCAGTAAGAAAGTCTTTGTAGATTTTAAGTACCGTTCCCCATATTCCACACCTTTCCAGCTTATCAACAAGAGCTCTGCTCTTCGAGACCACTGTCTCACTGGAAAGGTGTGGAATAAAGGAACAAAGGCCTTGGCCAGATCAATTAAGACTCCGACACACTTTTGTTTATTATCTAGACAATCTGTTATATAACTTACTAAAGAGCCAACGGCTCCATCTGTACTTTTACCTACCCTAAAGCCAAAGTGAGAGTCAGCTAAAGTGTTATTTTTTTCTAAGAATTTTATGAGTTTGTTATTTAATTATTTTTCTCGTAATTTAGAGTGCGCTGGCAACACAGAAATTGGTCTGTAGTTTGTTACGCTGTCTCGAGCTCCACTCTTGTAGACAGGAGTGATGAGCGCCCTTTTATAAACACTAGGGAAAACGCCCTGCTCTATACATAGCCCAACTATCGTGGTAAAGTGTGGATAATATGTTTTGAAATTTTTAGAAATCTGTTTGAAATAGAGTCCCAGCCCGTTGCAGAGTCATTTTTAAGATTCATGATAAGCGATTCAATTTCTGATCCGTATGGTGGGTGCAGTACCATCGAATTTGGAATGCGAGGTCTACTGAAATCATTTAAAGTAGGCTGGGTGATTTCGGGATTGTCAAGTAAAGCAAGTAGCTTTCCGGCATCCGCAAAGAAATTGTTCACAGTTTCAACAGCATCGTGGGGGCTATTACTGTTCTTTAATAAAGCATCAGCACAAGACTTTTGCTTAGAAGTACCAGTGATTGATTTTATAGCTGACCACGTTTCCTTACTACTTCTTGCATTTTGTAAACGAGTTTTTCATAATTCCTTTTTTAAGCTTCCGCAGTAGAGCGCTACAGAAAGGAGAGAACAGAGGATTTTTTCTAACAAGTAGCTTATCCCAGTGTCGGATACACCGAACCAAACCAGGTGTAATCCATGGTTTTATGGTTTTTTTTTGCGACCAGAAACAATACAAGACGTTGTGTTTGATTTGATTGCAGAAGTCAAGTTTTCAGTAAAAAGAGTTGCAGCTTCTTCAGCATTAGCTGAAGGAGAGACAAAAGAGAAATCCATGGATTCTATTTGTTTTATAGGTGCGTTTAACATTGCCAAATAATGACATAATTTTCACAGAATGATGGCTTCTCATATAATAATAGACTGGAAATTACATTGAGACCTACTATTTCAAATATTTTTAATTTCTAATTATTATTCTGAATTATGTAGGTAGATAAGAAAATAATTATCGTCACACGTCGACACACGTAAGTATCTTACACAATAACACAAAAGTAGGTTCCTAACCTAACATAGTTTCAAGAATTACTTAGGCATACAATTTTGAACTTCAATCAATAATTTCATACAACTGTTAGGCTCTTACATACAGTGAAAAATATCTACTAACAAAAATCTTATGAACTAACAAATAAAACAATTAAACTATACATCGCTACATACAAAAATACATAAAATTAAAATGAATACAATAAAAATATCTTCTCTCCTACGCGCTGCTTTTTTTGCCGCCGGATCAATCTTCTGCTTGTCACTGTTTACTTTTATCGTATATTATATCCTTTCCGTTCGCATCTCCTTCAGTAAAGTCAACTGCTGGAAGCCGCAGTTTTCTCTACAACAAATTAATTAAATAAACTTTTTTGTTAGAGTGTACTATACTGAATCCAAACCTCAGAGACCGGAGACATAATTTGGTCTATTAGTAAATGTGTAAGAGCAATATTTTTTATGCCTTTTAATTCCTTGATAGTATAGACATCTAGCATTTTTCCGAACTCGTCTCAAAATAATTTCCGGCAGTACACTTGCTTTAAAAAAGTAACCATCTTCGGCATCATAGCGCTGATAAATTCCTTATCCCGGTTGACTTCTATGACAGTCAAAAGTTGGGTGACAGATACGAGTATAAAGCAAATTAAGTAACATTTATTCATTTTGGTAATTCGTAATTGACCCTGGACCTAGAATTAAAATAATAATGACATTTAGAAACAAATAATCCGAGAAACATTTTTATTAATACCAAAGAAATAATAATATTTGTTACTTACTTGATAATAATAATTATGCTTTTTGTTCGTAACTAAAACATCATTTTCCAAATGAATTTCTGCCTGCGAGTAATAACTTCCAGTCACAGTGGTCCATACAAATGCGGTGTTAATATTTTGGTCCTTCTCTGTGCATTGTTGCCATGTTTTATTACACATGCTACATTTAAATGTTAACACACTGTTGAATCCTTTCCGATGTTCACAAACATACTCAATTTGAGATGATTCACAAGACTGGCGATATTCTTCCATTTGAAATTGGATCACATGTTACAAGTCAACAATACGGTTCCCTGACAATCCAGATCAGTGGTCAATTGAAGTTCTTTCTACAGTTAGTTGATAAGCTTCAGTGGCTGGATCGGGTTGTGGCCAATCAATATCAATAGTCTCTGCTTGCTCTGATACAGATTCAACTGCCTTATAGCTATTGCGGCAGGCTGCGGCTTCGTAACGAAATTTTGGTATACCCCGCGAATAGGTTTTCAGTTTCGTCGTATCTTGAGCTGTCGAAAGGATAGACAGCTGATTGATTGATTGAGTAAAATCGTGAATCCGTCATCGATCTGTCAGCAGATGTAGTGTCATTCAGGGCGCATTCTGAATTGAGCTGTAATCGATTTGAGCGCCGTTACGCCCGTTCCGAGTCAGCGTGAGCGCGATAATGATGTCCCGTGAATCGTCATAGATGACGTCATGACAAACGCCATCTTGCGATAACGCCATGTTGCGATAACGCCGACCATGCCCTTTAATAATATCACTGTGAACGAATTGTTGACAGCTCTCATCTGTCATAATCGTGATAACTAAATCTGAACGCAAATAATCAATGTGAGCGCTGTAACCGATTATGGTCTAACTCGGAATGCGGTCTCAGTCAACCGGTCTGTAAAAAAGGGATCCGTTATCCCATTATTTTCGAATTTTATCGATATTAGTGTCGATTAGGGATGTTAATTATTTGCTTTATTTTTGTTGACTACTATTAGTAATGCGTTTTTTGGAAATTTCTTAAAAATGTCCGTATCTCGACATACTAAGATATCTCGAGATATAGTCTTGTAGAGAAATTTAGCAGACAGGTAAATCATAGGTACATATTAGCTTTCCTATCAACAAAAGGTTTACAAAAAAAAACAATGTTGAATGGATGCACTCTGTTGGATTCTCAATGCTTGGTTGAACACCGAAAGTTGACAATCCAGTGCGCAGAAAAATCCCACCGTGATTTTATTACGTCCGACCGAACGTCGACTAAGAGGCTTAGAGCACAATATACTGTGGTAAGAGCATTGATAGATACAACAAGTCAAATTACACCCACCCAAATCATAAATACAACAACCAATATGATGTTTAAAGAAATAAGTCCTTCAAACATAGCGTGCACGTATTTACCATGCACCGGACAACTTACTGACACGAAAACATCAACAAATATCGTGAATTCGTAATGCGTACGTTTGAACAAAGTATCGTTTTGTGATTATTACATTGCTTGTCCTGTCACTTAGCGACCGACATACTTAGGTAGTGGTTAAGAAGCAATGTATTTACTGCAAAAATAGTAGTCGCTGTGATATATGACGACAAAAATAACGTAGTGTAGGCAAGAAATATTTTACGATTTGTTGTTTTTCATGAGTGTATTTATAATTATAACTTTCTATGCTAATGCAAAGATGGCAAGATTGTTTACGACTTACTTTGTACTTATCGTTATATTATGACCAAATCACACAACATCTTTATAAATTGTAGTCTGATATAAGTATATATCAAAATACGTTTAGTAGTTTTTGCGTGAAAGAGTAACAAGTCTCGTTCAGACTGGCGCGACGCCACAGCTCGACACAAAGGCACCGCGTGTCGCGAGACGACCAACCCGCATGGGGCCCGCGTGGTTGATTACGGTCCACTCCCTCTCACAGAGAGAAGGCCTGTGTCCCAGCAGTGGGAACATTATAGGCTGTAACAACAGCCTAGTTTTGTTTGACGGACGTGCGGACACGCAGTAAGAAAATAAGTACCTACCTACACACGGCTACACATCAAGCTATACATTGCCAGTATAAGCTGACTTCTCATTGTACGGAAATCCTATACAATTCCAGATCTGCGTATACTGGAAATGTTAATATTTCAAGAAAGCATCAACGCTTATGGATTTTATTCAACCCGCGACCATAGATTACTTAGTAACCGTGTAAGAAAATGTGCAATTATCAGTAGCCTCAGTAGTATCTTACCTACCTAATGCAGAAATATTTTTATTTCAATTACCTTCAAATACGTTCTGTGTTTTTAAGGAAAGTAATGTGATAGAGGAAAATTATTATGAAAAATAAAATCGTTTGTTTGTTTATTCACCTGTACCTACCTTTTTCTATTTAAATCTAGTTTCACAAGAATTAAATATAATTCAATCCATCGATTAGGTACGCAACGATGAGGCGTAGCTTGGTAAGTACCTAAATAGTTTGTATAACTACCGCCTGATTTATAATTACATAAAAATCTAGCTAGTAATATTTATTCCACCCGAGACCATAGATTACCTAGTTAGTCGACATTCACAAGGACGTATATTTATTAGTAGGTTCTTTTACTAACATATAATCAGAAATATTTTTAAGTTGTCAATGCAATAAATTGACGAAGATCTGTACGTAGCCAAGATGGTAATGTTGTTGTTAATTGCAAGTAACAAAAAATTTGCTCCAAAAGGATCAGGTTCCTCCACAGAACACTTGATAACACTGGTGGCATAAATGACAATACCATCATTTTAATTTGGACTTTTCTTGGAAAAGTAGCACGAGTAATTGTGTAAAGAGTGGTGCTGATTTGTGCTCACTCAACCAGCATTCAGTCAAAATGATTGTCGGGTTTAAATGTAAGCCTAGCCAAATGAACAACAAAATCATCCATATTTTTATAGATACTGCGAATATTTTGTGAGATTACAGTCAATGTTTTAGAAGTAGACTTGATTAAATTGCCACATGTCTCCGGGTCACATTTATAAGATTCAGCCACCGACACATCATCAATGTCTTGATGATATTATTTATGGCAGACATTGGTGAAGCGTAAGCAAATAAGTCACAGTTTTAGGCACGAGATTTCTCATATAAATTATTGTTACGCTATTTGATTTAGGTGAGATGCACATAACAAGGGTGTATTTATTTAAATGGTGATGAATATGATGTTTTTTTTTCTATTCGTAATTAGGGACTTTTATGACCGCAATGCGTATGTCAGTCCCATCGTACCCTAAATATACATTGCTACGCATTACATTCGGGCCATGAACCTGCACAGAGTCTTCGCATCGTCACCACTTGGCTACGGCAGAATTTTGTGAAATGTGCCCATATTAAGTCAGTTCAACTTCAAGATCCGAGAGAATCGAGCACAGTCCATCAATAAGTGATGTAAGTCTTCCGCAACTCCACACAATTAAGCGAGTTGACTTTTTTCATCATGAACGCAATCTTCTTACATGGAATGTGTCCTGATCTGAGTCTATGAGCTGTAACAACAAATTTTCTACTTAAATTACTATTTATAAACCAGGGAACACGAAAAGGCTGACCCTGCATGGTTTTATACCTAATTCCTTTTTACAATGAACGTTTATCAAAATACTCCTTCCAGTCATCGAAGCGCGCAGTGTTAGCAACTGCCCGTAGACTAATACTCCTTCGGGTTATGCACTCCTATTTTTTGTTGATTTTTATTATTCATTAAAATTAAACTGTGTTGGAGTCGGTGGAGTCGGTTGGAGCACGTCTGCTCTAAAAAGCACAAAAAAAACTTACAAAATTTTTAAGTTTTAGAAAAGAATGTCTTACTTTAGTTTTTTTTTTATTATTTTAAGAATAAGAATGTAGGAACACATTAGTTTCAGTTTATTCATTTTTTGTATCATTAAATGCCCAATCGAACAGTATTCGTTTCATTATGATAGCATCGTAGTTCAGGAGATATGCGGACTTTTGTGACTGGCCCGTTTATTTTTGGGACCGAGTATAAATAGTGAAATAATATGTAAATACGAGTAGATTGTCCGAAATCCCCACAAAAGTTCATCTATGCACATTAACATAATACTTTGATGTAGTTTAGAGAACCGGTTGGGTGCTCCTACGGATATTTGACCCTTCTTGGCCCTTTAAGGGGAATTTTATAGGACCCAGGGCAGGTTAAAGGCTGAAAAAATATACTTCTTGATTCAGTTCTCTTGATGGGCAAGTTAGTCGACACTTCAATCATTTAAAATTCATTTTGTATAAGGCGGAGTGCTATTTAAGCTTAACCTTATGTAAACGTTGAATGTCGGAAGAAGCAAATATTTAACTACTTGAATTTAAGACTACTTTAATAAGCGGTCTTTATTCGCAATTTAAAACGGTAAGCTAGCTTTTCTGGATTAGAAGAGTAAATTCGTACATTATATTGTGCTACTCTCGCATCACAATCGGGTGATAAAAAACGGTGAAGGCAATTAAATGCGCATCATCTGTGTATTGCAAGTCAAACAAGATAATGACATAATCATGTTATAACCGAGAAGCAGGCAGATCAAGCATGTTTGTTAGTAGATGCAAACCGTTTATACAGGGTTATTAAAAATTTGTTAGGTAAAATTCTTTTTATTATGTATCCATATAAATGACAGAAATAAAAGCAGAAATTTCACATAGGCCGACGCAATACGCGGTCTTCTTATCGCTAAAAGTGATCTTCCAAAGGCAACCTGTAGATCGATTGAAGGAAGAAACTTCTCTTTATCTTAGGAATGTCATGTATGTGAGGTAGTATAATCATTTTAATAAATCTGTCATTGCTCGATCACGGTGTCTCATTGACGTGCCCCTTATTTGACAACGAATAAAAAAAGTTTACCTCTAACAATTAGGTATATTAGGAAAACAGCTGAGGACGGAGTCAAAATGTGGTAAATTAATGATTCTATTCGTTTTGTGGTTCAGTGTTAACGGCTCCGACTTACGAGTTGTAAGTCGTGGGTCGCACCCAGGCAGGCGCTATAATTTGTGTGAATTATTTTATCGCCACTGGTCTCAAAACGGTGAAGGAAAACAGCATGAGGAAACCGGCCGGAAATATCCTAGATCCAAAAATTCGAAGATTACTAACTACTGATTATGGGCCACTCCCGCTCACAGAGAGGACACCTGTGCCCCAGCAGTGGAATGTTCCCACTGCACAGGCTGATTTATGTAATCTTTTAAGATGCCGCCGATATTTATAAGGTTTGTGAAGTTTTGTCAATCAATTCAAATTAAATCAAATGTGTTACTCACATCCCAGCCACCTCTTGTATTTCAGCGTTCCCAGACAAAATCAGCCGCACCAGGTAAACCAATTGGCCGACGGTCGGTACAACGAACACAGCAATTCCTAGTACAATTCTCGTCAAAACGCAAATCCAAAATCTGACATTCTTCAATCGGTATGGTATATAAAACCATATGCCGAACAGTTTCAGCACTCCGATTTGCAACGAAATGTGTCGGGACAGATCGGTGCCTACCGACTTCATTTTGAATTTGGAACGTAATGACGTACAAATTAAACTGTCCGTTCTATTATCTGTTAGTGGGCAAGCCGAAAGCTTTTTTTAGTAACATGTTCGGTATATTATGTGGAGAGCTAAAGTTTGCGTAATGTTGCTCATTGATATTAATTAGGTTGTAAAGTAGTTCGGTGATATAAATTGTCTCAAAAGTTATGCGAAAACAGTAGTGCATAAATAGCTTTTAGACAGAATGAATCGGCAATGAATCTTTATTTACATATTTTATTATTTATGTACATACAGTATAGTAGATTTATTTATTTATTTATTTAGATAACAATTGCTTGCTGCACTTACAGTAAATACCAAAGCGCGCAGCAAGCCAACATTTACAACAACAAAACAAACATACAAACATTTAACAAAAAGTATTCATACAAACATATCTAACTAAAAAACTTCATACATACGTTAAATATAGATTTACTGCCATCCAAAAATATGTCAACATTTGGCTCCTGAGCAATCAGGGCGTTCAGCAGATTGATTGCCTGAGCTGTGGGAGCATATCGAGCAGTATGGGTACGCACAGGCGGAGCTGCGAACAGGCACCGCGAGGCACAGGCGCGCGACCGCCGCAACCGGTCCGGAGCAAACAATGAACAGCGAGCTAGAGTAGTCGCGTCATCAATATTATTATTAAGCAATAAGTAGTAGTGCATCAACAGCGCACACTTACGTCTCAGTTCCAACGTGTTGATGCCTACCATTCCGGCAACAAACAGAGACGGATATAAATAGGGATAATACCCATATATTTTTTTATATAGGTAGCGAGCAAATTTTCGTTGGGCCCGTTCTATCATAAGCTTGTATTTTTGTTCATGTGGATCCCATACCAGTGCATTGTACTCAAGTTTACTACGTACAAACGAATAATAAAGAGTGAGTATAACATTCCTATCCTTAAACCTACTTGCCTGTCTCATAACAAACCCAAGTGATTGGAAGGCTTTTCCACAGATATTATTAATGTGCTGATTAAAGGTCATATTCACGTCTAAGGTAAGTCCAAGATCTTTTATTTCGTTGACGCGCTCCAGAGGGACACTTGATATATGGGAGTTATGCTGAATTGGCGCTCGCGAGCGGGTAAAAGAAATAGTCTTGCACTTAGAAGTGTTAAATTCTAAGTGATTGGCTTCACTCCATTTTACCACCATATCGATGTCCCTCTGCAGTGCCTCACAGTCATGCACATTATCAATACCCAAGAATAACTTCAGGTCATCCGCAAACATAAGACATCTTGCCGTCCTGACGACCTCTGGCAGGTCATTCACCATTACAATAAACTGCGTAGGCCCCAGGGTGCTACCCTGGCTTACACCAGAGCAAGTTATATAAGGGGCAGATTTATGTCCAGAAATTTGAACATACTGAAGTCGGTCTGTGAAATAGCTCGAAAAAAGTTGAAGCAACTTTGGAGTAAATCCTATTGCAGATAATTTATTGAGTAGGACATCATTTTGGACACGATCGAACGCCTTCTTAAAGTCAAAATAAGCCACGTCAACTTGCTTATTTTTATCCATTTCAGTGACAGCATAGTCTACAAAATTAATGTGGTTTGTCACAGTGGACTTACCGGCTCTAAAACCATGCTGACACTCGGCTAGTTGGGTCTTGACCTGCCTGGTGATGTACCGATTAAGTATAGACTCAAAGACCTTGCCGAAGGCTGACAGAACCGCAATAGGCCTGTAGTTGTCCACTTTTGACCTAGCACCACCCTTGGGTACAGGGGTAACCCGTGAAATTTTCCACTCTGCCGGATACGAAGCTGTTTGTATGGCTAAGTTATAGACATATAGAAGTGGTTCTCTGAATATTTCTAAGCAGTCTTTCAGTATAAATTGTGGAATTCCATCAGGCCCTGAAGAGGAATGGGCTTTTAGGCGGCGAATTGCTACTGTTATGTCGGCTGAGTCAACTACATCTATGGCGATCCGCGAGGAGCATAGTGGGTCTGTTGCCTCCAGCTCAGAATTGGCTGCAGATAGAACAGGGTCATACGGCAGAAACACTGAACTAAAGTATTCATATTGATACAGATACGATATAATATATAAATAAGTATTGAGTACAAAGATATTGTTAATTTTTAAGAAATTCCTACCAGCAGACCTGCGAAAATAGAAATGAAAAATAAATGTTAACAATAGTAGAAAGAAATCATATTCTCCTCTTCTCGTTCTCAAGAAGAGGAGAACATGATGTCTTTCTTAATTACCTTCATATCTTTTAATCATAAATATGTCAACGAGTTCGACTACTTGGTTTATGATGATGGAGAATAAATTCAATGAAAGCTAAGAGGGTTGAGCAGAAGAAAAATACGTAGTTACAATGTAAATCTGTTTATATACAGATATATATATTGGCATTCCTTCGACAGCATTATATTGGCAGCTTATTCATTCACTCTGACGTAGTCCCAAAACCACAAGAAAACTTTTTTTTCGTAATGGAGTGCCAAGGTGACTATCGAGAATATAAAATACGGACTGCAAAAATATTTACATACGTTCCACTCCATCTCACTATTCGAAAATAGTTGAATGACGAATAGTTTTCCAAGCTCTGCAGCTGTCCCGCTAAAGCACAGAATACACAAAGTAGATTTAAAACCGGTACACTTTTTATTCCAATATTCATGACTTTTTTTGCCAATGCAGTGCAGCTTTTCACGTATGTAGGGGATGGAAAACGGATAGCCTAGTCCATATAATCAAAATAATTTATTTCACATAAACCTACATGGGCACCTATGACACGTCAGAAGCTCGGTGCAAGGTTCCAATTGGTATTTTCCTATGGAGAAAAGCCGGCCAAAAACTCCATAAAAAATAATTAACTATAACAATGTTTTCAAATAACAAGGTCAACTAAAACCTGGTTCAGAAAATTTCTACAAATCTACAGTCTAATCAAATCGAAATCATTTGTTTGCCAAAATAAGGTACATAAAATTATTATCATAATGGGATCGATCTCATATCGGTTTTACAAATATAATTAATATTTATGGATTTTTTTAAATAACTTGAATAATGCATGCGATTAGTGTTCTCGTCGCGTATTCCACAGAGCCTAAACACTAAAGTCATCAATCAGTGCGTCTTGCCTGTTATGACCTAAAGAGCCGAAACGTGGACTCTCGCGGTACGGCTGGTCCATAAATTCAAGGTCGCTCAGCGAGCTATGGAACGAGCTATGCTTGGAGTCTCGCTGAGCGATAGAATCCGGAATGAGGTGATCCGCCACAGAACAAGAAAAGAGTTGTAGACATAGCTTGCAGAATAAGCAAAATGAAGTGGCAATGGGCCGGCCAAATTAGCCGTAGAACCGATGACCGATGGGGTAGACGTGTTCTTGAGTGGAGACCGCGAATCGGCAAACGTAAGGTAGGACGTCCTCAGGCTAGGTAGAGCGACGATCTTCAAAGGGTGGCTGCTAGCAGCTGGATGAGAGTTGCCGAGAGTCGAGCTAAAATGATAATAAATAAAAATAATAATAATATTTTAGGGAAATCGTATACTTTTACAATGTTTGCAAATATGTGAGCACCATGTATCTATCACACAATTAATATTTCTGTCTTTGTTTCATTTTTAATTATTTTTATCTATTGTGGCAGTAATTTTATTGGTGCATCATCTTCACATTATATAAATAATCTATACAAAATATTGTAAAACATTTTTGAAAGAGCAACGCTGGTGTAGTTTCAAGCCCATTGTTCTCCATATGAAACTACATTTTGGTAGGGGCGACTAGAATTGATTCTATTTTAATGTAAATATTGACGTTCAAAATAAATGTTTTAACTTTGACTTGATCGAGTAGGTATTAAAGTTTTGAATGGGACAGCTTTTTTCGCAATTTCTGACAAACGCTGTAGACTGACATTTTCGGGGAGCCACTTGAGGTTGATCATTTTGATTTATGTGGTTTCAGGTTTATGGAACCCTAACATTTTGATTCTTCTCATTATCGACAAATTTTCATAATTGGCCTTTTGTAAAATTATTCCTAAATTACACTAAATGATTTGATAGCCATAATGGACATGTGTCCGTGAGGCTTTAAATGATCATTAAAAAAAAATTGGTGTCAATTATGACTGAGCTAAAGTCGACCAAGTTTCCCAAACACTTAAAACCCCCTCGAAAAAAATGCTGGCAAACAAATGAACCATGGCAAACTTTTCCAATCTCATCCTTCGTAACAGTTGACGGTCGACTATTATCGGTAGGTAATCTACTAACGGCCGAACCCAATAACCTAAGACAGGTTGCTATTGTATGATAGACAGTATAATTCCATTTGTCCCTGTCAAACAAATAACTGTCATCATGTTCTAGCCTTTACTTTGGGTTTATTGGGACGATAAAACCAGAGATTGATAGGTTTTTCTAACTCCAGTACGCCAAAATTGTTGATAGATACGTTATTGGGTTTGGCTGTGTATCAACATCTTAAATTCATTCATTTACTGACAGGCAACGGCCTGAACCGCTGGGTCCAAACAAGTTGTGCACAAGAGTTCCTTTATAGCGGAAGTGAGCACTAATAAATGATTTTTAAAAATTAACATCCTACAGAGGATGAAAATTTGTATAGAAGTTAATCATTTTTGACGAAGGGAAATACAATCGAGTACACAGCTAGTACTGAGATAAAAAAGCAAATATATCAAAACGTTCCAAATTCAGAACAGATTCAATCACTGTTCCTGACATCAACACCAGAAGATAATTGAACATGACGTGGACTTCAATGCATAGGGTCGTTTCTTTTTACCACTTTTTATTAGCCTAACGCTGAATTATTATTGTTGTGCTCAACGAATAGAAAAGCCACTCGGTATTTTTCAGTTCGCGTTTTAAAAGCTGGCTGCGGATTATCTCAAATGATGGAGAACAGAATCCTTTTAAGCACTAAAGTATACGCTATGCTTACACCATTAGTTTTAAAAACTAGTGTTCTTATAAAGGGTGAAGAGTTGAAACCCGAAAACTTCACAGTGTTCTTAGGCATAACTTTGGATGCCAAGCTTCAATGGAGCCCCCATATAGATATATTTGTCAAAAAAACTAAGCTCTGCAGCATACGCCGTTAGAAAAATTCGTAATTTAACTGATTTGGAGACAGCGCGTTTAGTATACTTTATTTATTTTCATAGTGTGATGTCGTACGGTATTCTTTTGTGGGGAAATGCCGCCGATATTCAAACCATTCTTGTTTTACAAAAAAGGGCAATTCGTTCAATTAGTAAGTCCCAGACACTGTTCTGTTAATTTATTTTACTTTGATGGTCCTAGTTTATCATTTACATATTTTATTTATTTGTATAATAATTCCAGTATTGCATATGTAAGCTGCCAAGCCCTTTAGGCTTTTATTTATGTATTAAGTGTTATTTACATGCAATATTTTTTTTTTTGGTTGTGGCGTGGCTAGCTGTCGTATGGTAATTAATTTAATGATTCGGAAATTACTTACAATTGTTTAGAATCCAGTTCTTCTAACCGAACAGACAGTTGTGCTGCTGGGGAGTTTGTTGCGCCACTTCTTCTTCCCAGCTAAAGCACTAGGAAGTGGTGAAGGGCGGGCGTTTTGGGGGACTGTCTTATGTAATTTTGTGAAAAAGTAAGAAAAAGTGCTGATTCTCAGCCTAATTTGAATAAATGGATTTTGATTTTGATTTTTGACACTCCCTCAGAGACAAATTTAAAGACAATAATATAATGACTGTGCCCTCTCAGTATATTTGTGTTTTTTTTTGTATGCACACTAAAATATTAATCTGTTTAAAAAATACAGTGATATCTATAACAGAAATACTAGGAACAAACACAAAAACAATGCCCACTTCCCATTCATTTAAAAACCTGATAATGAAAGTTTATGTATAGTTTATAAGGTATAGTAGAAACTACCTGTAAGTTTTGAAAATAATGTCATATAGTCATTTTCACAATTGAAACGATACGAAGTCCAAAAAATATTAATGTTATTTTTTAGGTTAGAATTTGTCATTATAAAGAAATACATGTGCTAGAACGAATTATTTAAAACTGGAAGTTTAGTTTGTGAAGCCCATGTGGACTGATGTCTGAAATGGTATTTTGAGGAAAGAACCACACAGAATGAGTGGACCTGTCCAGTCAGTGCACGCATTTGTCATTTGTCGTGCATGTTCCGTATCATATCCTTTTATTTGCTAGCATTTTACGATCTATCATAAAACATTATTATTTTTCTTGCATTTTCCATTGTTGTGACACTTGGTCAAATTATCACTTTGTCATTGTTTTTCTTTTTATCTTTTAGTCTATGAAGATTACTTTTTGGTTTATATAACTTGAATTATTTTTATCAACAGGTTTAGCTGAAATATTGTATTTTCTATTTAATTACCGATTATTAACAGAATTTCGACATCTAAAATAATTAATAAGGACACGCTCAAACTCGATCGTGGAGGTTTTAATACATCTTGGCTGAACACACAGGCTGGTTTTATGACTGGCAGATGAGATGTCAGAATGAAGGAAAACATAAAACTTACAAAATCGTCTAAATTAAATTCTGTAAAAGGAATATTTTGCCTAGAAAAGAAAAGGCTGAAGCATCTGAAAGGGATTTCCGCGTCCGGACTTCGTCAACAAACCATCTGCCTGAGAATTCTACGTCTGCACTCTGCTGGGTAACTATCTGCCTGGAGATTCTGTGTCGAGCTTTGTCGAAGGTTACTGGCACTCTGAAGTGTCCCTTCGACACCTGAAGACCCTCTTTCTCCATCTCCTACTCTTCTTCACTTCACGGAGCCGATTACGCCCACGAAGTCGATCTACGAAGATCGTTCATCCTCCTCCTCCGGGCGAACCTTCCAGCTGTTCATCAAGCCTTCCATATGAACTTCAGTGTCGTGTGAACCGTGTTTTAGTGTTTTATAGTCTCACCTGTATTTTGTATTTCATTCATTAAACTAACTGTACCAAGTCTACTTTCATCCTTTTATGTAGTTAGGATCCAGCAGTTTTGTTACAGCACTAATAACAAAATTCTAAATGACTAATCCTTTTTGTCCATTTATTAACTGTCTAGTGGTCGCAATCGCTACTGCTGAGCATGAGGTCCTGGGTTCGATTCCTAGGTCGGGCAACGTGTTATTGGGTTTTTCTATCTGGAATTTCTCAGTAGCAGCCCGAAGTCTGGATTTGTGCCCGGTAGATGGCAATAGGCTCGCCCCCTATTACATGAGACTTAAACATAACTGGCGAAATGTGGGTGTACTATCGGTACACCTCTGCCCAACTTTTCGGGGAAACAAGGCGTGATGTTATGATTTATCCGATATATTTCTTCAAATGTCAAGAACAAACTAGCACATGAGATTTACATTTACTGAAATGTAGGATTTGGAAAGGTATGGAGTTCAAACATTGTCACCATATTTCATCAAAGGCGCCAAAAACGTTCTAGGCATCCTGGGAAGTAAACAGGTTGCGAAAGAATGAGATTAAGTTGGCAAAACGATAGTTGATAAGTACGCTGTTTAACTTTACTATTGGTATACGTAGGTAAACATCTTGAGAAATGAAATTTGAGGACATGTTATATATTGTAATGTAGATAACGGCCCTCTCCCTCTCACCGAGAGGAAGCCTGTGTTCCAGCAGTGTGAACATTATCAAACTCAAACTCAAACTCAAAGCATTTATTTCAAATAAACCAATTACAGGCACTTTTGAATTGTCAAGGTTGGTCGGTCAGAAAAAATTAAGCTAGTTGCCCATTCCAAAGCGTAGTAGGTACCTATGGAGAAGAACGGACAAGAAACTCCACGGACACTCTTTTAAATCAAATTATGTTTACAATAGACTTAGGTTATCGGCTATGCTATTGGCATACGTTTTTGCTTGTCTCTTTCCCAATATAAATATAAGTATGGAAGAAAAAATACATATTGCGCTAACCCCAAATAAAATGGGAAAAGGGCAGGAAAAAAAATGATGTTGATTTGTTTTCAAATAATTAAAGAAGAATTTTGTGTCACGTAACACTCATGGTCTATATTTATCTGTACACACATATCATGCCAATAACAATTTTCGCCGGAAACGTTTCCGTCTTCTGACACCTGTCAATTATCAACTTGACAAGTCCCTGAACGATATTACGAAAGACGTTATGAAATTCTTATAAAGGTCTTTGCAGGGATGTTTTATACTAATACTTTGTTGAATTATTATTGCGGAATGATAAAATTTATAAAAAAAAACTACAGATGTTTTCCTGCAACTAATTAGATGACTATGGTGTAGTGAAATGACTAACAAGTCAAGACTTGTTAGGTAACAACCTAACAAGTCTTTTCACGGCTTCGTCCACTTAAAACTTTTATATTTCCAATAAAATATGCTTAAAACGACAAAGATTTTGTCGTCAATGGAATTATTTTGTACACTACACTCAGCTAAAGTATTGATTAAGTGCTCAGTCAACATTAAAAGTGTTAATAGCAATTACAACAAATCCGGAAAACAACTTTTTTTTACACATGGATGATGTTGGGCCTTTGGAAAAGCTAAAAGTTACTTAGATAACTAATCAAATTTGATAGATAATTTTTTGTCAACTTTGAACAACGTAATTACTTTAGCAATTTGACTATTATTACTACAATTATTTGTGATTCTTTTTTTGTAACGAACTTCTTTAACGCTGCTTGAGACAAAAGTAAACTAGTAGAAATCTTCGTACAGAAAAAGCGTTAAGCCTTCCTCCATGTAACTTTCTCTTGTCGATCGTATTTTATACATAAATAAATGAAAAATCAAGATGGCGGCTGCGAAAACTTTTGTTTTGTTTTCAGTAAACGTATTATATTAACCATTTATTTTCAACTCTCTCTCTCTCTCTGTGTCTTTCTATGACATACGAGTGTGTATGCGTACGATTATCGCGTTCGGAACAACTTCCGTCATTCATAGATTGAGGATGATTAGGCGGTTGTTAATGAGAAATCCCGTGTGTTTATAATTTACTATTTTAATATTTTTGTGATAGCCTTTCGTCAGGAATAATCTGTAAGAATGCATCAGTCTATGTATCAGTGTTGAGCCATTAGGTAGTAAATGCAAAAACGTAGAAGTTCATTAATTCACTAAATACTAAAAACTTTGTAAGTTCTGGGAAATTGCTACTTAAAGGCTGTGGGTGTCGACATCAGGACGCGCTGCTTCACACTCACATACAAACTTGGCTTCGTAAATTTTTTTTGGAACTTTGACTTTTAATTTCTCCGTAACCAGTAGGTTCCAGGTATGGTCCAGTAAGGGTATTTTTTACACCCGTTATACAGAGTGGCCAATTGAAGGTACACTTTTTAATACAAACGAAAAATTACCACATATTCTTCCATAATTAAAGGTATAATACAGACTTGGCAATTTTGTATGACAAGTAACATTTGCCAGATTCCCTCTTATTGCTGGTTTATAATGCGCTCGCTTTTCATTGCGTTATTAACCAAATTTCGACATTGTTAGTATTAAGTAGTTCACTATCATTTTGATTTCATCAAATCAAATGGCCAAATCTGATCAATTAATCTCAACTGTGTTTGGAAATTATTGTTTAGGAAAATATCCTCTCAAAGATTTGATTATATATTGTGCTATAAGTTTTCTAGGTCTAGCGGATAATTTTATCAAATAAATAAATAAAAACATAGCCCTAGTATTGCGATTGCTAGTCGAAGTAGCACCTGTCATGTAGCCTCTTCTAAGGAAGAATGGTGTAATTACTCCACCTCATCAGTCAGACAAAAATACTTAAAAGGTCCTGCGTGGTACAACAAAAATGGCTCTTCTCCTCAATAGTGAAAAGGAGATGGATAAAGCTCCCATACAAGTTTGGCTCCGCATGGACATACTAAAACAATATATGATTATAAAGGAATACCTGTATTTAATAGTCTTTTAAATACTTTATTTATCCTGAATTCGGTGGTGACGAGTTATTAGACATTTTAGTTTAAAACATTGTCATGGCATTTTGACGTTTAATACAGTCAGCTTGTACATTGTCGTGTGGGTCTAGCGGTAAAGGCCTCACTTCCCATGCACGAGGTTGTGAATTTGGCAAGTACCAGTGTGACTTTTTCCAATTCAAATGTATTTTCTAAGTTTACTGACATCGGTAAATGAAAAACATTGCGAGGAAACCTGGACCTATAGTTAATATGTATAAGTCTGAAATCGCCAACCTGTCTTGAGCAAGCGTGCAATACTCGTGCCTTCTCTGTACGAGGTGCCCTACGGTAGGTGTTATTATTATTTATAATTAACTTTTAATAATTTTTAACTACGTGTGTACAATAATCTGTAGGTATCACATAGACCGGTCCTGTGCTTCTTGCATACAAAAATTCCCGCGAGGGGCCTACCTACGTCAGCAGTGGACTTCTTTGGCTGAATGATGATGATGACTATTATTTTAAAGGAAACGCCTTCGTTTGTTACAACGTAATAGATGAGAGGCGTGGTGATCAATGCTCGTGCCCTCTCTGTGTGAGAAGAGGCCTTTGCCCAGCAGTGGGACAAGCATAAGCTGGTATTTTTATTCAATTAAACATTATTTTGGAACAATTATATTTTCTTTTTGTTGTTGACTGTCGTCGTTGTCGTTGTTTGGCCGCCTAGGTACTGCAGATTGCGCTCTGAAAGCTCGATGCTAACATGTGTGGCAAATAGAAAAAGTTTATAATGTATAATTTCATAACATAATAATTGTGTAAATTATATAAAAAACTTATTGAGAAAAAATCCATTCAGATATTACATCAGGAATGTGCTATTGCTTTCAGGGTTACTTGTCAGTGTGTGGTACGAATACACATCAGGGATCTTTCACACTTTACACACGCATGACGATAACCAACACTTGTACTTGGTGTTCCACTTGTACCAGACTTGTATGTCTGCCTAGCCAGTAACCAGCAAGAATGGCACACAATGATGATCAGACGCAGTGACCTAAAATAAAAGAATACTTCCATAGGTGTAAACAAATACACCCTACATTCTTATATAAGACGTGTTGAAGACGTAGAAGTAGTAACAACAGATATCCATAAACCAAGCCAAAGGTCGTCGTAACACCACAAGAAAAAATTCAAAATGCGAGCCACAAAAACCTTTACACCATTATATTGGCTACACACGAATGACATAAACTGTCATGTCATTACAAGTCTTGACTTTGTCAAGACAATCGACATAAAACCCGTATCACACGTACACAGCTATAATATGTACACAAACATACATGAACTCACTGTTATCGCATTAGGGCAACCTGTAAAGATTGATTGAATAAAATAAGAATGTTTTTCCATGGGGGTAGGCAGAAACTACAAAACACCCTGCACTGTGCTGCTACGAGCGTTACTTACGTACTCCTATTTAACAATTATTAGGTACTAGCTGCTCCCCGCATAAATCTTGATCCCGAGGGAGTATCGGGAAAAAAGCACTCTTCGTGTTAATCCAGATTATAAACTATCTGTGTGCCAAATTTCATCCAAATCCGTTCAGTAGTTTTTGAGTGAAAGAGTAAAAAACATCCATCCATACTCACTTTCGCGTTTATAATATAAGTAGGATAGCTGTGCGTGTGTTTATATTATCAGAAAATATAACGTAAATATCACAAAAATATGTCAAAATATATTTAAAATTACCTTATTCAAATACTACAATAATGTGTCCTGCACTGAATATCTGATAGTAAAGATACTTACTTGCTTATTAATATGGATGATGACAATGTTTTTCTCAATAAATTGTTTGTTTCCAATGCAAACAAAATTACAAAAAGTGAAAACTCTTAAAAAAATGCCAAGTAATAAACGTTTTAAGAGAAGTGTTGGACAAGGACAGCAATATCGTAGAAGTGACGTCACGACTATGCAACTTCATACTAGCGCCGTACCGTGCGACAAGGACTCTATTCTATATCTATATCTTCTTCATATTTACACCAATATTAAAGATTTATTCGATTATCTCATTTTTACTATGCCTACTTTGAATTTACATTACTTAAATGAACATTTCTAATATTAGTCATCATCCCTATTATGTTATGTTATATTGACTTTCTCAGTAGCAGCCCGGAGTCTGGATTTGTTCCCGGTTGATGGTAATATGATACATGCGGCTTACACATAGCTGTTGAAATGCGGGTGTACTGTAGGTGAACCTCTGACTTATCCTTCAGGGATTATAGTCGTGATGTAATTATCGGATGGATGTGTAGATACGATGTGTATATTGGACCAATCACTAGATCCAAAGATAGAGAGATATTTTGAAAACATTTATTTATCGCTTCGTGTGGTCTTAACAGAAGATCATATTGTTTCCATTACTTTGAAGAACCAATAATTAATCGATTGATTTTTAATTAAAGAGATAAATAAAATGTACATTTTTTACTTTTAGTTCCGTTATCACTAAACACGCATTTTTTTTTCATTTTTAAGTTACAAGTACATGTCGTTACAAACAAAGATGTACAAGTCACGGATTGAAATCAAAATAAAACAAACAAAATTAAACTCTTAAAAATTGATATTTCTCCACCGAACTCGATGGGGAAATATCAATTTGAAAATGAAATTCATGATGAAGATTCAAATATTATAAGTTTTTTTAAATATTATTAAGTCTTTGTCCGTGCTGGGCCATATAAAATCCATGTCCTTTTGTTTATTTACAAATCCTCTGTGGTCAAATTGGATTAGTTACTCGTAAAAATTTGTTGAAAAAAATTGGCTCGTTTTTAATTAAATTAGGAACTTTAGGAAAAACACTGAAGTCATTCATGGTCTTACTAATGGTGCATAACGAATTTAACGCACTTAACTAAATAGTGTATATCAAACTACCGTAAAATTTCCGCCAAATGAATCGTGGCCAAAAAGGTGTATTCATTCGGTTTGGCCACCCCATAGTTAACGATAAATCCAATATATAATGTACCTACTTTGTGGATATATCTGAACCTTTAACGAAAATAGTGTCTCAACAATGTGCCAATAACAACTATAGTGGCGTGAATTAGAGAAGCACCCAATGATTTCTAAGCATTTACTCACTATTGTTAATTTTATAAAGGCTTATAAAGGCGCACACCCACTATGTGGCACCCGACTCTGGTGCTGTTCAGCTCCTTTTTATTTTTCATTCCGAGGTGGAAGATCCACATAGATATCCCCCGCCCTGTGGCGGGCAGAGGGTCTGTCAGACTCTTACTGACTAAAAACGACCCGGTGTTCCCTTCTCAAACTTGTACCGGGGATCATGGGAGCTTGTACGCCTTCCACGATCCCCGGCTAGTGCCGGCTTGCATCTGCAGGCTTCCACATGTCCGCCGCGGGGGGAGCGAGGTGTCAAACTCCCTCTGTGACGTGCAATAGGGGCGCGCGTGCAAGCAGTTGGCAGATTTTTGTCGCTTGGGGATAGACACGCCGACCCCGTGCGGACCGACTCATATTCGCACGGAAGTTTGCACCCGCCCGAGTCCTGATCGGACATGCTTTGGTCCTCTGGTGGACGGGAGTCTCCTCGACTCTTGGCTGTCGCCGGCAAGCGGTAGCCAATAAATTAGGCATGTTCCTGACGTCTTTGTTTTTATATTTATTTGGTTCCATTATTACATTTTCTACAAGTTATTTAGAGAAAAACAATTTGCTTTGTGTTAACCAATATGGCTTTCGGCAAGGCAAGTCCACTGAACAAGCCGTAAATAAACTAATAGATAGCATCACTTTAAATTTAGATAAAAAGAAAAAATGCCTCACCATCTTCTTAGATCTGGCCAAGGCATTCGACACAATCTCTGTCTCACTCCTATTGGACAAGCTGGATAGGCTGGGTATAAGAGGTACGCAGCACAAACTCTTAGCAAGCTATCTAACCGGGCGTTCTCAATCTGTTCGAGTAGATAAACACAAAAGTTTTTACCTCCCTGTCACTCACGCTGTTCCGCAGGGCAGCATACTGGGACCTACGTTATTTCTCGTTTATATAAACGAACTCACAGGTCTTAAACTTGCCCAAGGAGAAATCATATCATTTGCAGATGATACTGCCCTCTTTTTTTCCGGTGATACACGGGATGAGGTTTTTGTTGCTGCACAGCTGGGTTTCTACGTTGTTGAAAGGTGGCTCCAGAGTAACATACTGGCATTTAATGTAGATAAGACCAAATACATCTGCTTCGGTATAAGGAGAGCAAATTTGGTCTCAACTAACAGTCATCACGGCCAAGATATCTTAGCACATGAGTGTCACTCTGGACTTGACTGCAAGTGCTGTTCACTGGAACGTGTGCCAAATATTAAATATCTTGGTGTAACAATAGATAGCAGTCTCAACTTCAAAGAGCACATACGACTCCTGAGCGGCAGAATAAGAAAGCTCATATATATTTTTAAAAATCTAAGGCACGTTGCAGATCCTGTGCTGCTAAAGCAAATTTATTTCGCACTCTGTCAGTCGCTTCTTGCGTATTGTATATCTTCTTGGGGAGGTGCGGTGAAGACTGCGTTAAAGCCATTAGAGATCGCCCAACGTGCAATTATAAAGGTGAGCCATTTTAAGCCGCTTTATTTTCCTACTGCTACACTGTATCAGCTTTGTGGAGTCATGACTGTTAGACAGTTATTTATAATAAGTGTCACTCTTCTACAGCATAGCAAGCAGGTATATGATGCACGAATCCACCAAAAACGAAGAGCTGACTTGGTTTGTGGCCGAATTACTCTCTTTAGAAGTAAATTTAGCCAACGCTTCGCGAACTTCATTGGGCCCTTTCTTTACAATAGATTGAACAGGGCGTTAAATATATACTCACTTACAAAAATTCAATGCAAAAAAAAGGTGTCTGAATATCTACGAAAGCTAAATTATGAAAAGACTGAACTTCTGATGCATATAACACAATACTTACGTTAGCATTAAACTGTTGGATTGATACTTCACACAGATCAAACACACATATTTCCAAATACTAAACTTCTCATGGACTACACACACTTTCACACACCTCCCACAGACCCTCTCTACACTCATACACTCACACTTTCATCCCACACAATGAGAGGTCACGCATTCATACTCTACATATTATAATAGCATTAAAAATGTATAAAACTTATGTGTAAAATAAACACTAACTGTTACATACCTTGTAAAAAATATTGTTAATGGCTATGATTAGTGTAAAATTATCTGAGGGGATTTGCGCTGATAGCCGAAATACAGGTTTTGCCTAGTTCGGCTACAGATGCTTAACTCATTTGTATTCATAACTAGCCTATATTTAATGTGTAAAAATTTTGTAAAAAATCTAGAAATAAATAAATACTTTAATACTTTAATTAATCACATGAGCATATAGGTACTAAATGTCCACCGGACAGAGCCTAGATGCTCGGTTAGTCTATACACTGCAGAGTGCGGCAAGTGCTCTGCAGGGGAAGCGCTCACGACTGGCCTCCCTCCAGCCATTCATCCTTTCATCACGCTTCAGAGCTTAGGATTGGGTGGTTTTTTATTTAGAAGTAACCTTCCTCTGAGCCAGGCAATTAAGCCAAGCCCCCGACGGCGGCACTAAACATGCTTCCGTTCGCTGTCCAGCAAACCCGACTCAGCCAACACGCCGAAAGTTGTACTCCTCGAAGAATACTTCTAAAGGAGAGAAGCACGCATCGCTTTGGTGCGCCTGCACTGCAGCGTGACCATGCGGTCACGTTTTCTGTCGATCGACTATCGTCGATCGATCAGGAATGGCCCAGTCCCGGTATCTCTCTTGGTCAAGTCTCTCACTTGGACCTTTTCGGCATGAGTAACTCTACTGGCAAAGCCCCAAGATCATTGACACGCGCAAGCCCCACCACGACGACAAAGTAGAGACACCTTCGGTGGGGGTGCTGATCAGCTCCTCGATCAACTGGTTTACGTACAGGTTAAACAATTCCGGTGACTTCCGACCACCCTGTCTCTCTACACTTGTGAGCCTGTAAGACTCCGACAGAGCATTACTCCAGTTGACCTGATTAACTTGATTAGCATACCAGAATTCTGAAATGTTGAAATGTTTACTACTTTAGATAGTACTTCTGTTTTTCTTATTTTTTTCCAAAATATATTATAATTAATTGAATCAAATGCTCGGCTTAGATCTAAAAAGCATGAACAAACTGTTGTTTTCCTTTTAAGGTACTCGTAAACCGTATTTTTTTAAGCAAATATAGCTAGATCGGTGGATGAGCCTCGTCGGAAACCAAACTGAGCTCTAAAGGTATTTATTGTAGCTAATACTTTAGAAAATATAGTGGCCAAGGAGATAGGTCGGTAGATCGATGAACTGGATACGTCTCCGGTTCTGTTCTTTACAATAGGAACAAGAACTGTTCTCATAAAACCTGTGGGTAAAAAACTAGGATCGATACATGAATTAAATAACGAAGCCAACTTCTCAAAAAGTTAAACAGATGCAAATAGAAGGTGCTCGACACTGAGCCCATCGTGGCCTGGAGATATGCCGCGCTTCATGCCCCTGACAAATCTAACCATATCCTCCGCAGTGATGTGCAGCGTAGCGGTGGCAGTGCACTCTGCACGCCCATGTAACGGCACCAACGACGTCTCCGAACCACCATGAGCCCCACGACTTATCTGTCCACTCTGAATATCGGAAATGGAAAAGGCAGACTGAGATAGGGCTGTAGGGTTGCATTTATCAACAAACAAATTAGTTATACTAGTTGGGTCTTATTTCTATTTGACTTAAAATTTAATTGGTTGGTTTAATTCCAGAAATTTCCGAAATCTTTATTATATCTATAAGTGGCTATAACATCCATTTTTTTTTTCATTCAACTGACACCATCTTATTTTATTCTTAAAAACCTTTTGGTATGTATCATACCGTCTCATAATTGACCCTGCGTAGGGCGTCCACAAAAGTTCCACAATTGATAATACTGCCTATGTACAGAATGTCACTCTTTTACATGATATTTCCACCCAATAACTGGTTTTTATTTGTGAGTATATGCCCCCGCCAAGTCGAGCGCATTTTCATAGGGGCCCTATTTGAGAACCTCTGGATAAGACCAGAACGCAGAAATTTTTGTCATCCAGTAAGCTATAATCACATACTTAAAATCCAAAATTTCAAGTCTGTAGGTCAATTAGGTCCGAAGTTAAGCGAAATTTCGCATTTATGACACTCACTCACTCACTCATGATCATCAGAATAGAACTAGTACTTCCCAAAAACTAGGATAATCGAAGATCTGGAGTACCTGGTGACCCTGATTAGAAAACACAAGAGCCCAAACAAACTATTAGAGATCGACATACCGCTTTTACAAAAAATATTCAACTTGGTAGGCCGCTTCATTTGATGTCAAAAATCGAAGGTCTGAAGTATCTGATGAAGAAACCTCAGGTGGTCTCAGCTGTATCAGAGATATGGTAATGCCCCTTTCTACTATTGGTACATAAAAATCGACTGTCATTGCAAAAACCCAGCGTATTGGGGCACATCTTCTAATTTAATCTAGCCAATAGCGTCCCACTGCTGGGCGAAAGTCTCCCTTTCTGCTTTGCCCACGTTTCTACAAAACAAAGTGAAATCCCACCAAAAACATTCTGTAAAAAACTAGCCAAGTCTCGATGAAGCTGCTTGTTTATCTCTAAAACGTAATGAAATCTAGACAAAGTCGTGCCAAGTCTAAGGTTCCTTACTGCGATTTCTTTATTATTCTAGTTAATGTTGTGTGACTTAACAATACAGTATTATGTAATGAAAAACACATAGTTGAAGTTGCGTTCTAAAGGTTGAAGATGCATTCCAAATAATTTTACCTTATTTTTAAAGTACCTTGAATTCATTAAACTCAACAGCAAGCACATTGCTACAATATGTGTTTTATTAACAATATAACAGTTTTGTTTAACAGCTCTATCATGTTTCCTTCAAAACACATAGAATTGTTTGAATACCTGTTTGTTACCTGCTGGTGAAAGAATACCTGAAGGATGTAGACGCTATGTGAATTAAATATTATATGAAAATAACTAATATTTCGGTCAGTATTCAGTAAGTTCAAACCAAAAATCAAGAGTTTTCAATATATATATCCTATGAAAAGCGGAAATGAAGACAGATAATTATGGCTAAAGTATTTGCCTTATTATGTGCCTTATTTAACGTGAACGTGGAATATAAAGCTATAATGATTATTTAAAATCACTGAGATCTAAAATTAATTAAATACGAATCTTATTGCTAAAGGATAACTAGATCACTCATAAATCCTCCATCCTTACCGAGCTCTACTTAATGGAACGCAGAACTAAGAAGGCTCATTGGCGACGTAAAACTGGTGGAAGCGAAGCTTCACAGCTTGGCTCATCGCCGCAAGGCTGCCTGCATGTCCTGATTGTACTTCGGTGAGTGTGCGCAAGAACTCCACGACCGCATCCCATCTGCCCCCTTCTACCATCGGACATCTAGACGTACTGCTAACTACCATCCATACCTAGTTACCATTGCACCAATTCGCACTAAGCTTTTCCAAACTTTCTTCATAATGTGCACGGCAAAAGACTGGAACTCACTACCTGCGTCTGTGTTCCCGAACGCATTCAACCGGAATCTCTTCAAAGTTAGAGTGAACAGGCTTCTTCTGGGTAAGCTCACTCCATCGTAGACTTTGTCTCTGTCACCTCTGACCTAGACTAGAGTAAAGAGCAAACCCATCTCAAATAAAAAATATAAAAATAACCATAATTAATACAAGTTAGACAATCTAATTGGAAGTTATGAGATCAATCAAAAATACAATCTGATAGTAATAGAATATAATTTTAAGTAATGTGCAATTTGTTTGTGCAGAATAAACAATTTTTCTTTCTTCTTCGTTAGATAATTTTATGAAGCAGTGGGAAAATAAAATTAATGTCGTACATAACAAAGTTAAAGTTCCAATGTAACTGACATTTATGACCTTTTTATTATAATGGCCAATAGTTTAATCCCCACATCGATCTTTATTTGGCAATTAAATTGGCTTAGAATATGAATCATGCCCACAAACATATTTTAATCTTTTTCTAAGGAATTATAATTGTCATATGATAAATCTTTCCCTCTCACACAGAGGATACTCTCGTCCTATCAGTGGGAACATTACAGGCTGATCAATCCAAATTCCCTAGAGAGGTAATCGTTTCCATTACTACTCTACAAAATCAACCATTCTGTAAGCCTAGTGGCTCATCCAGTTTAATTTCATCTGATGAACTAATCAGCAGTCTCCTTTATCTTGGTCTATTCAACCTTCAAGCGGGCGCGCGGTCATTTGTAACGGCAGCGGTCGCGCGTAACCTAAAAGACCTATGCGATATTTCAGGGATTTAAAACACTAGTCATTTAATATTTTTTTTTGTATTTATCACATTATCATTACGTTAAGACATAAAACAAATTATAAAATCAAAATTATATTCCAATTTTCTTTGAATTAGCAAGTAATTTGGGCATAATTTTATTCCTTATATATCCACTAACTTTTTATAATAGAACCTTTTATAGTATAGTAAAAATTAATAATAATACGTGCTAATTGAAAGGGGCACATCGTCTTCATCTGAAGCCGACCCATCGTCCACATCTGAATCCTACCTGGTTGATTCTACACCACATCGATTTTCCTCTGCAACTAGAAGGTGTTCCGATACTTCTGAACCTTGGTAGTAGTATTGCACTATCTATCAGATAGCGGTCGACGAGTCATTTTTATATAAAAAACACGTAAATTTTAATATTGTAAAATAAAACTCGCATTGAGCGTCGCGCGTAACCTTCTCGACGACAGGCGCGTAGCGTGCTTTCGACGCCTGCGCCGTGACTAAAACAAATACGATCTATGCGCTCCAGAGGGTGCAAGGAGGGGAGGTTAGTAGTTTATTTCGTGCACAGTGAAACATTAACAGGCTATTAAGGATGGGAAATGCCTACGATCAGAAATAACGATATTAAGACCGAAAATGTATCAAGTGCGGTCGATTCGACGCCGCGCTTGATGGTTAAAAATCTTTCAAACAAGCTTAGCCACACCTGTTTTTGTAAACCAAAATCAACAATGGTTATGTTAGGTTTTAGGTAAACATCTTGATTGTCAGTATCTTTGAGCCACAATTTAGTTGGCTCGTAAAATAAAACAACGCGTTATGGCTTCGACCAACGAACGAATGAACTTTATTGAAAAACAACAGTGACAAAAAAAAACATCGACATACAGAGTTACAAAGGTTGTTACCAACAATTTTTATTATCCAAACAAGGCTCTATTTTGGAATTGACATAGCCATTACCTAACATACAGTCATCAACCTTCTTATGCCATTCTCGCGAAGCCTGTTTGAGACCATCTACAGCCTTGTTTAACTTAAGAACCTCTTTATCATCTTTACACACATAACCTACAGGTTTTTGCATGTATCAGACAGATCTCAGACAAATCTCCATGCAAGAAGGCTGTTTTGACATCGAGATGAGTCACTTTTAGATTCAACTGCACCGATACTCGTAACGCAAATAATAATCAAAGCGTTGTATGTCGTACCACGGGAGAAAAAGTTTCACTGTAGTCCACACCATATTTCTGACTACAACCCTTAGCCACTAGTCTGGCTCGATAACGTACATTGCTTTCAGAATCACACTTCTTTTTAGGACCCACTTACACTTTACAATATTTCCACTTACAGGAACGTCAACAATGTCCCAAGCCTTATTGTCTTCAAAATTTTTGAGCTCTTCTTTGATAGCCTGTTCCCAGTACTCTTTTTCCGGTCCCTCCAGTGCCTCTTCCAATGTCAATTCATCGTTGACCGATTTGTTACATTCTTCTGTAACCATTAATCCGTATCTATCAGGTGGCCGTCTCTGCCTATTAGGTAATGTTCTCACCATCATGTCCTCTTCAGATCTCGAGGACTCCTCATCCTCTGAAGATGGTACATAGGTTTCATCCAAGTCAGCAGAATCTTCAACTGAAGCAAATGAATCCTCTCTACTGGTGTCAGACAATCTCCCACTGGAGATGATTGTGATTCTTTGGTTTCTTTGTCTTTTTCTTTTATTTCAATCACATTATCTTCTAATAAATTATTTTCTTTAATAAATATCACATCTCGACTTGTTGTGATAGTGCGTGTTGCAGGATTATATATTCGATATCCTTTAATATCCTCAGGATAGCCAACAAATATGCATTGTTCAGATTTTTTATCCCATTTATGTCTTTTTTCTTTAGGGATGTGTCTCATAATGGTACTGCCAAAAATTCTTAAATGACTGAGGTTTGGTTTAGATCCTGTCCATACCTCATATGGGGTGCGGTTCTTCAGTCCAGCTTTCACAATTCTGTTCTGTAAATAGGCAGCAGTGTTAACAGCTTCCGCCCAGAATTCCTTACCAAGTTTAGCGTCAAACAAAAGACATCTGGCCTTTTTTATGATTGTTGGGTTCATCCTCTCACAGAGCCCATTTTGTTCTGGTGTATATGGGTTTGTTTTTTGATGATTAATACCAGATTTCTTTAAATAACTTTCGAATTTCTTGTTACAGAACTCAGTGCCGTTATCACTTCTAAGGGTTTTAATTCTTTTAGACAATAAATTCTCAACTCTTGCTTTATAATCTATAAACTCTGCAAGGCCTCATCTTTACTTTAAAACAAATAAACTTCTGTCATACGACTATGATCATCAACGAAAACAATGAAATACTTGGATCCTCCGAGTGATACATTCTTCATTGAGCCACAGATATCACAATGTATTATATCCAAAGGCTCAATACTCCTGTTTACTTCATGAGCAAAAGGTAAGCGACTCTGCTTCCCTTCACAGCACACGATACAGTTTGTCTTGTTGATGTTTGCCGTCTCTGATAGCTGAACTCCTTCCACAGCACCATGTATTTTATTCATGTCGAAACTATTCACATGTCCCAATCGACGATGCCAAACAACTGGAGACTCAACTGCTGCTGCCACCAAACACGTAGATGTATTCAATTTATAAACACCATTAACAAGTGACGCAGTAGCTACCAGAATGTCCTGTTTATTGAATATGTCACATCCGCTGCTTGTGAAACGCACCTTGTTGCCCTGTTTCATTAGTTGGCTCACCGACAACAAGTTTGTCGCTAACTGGGGAACACACAAAACCTTTTCAATAGTTACGCTGTAATTGTCTTCTGCGATTGATGTAATTATGTTTACATTCCCACTACATTCCACTGGAACTTTACTCTGATTGGCGATCATGATTTCCTTGGTAAACCCAGAGTAACAAACGTCCGTGATCCAATTATGTTACTCGTTAAATGTAAACTGGCACCTGAATCCACGTACCAATCGCCCTTGTCAAAGGTTCCATTAAGAAAAACGGCACTAAACGCATTTGTTGTTTTAGGTTTCTTATCTGAATCTTGCAAATTCTTTGAATATTTTTTTTATTTGTGCATTGGTTGATGTAGTGGCCATATTGTTTACAACCATAACATTTGACGTTTGGTTTTCCCTTGACGGATGCTGTCATTTGAGAAATTTGATTCCCGCCATCTTTGCCGACCATTGACTGAGTAGATTTCACATTTTTTGAACGATGATTCGACTTGTTGCGGAAACATGCAAATGCTTTATTGACGTCGCCACTCACTTCCGGTTCCATGTCTATTAATTTCCTTTTAATGGCGTCCGTTGTAATTATCATCCCGGAATGTTCAATGGCCATTATCATGGGCATTGACTTTTGCATGGACTTTTCTGTTAATCCTGCCAACATGATAGAACCGATCCATTTCATCGTTAATCCCAAAACCCGTTCCTTGTAGCTTCTGAGCTTCAACTATTTGTTTTACATATGACGTCAAAGATGAGCAATTTTCTAATCGAATTGTTATAAGATTCCTCAGCAGGCTGATTTTTCTCGTATATCCGGAGTCATCAAACAGCATCTTCAATTTATCCCACAATTCATTCGATGTTCTCACGCTTTTGATGTCAACGTAAAGAGCCGGTTCGATTGTTAAGATTAACTTGGCTTTCGTCTTGGCGTCATCTGCAGTTGATGGGGTTCACCGAGCTATGGTTTGATGCACCCAACCATTCCTTCTAATATTAGAAAGTTTTCTGCTGCAAAACACCACTCATGATAGCCACTCGCAAACAATTAAACCTTTAAGCTTAACGTTCACCGTACGGTATTAACAATAAAAACTCACTAACTAGCCTTTTGTGACTCTGGGCCCATAACCTAAAAATAAAACAACGCGTTATGGCTTCGACCAACGAACGAATGAACTTTATTGAAAAACAACAGTGACACTACAGATTAGTTATTACAAGTAGCAAAGATGGCGCTAGTAGTATCTACATTTTGATATTTACAACACACTATTACTATTCAACATTTAAAAGTTGTGAGATATTTTACAATATACAAGGGGTAATTTTCTATCCCCTATGGGTGACTTTCTTGGCTGTGGTTTTTAATAAAAATTAATGCTCTTGATACTTACTACATGGACAGAAACTATTTTTTAATAAGTCTGGGACACTCCACTTTGAAACATGGACTCCGAGGCCTGGGTCTTGAGCAACAGTGCCAATCTGGCTAGTCTGTTTCTAGGTAAGCGGTCGGCTGTGCCGCTATAACACTTTTAACCCCCCCGGGAGGTAAACCGCTGACAGAGTGATGTGCAGCTAATCTGCTGACTTGGTCATTTTGAAAGTTGGATTCAAGAGCACTAAGAGCACTATATAATATGTGCGACAAATGGTCTGTTGTCGGATTGAACTTATTGTCTGTGTGACAGTACCTAAATTACCCTAGGCTGATAAATTTTTCGTTTTTCCTAATTATATTAATATTAGCGTTAAGGTCGGTTTCCCCCGAAGAGGAAAAGGCCGCACTCCAACCCCGTGCGGCCCTGTAGAGCTCGTCAGCAGACTTGGTCACTCTCCCACCGATAATAGAAATGAATTCCCAAATTTATAGAAGCCAAATGCCTTGATATTATTAATGACGCAAGGAAACAATGTATCAATGTTAGATGATACTTGGGAATTCATAGTTATGAAATATATTGGAAGTGATTTTAGAAAGCTAAATTATAGAGGGATGCAGAGTAAATTATTATATAAACTTGTGAGTAACACAAACGCTAGCGCGTAACAGGTATTTGATCAGTCGTAACTCACACAATACCTCGCATCTACACTCGGAGTACTCAGAGATACACTTCCATAAAGTGACGCAAGCGGCTTTACAGCGGCATAGCGTCGACATCATGCTCTTTTGGAGTCATGGCCCCTAGCAGTTCTCTTGAACTGATAAACGTGACGAAGCGGCTTTTCCTGCGGCAACCGTGCGACTGTCCTTGTCTAGCAACGGAGCGGCTAGTTCTAGCGGCATTGCGTCTGCATCATGCTCTTAAGGAGACATGGTCCCTATCAGTCCTTAGACTGGATATGAGATAGTTGTGGTCACCCAAACCCCCGGAAGTTCACTCTTTGCACAGTGAGCATATTTGCAAGACACGTGCTCAAGTCAGTCTGACCGAGTTATTAGTCTATGATATAGAATATAATATTCTTTGAACTATTAGATAGTTTGAGTTGAGAAGTAGAGAATCATGGATAATTATTAAATAGAGTTTAGAGTTATAGTATCGGCCAAAGGCAACGAATACAACATACAAGAATTACTAGTTATGAGAGTAGAGAATCAAACTCAATATGCTTGAGTTTGATTCTCTACTCTGATTAATAGAGTTGTGAATAAACTCACTTTAAAGTCTATAGACAGCCCCAAAGAGCCCACCCGTCACCACTTCCTAGTGCTTATGCTGGGGAGAAGAAGTGGCACAACAAACTCCCCAGCAACACGTGTCTGTCTGATTAGTTATAATGACTATCAACTCCATCAGCCTAGGATAACTATAATAACTAAAGGCTCACCCAGTCTCACCTAAAAACACTAACACATACTACGTTAAAAACTAGATTATAAAATAATAATAAACTAAATCTGTGATTCAACACAACTATATTTTACTTATTTAATATTAACTCGTTCTCCTACAACAGCTCACTTGGACAAGGCCTCTGGCACTCAATAATTCTCCTAACTTTCTTAGCCTAGCCTTACACCGACCGTTTCCTACCGCGGTCTGTCTTCCTTCTCGCAGGTAGCGCTAATAATACCTGTAATAGAATCATCAATGTGAAGAGGTAAGGGAATCGTTACGCTTGCGCTTTAATCAACAATAATAGCTACGTTAATGTATCTGTGTATGATATACCCATTTCAGTGAGACGGGGAACCGTTTTACAACGTGTGTCTCATTGTACGTGTTCTACTAAACCTAACGCATATAACCTCTGAGGACAATATACGATTTTAGTAGAACATGTTCCCTAAGCACAATATAAATGTCTTACTCAATCCTAGAGACAGTGAACTACGAAGCCCAACTGCCATTGAGTGAGACAAGTATTGAGTATAAAATTCAAAACGCGTGCTAATGTTAATATCATCTTTACGGTAGCCTAGCCCCATTTCTAGAATAACAGAAAATATCGCACAAGCGTACCGTAGACTCAGTTTGTAGCAAAACTCAATGCGATCGTACTCGGTGTTTGCCGAGGTGGTTATTTCGTCACCTCACATCTCGTTAATCTTCCCCATTTCGAGGATACAGTGCGGCTGTAAGCGGCAAAGCGTCCAAATTGACGTGTTTCGATAAATAGTGTCGATTTAGAAATTGGCGTACCATATGGGTGTAGGTTTTATCGAGACACGGTCCCTAGCGTTCATAGAACGACTACCAATCCAGTTTGGGGAGCTGTGTGATGCCTAACCCTCTCCCGGAGATTCGCGTACAACGAGCCTTTCGTAAAGAGTTGTGTGGCCAAACCTTTTTGGAAGCAGTAATTATCACTAACGTTTGATTGTTTTATAATGCCGATTTAGATCGACTTTATAGCATATGTTGTTTTAAATGAACTGAGAGTATTTACGGTTCTGCCTTCCGTATGTGGTTGCGCATATTACGGGTCAAAGTCGTCAAAAGTCGAGCGTCAGTGCTCAGTGTCAAATAAAGTGGAAGGCCTTCTCCGTTTCCCTATAATCAAACGCAAATGACAAATATCTGTCAGGGTATGGATTAGGAGATGGACACGTAATACAATAGAAAATAGAATTAATTAATAGCGGAATGTCGCTATGCTGGAATAAATGATTATTAATAGCTCTGCAGCGATATTATCTAAATGTTACCTACAAATCATAAAACAAATCAGCCTACGAGAACAATACAATGAAAAATACACATCATTAGTAAAGAGTTTAACACTTACCAATGATATCTTTGTAGGGAATTAGATTACTACTCACGAAATGCCGCACGTAGTACCAACTTCACCTCGAACACAGCTCCTCCCAGCTCACAACACTCACCAACCTCCTAACTTAACTAGCATTCCCTCTTCAGACTATCACGACCGAACCCTGTCATGTCCTAAGACCCACTGTCCTTCCTCAACCGCCCCGCCAACTATCCAAAATCGGCGTCTGGTCCTTTCCCACACTATTTTTTGTAAACTTCGACTTATAACACATTTTTCTATTTCTTAATTGTTTCTCAATTGGTTTACGATTCTCAGATGTCTGCAATAACGCGTCCTCGCTTTAAATTTCTCGTTCTCAGAATTTCTAAAGGACTATGGATTTCGATTGTCTTAACATTTCTTTCGAGCGACGACGGCTGCCATAAGCGGCCATAAAATAGAAATGTAATGCATTTCTGAGAGGCCAATAAGTGCAAAGAATTAGGATATCTTGTTATTTATTAGGGTAACGCGTCAAGCTGTCAGACCATAAAATTAAGATTTAATGTGTTTCGTAAAGTGGGCCGAACCACGTGCATGGTTTTAGAATAAATATAATATTTTGTTATTAAATAGGAATAAGTGACAGACAGTCACATCTGCTAAACATCTCTTAATTTCGAGTGTAATTTTTATTTCTGGTTAGTCAAGTTTCTAACCAGGGTAGGATAGAAAAGAATATTCTGTATTATGTACACAATACAAATAACAGATATAAGTGTATAATATTTTATTTTACACAATGGTGCACAATGGGCAATCTTATCACTAAAAACGATATTTTAAAGGCATCCTTTGGATGCATAGAGTAGCCCATTCATGTGGGCTCCTTACCCTTCCTCCACAACATGCGTGGGCAGGAACTGAGTTTCCTAACTCAAATGTAAAGGAACTGAGCTGTGGCCTGTCAATAGCCCCTGGCCACCATTTTACCCCTCGGCAAACCAATGAAGCTACCTTTTTTTCATTTGTCTAGGTCTACCCTTCTCAAATATTTTTCGAACGACAAGCATTTCCTTACAAGGGTAGCAAAACTTTGGTGGTTTGAACTTGTTTCAGGGAACAAAATCTGTTTTTTAGATGTGTTGATATTATTATCTTTCCTTCTCCATTACCTGCAGGCAGGTCAATCACAAGTGATTGGTATCAGCGTTCCAAAGAAGTCATACATATTTTAACTTCTGAAAGAGATTTATTATTTACTTAGGAAATTTATTTGTCAACTTTGTGTTGCCACTCAGTTGGCTACTGCTGCAATAGTTCAGGGAACTGAAGATAAAGTTTCCCGAGTCGTTAGTATTCAACGAACTATATTTCATGAGCCGCTACCCTTCAATAATATATCATTACTTCCGTTTTTTGTAGTAATATAAGAGTGTACAGATAGGCTATTTGATCATTTTATCATAATCTTAGTTAACCACCAAGGATAACATTATGGGTTAAACAGAAATTTGCATTAATTATTTTATTTAAAGGTACTTATCTCAAAACAGAATTGTTCTGAATATAAAATTGTATCAGTGTTTGACTTCCTGTTATGATATTCAGTATGAATCAGCAACAGCTTTGCAGCCTTTAATTCTCAAGCTTTTATATTTCTAATACAACCCCAAAGCTTTGAATAATATATTGTCCGTTTTAAATTGTGTAGTGGTTTTTTTCCTTTTATAATGTATACAGCAGGTATAGCATAATAAATTATAATGCTGTTAAAACAATTAGCATTTCTTAACAGTTTCATAATGGTGACGATTCTCTTGTACACCGAACTAAACTAAACTAACTTAACTATCACTAAAACTCCTTACTTTTGGCTATGAGAATCTTAAATCTTTTCTGCAAATAAAATCTCTAAATTTAAAATAATTTGGCATAATTAAAATCGATATTGATAATCGCGTTTCTTATTTATTTTCTTTTTTGGTTTCGCAAACGTGGTACAGTCCGCGAGGCCTAAGCTGTATGAGTGATTACCAATCGCAACAATCGAGGGACACAACACCTCAGGCTGATTGTTTAAACGTATATACTAATCGCGCTCGAGGCTGACGTCATACATACATTATCTATATGTGCACTTACACAAATGCAAAGCTTAGCTTAGGCCTCGCTTTGTTTGCCTTACCCCGTAAACTGCTATTTTATAGCCGGAGGCGCGCAGAGGGGGAGCTTCAACGTGTTTTATATGGAATTTAACACTTTGTATGGTTTTCCATACAAAGTGTTAAAAAAATACCTATATGTTGAGTTTTACTGAGATAATTATATGGAGTAATTATATGGATAAAGGAGGTAGAAATTTTCATTATTTTTGCGATAGGACACACCGTTTTCGAGATATAAGCTAAAAAAAAGAAAAATATGCATTACTGTTTTTGCACCTAAAGTCGACGTGTCGGTGTGAATTTTAGTTCACGACAACAAATTTTATTCTAAAAGTTTTTAATCGCGATTAAAAAATTGTCAGATTCATATTCAGATCTAATGAGACATTCAAAATCATAGGAGACAAACGTAAACTTCAGAATAGCAAAATTGCCATTTTCACTAAATTAATAACTCAGTGCCATCCTAGTGCTGTCAAACTAAAATATAGTTAAGTTGTATCACTTTAGTCAATTTCAGAATGAGAAATCGTCGTTTGAAAGGATTAAACCAAAGAAGGATGGCGAGGTTGGACCCGCGTAACTCCTATAAATTTGTAATTATAATTAAATTATACTTGCCCGTGAACGGTGCTCCTGACGGAGCACAAATTTAAAGGAGTTCTATTAAAAAAATATATAGTTACTAGGTGATGGGACTTAAAAGTTTTTTTTTACTAGCCTACACTTTCCCACTCCTGGGCAAACTCGCCCTCCCCTCCTTCCATCTTTCGCGAGCCCGCGAAAGTTATTAATGATTTTAATTTGTTTATATATAAGTTATGGTGCAGTTTCCGAACGGAACGTTTTTCGCGAATTTTATTGATACATTCCAATCTACACTAATGATTTACCTTCTTACACCTAAGTACGTTTTTGCTTAGCGGTTTTCCTCCTTTCATACTTATTTCTTGATAACTAAACTAAAAATACATAAAACGAATGAAAAATACCTAAAATGTGAACAACCGTACAAAAAAAAAATGTGTTTTATCAGTATTGAAAACATGAAACGGAAATTGGAACGTCAGTGTCAAATTGTCATGTCAAATATCATTTTTGTCATTTCTCATTACATTGTTGGTGTTCAACGGCTAACGTGGGATTTCTATCCTATTTTTGCGATTTTGTGGATTCGTGACGACTTGACTTATCTTAAAGGTACGGACTATTGTGCACACCAACCTAGACCACGGCATTTATTTCTGGATAACGTTTTGCAAGTGAAAATAAACATATGTAGGGGAGTACTTAAGAGCCTATGGAATGTATGCAATAGAAGTTTTGCCGGGATGAGACTCCTAGAAGGGATATTTGTTGGCAACCACCCATCTATTCTATGTGCCTGAATTCATTCTACGCAAATAGGTAGCAAGTCTTATTGCACAAACATTGCAATCGATAAGAATCGGCTGGAGGGTCGAAATGCCATGTTAGAATATTATTTTAATTGTCCCGTGGGAACACGGACAGCGGGCTATTGCTCTCATAATATGAGCATATTGTGGTTCATGGGCGATGCAAGGAACCAGTGCTTTGTCTTGATAAATAAATTATATTTTAATAAGACATTAACTAGGATTGAATAATAAAATAAAAGGAAAATAATCATGTACGATTATGTCTTGAATATTTTATAAGTAATATTATAAAGTAAATAAAAGAGATTTTTTAAAATTATTTTTATTTAACAAACCCCCATTTTATATGAAAGGACGGACAGGAGGATGAAGCTGTTAAAACTATTTGAAACCTGCTTTTTTCAGCTTGGTTTAATTCGACCACCGTAATTATAGTTTATAGAGTTCCCTAATCCCTGCAGACGTATGTCAGCAGTTTTATGAATCAATGAGACGCCAACGTATATGTGTTTAGGTATACAAGTTTGAAAAAAGACCAAAATCGGCATGCAGTATACCTAGTTATTGCCGAAAATAGCAGCGATGCAATCTTCCACTACATTGTGCAAAAAGGTCCTTAGTACTTCATATGTACCAGGTTTATCTGGCTAAACAGATGTAGGCGGAACCTATAACCTATAGGTTCCACCTACATCTGTTTAGCCAGATGATAGAGATTTTATAGATGGAGACTTTTACAAAGAATTAGTATTATTTTTACTGGCCAGGTGAAGACACCCTTATGTCCTTAAAAAATCAGGTAAGTAGTACTTCAATGCGCGTTAATGACTCGGTTGTATAAACGTGGACGAAGCAAAAACAATAGGTATGTTAGAATCGTAGAATCGTACCTTCCCCCACGGGATAATATGTGAGAGTCTAAGTAAATATGTTTAAAATAAGCCATTATGCTACTAATTAATAAACAATAAGTCCATGCCCTAACTACTTTTAGATTATTTAGGTTATAATCTTCTACCTTTATATCTTTTCTCTCCCATCTTCTCTAGCTCACTTACCATTTGCTTGTTAGTTAGACTTATGCCGTTCTTTAACTATTCATAGGTATCCATAATATACGCGTACGTAACCCCTACCAATTGGTCCCAAATGACATGCAGGATCGCCATTCCCCTTTTTGTGATTTTTAGTCTAGTTTTGCGGCATTTGTGACAAGATAATCGGCACCAATGTCATTCATAATAAGTAATTTTAATGTTTGAATTGTAGCTTAGAGTTCATAACAGGTGCTGAACCTCTTTAATGTAACAACTGCATACCATATGACAGCAAACTATTTTAATTTAATTACACTTCTGGATAAGAGTGTTCCGACTACTCCCAAAAAAGACTGTAGCATATAATCCTAGTGAGTAGGTTACTGTTCAATTTACAAGTCCCCGTAGACCTGCTTTAGCACATTTGAGGTCCCCGCCAAAACTCCCTCCGCGGGGCCAAATTTTGTTTAATTTTGCTTAGCGACATACGGTACTCATTTACTTCTGATTCTGTGTGTGAAACACAATAATTATGGTGTAGGTGAGCAAATATGTAAGGTTTTCTCACAACGGATTGCTAAACTGCTTGTGTAGTGTTAGTCATTTAGCAATCCACGCGTCATGTTCGTGAACGGGCGTCGTCAGTTAAGACTGGTCATCTCTTAGCTGCCACGGCGTATTTTAATTAAATTTTATTTTTGAATTGTTTTCATATTTTTAAAACGGACGCTTTTAATGTTCTGCATCGTTCTCACATGCATAATTTCAACATGAACGATGTAACCAATCTATTCTAAACATAATTTGATTTAAAAGAGTGTCCGTGGAGTTTCTTGCCCGTTCTTCTCCATAGGTACCTACTTTGCTTTGGAATGGGCAACTAGCTTCATTTTTCTGACCAACCGACCTTGACAATTCAAAAGTGCCTGTAATTGGTTTATTTGAAATAAATGCTTTGAGTTTGAGTTTGAGCTCAATACTTTCTGTATTAGCTTTAGGAATTACTGAACCGTCATATTTTACCATGAAGTTCTCAAGTAGTTATATTGCTGCCTCTTTAGGCATGATCCAATTGTGTAGAAAACAACATTGCGCTTACGAAGTGAATATTAGTTAGCGAGAAGCAGGTTTTTTGATGGTATTTTTGAGCAAGGTGAGTGATATAATTTCGAATTTCTTGAAATTGTCTCATGTTAACAAATATCTAACACTTACTTGGCTAGGTACCTACTCATTGAATTGTAAATACGTAAGTCCAACTTACAGGGAATCGTTTCGATTTACTTTGTCTTGTTCGGCGGAGGGTAAATGGTGACTCCTTTCTCCGAGGATAAAGAGCGTTTTTCCCCAGTATTGCAGTTACGGTTGCTCCGAAGGCATCGGGCGAAAATGTGAGCTTTCTATCACCATTTCACCATTTAGCTGACTAACGTTCAGCGTAACAATATATATCACTTACCAGAAGCACTATCATTAACTTTCTTTCAAGTTTTCTAAGAAAATTAACGAGAGAAAAAAATCCGTACGTTGGCGGTATAAGTGACAGATTCAACTTGCTGAAACCACAGATAGCGAGCTTCCTGCTTGTGAGAGAAAGATTACAGGTAACAAAGGGCAAATTCAAGGTACGTTGAAAAATGTATGGTAAAATTATTTAGAACGCATCTTCAACCAATGCTACATAGCATTGGTAGAAGATGCGTTTTGAAGGAAACATAATGCCGTGTTCTTCACTAACATGGTTCACACACCGTGTTGTTATTCGGTCTTGGATTGTTTACTTCGTTAAAAAAATTGCGTTTAAACGTATACTTCCTGTATTCCTCTCTATACGGCCAAAGCTCAGGGCTTAGGAATATACTTTCCTTGTCTTGGTTAACAGTTACTATAAATGAAGAAAATGCAGTATCTTTGTATTGGACAAGTTTTTCAACTTTTTCGACCGTTTGTCCGTAATCCTTAATAAAATCGCAAATGTCGTTTTCCGTGATAATTATGTTTGTCAAATCGGGAAGGGTATATGTAAGATCATTTGGGCACTACCTAAATTTTGCTAGAGTTCAGTATGGCTTTTCCCTGTTAAATGTTTTTTTTTTTGGCATTTGTGTCTTTTTCTTTTTCCTGTTCACGACCGTCGTAAAACTATAATCCAATTTAACTTCCTCGAAATTGTTACTCTTTACTTCCACCGCATTTAACGGGGTGTCAGTTCGCCGCGTGTACTGATTCGTATTAGTCCTTGGCAGTTCGGCAAGTTTAGCCGTGATAGTTTTATCGTTCTCGGTGCGATCAGCTGTTGGGATGATGTGGTCATGCGCATGCGTGCTTGTCGATGGTAGCTGCGACGAAGTCGACGTTATTGAGACGCGCTTGGCTTCCTTATTTGAAAATGAACTGTTGCACAATTTAGCGCCAATATTATGTGATTCGCTTTGTTGCTGATGTTTTTTATCTTTTTGAACACAGTGGATTATTTGTTTAGTTACTAAAATATATTTAAGTAAGCTCGTTACATGCACGTGATCAAATGATACTGGAAGAAGAAGGTATAGGTCTTTCGCCAAAGGCAAGATATAAAGAACGGTAAAGAAAGTAAACGATGTAGGAAATGCTTGAGTAGGTAAACATAATAATGATGGATGTTATTATGAATAATTCAAGTTGTTTCAAGGATAAGGAAAATAAATATATTTGTTAAATTTGTGGACAGAAAATTGCGTCGTTAATGAGTGTTGACATTGCCTTCCAGCTGTTTGAAGACAGAGATTCTCCAACAAGTTAAAGATACAATTTGTAAGAGTTCCTAAAGACCTAGGAAATGCTGACGTGACTACTTGGATTTAGTCATGAGATATTCGCATCTGTATTCAATTCCTGGGGCCTTCACAAGGTCGTCTGTCCAACTTATGGGAGGTTTTCCAACGCTACGTTTTCCATAACTTTTGTCCTTTTGTCCGCGTTTTGTAACTAGTCTGCGAACAATGCATGCATGCGTGTCTGTAAATAATTTCATCAAATTGGTAACGGTAGATGCATTTTCAAAGATGACGACACTACTTGGGTCTGGTGCCGTCATCTTTGAAAATGCAATGGTTGCTGAAAGCGTTTGTTTCACTAGACGTCTAAGCTTACTCTTTGTAATACGGTATGTTGGGTAGGTTTGGTAGGTTCGGCGCTGGGATATGACCGCACGCAATAATATGCGCCATCTTGTTCTGCCCCGATCGTTGGGGCAAAACATAAATTGCGTAGAACACATGTTCTCAGAACTAACAAAATATTGTACCTTACGAGAATTTTTTTTTTGGGTGAGTTGACTGGTAGAAATTGTCACGTAAGGATAAAGCGTTATGCTCCCTCTGTGCGACTTCTTCTCTCTCGCAGCAGAGCTTCTTGTCTATCAACATAACAGGGTGTGTGTGCGTGTGGAACTTCGTTCCTGTCGGGCCCCCCGATCGTGCACATTTCTTTAAATAATGTTTCTTTGTTTTTATTTTATTTAACATAACATCACGCCTTGTTTCCCCGAAGGGTTGGGCAGAGGTGTACCTATAGTACACCAACATTTCGTCAGTTACCTATGTTGCCTCGGAATGTTTTTCATTCACCGATGTCAGTAAACTTAGAACGTACATATGAATTGGCAAAAGTCACACTGGTACTTAGTCAAGAATTGAACTCACAACCTCATGCATGAGAAATGAGGCCTTACTGTATTAAACGTCAATATGTCATTTCAAAATATTAACCTAAAATGTCTTAAATCTCTTAAATCGATACAATATTAAAAGGGCTATTAAATACAAATATGCCTACATATCATAAATTGTTTTATTTATGTCCATGCTGAGCCAAACTTGTATGGGAGCATTATCCGTCTCCTTTTATTAAATTGCTGTTTCTGTTCCTTTTTTATTTAATCATGTGCAGAATCACTGATAACAGGCTGCGCGTCAATGTCCTTGCCACTCTGCAGAATTTTTTAGAAAATTAAACAGACACCAAATCTGAAGGCCAATTTTCGTAACTTAAAACGTTCAAAATCTGGTCCCAGTCTCATCTCAGCAACAAACAAATCTCAAAAGCCTGTCAAAATGTAAGTAAATTAAATTTTTGACAGATTAAATCTGAGATTAAAATGCAAACGTTCTTAAAATTACGGGAATCGCCCCTCTGGCCTTAGCAGTCGATATGTCCAGATAGAAGTCCAGCTAAAATCAGGACATTAGATAATATGTACTTTGAAGTAATTAACGAGGGAGAAGGGACCCTTACTAGGGTTAGCGCTACGTTTGTGAATGTCAATGTAAAACCCTGTATTTGCGGTCCTTACGCATGTTCAAAGAGACTGTTAACCGTTCGGTGGTGGAGGCCATTTTGGGCCACTTGCGCGCATGGGTGACGCCCCTTTTCCGTGTTTTGGCGGGAAAACGGCGCGTGTGATTAAAACGGCGATAACTCCTAAGTTATACACGGGAGCTGTATGAAGTTACGTCGTTGTAATCGCTATTAAATAAGCTAACGTGTTATGTATAGATTAGCCCAGTTTTGCCTAGTAATTTATTAGTAATTCTCATTTGAAATCTGTGTGAGGGGATATTTCCCAGTTTCTTGTGTAAGGGTCATTGTAATTCAAAATATAAACCATTATTTCATAAAGTTTTTGTTTAATTTACATAAATATAAACTGTTTCACAATAATCCATTCAAAGTACACACCTTCCCATACATTTTTTACAAGCTACAAGCTTTACAAAAACATGACGTCATCTGGACGTGTCGAGTGACGGCGCAAAAAAAAGGTCTGTTCATTGTTCGATTCTCAGAACACTAATAGCTAAGTGGCTTGGGTTGTTATCTTACATTAACAAATGGTCCACATACTTATCGCAGACAGAGTCTCAGCCGTTAGAAGTGTTTAGATTAACAGTATCGACTAGCCAAAACAAACATTTGAAACCAAGCGCAAAAAATATCCACTCAAACTTTGCATCATAGTTTAAATTGTGTTGTATTTATTTTAAATGTAAATTGATATTCTACATTTTGAAGATATTTACAAATCGATAAACACAATAAATAGGCATGCTGTCTTACAAAAACATTGCAGAAATCAACAACCAAAATTAACAATTTCGCAACAAATTCGCACAAGTACATCAACAAGAATTACAAAAAAATTACAAAAAAAGGATAGGAAATTAAGATACAGCAAATATTGTCAGATTTGAACTCGAAGTTAAGAAAGTACATAAGAATGTTTTATGTACTTGTACACATGTCAGATTTGAACTCGAAGTTAAGAAAGTACATAAGAATGTTTTATGTACTTGGACACATTAATATTATGTACTTGTACATAATATTGTCAGATTTGAACTCGAAGTTAAGAAAGTACATAAGAATGTTTTATGTACTTGTACACATTAATATTATGTACTTGTACATAATACTGTCAGATTTGAACTCGAAGTTAAGAAAGTACATAAGAATGTTTTATGTACTTGTACACATGTCAGATTTGAACTCGAAGTTAAGAAAGTACATAAGAATGTTTTATGTACTTGTACACATTAATATTATGTACTTGTACATAATACTGTCAGATTTGAACTCGAAGTTAAGAAAGTACATAAGAATGTTTAAGAAAAAAACACATGCAACCCAAACAATCATGCAAACAAGTTTTAAAATACTAGGAACAAAGAAAATAACCTATAAAAACCTCTATTTCTATTTTTATTTTAAAAATAACCTGTAAAAACCATAATTCAAAAAAAAAAAAAAACATTTTTTTTATGTTCATAACTTCCCCTATCGTCGGTCGGTTAAACATAAAGCGTATCCACAGTAATTTCAAATCCGGGCTATTACACAAAAAAATGGCGCTAATACCTAAAACCGCCCGTGGTGGAACCAGACTGATCTAGTCTGCTGTTCGGAGGGATTTTTTAAATTCAATGATACGCACATTTCTAACGCTATCAGTTGAAATAAATGCATGTTATCGATAGTATGATACATATACGACGTACGAATGAGTAAGAGATTCATCAAAATATAAGAATTATAATAATAACACGAGGAAAAGTAACCGGCCGCGGCAAAATGGCGGCAAAATGGCGCCAAAATGCTAACGGTGTTTGCGGAAATAACAAATTGTAACCAAATCCTTTAACTAATTCTCAACCTAATCACTAAAAACTGTTAAGCACTTACCTGTTCATCTTCGAAAATATATTCACACTGAAATATTCCGAATCACGGTAATACAGCAAAATTTTAAAAGGTAAATAATTGAAGTTGTTGCTAGGTAACGAAATCAACGAGCATGCTAGAACAATCGCTGACAACCGCCGGCGGTACGTTCCCGCGAAGCGTACGGGCGAATCAATAGCATGAATGTTTCATTTAGTACACTCTGTGCAAGTTTGAATGCTTAAAATATAGAAATATACTAAATATTAACGTCAAAACAGACTGCGTCTCAACCAGACTACTCTAGTCTGCTTCCAAATTCTCTAGTCTGCTTGCGTGGTGGACAAGACTACTCCAGTCTGCAAAATAAAAACAGTCGATGGTGGAAGCAGACTAGAGTAGTCTGCTTCCACCTTCGAAGTTAAGAAAGTACATAAGAATGTTTTATGTACTTGTACACATGTCAGATTTGAACTCGAAGTTAAGAAAGTACATAAGAATGTTTTATGTACTTGTACATAATACTGTCAGATTTGAACTCGAAGTTAAGAAAGTACATAAGAATGTTTTATGTACTTGTACACATGTCAGATTTGAACTCGAAGTTAAGAAAGTACATAAGAATGTTTTATGTACTTGTACACATTAATATTATGTACTTGTACATAATACTGTCAGATTTGAACTCGAAGTTAAGAAAGTACATAAGAATGTTTAAGAAAAAAACACATGCAACCCAAACAATCATGCAAACAAGTTTTAAAATACTAGGAACAAAGAAAATAACCTATAAAAACCTCTATTTCTATTTTTATTTTAAAAATAACCTGTAAAAACCATAATTCAAAAAAAAAAAAATACATTTTTTTTATGTTCATAACTTCCCCTATCGTCGGTCGGTTAAACATAAAGCGTATCCACAGTAATTTCAAATCCGGGCTATTACACAAAAAAATGGCGCTAATACCTAAAACCGCCCGTGGTGGAACCAGACTGATCTAGTCTGCTGTTCGGAGGGATTTTTTAAATTCAATGATACGCACATTTCTAACGCTATCAGTTGAAATAAATGCATGTTATCGATAGTATGATACATATACGACGTACGAATGAGTAAGAGATTCATCAAAATATAAGAATTATAATAATAACACGAGGAAAAGTAACCGGCCGCGGCAAAATGGCGGCAAAATGGCGCCAAAATGCTAACGGTGTTTGCGGAAATAACAAATTGTAACCAAATCCTTTAACTAATTCTCAACCTAATCACTAAAAACTGTTAAGCACTTACCTGTTCATCTTCGAAAATATATTCACACTGAAATATTCCGAATCACGGTAATACAGCAAAATTTTAAAAGGTAAATAATTGAAGTTGTTGCTAGGTAACGAAATCAACGAGCATGCTAGAACAATCGCTGACAACCGCCGGCGGTACGTTCCCGCGAAGCGTACGGGCGAATCAATAGCATGAATGTTTCATTTAGTACACTCTGTGCAAGTTTGAATGCTTAAAATATAGAAATATACTAAATATTAACGTCAAAACAGACTGCGTCTCAACCAGACTACTCTAGTCTGCTTCCACCATCGACTGTTTTTATTTTGCAGACTGGAGTAGTCTTGTCCACCACGCAAGCAGACTAGAGAATTTGGAAGCAGACTAGAGTAGTCTGGTTGAGACGCAGTCTGTTTTGACGTTAATATTTAGTATATTTCTATATTTTAAGCATTCAAACTTGCACAGAGTGTACTAAATGAAACATTCATGCTATTGATTCGCCCGTACGCTTCGCGGGAACGTACCGCCGGCGGTTGTCAGCGATTGTTCTAGCATGCTCGTTGATTTCGTTACCTAGCAACAACTTCAATTATTTACCTTTTAAAATTTTGCTGTATTACCGTGATTCGGAATATTTCAGTGTGAATATATTTTCGAAGATGAACAGGTAAGTGCTTAACAGTTTTTAGTGATTAGGTTGAGAATTAGTTAAAGGATTTGGTTACAATTTGTTATTTCCGCAAACACCGTTAGCATTTTGGCGCCATTTTGCCGCCATTTTGCCGCGGCCGGTTACTTTTCCTCGTGTTATTATTATAATTCTTATATTTTGATGAATCTCTTACTCATTCGTACGTCGTATATGTATCATACTATCGATAACATGCATTTATTTCAACTGATAGCGTTAGAAATGTGCGTATCATTGAATTTAAAAAATCCCTCCGAACAGCAGACTAGATCAGTCTGGTTCCACCACGGGCGGTTTTAGGTATTAGCGCCATTTTTTTGTGTAATAGCCCGGATTTGAAATTACTGTGGATACGCTTTATGTTTAACCGACCGACGATAGGGGAAGTTATGAACATAAAAAAAATGTATTTTTTTTTTTTTGAATTATGGTTTTTACAGGTTATTTTTAAAATAAAAATAGAAATAGAGGTTTTTATAGGTTATTTTCTTTGTTCCTAGTATTTTAAAACTTGTTTGCATGATTGTTTGGGTTGCATGTGTTTTTTTCTTAAACATTCTTATGTACTTTCTTAACTTCGAGTTCAAATCTGACAGTATTATGTACAAGTACATAATATTAATGTGTACAAGTACATAAAACATTCTTATGTACTTTCTTAACTTCGAGTTCAAATCTGACATGTGTACAAGTACATAAAACATTCTTATGTACTTTCTTAACTTCGAGTTCAAATCTGACAGTATTATGTACAAGTACATAAAACATTCTTATGTACTTTCTTAACTTCGAGTTCAAATCTGACATGTGTACAAGTACATAAAACATTCTTATGTACTTTCTTAACTTCGAAGGTGGAAGCAGACTACTCTAGTCTGCTTCCACCATCGACTGTTTTTATTTTGCAGACTGGAGTAGTCTTGTCCACCACGCAAGCAGACTAGAGAATTTGGAAGCAGACTAGAGTAGTCTGGTTGAGACGCAGTCTGTTTTGACGTTAATATTTAGTATATTTCTATATTTTAAGCATTCAAACTTGCACAGAGTGTACTAAATGAAACATTCATGCTATTGATTCGCCCGTACGCTTCGCGGGAACGTACCGCCGGCGGTTGTCAGCGATTGTTCTAGCATGCTCGTTGATTTCGTTACCTAGCAACAACTTCAATTATTTACCTTTTAAAATTTTGCTGTATTACCGTGATTCGGAATATTTCAGTGTGAATATATTTTCGAAGATGAACAGGTAAGTGCTTAACAGTTTTTAGTGATTAGGTTGAGAATTAGTTAAAGGATTTGGTTACAATTTGTTATTTCCGCAAACACCGTTAGCATTTTGGCGCCATTTTGCCGCCATTTTGCCGCGGCCGGTTACTTTTCCTCGTGTTATTATTATAATTCTTATATTTTGATGAATCTCTTACTCATTCGTACGTCGTATATGTATCATACTATCGATAACATGCATTTATTTCAACTGATAGCGTTAGAAATGTGCGTATCATTGAATTTAAAAAATCCCTCCGAACAGCAGACTAGATCAGTCTGGTTCCACCACGGGCGGTTTTAGGTATTAGCGCCATTTTTTTGTGTAATAGCCCGGATTTGAAATTACTGTGGATACGCTTTATGTTTAACCGACCGACGATAGGGGAAGTTATGAACATAAAAAAAATGTTTTTTTTTTTTTTTGAATTATGGTTTTTACAGGTTATTTTTAAAATAAAAATAGAAATAGAGGTTTTTATAGGTTATTTTCTTTGTTCCTAGTATTTTAAAACTTGTTTGCATGATTGTTTGGGTTGCATGTGTTTTTTTCTTAAACATTCTTATGTACTTTCTTAACTTCGAGTTCAAATCTGACAGTATTATGTACAAGTACATAATATTAATGTGTACAAGTACATAAAACATTCTTATGTACTTTCTTAACTTCGAGTTCAAATCTGACATGTGTACAAGTACATAAAACATTCTTATGTACTTTCTTAACTTCGAGTTCAAATCTGACAGTATTATGTACAAGTACATAATATTAATGTGTACAAGTACATAAAACATTCTTATGTACTTTCTTAACTTCGAGTTCAAATCTGACAATATTATGTACAAGTACATAATATTAATGTGTCCAAGTACATAAAACATTCTTATGTACTTTCTTAACTTCGAGTTCAAATCTGACATGTGTACAAGTACATAAAACATTCTTATGTACTTTCTTAACTTCGAGTTCAAATCTGACAATATTTGCTGTATCTTAATTTCCTATCCTTTTTTTGTAATTTTTTTGTAATTCTTGTTGATGTACTTGTGCGAATTTGTTGCGAAATTGTTAATTTTGGTTGTTGATTTCTGCAATGTTTTTGTAAGACAGCATGCCTATTTATTGTGTTTATCGATTTGTAAATATCTTCAAAATGTAGAATATCAATTTACATTTAAAATAAATACAACACAATTTAAACTATGATGCAAAGTTTGAGTGGATATTTTTTGCGCTTGGTTTCAAATGTTTGTTTTGGCTAGTCGATACTGTTAATCTAAACACTTCTAACGGCTGAGACTCTGTCTGCGATAAGTATGTGGACCATTTGTTAATGTAAGATAACAACCCAAGCCACTTAGCTATTAGTGTTCTGAGAATCGAACAATGAACAGACCTTTTTTTTGCGCCGTCACTCGACACGTCCAGATGACGTCATGTTTTTGTAAAGCTTGTAGCTTGTAAAAAATGTATGGGAAGGTGTGTACTTTGAATGGATTATTGTGAAACAGTTTATATTTATGTAAATTAAACAAAAACTTTATGAAATAATGGTTTATATTTTGAATTACAATGACCCTTACACAAGAAACTGGGAAATATCCCCTCACACAGATTTCAAATGAGAATTACTAATAAATTACTAGGCAAAACTGGGCTAATCTATACATAACACGTTAGCTTATTTAATAACGATTACAACGACGTAACTTCATACAGCTCCCGTGTATAACTTAGGAGTTATCGCCGTTTTAATCACACGCGCCGTTTTCCCGCCAAAACACGGAAAAGGGGCGTCACCCATGCGCGCAAGTGGCCCAAAATGGCCTCCACCACCGAACGGTTAACAGTCTCTTTGAACATGCGTAAGGACCGCAAATACAGGGTTTTACATTGACATTCACAAACGTAGCGCTAACCCTAGTAAGGGTCCCTTCTCCCTCGTTAATTACTTCAAAGTACATATTATCTAATGTCCTGATTTTAGCTGGACTTCTATCTGGACATATCGACTGCTAAGGCCAGAGGGGCGATTCCCGTAATTTTAAGAACGTTTGCATTTTAATCTCAGTCTTAATCTGTCAAAAATTTAATTTACTTACATTTTGACAGGCTTTTGAGATTTGTTTGTCGCTGAGATGAGACTGGGACCAGATTTTGAACGTTTTAAGTTACGAAAATTGGCCTTCAGATTTGGTGTCTGTTTAATTTTCTAAAAAATTCTGCAGAGTGGCAAGGACATTGACGCGCAGCCTGTTATCAGTGATTCTGCACATGATTAAATAAAAAAGGAACAGAAACAGCAATTTAATAAAAGGAGACGGATAATGCTCCCATACAAGTTTGGCTCAGCATGGACATAAATAAAACAATTTATGATATGTAGGCATATTTGTATTTAATAGCCCTTATAATATTGTATCGATTTAAGAGATTTAAGACATTTTAGGTTAATATTTTGAAATGACATATTGACGTTTAATACAGTAAGGCCTCATTTCTCATGCATGAGGTTGTGAGTTCAATTCTTGACTAAGTACCAGTGTGACTTTTGCCAATTCATATGTACGTTCTAAGTTTACTGACATCGGTGAATGAAAAACATTCCGAGGCAACATAGTTAATATAATTCTAAAATCGCCAACCTGTCTTAAGATAGCGTGTAATACTCGTGCCTTCTCAGGCTGGTATTATTATTATTTATAATTAACTTTTAATTATTTTCAACTACGTGTGTACAATAATCTATAGGTATCACATAGACCTGTCCTGTGCTTCTCGCATACAGCAAATTCCCGCGGGAGGCCCACCTGTCTAGCAGTGGACTTTTTTGGCTGAAAGATGGTGATGACTATTAATTTAAATTGTTTGTTAGAACGTAATATACGAGCAAGGGTGGTAATCAATGCTCGTGCCTTCTCTGTATTAGAAGAGGCATTTGCCCTGCAGTGGAACAAGCATAGGCTGATGTTACTATTTAATTACACATTTTCTTGGAACAATGATATTTTCTTATTGTTGTTGACTGTCTTCGTTGACGTTGTTTGGCCACCTAGGTACTGGTCTTTTACGCTCTGTAAGCTCGTGGCCAACATGGGTGGCAAATAGAAAAAGATCGTAATCTATCATTTAATAACGTAATAATTGTATAAAAATATGTAAGCAATCGTGGTACTTACATAATAAAACCAAACAAATTTCAAACTAACATGTTAAGAGGTTGACAAAAGCTAAATCACTGTAAGATTGCATAGAAAAGAAAGAGAAGCGTAATGAGACAACGCTGGTAATTTATAGTAACAATGAAGCGATTATCTATTAACAAAAAATCTATAGACTGAAAAAAATAAAACTATTACGGTAATAATGTTGCTTGTAGAATAATCTGACGAAAAATCAGAATGATTGCATGTATAACAGATGGTTTCTATAGTTAAAATATTTCGTTTTGTGGTATCTTCGTGTTTTCTTTTATCGTATCAAATTAATTGTATTATGTTTTTAACACACTATCTAACTAGCATATATCCTGAAGAATATCTTACATTTTTCGGATTTTGTTTACTGCAGTGGATCAAATACTTTTAGGCATTATAAAACTTGCTCTTAGGTCCTGTAGTCCCCTCAATTTATGTTTACATTTTGCGCGATTGTCTCTGGCACCCTGTATTGACTGCTAAGGCATGCTAGATGTCGAGATGTCTGTTTGCATTTCTACTTCTTTAATATTATCTCATTTTAAATACATTATCACGCTTTAAATTATATAAATTTTAGCTAGATATAGGTAACCCTCCAGGAATTTACACGTACATCAACATTTCGCCACTTATTTTGTACTTTCATTCCATGAATGTATCTCATATTAGGAGGCAAGGTCTATTGCTATTTTCCGGCACTGGATTTTATCCAGACTCGGAGCTGCTCCCGAACATTTTTCGTAATAGAAAACCCAAAAAAGAGAAAACCTGCTCCCAACCAACGAGGTAGTCTTTTCAGGCACGCGCATTTCACACTTATCTCTAGTCATACAAAAAAGATTCTAAACTGTCGTGTTGGGATGTTCTCGATCGACAAAGGATCGTATCGGTGCGAGTCGGAATAACTAGGGGCGCGGGCGTACTGCCAAAACCGACCGGCCGGTTCAACCTCTTTATTTGTAGTCGGCTTACCGAACGACAATCTCTTTGCGCACTTACTTCAATATATTTCGATAACGGCTTTAATTCTGTCTATATAGAAGACGCTACTCTATTCATAATCCTTTATTCAAGGTTGGCCTAAATCTTTGTTAAAATGTTGACACAATATCTATTTTGAAGGTCATATGCATAATGCTATGTATAATTTAGTTACGCATACTCGTAATCAGCCTATAATGTTTCCACTGCTGGGACACAGGCCTCCTCTCAGTGAGAGGGAGTGGGCCGTGAAAATAAAAGGTGTTAGATTTATAAGTAACATTAATAATATTATAAGACAATATTTCCAATGACCTCCATTATGTCAGAATATTCACTTTTATTCTTAAATCATACAAATGAGTAAAATACTTTTGTAATAATCGGTTCTTGATCATTTTTAAAACTTTATTTCCATGAAATCATGGTTAACGGGACGCCAGTCAGAAGCGCTGGAGCATTTGATGAATTATTTCCTACTAAGGAGCGAAGTTGCGCCACGCATACTTAAAAAGTACGCCAACATTCTACGCCCGAATCTCACGTCGATTGTAAATCTCACGATCCACGTCATAATATTCTACAGAAGCGTACGAATAAGTAAATAAAATTGAATAATTTACGAGTAGGTTTTACCACAGAATGTCACAGGGGCGGTGATGTGAGATATCAAATTTAAAAGAGGTTGTGTGCACATGCGCGTTGAGCGTCGCCAGCCGCGGCCACCAGTCTGCTCGACGCTCGCGCCCTTTCCGAACGAGCCGCGCCATGTTCCGATGCAATATTCGAAAGTCGAACAACTCGCGATATCAACAATAAAAAAAGTGTAGAAATCATTAGTGAGTGTATTTATTAATAAAACTTTCTTTGCTTTTAATTCCATACTCTCAAGTCATTTTGTGTATATTCTGTGAGGTGTTTGACTCTTCAAACTTTTAATTGGCGTAGTTGTTCAGATTTTTCCGCGTCTTTGCGTTCATTTGCGGATTTGTGTGCAGTGCGATATATCTGGATCAGTTAAAAGTTTTTTTTCGGTAAGAAAGGAGACGATTGTTTTATTACCTCAGTAATATCATTTTAGTACTGTAATTTATGGGTGCGTTACTTTTTTTATTACGTACTCGTGTATTTGTTTCCGTGAGAGTGTTTTTATGGACGAATGGTTTGGAGTTTTCTTTATTTCTAAAAATACCATCTTTATGTTGTAGTGTTGAAAGAAATTAAGTATTTATATTTTTTTGCATTTTTATGAAGTTGGTCTAATTTATCTACCTTTGGATTTAATTTAGCGAGATAAGCTTAACTTTTGCCATTATTTATGAAATTTAAAATATAATTGGCAATATGTGTTTATGTGAACATACGAAAGTCGTATGGAGCGTTGAATAAAATAAGGAGCAAAACTGTCCGAATTCATATGGGAAGCTCGTGCCCAAAAGTGAGCATCTTATTAGTATTTTGACCCCTAGAAACTTATTAATAAATCAAATGTGAAAAAAAAAGAAAAAAAAATCAAACTAAAAAAATATGATAGGTAAACCTTTTTGTGTTACAAAAGGCACGTAAGGGATTGTTTCGCCTGAGTGAACAGCAGCATCCTGATCACGCATTGCGATGATAAATTAAATCGTATTAAACGGTCCAACGACGTCCTGGTCCTCACAGACTTGTCCACAGAGTGGGTTAGCTACCAAATTATCCATATTTGTTACATACCATCATATAACCGTTAAAAGGTAGAGAAATTATGATATATGCTTAATTAAGTCTTATGATTTAAGTATTGTTATTTAATTTACCTGGTTTTTAGAACTCGCATAATAAAACAATATTTTTGGTAATTAAGTTACACATCACAAAGAGTGTTAAACGTCACTATAATATCACACTAAAAGTTCAATTTATTCGTAGCCGTCAAAGCAGTCGAGTCTACGTTAATTTCATAAATAGCTTAAATGCTATCTAACGCTATCTTATAGAACACAATTTTAGCCTGGCAACAAAGAATTTGCCCATGAATCGATTTCCGAGCAAATACTTATAACGGTCAAACTATTTGGTCAAATTAGCAAACAAGAAAATGATGACGTCATGAAAATTATGTCTGGGTTGCCCTATTTCGTTAGTCATTTGGCCGGAAGGGATCAGTTCCAACTATTATTAAAAGGATTAACCGAATATCTTACTCAAGTAAAAAATAACCCGTATACCTCCATAGGTTTACACAAAATTGACCCCTATGTCAATGCATAGGAGTCGATTTTGTAGGTAGTAATGAAATTGGTAATATGAGGCGGATCGTAGTACCATAAGTATTGGAAAACTTCAATCGAATTTGTGAAATTGTTTTAACATACTCACTACACATAGTTCGGGGTATGCATGTCCCAAATCCCTTTTCCACAACAGCTATACAGAAAGTACCAAAACGTTAAGTGTCTAACCCCAGGGGACTTCCCAGACAGGGGAGTGATATGTTCAAAGTTATTCATTTGAATTATGTGTCTGAGCAGGAATTATATGACAAAAAATGTTCAAGTACACCAAGATAACTGTTGCAAAGTGGAATACATTTTTCATATTTGTACGGACGTTCTGAATTTACGAGGTGTTCAGATTTTTTCACCTCTCGTTATACAATATTTATTTTTCGTACTTTTATAAACAAATACGCCTTTACATTAAACATTAAATTTAAATTAGATTATGAAATGTATTTCGCAAACAGAGTATTCCATAACCAAATAGTTGGCTTAACGTGGTGAATTGCAAAAAAGATTATTTTGGGAGAAACCTAGTTCTAACAGAACACATAACGCGAATTTCCCTCTGACTGGTACCGTTGTGTGTCGTGTTGTTGAGCTTCCTGGAATAGGGTTGACCTGTACGATGACTGATGCTTGCATGTCATCTCTTTGGACAGGTCAACTCAAAGCTATGGTTCTTTCCCGAAAAGGCCATTGTAGACTTTGTATACACACCGACTAGAACCACGATGTTTAGACCTATGGTGACGTGTGAGCTTAAACGCGAGCTCACTCATCATTTTTATATAGAAAATAATGTATTTATCATTACCGAGGATTCGTACGTACATACTTCTATCTTCTTCATCTCATGGTTAATTCAAGCAACGCAATTAACTACGTGTTAACCTGGTCAATGCAATTAGTAGGCAAAGCACTGGGATTTCATTATCTGAATACCCATTAACATTCCGCTATTGATAATGGAACTAAGCCGTGCTAATGTCTGTGCATTAAGCTCAAGCTTATGTTATATTGCACTATGCTAGAAACAGAATCTATCTTAGCGGGCATCAAAATTAAATCAGCATACATCTTAGTAGTAACTATTGTATTTGGGTATATATTAAAATAGTACATTACAATACGTGGACTTATTCCACGGCGTGAGATCAGACCCCGAGCACAGCTAGGGGGCTGAACGCCGAGTAGACTTACTTAAATCGCGAGTATCTTATAAAATTTTACGGCTCGTCTAAATACCCGATATAAACCCGCCACATCTTTTTATTTAACGGAAAAAATAAAAGAAGAATGGAAACAACAGTATCAATAAATAATTAATTGTGATGAATGAATGACGAAATTTGTTGTACGAGTAATCTGATGTATATTATCTTTTAGATTAATAAATCTAAAAGATAGTAAACATCAGAATACAACCATGCCTAGTAAGGCAACAAATTCAATGTTAAGTTTTTGTACATTTCTCTAATTGCTTCGGGGACAATGTCACCACTGACATTTTCACTTAATTCACTTTCAAAGTGGTTCATATTAAAACCACAGTGTTAACACTGAAAAAACGATGGTTATCCACGAACAACAAACTGGTTTAAGGTAAAATTACAAACTGAAAACCAAATCTAGAAGTGGTAGGTTAGTGTTTCTGAAATTGCGTTGTCACTTTTTCTACAGTATGAAACTGTTTTTAGGCGGAATGCTAACCTACCTGTCCTTTGACTCTTGAGTGCTTTGAATTTTTAAGCGTCAAAGAACAGTTATAAGTATATTTTTTTGTTTATAATACGTCTGTGAAGTTAGCAGATTGACTGTCGAACGGTAAAAAAATTACTATAAAAGCCACAGAAAAGCGTGATCTAAGTGCGGGTTTAGGTCACACAGTGCTATACAAATATTAAATACCTGACTGACTGACAACATAACACACAGTCTAATCCAGTGAAGATCCAATGAAGAAACCTGAAAGCAAGGCAATAATGATATTTAGAATGTGTAAAGGTGGGCTACGAAACTATAAAATTAAGACAGTACCAGCCTATTATTGACCCACTGGGAAAAGGCGTCTCCTCATACAAAGAAGGCACGAGCATTCAAACTCAAACTCAAATAATTTATTTCAATTAAACCATTTACAGGCACTTTTGAATTGTCAAGGAATCGGTAAGTCAGAAATATGAAGCTAGTTGCCCATTCCAAAGCGCAGTAGGTCACTATGGAGAAGAAAGGGCAAGAAACTCCATGGACACTCTTTTAAATAATATTTTTGTTACAAATATATTAGTTACATCGATTATTGTTGACACTATAAGTGAGAACGATGTACAAAAACCGTACACGTTAAAAGCGTCCAGAGTGCAGCAAAACTAATTAAAAACAATCCAGCAAATTAATTATTAAAATATGCCGTGGCAGCTAAGAGATGACCAGTCCCAACTGACGGCGCCCGTTCACGAACATGACGCATGGATCAGCACCATTCAGCTCAACCATTTTGAAGGGAGCTAAATGATCCGACACACGCGCCACCGTCAGCGAGACATTTGAGTAAGCATGACATACTATCAGCCGCCAAGGCACATTCAAGTCAATCTATGACATTACCCGGTAAATGGTAGCTCTATAGTACAAAGTACTCACATCTGTGCAATGAATCTATATAATAAAAAGGAGATTGAGTTTATAAACCTTGATCACCACACTTGCTTTAGACGTGTTGGCGCTTTCTTTCAGGCTTTTCAGAACGGTCTTTAAAAAAATGTAGCTCAAGAGTGTTGAAATATGTAATGAATTAAATAGGCTTTTGTTGCTGAAACCCTAGTCTACAGATAAAATTATATAGATTGATACAGAAATGAGCAAATCTATTGTATCCGGAGAAGCAATAAATTGAAATAGCCGAAAGCTATTACGTCATCGTGTTTGAACAATAAATCATTGATGTTACAATTTGTCCCTTTGTGAGAGGAAATAGTAATGTCGTTAATGTTTGCTTATGGCTGTTGGGGGCCTTTTAACTAGTTAGTTTTCGTTATTGTCACTCTGTAAGTGCTTCTGCAGAGCATGGCTTCCTTGATATTATCGATTAGTATTAGATGGTGCTGTAGTGGTCCTATGAGCCCTAGTCCCGGTACAGATACGGTGTTTCCGTTAAATCAGAAGCATCCTGAATTTTAACTATTTATTTCAAGAGGCCGTGTTCACTATACCGCGACTACTACAATAATGTTTGACTCCAAAACAAACGACTCTTTTACAATTTTTTTAAGTATTCTAAAGTCGCTTTAGTGGTTGAATAGAAACAGCATCCTAATTGGATAACACACCATCAATCACAATCTAAAACATTTTGAAGGATATTGCTAATACATCCTTTTTGCTCTTCCTTCATATGTTCAAAAAGTTCTGCTCAACAACGTAAATAACGCAATGAATGTTGTTGAACTGTCAAAATGAAAGCCATTCCTAATTCAAATTCAAATCATATATTGTGGTTCATAGGTTCATTTGATGTTGTGTTAGATACAGGTAAATCTGCTATGTCCCAGCCATTAAGGCACTTAAAATTCAATACATTACGTTTAAACTACAATGCATCAACTTGTCATGCAATACATTAAGATTAAGTTGGTATAATAGTTATGACAATTACAAATTAGTCATGTCACAAAATAGTTTATAAAACAATTTCAATTTACTTTATAATAATAATCAGCCTACGTTGTCAGTACTGAAGGGCAAAGGCCTCCCTTTCCTTTTTTCCATTCAACTCGATCCTGAGCGTTACTTATTAACTTTATAGTTTATGAGTATATTTTTTTTAATTCATGATTGTGCACACATTGTATTGTGTTAGTGTGTTACGCAATACGAATGAAGAAATTTTTTCATTAATTTTTAGCTCAAATAATATTTGTGTTCAAATTGTGCAAATAAAACTATAAAACATTAAAAGCTTAAAAAATGCCAAGTTATAAAAGATTTTAAAATAACTGTTAGACGAAGACAGCATTATCGTAGAAGTGACGCCGCGACTATGTAACTTCAAACTAGCGCCATTAATTGTCTGAACCGCGCGACTAGGACGGGAGTAATCCCCTCCAAAACTTGTAAAGCGTGTAGCTTCTTCATATTTCCATCGATTTTACAGATTTTTTCGATTATCTCATATAACTATGACTTTTTTGAAATAACGTTATATGTATGAAATTTTTTTAATGTTGGTCATCATGCAAGGTTCCCTTTTGCAGTCAACTTTTACAGTACTGCGCTCTGAAACTAGGTCAGTACACAGTTGAGAATATCCAACCTGTCTCTCTCTGTGGGTATGTCGGTGGTTGGGTTAATCGAGTGTCAAACCGAGTAATCTTTCTTTGTTAGTTCGTTGCGATAGCTCTATTTATTTAATTATTGGATCTCCAACAGTGTCTACACCATTACATACAAGAATACATAGATCAGGGGCAAATACAAGTTTGCACTTCCAATTATAGGAAACCACATCAATTACTTCTATTCAAGGTACAATAAGTTTGACAAGGTTTTTTTTTTAAATTATTTATGAATTACGTTTATCACAATGTAAAAAGAAACGCAAGGTTTTTTTAAAATTTTACTTTTTCTTTATGCTTATTCTACGTCAAGGGTAAACATTTTAGTATGTATTGAACGCATATCAACTACCCTTTTTTACAACGTTCCATTTTACATACTGCTAATTGACTTTGATCAACTCTGTTTCTTAGTTTCATACATTATTTTACGTTTTATTTTGCTCAGTGAGTATTTCTTTTTTAGTCAATGTGTTATACAGACTAATTAAAAATAAATCAATAAATAAATTAATTAATCATGCATTATGTAATTGAGTTAGGACGATTGAAACGGATTTTTGACTTTTAACATTTAATGCTCGACATTCAATTTATAGTGACAATCATCGAGAGTCTAAGCAGACTCATCGAGATATAAGGGCAGCTGGTTTTAAAGGATTCACAAGGAAAAAAGACGTTTTAGAACATAGTTATGTATTATTAAGTAAGTATTCCTATTTTGAACTAAACTTCGAGTGTTAAATAGTTAGTTCTAGCACATTTATTACTTTATAACGGCAAATCCTAACCTAAAAAGTAACATTAATATTTTTTGGACTTCGTAGCGTTTCAATTGTAAAAATTACTATTTGATATTATTTTCTAAACTTATAGGTAGTGTTTCTACTATACCTTATACCTATACATACACTTTCATTTTCAGGTTTTGAAATGTATGGGAAGTGGGCATTGTTCTTTGATAATTTGCTTGTAATATCCAATTCATTACGCTTCGATACTTCGTTATACTGCCTACAGAGCCCTGGCAAAACGGCGAAGTGTCCGAGGTTTGTATTCGATCCCGGCACATATAAAAGGATACATTGAAAAGATTACAAGATTACATTTCATTGGTTAATTCTGTTATCCTTAGATGTTTACGGCTGGGCTTGATGGTGATAACTTTTCTTCTCATGTATCTATTGGCAAAAACATATTAAGAGAATAAGTAGTTCATGTCGTGTTTATAACCACCCAGTAAACAAGATGATTCGTAGACTGGCTGTTCAGGGAGCACTGCATTTAAATATGGCCAACATAAAGGCTAATTTGCCGGTTTTCATCTTGTAAAATATTTATTTGCCGCCTTTTAGGATACCAGCATATGACAAAAGGGTTCTTTGTCACATAGTATGTTCATTTTACTTGTGTGACGTGTCCAGTCTGTCAGGTTTACTTAACTTATGTGTTCACGCAATGCCGCACGCTCCCCGGGTTCGGACGGCTTATTATAAAACATAATGAGACCGTTCCACGCCTCTTTGTTTTGTCTTCAAATTCGATGAAGGGCGTCAGATGCACGATTTTGATTTCGAATCAAGAAAATTAGTTTTGTCACAGATAGATGTTCGGATTAATGGATAAAGAAATAGAAAACATTTAATTATTATAACTCGTGTTTGCGGGTATAAGACAAAAAAGCGGTTGAATCGGGTTCAGATATAAATGAGGATATATAATTTTCCAATGTATGTTTTTTTTTTATTTTGTCTTTTACTTAGTAGTCAATACAATTTATTACTGACATCTGTTGATATCCATTATACTAATGTCTATCTATCAATTTTAAAAGTGTGCAATTACCCCTGTAATCGAAAGCCGGGTGCTAACGATTTCCGATTGGATGGTTGACAGCCAAATTTTCCGATGATTACACTTTCATTTCATACGGTTTTCAATTAAACTGCTGAAATATTGTTTTGAGCTGCTGTGGAAAACCAAATCTGGATGAGCGGGGTCACATTAATCAAATATTTGTTTTGTCTATCCTCATAGTATTATATGTAAATGAGAAAGTGTTGGTGTTTTAGAGTATGTATGTTTGTCCCTTAATGACGTTATATCCGCTGAATGGTACTTGTTGACAGGCCTACACTGTCCTCCCATACCTGTTAACACTGTAATTAGAAAACATTGTAAAAGACATATTTTTAAAAGAGTAACCATGGAGTTTCTTGCCGGCTCTTCTCCATGGGAAACGACCAATTGGAACCGTGCACCTAGAATCTGACGTTTCATAAGTGCCCATGTAGGTCTATGTGAAATAAAATATTTTGATTTTTGATTTTGATTTTGAATGGTTTTGGATGAAACCTAGTTCACATAAAGTCAAAGTCAAAGTCAAAGTCAAAGCATTTATTTCAAATAGGCCCATAAAATGGCACTTTTGAACGTCAAAAATTACAATAAAAATATAACTGATTCTAGGCGCCACTTCCAAAAAGTAGTTTCGTATGGAGAAGAAGTGGCAAGAAACTCCACCGTTACTCTTTTAAAATATTTTACAATATTTGTATACATTAATTATATTTTTATATGTGAAAACGATGCACCAAGAATAAAAATACTATACCACAAGTGGTAAGAAGAACTAAAAATATAGCAAAGGCAGATAAATGAATGACGCGATAGGTACATTGTGCTCACATATTTACAAACACTGTAAAAATATATGACTTTCCTAAAATATTAACTAGGAATAGGTCAGTGTGTGAGTAAGTAAAAAAAAAAAAAAAAAAAAAAATTCAATTAGCAACCAGTGTGATTTTGTCTAGACGGGATTGTCCTATGGAGCTGGACCATCATGTTTCCAAGCATTCTTATCTTGTATATAGTCCTCTAATTTGTAATAAGCTTGTCTGCAAAGTGTACTTTTTATACGAATTTTAAATTTTCTTTCATTTAATTGCAATATATCACAAGGTATTTTGTTATAACATTTAACACAGTACCCCATAAATGATGTATGTACTTTAGCTAATCTGAAAAATGGTTGATCTATTTTATCTTTATTTCTGGTATTCAAATTATGTCTATCACTTATTTTATTAAAAAGATGTAGATTTTTTCTTACATACATAATATTTTCATAAATTAATTGGCAAGGTACTGTCATAATATTAATCCCTTTAAATAGTTCCCTGAGAGATTCGCGACGAGGAAGATTGTACATAATGCTGTGGAAGTAGCTAAAATAGACCAAACGCGCGGTTTCTACATTTGTTAACTGTCTTATCTTTCTAACAGCATAAGCGGCAGAGCTTAGCCGCCCCGCAAGAGATGTTATATGTGGTCCCCATTGTAATTTCTCGTCCAGCGTGATTCCTAGGAAAACCGTGTGATTAATAAATTCCAGTTTTTCTCCATTCAATATGATGTCACATTCGCTACTTCTAACATATTAAAAGTATCTTATAATTTAACTCTGATCATAAGGCCATGATACTTTTTATCTATGTAGGTATAGTATTTTGAGGAAGCGGTTGATACCGCGGGTAACAGCTATTAGACCATACATATCCTTTTAATATCGATGTTGGAACCATATTTGGGAACGATATTCAACAAAGCTTTACATACCAATTAAGTATTCCCAAAATTTTATCTTTTGTCACGGAGCCTCGAAATAGTCTTATCTAATCGTATCATTTTACTTAAGTCATTCTTACGTACGACCCTCTGTAACAAGCGGTACTAATAAATATATTGGTAAAGTCAAGATAGGCCGACATAACATTATTATCTCTCAGAAGAGAAAATAATATCGCGAGAAACCTTGTGATTCTTCTATATTATTCAAAAATGTTTTTTTTCCGTTATCGCAAGAAGTCGCGTATTTTTTTCGCAAGTGCCTGACTTTAAAAGCAAGCAGCAATGCTTACTTTTAATTTTAATTCCAGCCCGATCACTATGTACGGTAAGCCGATCCCCTGGGAGAAGCAAGCCAAATACCTAGGCGTGATCCTCGATGAAAACCTTACCTTTAAGGCTCATATTAAGGCGGTTCGCGCGCGCGCCGCCTTCGCTCTTAGCAGGCTCCACTTTGTACTGACAGCCCGTAGTAAACTGTCACTTAAATGCAAGCTGCGCATCTACACCGCAGTCCCATCATGACCTATGCCTGCGTTGTATTTGCGCACGCTCACCCACGTCATCTCCATAAGATGCAGACCCTCTAGAACCGTTTCCTCAGAAAGGTCACGGGTGCCCCCTTCTATGTCCGTAATATACATCTCCACATAGATCTTAAAATGCCTACCATAAACCAGTTCATGAAACGCTTATCGAAGCGTTTCTTTGACTGTGGCATCAAACACTCCAACCCCTTGATCTCAGCGGCCGCCCGCTACACTCCCTTCCGCATTAGCAGTATTCGCCGACCAAGGCATACTTTAATCGCCCCCGACGACGCCACTACCCTCCTCCAGGAGAGTAGTAAGGCCACCAGCAGACTACATAAGCCGAAAATACGATCGCCGTCCTACCGTCCTCGCCGCCGAGGCCCGCCGCGACGCCCAAATCCACGCCCCTCCCGACCCTTGCTCGAGCCAGCCCGCGCCGCTGAGCCTGTAGCTTTAAATTCGTCCCTAAATCAAAGAAATCCTGATCCAGCTAGTCCCTTGCTGCCCTCTTCCAGCGACGCCCTAAGCCGAGATTCGTACCCCACAGGGGGTGCCCTTAGCGTGTAGTCGCTTAGTTTTTAAGTTAGTACATAAGTTTAAGTCCTGGCTGGAGGCCTTAATTAATTAGGGCAACCACAGGCAAGTCCGTCTAAGCAGACGACAACCTCATAGGTTGACCTGCGAGATGCCATTCCCAAAAAAAAAAAAAAAAAAAATACTTTTAATTATTTATTTTGATACACCACTTAAATATTAAATTATTATCCCATGAGAAGTGTAGAGACAAACGGTAAACTTTAAAACGAGTGGTGCCGGTGACATTCAGTAAATAAAAAAATTGATTGTCTGTAAAGTCGATTTACGAACGATACTTTAACGTGACAACGTCATAACAAACCATTGATGATAAACATTTTTATGAATAAAATTGAATCATTTTTATTAATTTTTAATCTTACATTAATAACTAGGTAAGCAAATTTTTTTATCAAACTTTTTATCTGTCATCAATTATACTGCGCTCGCCGACCGATGCTACTTTTTAAATTATAAATGTAAAATACTTCCTACGATCTCCTCCGTAACGTTACACTTTTTCGTGCATGCAGCCGGCGTTCATCGATTTATTAGACGTTATCACGTCAATAAAAATCTAAGGACTCTCGGCGTTTTTTAATCAAAATGCCTTTCGTCAAATAAAATAAAAGTCTACTGGAATCCGTATGAATGAAATCTCAAGTACTTATTTCGAAGGAAATTCTCGGCATGAACACGTAATTAGAAGAAGTCAGAAGTAAGCGATTTTCTCTCTTACAAATCTAGTTTAAATTGGCGACAGCATTAGCGAAACACACACAAAGCAACGTACGTTCTTTTGTCCATACCGTTCCTCCGTTACAAGATAACATATCTGGACGAAGCTTTTGATGTCCACAAAAACAGATAGAACAGAACTGAATGGAATTCTCAATATCATAAATTATAAATGAATTTTATAAATGTAGAAATGTTTACATTGAGTAACACAATGGGCAGTCTTAAGTCTTACGGATTAAAAAGGGGAAGGAGAGAAAATACTTAAACAATAGATACTCTGTGGTATACCATTTACATAAACAATAAATACATACATGAAGCATACTTACACATAAACACCGAAAAATAATCATGAAACAGGAGTAAAAAAAATATAATGATGACGTTTATGAAGAGAGGAAACAAGGCCCATCTGGAAATCTCTTAACTGACTAAGAATCCAGGTGGGTCACTGCAGGTACAACTTAGTCAGGTGAGGTTATGCGATGAACCACAGAGCGACTGTGGCAACATCACATACTATGCGTTACCTCTTGTCGTGGTCTCTGTGCAAAAGCACCTGTACTATAGAAAAACTTTGCGAGGCCAACGTTAACGCTGTCGAAGTGGCAGAGTTCTGGTCGAAGCTTTTTATAAAATAACAAAACAGAAGCATCGATACGACGAAGCAGAAGATGGAGAGAGGAAGACTTTATATATAGGACTTGGATGGGTAGTTAAGCTCTGTAAAACCTTTAAAAAATCGGTAATAGGATTCAGGCGGGCAAAATGTTTTCCGGCGCTGGCGCCGCTTACCGCGGCTTAGCTTAGATTCGCAGCACAATCCGCTCTGATTGCACAAACGCTTTCCTGAAGCATAAAATGTTTACTACCGTCCACTACGGCTATCGGAAAACGGACGACTCGGTTGTTTTTTTTACAGAAATATTGTCTAGTTTCCTTTTCTATTTATCGTTCAAATATGTGGACAAATTACGGTCTGCTTGTTCTGTGTTTGGAAAGAAACCTTGTATGCATTCAAATAATTTCCATTTCCTTTCCTAAAAAAAAATTAAACGCTCATAAACAATGTGAGTCTTCATAATGTACACATTTTGAAATTAGGAACACTTTTTTTTTTTTTTTTTTTTTTTTTTTTGGGTGGGAAATCATCAAATGACTTCTCCTGCTCTGGGTGGAGCGGGAGGGCGTGTCAGACTTTTACTGACTAAAACCCACCCGTGTTCCTTCAGTTGCCTGTGCCAGGGCCACGGTTTTCTCTGTGGAATAACCCGCGACCCTGAGGCGTCGGCCCTATCGGACCCCGTCATTTTGTGCTGACATCTCTTTGAGGCGCGCGTGGAACACAACGCGCCGTCGACCCGGGCCTGGTCCTTACCGGACGGCGAGCTACCCATGGCTCGCCGTCCGCAAGCCCGCGCCTACGGTGGCCGGGAATCTGCTTGCGATTCCCGACGCCCAGGGCGTATCCTGCGGCGGCTAGGGGCGTGAGGGCGCAAGGCTCTCTCCCTCACGCGCTCCGCCTCCTCCTTTGCGAGCATTACTGCTTCGCAGAAGGAGGTGACGGCTTTCCATTCCCTCTCGCTCCGTACCATGGCCTGGACCAGGGCCGGACGCGAGAGATCGCCGCCGCCAATCGCCTCCGCGAGGACACTGCGGTGCTCCGCCCAAGCTGGGCATACCTCCACCGTATGCTCCACCGTGTCCTCCGGGCGATCCACACAATGGTGACACCCGGGCGTTTCCTCCCGCCTTATGCGAAACAGGAACCTCCCGAAACAACCGTGTCCGGTGAGGACCTGTGTCAGGCGGAAGGTGAGGACGCCGTGGCGCCTCTCCAACCACTCCTCAAAGAGGGGACTTACCGCCGCTATTGTGGCGTGCCCAAAATTAGGAACACTAAGCTTAATTTTATAGACGGAAAAGATATAAACCTCCACCTTCTAGGAAATGTTGTGATTGAGTTATAAACATTCTATTTTTACTTTTAGAAAGCTGATACGATGGAAAATAATTAAGAGTAATAAAAAAGGGTAGGTAATCATTAGTGCTATTCTGGAACCATCTCACCGTGAAAACTTTGGTGAAGTGAGCGTAGAGTGAGCTGTCAGTGCCACTGATGCTCAGGATTGCCCAAGACGGGATGACATTGACAGCTCACTCCACGCCCGTCTTGACGGTGAGATTTTTACAGAATCGAAATGCAGAACTTTTATTGAGAAATTTTACATATTTTAAAAAAATATTTTAAATATCCGATTTTTGTTAAGAAAATACATACACCTTCATTTTAAATTGACTCCCAGTTTTTTCTGTCGATTTTATTTTATAAAGACGCCCTGTTATTTCCAATCATTACTGAGTTTGTTTTTGTATTATATATATATAGTTTAGCTTAAAAGTTATACCGATTTCTTAATACAGGGGTCACATTAGCGAACAAGAAATGTTTTTTTTTAAATATTCACGACGGAAAAACCATCGTAAAATTAAGCTTAGATGCACATTATGAAGACTCACACTTTATTATGAATGCGCCTCTTTTTTTGAATAGCTAAAAGTTACTGCGACCAACTTGGACCAACGCAGTTGGTCACAGTTCTATCCTTACCCGTCTAGTCAGGGTGCCCTAGCTTTGTTACTGCAACCGAATGTCCAAAAATGCCCGAAAGTTAAAAAGAGGCACGTTTATTTAAAAAGCGTTCATCATGAGAATTGTCAATAAGTTTTAAGACGATGAGTTAAATATTTCCCTTAAAATTGCTGGCTCTTCATATTGTAATATTAAATGATATTGTACCTACAGAAATTCTAAAGCAGCGCACATAATATGCGCACCATCGTCGTATGAGAATTTTCATTTAAACGTCTCGTTAGCAAAAGGCGCCAGAGGGCTATATAAGTAATTCAGAGGCTCATAAAGGCATTGTGTTGTTTAAACAGCGTAATTATACGAGCTTGTTCATAACATTCTGACATTTTTCTTATCTTATGAAATTTAGTCACTCTCGTGTTTCCTAACTATTATTGCTTTAATGATCCTTATATTTTCAGCGTGTTACAATAGACTCTGGCCAAATTGAGGCAAATATCTCGCCGGATGCGGGACGAAATTCGTTCGCACCGACTATGCCAACTATTAGCTTTTAAGAAGGTGTTCAAACTGACGCCATGACGCAAATAATCACTAGATTTTTTTTAATAAAGAAAAAAACCAGATAAATCACTGTCCATTCTAAGGTTGCCTGGAAGAGATCGCAGAAAGCGATAAGGCCGCCCATTGTATGATTTTTTTTTTAATTTTTTAATGTAATTTTGTGGTGTACAATAAAGTATATATAAATAAATAAAAAAGAATAGAAAGAAAAAATGTTTATTCTGCACACAAAAAATACATAATTTACACACATACAAAGTAGCCAAAGGCCTCGTATTCAGCATATAAAAGTTTTGGAATATTATTAAATGACAATGCCAGAAAGTCTATAGAACTTTGCCCCACTCAAATCAAAAAGTTATTTACAATCCTGCAATATGCAGCATCTTAAAGCTTATTTATTACAGTCAACATTTATCCCAATGCCTGTAGAACTTGCGGCTTCTGTTAAAATCTTAAAACAATAATGACATTGATTATAGGTTAGGTGCAGTATAAAATGGTTAAAAAGCGATTTAAACAACAAATACGTTACGCATTATCATAATTATTGTAATCGTAATATGAGTTTTTGTTTAACAGGTATTTGAAACTTTTTTTGTTGTTTATCATGCGCAATAAGTAACGTAATAAGAAATTCAGAGGTTGAAATCATTATATCGTTGATTTGTAGTTGGCAAGTTCTACTGAAAAACAATGTATTATGATAAGGTCCTACTCTATATCTATATAATCATTACAATTATTTTCATTAATTGACATATCCTGTAAATAGTTGGGGCAGGGTCTGGCATTGATATCCTTTAAATTAAAAAAAAACCTGAATACGTCTTTAAATTTGCTGTCATACTCGTAGTAGGAGGCTATTCGAACACTTGTGAAAACAGAATCGGGGGATACCGTTTGGTGTTGCAGCTACTTAACTATGATCTACATCCAAATTTTTTATTTATACCACTCGATAGCTAAAGAATCATAGAATGTGTGACCTCTACCAACCTCAGAACATATTACTCGTTACGCTCAAGTATTCAAGTAAAACACACGGCTGTGTCGACGACACAGCCACACCCCTTTTTTAATTTATTACACTTACAATAAACACCAAAGCGGGCAGTAAGCCAACAACATAATATTTAACAGAAATACTTTATACAAACATAACACATAGATTAATAGTTTCCTACTTAATATAATTTTTGTTTGTTTGTTTGTTTGGCATCTCGCAGGTCAACCTATGCGGTTGTCGTCTGCTTAAGCGGACTTGCCTGTGGATTCCCTAATAAATTAAGGCCTCCAGCCAGGACTTAAACTTATATACTAACTAAAACTAAGCGACAACGCTAAGGGCACCCCCTGTGGGGTACGAACCTCGGCTTAGGGCGTCGCTGGAAGAGGGCAGCAAATGACTAGCTGGATCAGGATTGGTATTAATTAGGGACGAATTTAAAGCTACCGGCTCAGCGGCGCGGGCTGGCTCGAGCAAGGGTCGGGAGGGGCACGATTTGGGCGTCGCGGCGGGCCTCGGCGGCGAGGGCGGTAGGACGGCGATCGGGTTTTGGGCTTATGTAGCGTGCTAGTGGCCTTACTACTCTCCTGGAGGAGGGTAGTGGCGTCGTCGGGGTCGATTAAAGTATGCCTTGGTCGGCGAATACTGCTAATGCGAGAGGGAGTGTAGCGGGCGGCCGCTGTAATCAGGGGGTTAGAATGTTTAATGCCGCAGTCGAAGAAACGCTTTGATAAGCGTTTCATGAACTGTTTTATGGTTGGCATTTTGAGGTCGACGTGAAGATCTATATTACGGACATAGAAGGGGGCACCCGTGACCCTTCTGAGGAAACGGTTTTGGAGGGTCTGCATCTTATGGAGATGACGTGGGTGAGCGTGCGCAAATACAACGCAGGCATAGGTCATGATGGGACGGATGACTGCGGTATAGATGCGGAGCTTGCATTTGAGGGACAGTTTACTACGGGCTGTCAGTACGAATTGGAGCCTGCTAAGAGCGAAGGAGGCGCGCGCGCGAACCGCCTTAATATGAGCCTTAAAGGTAAGGTTCTCATCGAGGATCACGCCTAGGTATTTGGCTTGCTTCTCCCAAGGGATTGGCTTGCCGTACATAGTGATCGGGCTGGGAAGTGGGGGAGGGAGTCGACGACGTCTCGAGAAGAGAACCGCCTGACTCTTATCGGGGTTGACCTCGATTCTCCATTTCCGGAACCAAGCGCCTAAGACGTTTGCGGAGGTTTGGAGAGTACGAGCTATAGCGTTGGGACAGTGACCGGTATAGTAAACGGCAGTGTCGTCGGCGAAGAGAGCCAACTGAGCCTTTTTACTTTTTGGGATATCGCTAGTGAACAGCGTGAAGGCGAGAGGAGATAGTACGGAACCCTGAGGGACACCGGCGCGAATAGGATGAGGGGACGAGAGTGCTCCCTTGACGCGATAGCGAAAGGTCCGGTTCGACAAAAAGTCTCGTAAGATGAGCACGAGACGATCAGGCACTCCTAGTTGGTAGAGCTTGTATATCAAGCCGTTGTGCCAGACTTTGTCGAAGGCTTTCGCTATGTCGAAGAATAGCACACCCGTCGTCGCGTTACGCTGCAGACCAGCGCATAAGTGCTCTACGATACGGTGGACCTGTTGGGTGCCCGAGTGTTGGCTACGGAATCCAAACTGCTCGTTGGGTATGAGGCTCTTTGCTTCGGCGTAGTCTTTGAGACGCTTATAAATAAGCCTCTCGTAGATTTTGCCGAGGACATTGAGTAAGCTAATAGGGCGGTAGCTGGAGGGCTCAGACTTTGGCTTGCCTGGCTTTGGGATACCGATGACGGTGGCTTCTTTCCATGCTTGTCGACGGGAGGGAGGGAGGCTCTTCGTTCGACTTCAGCGTCGACCTTGTTCAGGTGAGCTTGGTCTACTGGTTGGGAGCTGGGAGAACATTGGGACTCTAGGCTGTCGGCAAGACATTCAGCCTTATCGGGACTGTCGAAAGCGACACTATTGTCGGGGCGGATGAGCTTAATATAATTATTTTAAAGTAATATTTTATTTTATAATATTATAAACGCGTTTGTGAGGATGGTTGGATGTTTGTTGTTGGATATTTTTTTTAAACAAAAACTATTGAACGGATTTAGATGAAGTTTGACACAAATATAGTTTATTACCGAGATTAACACATAGGATACTTTTTATTCCGATAGGACGTGCCCGTGGGATAATTTCCCTCCACGCGTGCAAAGCCGCGGGCAAAAGTTAGTACATAAATATGTCGACATACGGCTCCTGTGCAATCAGGGAGATAAGCAAATTGATCACCTGGGTTGTGGGAGCATATCAAGCATTATGAGTACGCAATGGCTTAGCCGCGAAGCAGCACCACGAGGCACAGGAGCCCAACCTCCGCAGCCGGTCCGAAGCAAATAATGAACAGCGAGCTTCATCGGTCTCGTTAATACCAAACACTTAAGTCTCAATTCCAACGTGTTCCAACCCATCATTCCCGCAACAAATAGAGACTAATACAAATAGGTGTAATTCCTATATATAAAACAAAGTCGGGTTAGATACGCCATTTATAATTCAAGAACGGCTCAACCGATTTTCTTTATCTTTAATTTGTTAGATTTGTCTCTGCCCCGAATTGCAGAATAAATATTAAAACATGGGAAAAATTCACGAAAAGAATATATTCTGAGGCGGTGCAAAGTCTGCTGGATCATAGTTTTTTTTTATATAGGCAGCGAGCAAATTTTAGTTGGATCCCGTCTATCATGAGCTTATATTTTTGTGCATGTGGATCCCATACCAGCGCATTGTGTTGAAGTTTTCTAAGTACAAACGAGTAATAAAGAGTGAGTATAACATTCCAGTATTTAATTGTACTCGCCTGTCTCATTAAACAATCGATGCGCGAATTAGCGTCGAGCATCCCGCTCTTGATCCGTCTCAACGATGATATGAGCTTTTATATGAGCTAAATCGCTATGTTGCTTGTATAACTAGGCAAAGACTCGTCACTAATACTATTATTTGTTATATTATTATCTATAACCTCATTAAAACAGAAATATTATGTAACCGAGTACTCAAAATGTATTTCGACTTACTCTACAAAGACTAATTTTTTCAATAATATTCCGGTCCGGAAAGTTTATAGTCAAAAATCGTGGGATTTGGGATCAAAGCCTCTTCTTCGAAAAACAGCTTCAGGATTGGCAACTTGGGCTTAGTTATGCTAAAACGGAAGACCTTTTATCATTCAACTATTAAAGCATTCATCATCACCTACACACACATTCTTCGCATACAGACATACAATTGGTTGGTTTGGTTTGGATTTATAGTGGTCCTAAGTTTTATTAATAGTTTTTGTTTTGTTTGTTTTGTTTTTATTAATAACCGTTGTATTTGTCAGTGCGGGTTGGTAGAAGTCACATGTCTTTGAATTTTTGATTCATGGACGTGCCGATTTCCTTAACATGTTTTCCTTCACCGTGTTGAGAGCAGTGGCGATGAAATTAAAGTGAAGTGACTCCCTGGTTTCGAACTCACGACCTACAACTCGTAAGTCGGGGCCGATACCACTGCGCCACGACTGCTCTCTCCCTTCGCTCTGTCCCCTCTACCCTTAATATTATACTTGTAGGTACAGCTTAAAATTAGAAGCTTGTTGTTTTAAATTTCGTATTTTAATATTAAAATTAATAACTATGGATTCAGTACACGATTCGAAACCACCCTACGTTGAACTTTTTCGTTCGGTAGTAAAAAAAAATCCTGCTTCATATGTTTTGACCGTGCACAATTTTATGAAACAACTTTAGAGATATGAGGACCAGGGTGTAAAGTTCACTCATACTCTTTAGAAAAGGGAGGATCCTCCGACCAGATGGATGTCGTATCTGGTGGGCAACTGCCCGATGACTGTTGTCGGGAAGTTGTATATATGCTATCTGCGCGGTAAACTCTGATTGCGCGATGCAGGATTGATGCGTTAGTTCGCATGTGGCGGTGTAGATGCCGCCACATCACTCCCCTCCGGAGACCGGAGGTCGATAGTGGGCTAAGTCTTGTATCTTGCGATGCTTTTTGCCAGTGTCAGCTGAGGTTCCAGTGGGTCGGAACCAGGTGTCGCGTAGTTCGCGGTGAGTCGGAACTGTCTGCGAAGATGCCCCCAGTGAGTCGGGGTGGCGCTGCTTGTGCTCCAGTGGGTCGGATGTTGTACAGCGCCGGGTTGTGGCTGGCTGCTGCTGTTCGACCAGGAGAGTGATTAAGGCTCTTCTTCTGGACCGGCCGAATGTGCAGTGTGCTGTGCCGAAGTTGCTGATGAGGCTGAGGGTGATGACCAGGTATGCGCTCGCGCTGCATGCTGATGGTCAGAATACCCGTTGAAGCCGTGGTTGCTGGCTGGCTGTGTGACTTGCCGCTCTAAAGCTTGCGGGAGTGATGATGATGACGTCACGCTGAAGTAGTTGCACGAAGGCTGCGCTGACGTTCATACTTGGGGTCACCAGTTTAGAGATATGAGGACCAGGGTGTAAAGTTCACTCATACTCTTTAGAAAAGGGAGGATCCTCCGACCAGATGGATGTCGTATCTGGTGGGCAACTGCCCGATGATTGTTGTCGGGAAGTTGTATATATGCTATCTGCGCGGTAAACTCTGATTGCGCGATGCAGGATTGATGCGTTAGTTCGCATGTGGCGGTGTAGATGCCGCCACACAACCATCTCGAATCAAGAATCTCTACGCTTGCTGGTCTAGAATCATATGCTGAATTAAGGGTTAAAATTTGCGACGTGATGTCCCGCCACCCTGTATATTTAAACACACGTTATAAAGATCCTACAAAGGCCTTTATTAAAGTTTGGTATTACAATTTACTGCATGGGCTTGTATGCAGGATATGAAAAGACCCATCATTTTGGTGTGAAAAATTGTTGTTAACGCCAGCGCGCAATGTATCCCACGGAAGACATTGTGGTTTTGGGTGAATTTAATAGTAAATGATTAATTATATATTTCTGTAAATAAGTTTATATGATAAATGATTTTATTTCTGTAAGTAGGTTTGTACAAACACTTTTACACGTCAATCATATTCTTTAAACTAGACGAGGTCGGCGTTTCCAATCTGACTACTCCGACAAAAAAGGCCGAAACAAACTCAAAGGTCAGTCTTTTCAAATCAAATCAAATCAAAATATTTTATTTCACATAAACCTACATGGGCACTTATGAAACGTCAGATTCTAGGTGCACGGTTCCAATTGGTCGTTTCCCATGAAGAAGAGCCGGCAAGAAACTCCATGGTTACTCTTATTTTAAGTCCAGACATAATCTTGAACAGATCAAGTGAAGACTATGTAGATTGTTGTCTGAAATGGTATTTAGAGGAAAGTTAATTTTGAATATACTGTTTTTTTTGATAGTATACGTTAATAAATTAGTAATTCAGCTTAACTGTATACAAATCGAAAGCAGGCTTAAATATTAATTTCAATCTGTATACCTACGCCTGTGTGTCTGTGTAACTACGCAATTAATGTCGATTATCATTTTCATTTTACATAATTTGATATTTCGATAATATTTAATTAGTAAGCAGAATACAATTTAATCATCCGTGTTGAAAATGCCAACCGACCGTTTAATATAATTCATTCGATTGTTTTACACGCTTTGGTTTTATTTACGGCGCAACGTGTATCGTCGCTGTCGATAAAAATGAGGATTTCATTTACCTATATTTTTTACAAAGTTGATACAAAAATATGTTGTTGTATTATTAGGTAGTTGAATTGTGACTTGTTTATCAGAGTAACTATAATGGTAATTACGACGAATTTTTTTACTTTTTAATTATGGATTTTAAGAAATGTGTTGCTTTTTGGCAACTAAATTTATCTGTCCTTGATATTTTTAACAAAACCATCGGTTAGACTAGAGTCCAATAAAATACGGCCTACAGAGTTGCGAGTTTATTGGCCGTTTCAACTTTTAAACGACAGAAATTCAATAATGTTTACATTGCATTGTATGTATGTTGTATTGTTTATCGCTTTTTGTAGCCTTAAAGGCACGCGGCGCGAAAAGCACGTGACACAATAGCACCGCGTGTTGCGCGACTGTCACGTTGTGGGTCGCGCCGCGTGTCATGCCAGTCTGCACGAGCCTTTAAGGCTACAAAAGGCGATAAACAATACAATATAGCAAAAATTATTGAACTAAAGGCTCCTTCAAGCCTTTAGTAAACCGAGGCAAGCCAACGAAGGGAACTCATTAAGGCTCGCTTGCACCACAAATCACTAAATACCTACGTTCAGCACTAAATTAATTTAATATATCGTTCCATTTCTGTATTTTTTTTTCAAGACGACACAGACATAATGATGCTTGAAATATGTGCAGCGCTAAACAAATTTTGTGATTTGAGGAGCAAGAGCGGCTTAAGATTTTAGACTTATAATAATACTACAATAGAAATAAAATTAAAATTGGCACATCTTTACTTTCGACTTCATGTCATCTTATTAAAATTACATTTCATTCAAATTATATTTCAAGCTATGATATGGTTTTCTCGTTTAAAGTTATTTATTTTTCACTCAACCTAAAAAACCCACGCGTAACTACCATAATTATTTTATTCAAATATTTACTGATGATTTTGTACCAAACTGTTTACTGATTTACGAATTTCATTAAAATGTAACTGAATTGTTCATGTGACATGTCACGGTACAACCTCATTGTTTATTTATTGTATTAACATACGTAATGATGAGTAAATTATGGAATATTCAGGTGTTGTTACATTGATACGCGATAAATTATGGATATTTTTATGTCCATTTGATATTAAACTCCGTAATAAAAATTGTATTGCGTGGTTGCGACATTTACATTTTCCAAGTTAAGCCTTCTTTTACCGATAGGTATGATAAGTTTTGAATCCTTTTCGCAGTTTATAATTTGCAAACTTGGTGAATTGTGAGCAAGACCATAAAAAGTTGTAACGTTTTTATCGTCACGACACCACAAACGAACGTTTTTTTTTTCCGTTAAATGGGGAAGGTCGGGCAAAGCTAATTGTAGATGGCGTGACCATAGCTAGGTCCCTACGGCCTACAAATTTTTTGACATTTCGTTCATTCATTTCATTTTATGTTCATTCATGAGTTTGATTTAATTTCACTATTTCGTTATTTTCGGTGATTTCAGTATTTTAAATCAAGTAATTGACATGGAAAGTGTCAGAATTAATATTTCCTCGTAATCACTTTCTTCAAAATGTTCACGACATAAATTCGAACTCAAAAAAATCTGTACGAATAGCTTTAAAGCACAATCTTCTAATTTTAGGGGCTTACGAGAAATTCGAACTCCAATTTCTGAGTATCTAGGAACACAACATCGAGTCAACTTTCGCTAAAATAAAATAAAACCACATCACGCCTAGTATTTTTAGCTTGTGTTGGGAACTAGCTACGACAGCGCCATTTTGACAGTTGCCTTCCCCATTAGTTTCAAATAGTATGTATGTGTTCTTTTTTCATTAATTTATTCTTTGACGTTGTAAATTTGTGTCATTTAATATATGATGTACGGCGAAAATGACTTCGTTCTAACCGGTTGTCCCATTGTGTCTCGACTGTTTTTTGAGATTGTATTCCTGGTCCCCAAGATACAGGCGCCGCCTAGTTTTGGGTCCGCAGTAAAGATAAAACGGAAGATCGCTAACAGTTACAGACCGAAATTAAGTTAAGTTAATAATAAGGTAATAATTGTAACTTTGATTCAATAAATATTATTATTATAATAATATTATATTTGCTAAGTTTGAGTCACTAAAACTAGGTACGTAATTAAAATAATTAAAAAACTGCTGCGCAGATAAATAAAATAATCTTTTAATACCTAACCCAATTCACGACAAAAACACATCGGCCATGTTTTTGGTTAATCCAGCACACGTTCCGTGTTCTATTTTTCACACCACGGCCAAAAATAAAACATGCAGCTCCTAGGGCTTGATTACACAAACGCGGATACGTTCCGAGTGAAAGAGCCGAGCCACTACAGTACAGCCAGTCAACCCGATCAAAGGCATTAGTGTGCACTCAGCCGGCTGGGAAGTTGGATCTAACGCGTTTTGATGTTTATACCCTTCAAAATTATGTAGGCTGGGCTTAATTAGCGTAATTGATTCAGTAAGATTGTAGTTGTGTGGAATGTTTCCGGGTTGTTGTATGTTAGAACGGTTTAGTAGACAGATCGGAGGTGCTGTGAAACAACATCTTTTTTGAGTGCAAATTTAAATTGCCACAATTTCCTTAACTTACGCTATAAAATATGTAATTCTACGAATTATAAATTGTACCTACATACTAATTACAACGTGTTCCAAAATACTATAAACTAATCTAAATTTACTTAAATACTAAATACAAATTAATTTTTAAATACGGAAAAAAATCTTTACATGTCACTCAGGCAGTGTGGCCTTACGTGTGAAATTCAGACCACGAATCAGAATCGATAAAATATCAAATCGATCAATAAAAAATTTAAATAGAATCGATTATGAATTTGTAATTGTATGTAGGTATGTTTAAAAATCTACGGTCACGCAGACAGGCGCGACTTTTCGCACAACCTGTAGCATTGCGAATCTGTTTCCAAATACATTTGTTCTACGGATATACGCACAGTCGCGTCGTGCCTGTCTGCGTACACATTACATTATTTACGACTAGCTGCTGCCCGCGACTTCGTTTGCGATCCAGGATGAAAAGTAAACTAAGTTCTTACCCATTTCATGGTCTATCTCTGTGTCAAATTTCATTCAAATCCGTTCAGCCGTTTTGGCGTGAAAGCGTAACCAACAAAATAACTTACTTTTGCATTTATAATATGGGTTAGGAAGTAAGGATTAGGATTTCAAATCAACAATCGTTAGTTTCTGAATCATAGATAAATAATTCTTGGTGCAAGATTACGTAGTTAGGAAACTATGGCCTGCACGTTTGGTCAAGACGTGGATAAACTTTAACCGACTTTAACATGTCTACTGGGTTTGAAGCAACTTTGTTGAAACTATATCTAGCCTTCATTAGAACATCATAGATATTTGGATATAATAACTACCAAGTAATGTGTATTATTGTTATACCAATTTTCTTAAGCAAATTACAATTAAGTTAACTCAAAAATGTATATATATATTGTACAAATGTATAATAAAAAGGGGGAAAGAGCACATGGGGCATCAAAAAGTTCGTCAGCATCGCTGTCACCGGGACAAGTGGCCAAAGGCTGGCAGCATTGCCACGTAGGATGGCTGATTCTTTGGGCAAAAAATAGGACAGCCAGATCACGAGAATAGTAAACCAACCGCTTGGCGGTATCCCTAAATAGCCGATGGTCCTCTTACCCCAAGGTCCTAGTGTTTCAACCCCAAAAAAGTACTCACCAAGTAATGGGATCCTTACTTATCAGAATTAAGTTGTGGGTTCTATGTTGCTAACATACATAAATAGAAATATTGACAATATAACTTGGGAATTCATATATCCTGAATAACTTTTCTCATACTCGGAGGCTGGAAGTTATCTGATAGTTTTGACGTCTCATAAATCTTTATATGTAGTTTATCTGAAGAAATGACTTTATTTTATTTATACTGGAGAAAAAACGAAACGAAAACCAAACGAGTCTGTATGGACCTCATCATAAGAGAAGGTACATACTTTGTTTTACATATAACCAGGTCAACCAACATCTGTTCGTATGCGAACTAATGAGCGGAATTCCAACTTTTTACGCTCAACGGACCTGGCAGTAAGCCAAGAAAAAAGAAAACAAATTGGATATAATAAACAAAATAATGAAGCTGCAGGATTGTCGCTGCAGGCCTGTAACTGTATGGGTGTATGGTCTATACCAAAATTATGTGATGAAAGTGTAAACAAACCCTGTACAGGTTAAGTTCTTACGCAATCAATCACTCAAGGATCGCAATTAACAAAATTATCAATCTGTCACTGCACACACAATCATTGTTTGAATGCCATTTTTTTTGTACATATAGTCCGTCGTTCGTAGTTCATCGTGTCTCGCTGGTCTAGTGGTCGCAATCGCTACGGCTGAACATGAGGTTCTGGGTTCGATTCCCAGGTCGTGTAAAGTGTTATTGGGTTTTCGTATCTGTTTTTCTCAGTAGCAGCCCGGAGTCTGGATTTGTGCCCGCTTGATGGCAATAGGCTCGCCCCCTATTACATGGGACTTAAATAAAACTTGCGAAATGTGGGTGTACAGGTATACCTCTTCCCAACCCTTCGGGGAAACAAGGCGTGATGTTATAGTTTTTTAAATAATAGTTTTTTTATTTATTTTTACACAAGAAACTGGGAAAATTCCCTCACCCTGATTTCAAATTAGAATTACTAATAGATGAAAAGGCAAAACTGGGCTAATCTATACATAATCTGTTAGTTGTGAGCAAGAAGCGACTAAACAAAGGGCTCGGCGGGCTACTGCTACCCCACGACATCACACCTTGTCTACGGCGGACTGGAAAATGTATTTCGAAAACTGGTTCAGACGCATGAACCTTTGTATTGAGGCTAGTGGAGAGTACTTTAAAAATATTTAAAAAAATATATATTTACCTAAAGAACATTTATGTTTTCATTTTTGCAAACTTTCTGAGTGTCCCACCTATATTTTCACTTGCTGAATAATTAACAATGGCAGAAAGTTATTATAACATCATCAAACACTAAGTGGAAAAATGAGCATTTTTGAAGCTAACTCAAAAACCACTCATCAGAACTTGACCACAGATGACGGTGTTCTACGGGACTAAACATAAAAAAATACGACCGAACTAATGACATCCTCCTTTTTAGGAGTTAAAAATGAAACTTCATTGACAAACGTAAAACATCTTTACAGTGATTTAAATTTAAAATTTTCGGGTTTAGGTATTCAAATTATCGAATCAAAGCACTCAATTTGTAAGTGGCACTAGTAATTGGCATCCACAGGTACGTTTTCTAATACATTTGTTTAACATTTTCATCAGTTAGGTACTTTTGGAACAGACTGTAGATGTAGAAATGTAGTTGCCTCTAACCATTACTGCGCATTTCTCCGGACGCAGGACGCGAACAGAATTAGTTATCAACGCGTGGCTAGCAGTACTTCTTAATTAATTCTAATTAAATAAGTAGAAGTTTACTGCGGTGAAAGGGTTTATGGGGACGGTTGTTGAGCGGAAACTTATGGGTTCAAAACCGGGACTGGGTACTTTTAACTTGTTTTTAATTTTGTGTTCTTTCTTAATAAATCTCGGGCTAAGTTCGAATTTTCAGCCCTGTTATTCGAGTGTCCTGTGTGTGTGTCCTGATTCGTCGAATCGTTGTTGGGCTATGTTTTCTATATACTACCTTTTTTTGGGGTGGGAAATCATTAAATGAGTCTCTGGGTGGAGCGGGAGGTGGTGTGTCAAACTTATACCGACTTAAACCCACATGTGCTCCTTGCAGTTGCCTGTGCCAGGGCCACAGTATCTCTTTCGAACAGCCCGCGACCCTGAAGCGTCGGCCCTATTGGACCCCGTCACTGTGTGCTGACATGACTCTTTGAGGCACGCTTGGAACACGACGCGCCGTCGACCCGGGCTTGTTACTTACCGGCCGGAGACTACATATTGCTCGCCGTCCGCAAACCCGCTCCTACGACGCCCGCGGCGTTCCTGCGGCGACTAGGGAAATAGTCAGGAAATTCCTAACATTTAACCATATTTTGTGAACTCAACTGCCACAAACTACATGTCACACCTTTGCTCTCATAACCAGCCTAAATGTTCCTGATGTTGGGACACTGGCCTTCTCTCTGTGAGAGGGAGTGGGTAATATTCCAAACGGGCAAACTTTAGATGTCACATGTCTCCGAATTTTGGTTGTGTTGTATGTTCTCTTTCACACTTTTTAAAGTATTATAATATTTTAATTATTGTGAATGTGAAGACAGTGTGGATTTGTTGTTTTTTTATATCTCAGTCTATTTTTAATTTTTAAAATTAGTTTTAATCATGGTTTGGCAGTTTCAGTAATTTATGCGGCCTACCCTAATGTCCTTTCTTTGGTAATGTTCGTCGAATCGTTGAGCTCCTTAAGTTTTGTGTTGAGCTGCATGATTACTGACAAATGCGTGCACTGACTGGACAGGTCCACTCATTCTGTGTGGTTTTTTTGGGGTGGGAAATCATTAAATGAGTCTCTGGGTGGAGCGGGAGATGGTGTGTCAAACTCATTCTGTGTGGTTTTTTTGGGGTGGGAAATCATTAAATGAGTCTCTGGGTGGAGCGGGAGGTGGTGTGTCAAACTTATACCGACTTAAACCCACATGTGCTCCTTGCAGTTGCCTGTGCCAGGGCCACTCATTCTGTGTCCATTCATTCTGTGTGGTTCTTTCCTCAAAAGACCATTTCAGACATCAATCTACATGGTCTTCACATGACCTGACCAAGATTATGTCTGGACTTTAAAAGAGACTGTGACCTCTGAGTTTGTTTCGGCCTTTCTTCTCAGAGTAGTCAGATAGGAAACGCCGATCTCATCTAGTTTTTTAAATATGTTTGACGTGTAAAAGTGTTTTCAAAAACCTACTTACAGAAATAAAATCTTTTATCATTTATCATTTACCGTTTTTTGAGCAGTGGTGATGAAATTATAAATCAGTTACCACTGGGCCACCACTGATCACTGTGGCTCTCGCATCGTACAACGCTTCTTACGATTCCATAGAAAAGACACCGCCTACAGGAGTCCGTCCGACTTAACTATGACGAATGTAATTGCTAGTCTGTAACTTTTCCTCCATCACTTCAGCAAGTGGAAAATAAATGGAAATAAGTTATCAAAAGTATTGCTAACTACAAATAAAAGAAGTTGGAAGTTTCCCCGCTAGAGTATCTCTTCCTTTTCGTATTATTATTTGTATTTATTTATTTGTTGTTATGATAACTTGAATGAAATTTGAGCACTTATTTATGTAACTGTTATTCGTTCGTTTTTCCAAGTTGTTCGCGGGACGTTTTTCTAATGAAATAAGATTCGAGGATTCCGTTTGAAATATAAGTTCAACCAATTAGTAGATTTTTCTTTAAGTTTATATAAAACTTTTGTTAACTAACACTGTTTGCAAAGCACTAAACGCTGTAAATCGTGGTTTTACTTTATCGGAAACAACAAATCTGTCATAATGTATGAAAATGTTCCATCCTGTTCTAACTTTTGAGTATTTCGTATGCGTGTCTCGCTTGCGTTACTTGCAAATTTCCTTTCACACGGACTCTGTTCTGCCGTATTGTTTGTTATTGTTTGGTTTCGCGAAACAAAACAATAAGTTTAGTTTCGATACTATATTCTGGTATACCACGTGGAACGGAAATGGTATATTATTATGCGACGGATGGAAGCCTAGGTAATAATGCTGAAAAATTTACGTACGAAAATTTTAGTCTAAGGTATGGGACAGTTTTTGCAATTTGTGACTTTCTAGTATTTAAACCTCATTTTGTCCAATAAAGTTGTTTGATCCTTATAAGTAACAGAATCAAAAGAAAGTTTTTTGCGAAAAGTTTCAATTTTCTTGCTGAGTTATCAAAATCAGTGAATGCTGATCTAAATTTCTCAAAGTTATGGATAGTCTCCTGAGACAGTTTTCCCGTAGCGACAACGAATAAGATACCCAGTAAGGGCTTCGTCTTAAAAATCCACCCTGTGCAAAGTAAGGGACATGCTATTTTTACCTGCTCAGAGAACAATAATGTATTGAACAAAACAAAAAAATACAAAAACTTCTTTCTTTTTAAATATTCAGTGGGAAAAATACGCATATTTAAAGGAAACTCAAAAACTTTACAATCATAGTTATTAAAATTTATAAGGGACCAACTAGAAAGTCTTTCGAACTAAAAAATGTTTTTTCAAATCGGTCTAGCCGTCTTACGAGGAAAATGAATTGGACTTGGTTTTTGAAATGTCCTTTAAAACAAGTTTTAACAAAAATCTTGTCTAGGCCTTTGGATGTGATAAAAGGTACGTTTTTTTTATATCTAGTTTTTTATTATATCTGTCGATAGAGCAGGAAATACCGACAAAATGTCCCTAACGTTTTTTCATAAGTTCCACTAACGATATCTATCCAAAAGGGGTATAGATTACATCAGGTATAGAATTTTGTGCAAATGGCTTGTTTCGTAAGTTTATTGAATTTAATTCATAATAAACGTGCCTCCGCATTTTAGAGGGCCATTATCTTTTGACGTCACTTGCTAATATTAAGTTAAATCAATGGGATGAAGCGAGCGGACAATGCGGCGAAGCGCGAGCGGTTTCATGTACTGAAATTTATCCTTAAGTTCCTAAAATGTAGAAATAGGATTTAAAACTCTTGCTGGTTAGTTTTTTATCATCCATAGAAGACGTGAACTTGAACTTTCTGTCAAAAAAGTATCGGGAATCGATGATTTGTTTATGGTTAAAAATCCTTTTTTGTTGTTTTTTTTTTGCTGATAGATTGGCTCAACTGTTTTCCAAATTGGACTTCTTTTTGTTCCCGAGAATAAAAAAGCAACTTAAAGGGATACAATTTTCGTTGCCAGAAGATACGCTGACAGCGTTCGAGCAGGCTGTAAACGAGGTGTACGGCGGACTGGAAAAAGTGTTTCGAAAACTGGTTCTGACGCATGAAACTTTTTACAGAGGCTAGTGGAGAGTAGGTACTTTGAAAAACTAAAACGTAAATTAACCTATATTACATTTATTTTTAATTTAGCAAAACTGAGTGAGTGTGTTCTGAGTGTCCCACGTATAGGTGCATGTATATGTTATTTTACTCTAGCTTCCTTGTTGGTTTACAATATTTTCTCATAATGTGGTAATCTGTGGGAAACAGCGTTGTTATTATGTAGTGTGTTGTAGGTAACAACGTTTGTTGGTGTGTAACGACCATTAAACCAGTATGGTAGTATGTTCCAAGGATCTTACTATCAGTACCTACTTAGGTACCTACTGCGCTTTGGAATGGGCAACTAGCTTCATATTTCTGACTGGCCGACTCCTTGACAATTCAGAAGTGCCTGTCAATGGTTTAATTGAAATAAATGGTTTGAGTTTGAATCATTCGAATTAATTCGAACAGTGTGAATTTGAACGTCTTGTTTAAATGTGGGTAAATTAGGTACCTATGTTAACACTTGACCTCGCAGAAAGAAGGTGTTTATGTCCAGAAGATAGTTTAAATGAAAAAGTTACTTCATTTTTATTTTCGCACTAATTATTTCACGCACCTATTATTCATTTACAGAATTCACTTTTCGAATCCTGCAGCCTAATTGCGTAACACATTTTCGTAAACGATCACGACTAATCTGTTTGATTTTGACAGTTCAACAACATTCATTGCGTTGGTCACATTGTTGAACATAATTTTTATAGAACTTACGAAGCAACGGATTAGCAATCTGTTTCAAAACGATTCAGATTTCGAATTACGCAATAAGAGTACTGGTATGGAACAACCATACATACATACTACAACATAGTTTCACATGTTTTTTTAAAAGAAATCATGTATGTACGTGGCTTCCACCTATCTACATCACATTACATAGTGTTCAATGAACCGAACTGTCCAGTAACAAAAGTTCGCAGTTGCACGTCCGTTTCAATTCGGTAGCGCTGCAAGCATTAAATGTGTCACTTGCAAGTTCATAGTCCATTGCTGGAAATGCGGGGAATCGTGGTAATATGTTACTTGTGCAAGCGTTCAGTCGGCAACTTATTATACTCATGAACAGCCAGTTTGAAACAAGCGTGTTATTCCTAGCTAGTTTCAACTGCTTGTCTTGTTAAGTTATGCATAGGTTTGTGTGTATATAATCAATCGTTGTTATCATAGAGTACTGGTAGTTGGTAGTTTGGTTTGGTAACGCACAGGTAGGAACCAAAAATGATTAATTTTTTTGAGTTTAGATTGACAAATTTTAAACCAGAAAACCTGCTAGGTTAATCATCATCATCATCAGCCTATTTTAGTCCACTGCTGGACATAGGCCTCCCCTACTGAGCACCATAGCGCCCTGTCTTCAGCTTAGGAAGCCATATTAGAGGAGGTACTAGAAATCACATTTTTTGCACGTTTAATTTATACTAATTATAACTGATAGAAGTTTGAAAGAGGCGCCTGTGACAGAAAATTTGAAAGAAAATCGTTTGGCTTGTGATGTGAAGGGAAGAAACGCAAGTGAATAAAATAAAAATAAGAAGAAGAAAATAAAATACGTTTATTTGCGGTAAACACACGCAGAAAAAAACACAAACATAAAATAGAAAAAACACGTTGGGGGAAAATATGCGTCACATCCACGCAAAGTACGCCATCTTTCAGCATAATGCTAGGACCCATTTTTTTTTTTTTGGGTGGGAAATCATCAAATGACTTCTCCCTCTTCTGGGTGGAGCGGGAGGGCGTGTCGGACTTTTACTGACTAAAACCCCGGGTGGGTTTTAGTCAGTAAAAGTCTTACCCGCCCTTGTTCCTTCAGTTGCCTGTGCCAGGGCCACGGTTATCTCTATCGAATTACCCGCGACCCTGAGGCGTTGGCCCTAACGGACCCCGTCATTTTGTGCTGACATCACTTTGAGGCGCGCGTGGAACACGACGCGCCGTCGGCCCGGGCCTGGTCCCTACCGGACGGCGAATGCTACGACCCTAAGCGAAAGAACGCCCGTTTTTTTCAGGGAAAGCCGGTGTAAACGATTGACGTGGTGATATAAACCGGTGTAGCATAATTATGATAAGATAAAATAACAAAATTAGAAATGAAAAATCCACAAAACCTAGTTCTAAATGTTTTTATAAACATAATGTGTTTTATAAAATGGTATCATCGCAAGACTCACGCCCTGCCGCCTTAAAAGTTTCACTAATTACATCATGGAACCTTATTTCATTATGTAACTACTTAAAAACAAAGGATTCACTTACATGCCAACCGTAGACTCTAAGGGTGACAATCAGGTCCAGTTGAAACTTTTTGCTGAACTGTGCCTTTTTGGCGCAGCCGTGAGGCACACTTCAGTGCAAATTTCTTACATGTTACACTTTTTCTTTCTTTGTCACTTTACACTTTTTCATTCTTTGTCTGCCTTATATTAGGTATATGTCTGCCATATAATCTGTGGTAAATAAATAAATAAAAATCTTTCGTCTTTCATTAAATACATTGGCGAATCCTTATTAAGAATTAGAGAGAAATTCTTAAAATGTCTCCCGTAATTTTACCGGCATAAAATTATTTGATTCAGATTTTACGAACGAGACCGTTATTTTTTTTTTGAGAACTTCAAACGATATTAATACCTTAAACATTATGTTTGGTTTAATTTTATAGATATACGAATTTACTCATTTTATTTCATGGGACAAGAAGTGGTGTAGGTATATTTTAGATGTTAGTAAATTAACGTTTTTCTAATAATTAACTAATAACAGGCAGTAACCACTTTGATTACTGCCAGCAATACAATGGACTCACCTAAATTAATTAAGTTAAATTAAACTGTACGCGACTCGCACGAAGTTAATTTACTTGTATTCGCGAACAAGTAAATTAACTTTGTGCGAGTCGCATACAGTTTAATTTAATTGAATATAGAGATAAGATAAAAGTACTACATTTACCAATTGTTAGTCAAAACGTGCGAATTGCTTAATACGTATTTCTGGACTTGACGATTCAGCCATAAACAAATAAACTTCATGCGAGTCACCTACAGAATTTTATATTATTAAAAAATGTCGATTCGCCCGTTTCAGGCGAGTTGGTGCGAATCTAGTAATAAGCCAAAAATTTGCCAGCATTGCTGTCTATGGGAAAAGTGCCCAAAAAGCTGGCAGCGTTGCCACGTTGTCACGTGATTGTTTGACCTAAAAATAGGCTAGCCTTCTGGTCACGTGAAGAGTCGAGCAATAGCTTGACCATGTCCCGAAATACTCGATGAGCACTCGGACCCCGCAAAGGAGCAGTACAAATTCAAATAGCACTAGCATAGCACTCCACACAAAGATTCCCTGTATTGCGATCGTGGAGACTAGTCTCCTTCATCTTTCAGAATAATAATATATTATAGCGTAGATAGTATGAATACATAGCATCGGTCGGTAAAAGTTCTGAGGCGACAACAATCGATTGTTTTTCTAAATCATTCATTTATCTAAACCAAGACTATAGCTGTCAATACGTCGGCGAATTCTAATAAGAAATTAATTCTCAAGGCCGAATATGTCGATGTCTTCAGAAAATCTTAGTTTCATCGGCAAATTATAATTTGAATAGTATTGTACTAACAAGACAACTGTTTGTCTTGGGAGTAACGAAATTCAAAAGATATTTTAGTAACGCATTTTCTTTTCGTTTGGTACACCATTTTCCTTTAAAATACCAGTTTCGTTTATACAAAGACTATCAATATCAGTAACAAGCTTTTAAACGGACTAGATTCAAAGAATTTGATACTCTAAAGATCCATTAAAAGAAAACTTAGCAGAGTACAGAACTGTCAATACTTTTTGTTCGCAGGTCCATTGTGCGGGGCATTCACTGAGCGAATGGTGAATGTGACTGGGAATGACAATTTGAAGTGAACTGCCCTACTAATGAAGATAAGTGATAAAGAGCCGTGTTTGCCCTAATGATGTGAAAAAATAAAACTATCGTGATGTGGCTTGCGGCGTTGGTGTGTTTTTTCTGTCATTTAGGTAAGTATTTTTATTTGCTTTTTGCTCGTTAGCTTTTAAGGTATGTGATCTTTGTTTTGAAAGCCATCTAAAGAGGGTTACGGTTTTAAGAGGCGTGAGTGTTTTGTGGTATAAATTCTATTTGTGTAGGTACTCTGTGTATTTGTACCTGTAAGTCTAATTAAAGAGAATTTCGAGAGAGGTTAATACAGTCATTAACTACCGCGTAGAAAATTAGTAATTGAGTTTTCATGTATTGCCCACGTTCGTGTAATCAACCGTCGTTGATAATATAAGTCACAGTATTCCGAAAACCTTAACAGGTATAGTAAACATGCGTAGGGAATGTCCAATGAAATTCTCGGTATTCGTCCATTAACGATTTTCACTGTGTTATCGCACTACATACGTTCAATCCGTTTAATACGAACGAGGCAATGCATAGAAAAAAGCGTAGTACGACGAAGTACCTCGTTCAAATGGTGCGAATGGAAATTGAAATTGGAATATGCCCATCGTTTTCCGAAAATGTCAGGGATTTTGGCAGTTCTTTTTTTTTTCTTTCTGACAACACGAGCAAAAGCGGACAATATCTTTTTATTGTAATAAAAAGGTTGCGCGCCGTGGATAAATCCTCAAAAAAGTAAAAAGAAGACTTTTTTCTTGTAATCTGGACTAGTTTCTTAAGCCGTGCTTACAAAGTACTTCTACGACCTGAGTTGAACACTATTTTAGTACAGTATATAAAGTTATATTCTTTTTGGCTTTATTTTATTGAAATAATATCCACTCCAACAATATGCGTAATTTATTATTAGCAGCCGTTAAGATTGTGGTAGCAGGCTAGTCTATTTTAGATACCGTGGCTCCTGGCACAGACAACTGGCAGCAAGGGTGGATTTTAGACAAGCCTATTTAAAACCTTTTTAAGCCCCAAAACAAAAGACATTTCAATTTTGATATAATCCAAAAGTATGGCTTGTTTGTATCTTTCTGGCGTGTACCGGTAATTAAAAGCTTCCGTAGGATTTACTTTGGTTCAGAAAATCGCATAACGTAATCGCATAATTAGTACTTTCCTTCGCCCTACGAATACCTGAATTTCTCAACTCTCTGCAGACCAACCATTATTAAACTACTGAGCAGCTTCTAAGATAACCACACTGAGCCACTACATTGAGCCACCGTTAATTAAAAATGTGGTATTTAAGTATAAATGTTATAGGAGAACCGATGTTAATCATAGCAAGCTATAGCGGGTTAGGTTTGACATAAGTACTGCTTCTCCGAGCCGGCAGACGAACCAATTAACTTGTCGCGACCAACTGATATTAGATTGCGCACAGTTCTTGGTTGTTGCAAAAAGGGTTTAAAAAACTATGTATCTTATGTTTATGATTTTTATCATATGGCACATCTCTGTTGCTTATTTTAGAACTGTGATACACATTAATTAAAGCAGTAGTGGTCCAGTGGTAACAACCGTGACTTACGAGTCTGTTGTAGGACGTAGGTTCGGTCTCTGACAGGCGCTTTAGGTACTTTGTGTAAATTATTTCGGGTTGGATTAGAATCAAGTAGCCTTAACTTTAGGAGTCTGACACTGTGGGAGAGGGTCAAAAGGGTTTATCTAAAGCACCCCCATGCACCATAGCGCCCAATTTTAGCTGCCGAAGCTGCGTCGAAATATTTTAAAAATATTTTCTAAAAATATCGGTAAAGAACTAACCATTGCTTGAAACGCAACATTGCTGAAACGAAAGACATAATCGACTTCACGTCATTCCGTTTCTTCCAAGTTAACGTGAAAATAACTATAAAAGTAATTGTTTGTGTTTTATTGGCTGCAAGTGCGAGCGAAGCGAGTTCGGGACTTGGGACACCCCGACTTGGACAGATTAGGTTCGAAAGGGATGCCTATTAGGTTTTTATTTAAACCGTTAGGTTGACTACATCTTCTTATTATTGCTTGCGCCCACTGGCGATTTTTCTATATTTTTTTAACATTTAATATTTAAAAAAAATCTACGTACCTCCGTTGGGGGGAAAGGTCGCCGTACATTTCGTACGTCTCCGCCCCTATACCCTACTCCGACCCACTTCCCTATTATGGCGAGTTTTCTCAGAAGGCATATCCTAAAACCAAAACTTCAAAAAAATACTTGTGACACCTATCAACTCGCACTGGGCCCGCGTGGTGGATTATAGCCTACTCCACTCCTTTCTCACCAAGAGGAGGCTAGATTTCCGGTTGTGGGATCATAAGTGGCTGATTATGTTATGCTTAATTAATGAAAACCTTGTTATTTGAGCTCACAATTAACTGAGTATAGTCTGATGGTAGATGTCTCGGTATACCTACGGAAAGTATTAAATATTATTGGTAAAAATTGGCTTTTGAATAAACATACCTATAGAAAGAGTTCATAAAAAAATACTACTTCTGTACATAAGTTTCCTATAGTTTTACCCAAGCATATGTCAATTTAGAGAAACGGCTCTTCACAGTACTATTAACATGTTTCTAGACGTTACATGAAAGAGGACACTTATTTGAGGCAACAAGGTAAAGTATATCGACTACTTACCAACTTAAATTATATGTATAGTCTAATTACAACTGTCGTTCTTTAACAATTTTATGAAATTGCTTTAATTCTTTATACTATAATATATAAATAATTTATGTGTAAATTGACGAAAGATGTCAATTTTTTTAGCAATGAATTTCCCTGGCTGTACAGTTATAATATCAATACATTAAAATAAGTACAAGTTTTAATATAGAATCCTTAACACCAGATTAGACCAAGGACGTTATGTCACGAAATAGATAAAGCGCATTGGTTTTCAGCTTCGTAACACACACCGCGTGCCTGGACCGCCAGCTGGCGACCCAATTAAGTTGCTAGTCCTAACTAACGCTAATACGTAGTGCCCTTGAAAATACTGTCTACAGATCCGGGTGCAATCAGAATCTAAAATTGCTAGGCGCTGCTGAAGTCCAATTTTCGTTGGAAATATACTTAAAATATGTAAATACCCACAAATATATTCAATATATTTCTACTACTCTGTCAAGAAAATACCGGGAAAAGATCACTAATAAACAAAATGTTAGTTATTAATCCAAATTTTATTTTATCGTTTTCAAAGAATTTCATTCAGAAACGATACACTAATGCCAACGAATAATACAATCATCAAAACATTTTTTTTAAATGCTTATTTGACAACAAGAAATGTATGTATGTATGTTGAATTGTCTTTTATCCAAAAGCGAGACATAAACAAAGATTTAGTTCTTCAAACAGCCCTTAAAACCTTTGACCGAAAGTAAACAGGTCAAAACCTTTGGCAATTAGCAGCCGACCCTTTACCGCTTCCTAGTATTGAAATCTCTACATACGAATTTGACAATTTCGCTGCTGCAGGTTTGAGAGTGGAGTTGAAATGAGTGGGACATAACACTTATTATGTGGGGATCCCTCACGTCTTAAAACATTTTACTGCTGTGTTTTTTTTTTGTTGGACTATCTTAAACAATACTATCAAAAAGAGCAGTCCTTGACGTGCATTTACCAGTCTACAAAAAACCGGCCAAGTGCGTTTCGTACCCCGCACAATATAGGGTTTCGTAGTCGGGATGAATTATTTATCCCAAGTACAAACTTAACGTTTTAGTTGAAAAAAAATTCTCCAATATATTGACATACATCACGGTCAATTCTCCAACAGCAACTGTAAGTTTTTCGAATATCGTTTTTTTTTCCTTTACTTGTGCTGTGAGAAGTTGATTCTTGCCAAATTACATGATTCTAGGTTAACGGGAAGATCCCTATAAGTTTTTTTGATTTATTTGCGAGTATCAAAAGACAGACAGACAGACGGACATCGAAGTAAAGTGATAAAGGTTCCATTTATTCCTTTTGAGGTACGGAACCAAAAAAATACACTAGCTTGATCTCGTCTAGTTCAAGAAGAGCTTACAAATTAGAAAGGCTAAGAATTTAGAAATACTGACTTGGTGACTTGAAATATTCATAAAAAATCGGTTTAAAGGAAAAACGCTTTGACGTCATTTATTTATTCCACACATTACGTATTAATTATGTTTTCCGATGGTAAAAGGTATCTCTCTCCTCATAGATTTCTACACTTCTGTGTCTATTTGCTTCTTAACCAAAGGAGAATGCCAAAGTGTCCCACAAGACCCGGCCAGAACCGACAAAGATGAACTATATGTCCAAAAAAAGGAAAATAATTATAGAACTAGATGGTATAATTAGCTTTCTATTAAAAGTACACCAAAAAAAGTTAAAGATCTGCAAAGTTGACCACTTAATACTTCTGATTTTAGCAATGAATAATACAGGTTCGTGTTCCGTTTAAAAAGCCAAATACGACTACGTATTTGGTAGAAAATCTGTATCCGGAAACACAGCACTAGACAATACAAAACTAAAAAAAACACGGAAACTCTTCGTCGCTGGTGATAACACGCGGGAGAAGTAAATAAAACTTTTTGACAGTGACAGATACAAGTTAAAGTTTGACATCTGGTGTTGCCAGCATTATAGGAATAAACTGTGCGAAACGGTGTCGATAATCGAATTGAATTATTTTTAATTATTACATTACATAACATAACATCACGCCTTGTTTCCCCGAAGGGTTGGGCAGAGGTGTACCTATAGTACACCCACATTTCGCCAGTTATGTTTAAGTCCCATGTAATAGGGGGCGAGCCTATTGCCATCTACCGGGCACAAATCCAGACTTCGGGCTGCAACTGAGAAATTCCAGATAGAAAAACCCAGTAACACGTTGCCCGATCTAGGAATCGAACCCAGAACCTCATGCTCAGCAGTAGCGATTGCGACCACTAGACCAACGAGGCAGATTATTACATTATTGTAAAATATATCTTTAAAAATTTAACTAAATGCTATTTATTGATATAATTATATGATAAGTGACATAAGTTAGTAAATAATTCACTTTCATAGTCACATTTTGATATTTTTGCAATCGATTTGCAAGAGCAGTTTCGTATCGATATAAATATTTTGGTATTGGCAACATTTCTAATTGAAATTGTAGGATTGTAGATTATGAAATGTGTTGATGTATTGAATAACTATTTAAAATGAGTTTTCAACGGTGGGCTTCCACAGATTTTATTTATATTGTTTAATTCTTACCGTTTTTTATTATCAATTATCATTTTTATAGAAAGTCTGTCGGACGCTACACATGTTTCGAGCCTAATCTTGGCATTTCCTTTGCGTGAATGAATTCAAGTCACCTAGTCAGCTTTACAAATGTTTTATTCAAAAGACGACAAAACATAAAAAGGGGCTTTCATATCCCATTACAGAAAGCTATGAATTGCAAGGTTTTAATCTTATGGTTCAAGCACACTCCGTCTTGCCGCTAGTCAGCTTGATACGTAATTAAACTACCACTTTAATTTACCCTATTAGAGGAACCTAAAGTTATCCCGCTGTTGCTGACACTTGATTTAAGTAACAGTTAGTTAAAGATATCTAACAATTTAAACTCAAGTCTTACTGAAGATAGAGCGGCATGAGTCTCAGTTAAGACTTGACCAGGTTTTTCGTAAGATTCTCAGGTTGAAAGGGTTTACCGTGACTGGAGTATAACGGCTTTCAGAGCTCTCGCCACGTGCTGTCTTAACCACCGACATCACATATCCATATAAAAATACCTTATCATGTTTTAATCTTCACTTCTTCTCTAATAAATTAACGAACTAAAACATGCAGCTCATGCTATGGTAAAAAACTATCCCGTTAGCTAATTTATAGTTGACTGGGGCACATATCTACTTCTAATGTAGTTATAATAATAGGGTATACATTTCCACGAATTAGTTCCACTCAGTATTTTAAGATCCTTAGAGTAACGGTGGAGTTTCTTGCCCCTTCTTGTCCATCCGAAACTACCATTTGGAAGGGGCGCCTAGAATCAAATCTATTTTTAATGTAAAATGTGACGTTCAAAAGTGCCTTTTTGATGGTGAAAGAAAAATATATATTTGGTTAATTTTGTGTGATATGACTGGTTGTGGATTAATGTTATTTTACACAACCTCTATGTTCTCGTAAAACTGTTGTTTGGGCCCTGAAATTTAATTATGTAGGTACAAAGACCCTCTTATATCCAAACCTTATTAAATCAAGTCAGAATGTTTGAATCTTCATGTCTTTATTTTTGAAGGAGATTGATAAACATTTTACACCAATATGAGGTAGCGTTTATTAGCCCATGTGCCATACGTTTTGTAGAAAACGTATAACCAAAATGTACTCATGTCCTACGGGGAAACACAGACGCGATGATGGCCATTTATGTCGATAATTAATCTAAAATGTGATCAATTTTCTCAATAAGTGCGGGTGATTCATTAAGACCTAACCCAATAGAAGACAACTGATAGACAAAGACAGCACTATAGTAGAAGTGTCGTCGTTACTATTTAGCTTTATAATACTTTATCCGTACCGCGCGACAAGGACGGGGATAATCCCCTTCAAATCCTGTTGAAGCGTGTAGTTTCTTCATTTTTCAATAGATTTTACAGATATTTTCGATTATCTCATTTAAATAAGCTTCCTTTCAAATTTTACTTGTTCGAACATTTGTAATATTAGTCATCATCCCTATTCTATTATCTATTAAAAGTCTAACTGGTGGAATTTAGAATTTCCACAAATGGCGAATATTCATCCCCAAATTAATGGAGTTAAATGCAAAAAGGATTTTTTTTTAAATCTCCAAGAAACTCTCGTGCAATATTTCATGCTCCTAGAACCAGCGGAATAGTAACCGTCATGGAAAGATTTTTATTTAGTAGCTAAGATAATCCCAGTCTGCTGGACTCAGTCGACACACTAACATACCGTGATAAGGTCCTGCATAGCAATCTTCATTGCTTACTGTTTCTGAACAAATCTGTTGAGAATGACTTCTAGTCAAACACGATGGGCTGGAACATCAGTATTTTAGTCAAAGCTCTGATCTCTATACTCCTCTGGAAAATACCGATATTCTAAGGTTAGAGCAGGATTCAGGCGTCTGGTTACCTGTTACGACTGTCATATGTGACGGCATAGACCGACACCGACGATATAAAGTGATGTCTACGTCACACAGGGGTCTTGTTGTTTTAGAATAATATATACATCTATGTCTACATACATACATACATAAACTTACGCCTTGTTCCCATAGAGGTAGGCAGAAACTACAGAATGCCATCTGCTACGATCCTTACATACTCCTTTTGTTTACGTTATCATACTCCAAAGGGCCAATTTCCGTATTTTTAAGAACGTTCGCATACTAATATCAGTCTTAGTCTCAATCTGACAAAAATACGATCAATTTACACGTTTTTGACAAATTTTTGACATAGATTGTCGCTGAGATGAGATTGCGATTAGATTTGAACGTTTTTTAAAAACGGAAATTGTCCTACTGGTCATACACGCACGTCGGTCGCGAGTACTACGCACCTGACATTTCTGAGGAACATTACCAATAAGGTACTATGTGTCCTCTTAGAGCGTCCCCTCCCGGCCTGCCTTTAAAATACCTTTTGTTATCTATATCTCTATAGATATTATAAACTGAAGTCGCTGTTTATGTCTGTCTATGTGACCGCTCCTCGCGTTCCTCTAAATTTCACTACTGATTTTTGTGCAGTTTTCACCACCATTTAAAGCAGCTATTCCGGAAGTTTATTTGAATGCATTAAATAGTAAACTTTAAGTCAATTAAGAAAAACCGTGTGAAGCAGGGGCAAGTAGTTTATAAATCGTCTAGCTGTGTTCTAGTTTAAGCTGAATTTCCTTAAAATAAAAAAAATGTTATACAGACTGCTACCCCCTCCCGACCCTTGCTCGAGCCAGCCCGCGCCGCTGAGCTAGCTTTAAATTCGTCCCTAAATAATAACAATCCTGATCCAGCTAGTCCCTTGCTACCCTCTTCCAGCGACGCCCTAAGCCGAGGTTCGTACCCCACAGGGGATGCCCTTAGCGTGTAGTCGCTTAGTTTTTAAGTTAGTACATACGTTTAAGTCCTGGCTGGAGGCCTTAATTTATTAGGGCAACCACAGGCAAGTCCGTCTAAGCAGACGACAACCTCATAGGTTGACCTGCGAGATGCCATTTATAAAAATAAAAATAAAACAGACTGCTACTGAAAAATTCCCCACAGAAACACCCAGTAAAAGTTTGTGCAACCTGGGAACTTTGGTATAGATTTTCAAAGATATCGAATCGTCCAAGAGAACTTTGTGGTTTATAAATTGGTTCAAGGCACCGCACAGTGTTGTCACCCGTTTGCGAGCCAATTAAACTGTCAGATTCTACAAGCCCGATTAGATAATATAATACAAGGCTGCACGAACAACTGGTGGTATGTGACAGAATACTTAGAGCGGATTAAACCAGGTTTTAGTTTTAGTGTGAGCAACATACTTAGTGCCGATTTCACGAATGAAACTGAATGCGATCCGTACATAAACTACGCTTATAGCTGTCAATGTTATTATTTTCTGTGAAATATTGACCTGACAGCTCTTGAATGCATTTTAGAGGTGCTGATCGATTTCAGTTTAATTGGCAAATAGGGCTGATTTCACCAATGTTACGTTCAATATTCCACAGAATATACACAGACAGCTCTTAAACGTATTTTATGTACTGATCGCGTTCAGTTTCAATTGTGAAATCAACCCTAAGTGCCGATTTCACTAACAGCTCTTGAACGCGTTTTAGGTGTGCCAAATGCGTTCAGTTTCTTTGGTGAAATCGAGACGTATACCTACTTACATTTATAGCTTGATTAATTATTATGTAGCGTGACTTTAGCCAGGCACATGTCTGTGATGCTTTCAACACATGGTTTCGAAACCAACCGGTCTATTCTATAAAAACACAATGTTAAAACTTAGGAGAAGTGAGCTTGAATTGATCTGTCATTCCACTAGATGCTAAGGTTTGACAGTTCAATGCAAGCTTACTTCATCTAAGTTTTCACGGTGACATTTCTAAATAATAGTGCGGAAAGTTTCTTTACCATGCGCGATATTCAAGAGTATTGGCTGAAACAAAAATGGCTGTGACTTGCCCTACTGCGAGGCTTTAGTGATTGAGTTTTCAAAGGACATCAGCATGTCTAGATGCCTTTATGCAACGAAAACTTATTTAGTAAAGGAAGCATAATCTAGTTCGGTGCTGTGGAAATCTGATATACGAAGCGAAGATGTAGAATGTAGACAGTATGCACAAAGCTCGTTTTGTCTAAGAGGTTAGCTGTTAAGCCTCAGCAATATTGATTTAACCGGAAATTATTCCGGGTCTTGAGATGTAGATGAAAACATAGATCTATATAGATAGTCTGGTTATGGTATGGATTGTCGATTATTTTTCAAATTATGGAATAGATCCATAATTATGTACAATCCTTGTCTGTATGTAAGTTTTGGGTGCGAGGGTGGCCAGATATAGTATAGTTAAAAGAGACCTGCTCATACAAGTTCAACGTGGTCTGCAGGGTTTTACATTGACATTTTTTAAAGAAAATGAAAAAAATCATGGCGAGGTCCTTACACTAAATTGTCCGAAAAGAAAAAAAATTGCGATATCAAAATATTTCCCAATGTTGAGAATGTTGATAATTGTGACATTGAAAGGGAACGTAGGTCGCTGGCCGTCCATTGTAACATGCTGGCTCGCAGGTTTGCACGATGTACGAAGCCAGTTAAAGTAAAGCGTTTCAAAGCTTACTGTCAGTCCTTCTACACGTGCAGCTTGTGGTTCAACTTCACTCAGCGGGCATACAGCGACCTACGCGTTCAATACAATAATGCACTGAGAGTACTGCTGAAGCTGCCGTGGCGTTGTAGTGCGTCAGGGATGTTTGCGGATAATAATATTAATGGTTTTGCCGCGATTATTAGGAATAGATGCGCATCCCTGATGACGCGTGTTCGCGGCAGCACCAATATTATTCTCAGTGTATTCGCAGATCCGTGGGTTTCCCCGATGTTGCGTAGATGGATGCAGCTTCACGCTGAATTTTAATTGTATTTTCTTGTGTCTGTAACCTACTAACACTAAAAGTTAAGTTAAGTTGTTACTAACCCTATGGAATCCTGTCTGAAATAAAAGTTTTGTATTTTATTCTATTACTAGGAGTATATTGATCTAATTATCATATTTTTAAAACCCCGCATATTTAAAAATATCGAAATAAAAATTTCAGTTTTTCGTTTTACCTTGTTGCCCATTTTGTATTAAAAATTGTGACAACTGACAGCAGATCTATCAAACTGACATACAAAAGAGTGATGTGAATCGTTGTTTACGCTAAGAGTTGAAAAAGTATATTGATTAATCAATATTTGTGACATTTTCCATAAAACGATGTGTTGATTGCGTGAAAGACGATAGGGCTAGAAAGAGTGTGACTACATTGAGATTGTTATTATGTCTAAATCTCGTAAAACAAGTATACGCCGGGAATGGGGAAGATCAAGGTTACAGTTGATACACCTCATTGTTCAATTCGTAAATCAAAATCCAGTGTCGAGAATATAAGAACAGAGTTAAAGATAAGCGTGAGATTCCAAAGTCCGTGGTAGAAGCCCAGTTTTCAGGTTATCGCAGAAATCAAATGACCATGAAAGTAGCCAGAAACTGTTATAGAAAGCGAAAATAACACCAAAGCAAGAATACACGCAACAGAGTGGATGATCAAAGATAGTCTGGTGCACAGTCCACAGATCATAAATACCCCTAAAGGAGGGTCTTAGACTGACAGCCGCCGTTTCGTTCCAAAATAATAAACCCCTTGACTATTTACTTTTAACATTATATTTTTATTGCGGGCTTTTAAAAATATTGTAAATGCCTTAAGACACTTTTTAGGCACCTAAGAGGTATAAGAATTAGAATTCCAACTTCCAGCTTCTCAAAAATCTTTATTTTCAAATCCGATTCTTTAATAACTAAATGATTAAAATCAATAAAACGTTTTGTTAATGTTATTTAGGTGTGATCTGTGTCACAATTAGAGTTGTGGACGACCGCTCCCTAGACTCGGGACTGTATCCCATTGTTTATTTTTTATAAACGGCATTTCGCAGGTTAACCTAGAAGGTTTTTGCCTGTGGATGCCTCAATAAATATGGGCCTCTAGCCAGGGCTTAAAATCTTAAAAACTAAGCGCACCCTGTGTTGGGTACGGACCTCCGATTAGGGTGTCGCCGGGGGAGAGCAGCAAGGGACAGGCTGGATCAGAATAATTTAAAACTGCAGGCTGTGGCGTGGATTGGCTCGTGCAAAGGTTGGGGCGAGCATGGACTGGGGTGTTGCTGCTGGCCTCGGAGGCAAGCACGGACGGATGGCGGTCAGGTTTTGTACCTGCACACGGTACTGGAGCATTATGGGATCTAAATGAAGATTCTCACTGTGGACAAAGAATGGAGCTTCCGTGACCTTCCTTTGGAAACGGTTCTGGAGAGTCTGCATCCCATGGAGATGGTGTGGCTTAGCGTGTGCGAAGACGATGCAAGCATAAGTCATGATGGGACGGATGATTGCGGTGCAGATGCGCAATTTTCACTTGAGTGACAATTTGCTGCGTACGGTCAATATGAAGTGGAGCCAACCCAGAGTGAAAGAGGTGCGCGCACGAGCCAACTTTATGTGCTCACTGAAGGTAATGTGGTCGTCAAGGATCACACATCGGGATTTAGCACGTTTCTCCCAAGTAATCGGCTTGCCATACAAAGTGATCGTTTTGGTGTCCTGCATTGCTCAGTATGCCGTCTTATAAAAGCTGGTCCCTTCCACAACTCGCCTGATTCACTGAGTGGGGTGATGATGTCACTGTAAGTCTACCATGAGTTGTTAAACTCGCTAGCGTATTAACGTGGATCGAATAGATTTCATTAACGCTAGCACCATGAGTTTTACGGAGTCTTACGCAATCGCTCAGGTTAACTCGATAGATCGTGTCATCTAGCTAACTTCACTACTATGTTTTGTTTCTTTTCTTCTACATTATAAGAAGAGAGAACGGCTGATATATTTAGAAAAAAATACTACAGGCAGTATCAAATAACACGACTAAATAGAAAGGGTGGCGGTTAGTGGGCTAGACTTATGATATTTAGAGGTTGTTGAATTTTTATTACTTATAGAATGTCGCTGTCGAATGTCGTATAGTCATTAATTTATAATTTTGTTGACGATGTGAGGATCGCAGCATAAATGACTTAAATTAAGAGAAATAAGTTTACAAAAATACAAAAATATCATGACGACCAGTGTGTGTTTACGTCGTTAGTCTTCAAATGTTCCATGTTAAACAAGCTCTTCAAGACTTCCAGACATTATTTTGGCTATCATAGACTCAAAAACGTATATAATTTAAATGTAACCACAAATGATAAATAATTTTATTTCTGTGAGTAGGTTTATACAAACACTTTTACACGTCAATCATATTTTAAATACTAGATGAGAGAAACTGAGAAGAAAGGCCGAAACAAACTCAGAGGTATCTTTTAAAGTCCATATATAATCTTGGTCGGGTAGACAATGTATATTCGTGTCTGAAAAGGTCTTTTGAGGAAAGAACCACACAGAATGAGTGTACCTACCTGTCCAGTCAGTGCACGCATTTGTCAGTATCATGCAGCTCAACACAGAATTGATTACGAAAGAAAAGACTTTTGGGTCGGGCTCATAAATTACTCAAAATGCCAGACCATGATTAAAACTAACAAAAAAATAAATTACCTATGAAAAAAAACAACAAATTCACATTGTCTTCACATTCACAATAATTAAAATATTAAATTAAAATTATATTAAATTAAATTATTTAATTAATTAAATTATTAAAATTGCCTCGTTGGTCTAGTGGTCGCAATCGCTACTGCTGAGCATGAGGTCCTGGGTTCGATCCCCAGGTCGGGCAACGTGTTATTGGGATTTTCTATCTGGAATGTCTCAGTTGCAGCCCGAAGTCTGGATTTGTGCCCGGTAGATGGCAATAGGCTCGCCCCCTATAACATGGGACTTAAATATAACCGGCGAAATGTGGGTGTACTATAGGTACACCTCTGCCCAACCCTTCGGGGAAACAAGGCGTGATGTTATGTTATGTAAAATATTATAATACTTAACAAAGATAAATTGTATGGGCTTGTGCCCCAGAATATCCAGATATCAAATCTTTGTCATTCAATAGTACTAATCTTCTATAAACAAAATTAAAAAGAAGCATATTGCTCACCAGCATTGGACAAAAGTTTAAAAGGTTTGAAGAAGTTGAGTTTTGCACTTCGGCTAAGTTATTTTATGCAGATTAATGTGTATATATCAGTGTCAGGCGTTTAATACATATAGTATTTTAGTTAAAAAAATAGGTAAGCAGTTGTTTTAATCTGAGAAAATCAAAAGATTTATAACACAAAAAGTAAAATATCTACAGTGGCATATTCTGTATAAGGCAAATAACAAAATAAAGAACTTTTTAAAATCATTTAATGTTATTAATCATTTACATTTAATGTTTTAATTTATAAATTGAACAAATTGCCCTTTTTTGTAAAACAAAAAAAATCGGAATATCAGTTGCATTTCTCCATAAAAGAGTACCGTAGGACATCACACTATGAAAATAACTAAAGTCTAAACGTATCTATGTAAAAACTAAACGGGCTGTCTCTATCAGTTAAATTACGAACTCTTCTAACGGCGGATGCTACAGAGCTTAGCTTTTTTGATAACTTATCTCTATGGGGGCCCCATTGAAGCTTGGCATCCAATGTTATGCCTAAGAATACAATACATATGTTTCGCACCTCAAAATACTAGTGAGCTACGTATCGCAATCGTATTTTTCTATAGCATTCGTCAAATTTTTGACTCTTGGTGCCGTTTTGTTCGCCGGCAGCTGAAAAACGTTAGTGACAGCGAATAGATTACGTTAGGTTTCTTACCTATCGAAATCTATAGTGCTCATGGTACGAATTTTAATTATATCTGTGACCACTAGGGGCGCTGTACAATATTTCATACATTTCATTTACAGAAACGCTAGCGAGTTTTGGCTGTGTAAATTCATGGTAGAGCTACTGAACGTTGAACGTTGTAATTTGCGATCGCCGAAGTAAATTGATACACCAATAAGCCGTGTTATAGAGGATTTTTACAACTATAGCAGTACAATCATCTATTGGTGCGTGGTCCTCGGAATAAACGCAACCATCTTTTTGATTCAATACACACGAAAACAACCACACCAATTTTACTAACAGCGCCACTCTGTCAAATAAGAATGACAATAGTAATTTTGAAATACGGTCAATTTAAGTCAACAGTCAGTATTGCATTTTTAAGTTTTTTTAGAATTTGCAGGTGAGTTTTCAGATGATATGATTTGCGATCATAAAACGTATCAGAATTTCAATCATTTGAAATAAATAAATAATATTGTTTATTTGGACGCAGTTCGTGAAACACAAAATACAAATAACATAAAATGCAACCCTCGAAGTCCGTATAAGCCTATTTCTATTTTTTTTTAATGGAATTTTCGTTCAATAGGATTGTAATATTTCAATAGGATTATAAATAAACAGAAAATTTGAATTTCGCGGGCTACCAGGAGATTTCCCCGACTTTACAAATTATAATTCGCTCTGAAGCTATATAGTTCTTAAGAACAAAATTGCTAAATTATTCCTGATGTGGTTATTATTTGAAAACAGGTACATTAGTAATAAAAAAATATGTATTGTGACATTCAGTCAAATAAAATATGTGGGTACCTATTTATGTCTAAATTATGAGCGGATTTTATGCCTCAAAAGTTCTGCTCTTTTAATATCCAGCTCTGACAGTGTTTATACACACAAAATAATTACTTTCGTCTCATATTACGCCTAAAACGATTTCATGTTTGACAATAAAGAGATAAATATGGGGTTGAGTTAAAAAAAGCCAATCCCTCCCGACCCTTGCTCGAGCCAGCCCGCGCCGCTGAGCCTGTAGCTTTAAATTCGTCCCAAAATCACTCAAATCCTGATCCAGCTAGTCCCTTGCTGCCCTCTTCCAGCGACGCCCTAAGCCGAGGTCCGTACCCCACAGGGGGTGCCCTTATCGTGTAGTCGCCTAGTTTTTAGTTGGTATTTAAGTTTAAGTCCTGGCTGGAGGTCTTAATTTATTAGGGCATCCACAGGCAAGTCCGTTTAAGCAGACGACAACAAATGAGAACACAAAACAAACCTATTTTCGGTAGCAGACGGGTTTCATTAATAAGAAAGCTCTTTTATCTTATTTTAATGTGGCGGTTTCTGCGTATTTGGTATTCCCAAAGGCAAGGTTGAGTAAATAATGCTTAACGCTCCGGTTTGTTTTTTTTTCTTCTACAATCGAATTGAATAACTGTGTTTTTTTTTTAATACGTGTTAGTTATTTTCAGAGTTCCGTAACTCTAAAGGAAAAAACCCATAGAGGATTACTTCGTTGTCCGTCAGTCTGTCTGTCTGTGAAGACCTTTTTTTTTTTTTTTAATTTAATACAGGATAAACCAGCGCTGGGGCTCTGTCTCGCATAGGGTCGTAGCATTATGCTGAGCGATGGCTGTTTTGCGTGGATATGACGCATATTTTCCCCTATCTTGTTATTTTTTATGTTTGTGTTCGTTCTCGGCATCATGTATACACGTTTTTAGGTTTCCGTACGTCCTAATATCATGCATGACATATCATGTTTGTCTGTGTGGCGTATTGTGAAGGTGTCAAACATAATTTTTGGATAATTTAAAAGTAAACAGTTTTGAAGTTCTTTAAGAAATTATATTACAATGGACCATTCCCCCTCCGCTTATCTCCGAAACTTCTGAGACTTATATTTTGATTTCAACTTGAGACCTCCACGCGTTCCTGCGAAAACGTTGACTGGTAGAAAATGCCTATAGCATTAAGTCCGCCTCTGTACATTCGTGTGCGTGAAGTAATAAATAAATGATAAATAAAGTACCTGAAACGTCTGTCGACCACTATTAAAGATTTAGACATGTCTTAGGACCAAAAAATCGAAGACATGTGACATCTACCAACACGCACTGGGCCCGCGTGGTGGATTATGGCACACTCCCTCTCACAGAGAGGTGGCCTGTGTCCCAGCAGTGGGAACATAATAGGCTGTATATGTATGTATGTTATGTATGTAAAGCGAAGAGTGTGGCAGATATTTACACGTTTGTATGAGCTATGTTATACTATCAACTAGCTGTTGCCCATTCTAAGACTTCGTTTTCGATCTAGGATTACAATAAGCTTCCTATGCCCTAACTCAGGTTATGGTCTATCTGTATGCAAAATTTCAACCAAATCGTTCATCCGTTTTGTCGTAAAAGCGTAACAAACAAACAAAATTACTTTCGCATTTATAATATAAGTAAGGATTAGGATAGTTAAAAGATGCGAAGAAGCACGTGTAGAATTTCATGAAGGCTTCCCGATCCAATCGCCAATATGTACAAAATCTCTTGATTCGTAACTCGCCTATTGTGTTTGATTTGACATTTTGAAATTTTTCACTGCTATCCCATTTTCTTCGATCAGCCGTCAAAGGGCGACCACTTCTTTCTTCATTCCCCAAAGTTAGTCGACCGCGCTTGAGTTTGTTATACCAACGATACACGGTTGCCTTAGAAGGGCCCTCATCCATGAATTCCATTTGAAGTCTATCGTACGATTCGTCCGGTTTCAGGCGACACCTGAAATCGTAAAAAATCGTAACGCGAAAACGTTCCCCGCGCAGATCCATTTTTAATGAGACACGGTAATTTAAATTAGCTCGCAAACAATGTGGAGGGAAATTTCGAAATTGGAACGTACCTATTTTTACTAACAAATTATCATATTTTCAAAATAGACAACACATAAAAACTTTTTTTTCGCAATACTTTCTGAGTGGGCTGGTACATCTGCAAAGACTTTGGCTTCTGCAAATCTTATCTATAAAATTTTGTTTGTATATCCCTAATCTCTTTTATACAGACAGTGTCGAGTAGAGAACTAAAGCTGCGACTTCGCGTGAGGATCAAGTCATTGGATAATCTACTGATTGTGCAGAATCCTAGCCATTTAGGTGGCAAATTAGGCAGACCCTTATCCTAAGTAGGTTTAACTCCAGTTTATCCGAGATTACATTATAATCTAACCAAATATAGATTGAAATATATTTTCAAACAATATAGGATAGGGATGATGACAATTTTTTTATTTTTATTAAAAAAAAATAGTTTTATTTCCAAGTAGTGTGCAAACAATGTCACAAAAATTGTGAAATCTTAAGTTATAAACGTTTTAAATAAGTGATAGTCAATTACAGCACTATCGTAGAAGTGACGTCACGACTATGTAACTTCATACTAGCGACGTACATTATCCGTACCGCGCGACAAGGACGGCAATAATCCCCTCCTAAAACTTTTGAAGCGTGTATCTTCTTCATATTTACATTGATTTAACATTTTTTTCGATTATCTAATGGTTACTATGATTTCTTTGAAATTACATTATTTTTACGAACATTTTTTATATCTGCCACCAGTCACCTACGTCCTGGATACTACCAGGATAGTAGTTCTCTGTAGGCGGACTAGAATTTAACACGCGGGATTTATCGAGATATCAAAAACTCACGCCAGCTTACCGCTGGAGTATTTTTTTTTTTAAATATAAAATTAACTACTGCACCTTACCTCCTTCTCTAAGTTTTTTTTTCTCTATCGTAATAAGTATTGTCCTTGTTCTAGGCAGCCTGCAGTTCATCAACCGTGATGAAAGGTTGTCATATGTGTCTGCGTGCAATCCCAATGCGGGTTCCGGCACCCCAAAGTGGCCTGTTAGGTCCTTTTTTATTCGCAGTTTTTTTAATAAAGTGACAACAGTATCATTTCTTATGCACCCCAAAGAGTAGATTTATAATAAAGTCCTCTTCTATACTGTGTTTTTATAAAGTCACATCTTGTTTTACTAGTACGCAGATGTGGCAATCACAAGACCTATTTATGATACCATAAAAAGTAAATAACAAAAAACCTAACACTCCTTATTTTGGGCTGTCGCGTAAAAAACGAGACACAATTTTACTAACACTACGTGAGCAGTCATTACTTTGTAATGAGCACAAGGTAATGACTACTCACGTAGTGTTATTATATAGTTATTTATTAAATTTGTAATCAAACTCGAGAAATTGAACTGACATCTTGTAGATAAATATAGAATCTAGCACGGGTGTAAATGAGACGCCAAATACAATAGGCTGGCAAATTGTTTTGGTGTATTGTTCCATTTATACAGTCCACAGCCTCCATTTTGCTCCCATTATTCCGCTTCCATATTTAGTCACTCCAATTAATCTATTGTAGTTTGATCCTTTAAGTCATATTGAATTTAATTTCTTGAGTGGAAGCTTTTGTATATAGGTTTAGTTTATACGGGTTATTTGACCATAGGACGATATGGTGAAGAGGCAAAGAGTGTTCGATTATATGACCAATTAAATATTAATTCGCGGATCATATTGAAATTCATTTATTGCATTCCATATTGTAAAAATGTGTACCAAAAGACTTAAAACCAGGTAAAAAAATATGGACCTTGTAAGGGTCAGAAAAAGGATAAAATTAAAATGATAAAATTACAAAAAAAAACAAAATTCTAAACTATTATAGGTATGAACCTGACGGTCTTTCGGCTAATATGATTTAAAAAATCTTTAAAAAATATTTGTTCTATTAAAACTTCTTCCTTTACGACGAAAAAATGTAGATACGACTTGCACTTGCCAATCATTTTATCGACAATAATTTGTAATGGGTCTAACGCTATTGATGACAATTAAACGTCATCATACCGTATTCACATATTGGAAAACAATTTTATGAATGACTGCTATAAATAATTATGAGAAATTCTTCTGAGCTGTCGCAATTTCATATTTATTGTCTTGTTCTTAATTTTTTTTGCAATGGCAGGGACCTAAGCGGCTCAGTGGCCCTAATTTTGTCGGCTGCCGCCAGTACCCTGTCCCTCGAGGCTTTCTAAAGGGGACGGGGATGCGTGGCGGCACTGGTTGGGGAGATAGTCGTGGTAGGGGTATACTTCTGAGAGTCCTGGCGGAGGAAACAGTGTCCCGGGGCGGGGTTGTGGTGGCGGTGTCCTTGGAAATCTCCAACGCCATCAACACCCTGCCCTGAAGCTGCATACGGGAGGCACTGCGGTACCACCGCGTGGCTCTCTACCTCCGCCGCATCGTGGGGGCTTACTTAGCCAGGAGGTGTGTTACCTACACGGGACGCGATGGCGGAAACCAGCGCCAGGTGTCGTGCGGTGTTCCACAGGGATCGGTCGTGGGACCGCTCCTGTGGAACAACGGGTACGACTGGGTGCTGAGGGGCGAGCTCCCGCCGGGCGCGGACCTGACGTGTTACGCGAACGACACGCTGGTCACGGCCCGGGGGAGTTCGCACGGGGAGGCAGCGTTGCTCGGGACGGCGGCGGTCTCACTGATGGTGAGCCGCATACGGCGCCTCGGCCTGGAGGTGGCCCTCAACAAGTCGGAGGCCATGGTGTTTCATGGCCCCCGGCGGGCGCCGCCAGCCGGATCACACATCGTGGTCGGGGGGTCCGGATCGCTGTCGAGCCCACCATGAAATATCTGGGATTGGTGCTCGACAGCCGGTGGGACTTCGGACCCCACTTCCGGCGGCTGGCGGCCAAGTTGTTGGGCGCGGCCGGGGCACTGGCAACGCTGCTTCCCAATCTGGGGGGCCCGAGCGCCGCCTGTAGGCGGCTCTATATGGGGATCGTGCGATCCATGGCGCTCTACGGAGCGCCGATCTGGGCGTCTGACCTGACGGCCGGCAGCATAGCTGTCCTGCGCAAGCCGCAGCGGGCGATGGCCGTCAGAGTCATTCAGGGGTATCGCACGATCTCCTTCGAGGCGGGTTGTGTGCTGGCCGGATCACCGCCCTGTGACCTGGAGGCGAAGGTGCTCGCGTCACTGTACCGGTAGCGCGAGGCAGCGCGGGAGCGGGGCGAGCGACCGATGCAGCAACATATCGAGCAGCGTAGGTTGCAGCTCCGCGAGGTCCTGGTGGCGGAATGGCGGGTGAGGCTGTCACGCCCTACCGTCGGCCTCAGCACCATCGAGGCGATCCGGCCAGTGCTCGACCGCTGGCTCGGGAGAAGGCACGGCTCCCTGACGTTTCGGGCGACGCAGGTGCTCTCGGGGCATGGTTGCTTCGGGAAGTACCTGTGTCGCATAAACAGGGAGCCGCACGCCCGGTGTCACCACTGCGTCGACTGCCGGGAGGACACGGCGTGGCACACGCTGGCAGAGTGTGCCGCTTGGGAGGAGCCGCGTCGTGCCCTCATCTCAGAAGTAGGCAGTGACCTGTCGCTGCCGACCGTAGTGAGTTCGATGGTAGGCAGCGTCGAGTCCTGGGACGCGGTGGTTTCCTTCTTAGAGACGGTCATGTCGCAGAAGGAGGCTGCGGAAAGGGTGACAGAGATCTCGACTCTCGACCCGGCCCGCAGCAGACGCACCGGGCGTCGGACAACGCCCTCTTCCGGCCCCCCTAAATGGGTCCAGGGGCGACGGATTCGGGGACATCCGTCGCCCCCCAACATCAGGACCCGAGAAGGTGGCGCGCGTAGTGTTCCGCGCGCCGCTCACAGACGTTGCGGAGGGAGTACAACTCACTCACTCCGCCCGAGACGGGGCCCGCGTTAGCGGGCCGGCACCAGCCGGGGTTGCGGAAAAATTATGTGTTCCCACGACCCCGGCGTAGGTGTGAGATGGAACACCGGGGTGGTTTTTAGTCAGTAAGAGTCTGACAGACCCCTCCGCCCGCCCCAGGGCGGAGGACATCCATGAGGATTTTCCCCGGGAAAAAAAAAAGGTGAGTGATGGAACACCGGGTTGGTTTTTTGTCGGTAAGAGTCCGACAGAAACTGGGGGACATCCATGAGGATTTTCCAAACCGAAACCAAAAAAAAAAAGGGTGTAATTCTCCCCGAACCGAACTCTTGCAGATTTCCACAACTCCATGGAGGAGTTGAGTCGTCGTTTTCGGGTTCCGTTCACTCCCCGTGCTCGTCCTTAGGGACTTCAATGCCAAGAACGTGGCTTGGGGTTCCCGGTACACGGACACGCGGGGCAGGATGGTGGAGGACTGGGCTCTGGAGATAGTCCTGATCGTCCTAAACTGGGGTTCTGTCCCAACTTGTGTGTGGATGCGGGGTGAATTAGTGGTGGACATTTCGTTCGCCAACCCCGCTCTGTCACCGCACGTCATTTACTGGCGCGTCACCCGTACACCAGGCACGGCAGGCTTCGTAACCGCCCTCCGGATACGGAAGCCATTCAGGCGGAGCTGTACGAGGGGTAAAGAGGGCGAAGACCGCCCTCCGAGCGGTGATCCTGCGGACCAGGGCACTGGCCCACGAAGAGTCACTGGAGACTCTGGACCCCGAAGCCACAGTCCCGTGGGAAGGACCCTACTAAATGCTGCGGGATAAACTCCGCCCATGGGCTCCCCCACTGACACAGAGCGGAGCGACGATCTTCGCAGGGTGGCTGGTAGCAGCTGGATGAGAGTTGTCGAGAGTCGAGCTAAATGGCGTGCAATTGGAGAGGCCAGCAATGGACTGCTGTAGGCTGATGATGATGATGTTTTTTTATTTTTCTATCACTTGTAACGCATTCTTTTATTCTAAAATCTTTATTGCAATAACAACAAAATCAAAAAAGCAGCATTAATTTAAATATTTTTAGTATAGCAAACCAAAATAAAAGATTGTCAAGAAACTGAGCTGCATGCAGACGGAAATATATTTTTGTTTCGTGTAATGTGATGCGAGTACGTGACGATAGTGTGTGAAGTGCAGATCTACGCTCTCCGTGGTGTGTGTCGTATAAACACATACAGTCGTACCGCCAGTTCACAGCAATACTTTGACGCTTACTGAACATACAATTTTCATATTATTTTTTGTGCTGTAATTAGGAAATGCGACGGAAATGGTTTTGAAAACGACTCTGTTTCGGGTTTTTTTTTTCATCGAGCAAATTACAATTTATCGTATTTTGAACCGTTAATTTCTCTAAATCATATACTTTCAAGACCAAAATACACTAATTTGACCGTTTAAAGTTCATTCTAAAACTGGCAAATTCGGATAACCCTCGTTAAATTATTCTCTTTGTAGGTAACTAAATAGGATTCGTTTCCATGGCAACTGCTGCCAATTTGCTATTGGAATTAGGTACATACGGGCATCCCTCATTTTCTAATCCATGTGTTAACATTTTCATCAGTTAATTTTGGGATACACTTATTTTCAAAATTGGCACCAGAAGTTTTATTGTCTCGTTTTCTAGTGATCGCATGACTTCTGAGAAAGGTCCTAAGTTATATCCACCATCATATTCCGCACGGCGAAATTCGACCTAGTATATATCGCCCGGGTATTTTAAAATATATAAGATATTTGGACAAACAGCTGAACTAGGCGAAACACACCAAATACAACACATTGTGGCCAGCATATCTCTGTGGCTGTGCAAGCGAATGCCTGCGATTGCCTGCTTGGCAGGTATTGGGAGATTAGCTCCAAGGTCACCTACTAGGTATACACTACTGTTATTCGACTAATTATTAAATACGACTCACTAGTCTGGTGGCCCAGGACAGACATGAGCAAAACTCAAAAAGACCTCGAAAAACTGCAGCGCGGGTACTTGTGTAACCATCACTAGTTGTATGAGAACTCCACCCACTGCTGCCCTACAGGCAATGGTTGAGCCTGGAGGCAGCCCTGGCCGCCTTCAGGCTCTACATGTCAGGAACCCTAAGCAAAGATTCTAGACTCAAACACACACGTATCAAAGACGATGCGATCAAATGGCAACCAAGATGATATCAAAAGACCAGGAGATTTAATCAACCCACCCCCGGGGTTGGTTGGAATAACCAATGACTGCTGCCATGGCCCGCGTACAATGGTGTGGACCATTGTGCGCGGGCCTAAGTAATTGAAGGACAACGAGCGAAAACTAAATCCTCTAACATAGAATATATATATATTTTTTTGTTTAATATATTAATTTAAAATAAATATAATAAGTCTAATAGTAAGTCACTATCATTACTTATCATAATTACTGTGTAAAATAACAGGTAATGTTTAAATTTACAAGGTATGTTTAGTTTTTAACATACTGTTCATTATCAAAAAGAAAGGTCAGGTGCGTAGTACTCGAACCGGCGCGCGTGTATGTCCAGATGAATGAACGTAAACGAGGCAAGAGGAGTATGTGGGTTTCGTAGCAGGTTGCATTCTGTGGTTTCTGCCTACCCCCATGGGAACAAGGCGTGAGTTTATGTATGGTATGTCTTCATTATCTAAGGTACTAAAAGCTAACCTAACCAAACAACCAAAACGAGTTATAACAATCGCTTATTTTTAGGGTTCAGTACAACAAAAAACCGAAACCTTTAAAGTATCACTTCGCTTGTCCATCTGTCCGTCTGTCAGTCAGTCTAAGACCCTTTTTCTCAAGAACGCGTTGAGGTTACCAGTTGAAGTAAATATAAAATACGTAAGTTAACGGTCCCTTGGAGGTCTAAAAAAACCAAGTCTATAAGTCAACGCAATGAAACAATATGACGATTTATGCGTCATATTTTGATACTCGCAAATAAATCAAAACTGGTACTTTCCGTTGACCTAGAATCGTAAAATTTAGCAAGAAGTTAAATCTCACAGCACAAGTAAAGGGTAAGTGCGAAAATCGTTAATTATAGTTCTAACATGTAGAAGAAATAATGGACGAAAGAAAAAAAATACTTATTTATTTGGCTCTGACTAAAAGGCACACAACAAAATAGGTATAACAAGTTGAAAACATTATAGAAATTAAAATATAATAAAAAGTGAAAAGTGCGATGTAAGAATTTTGCTCGGAATTGTGCCTCACGGCTGCTCCAAAAAGTCAGAGTTCGTGTAACTCAAGTCACACTAACTGAAAAGTGCAACTTGAGATAAACGAACTCAATGTTTGACTGATTTTACCGATGAAACCTCTTAAGTTGAACAAGACTAGACCTACATATTTACCTATGTGTTAAACCCATTTCCATTCATCCTCAGAGCTATTCCAGATGAGTCGCAGGAAATGGTCAGATTCTGTCGGAGAGACGTAGTTTATTTGATGAAGAATTATCATTACTGTAATTAAGTATAGGCAGCCAAGAAATAGTCTTGGAAAGAGAAAAAAAAACATACAAGACATACTTCAATGCGTTTTTTTGTAAATTACGCCATATACCTACCATTTAAACTTACCGTCTTACTGTGTAATGGTGGAAAGCGGGACTGACGAACTTAGAACCCTATCGTCTTTTATTCAATTCCCTTGTCGGAAAGTTAGATCTATTGATTTTTTCTTTAATTTTTTTTGTAGGGGTTTAAATTTGTCCGGTTGGTGAAAATCGCCTCGCCTAGCTCCTATTCATTTCTGCCATACTCGTAGAACGGTTTTATTTTTCTATGTGATCTGAAGCGTAGAAGTATAAAACCGTTGTACATGTAGGTATTTCCTTTTGGAGATCAAAGGCGTAATGGTTTGTTATGTTTGACAAAATTTCAGATACTACTAACACGTGTTACTTGAACTCTCCCAACTGACCTAAATATACTTCGGAAACTGACGAAAGTGAAAGTGATGGTCTGGCCTTCCTCAAGAATTGGGCTACCAAAGGCAAAAAAAAAACATGTCAGTTCGAAAGATTACCCCCTACATACCAACTAACAAACAAATTTTACCTCTTTATCATTTTAATACAGTTATAGATATGAATCATGAGATTAGGAGTTTTGCTTCAAAATCTTACGGACTGACACAAAGTTTGTACGCAATTAGTGTACTCTTATATCTTATCTAGTTTTAGTACTAAATAAAACCCTGTTAAAAAATAAAGAATACATATAAATACCTATCTATCAACACCTCACTAATTGAGCCTTCGACGAAAGTCTGGCACAACGGCTTGATATACAAGCTTTACCAACTAGGAGTGCCAGATCGTCTCGTGCTCATCTTACGAGACTTTATGTCGAATCGCACCTTTCGCTATCGCATCGAGGGAGCATGCTCGTCCCCTCATCCTATTCGCGCCGGTATCCCTCAGGGTTCCGTACTATCTCCTCTCGTCTTCACGCTGTTCACCAGCGATATCCCAAAAAGTAAAAAGGCTCAGTTGGCTCTCTTCGCCGACGACACTGCCGTTTACTATACCGGTCACTGTCCCAATGCTATAGCTCGTACTCACCAAACCTCCGCAAACGTCTTAGGCGCTTGGTTCCGGAATTGGAGAATCGAGGTCAACCCCGATAAGAGTCAGGCGGTTCTCTTCTCGAGACGTCGTCAATTCCCTCCCCCTCTTCCAAGCCCGATCACTATGTACGGTAAGCCGATCCCTTGGGAGAAGCAAGCCAAATACCTAGGTGTGATCCTCGATCAAAACCTTGACTGTGGCATCAAACACCCAAACCCCTTGATCTCATTAGTAGTATTCGCATTAGTAGTATTCGCCGACCAAGGCATACCTTAATCGCCCCCGACGACGCCACTACCCTCTTCCAGGAGAGTAGTAAGGCCACCAGCACGCTACGTAAGCCCAAAACCCGAACGCCGTACTACCGCCCTCGCCGCCGAGGCCCGCCGCGACGCCCAAATCCACACCCCTCCCGACCCTTGCTCTAGCCAGCCCGCGCCGCCGAGCCTGTAGCTTTAAATTCGTCCCAAAATCAATCAAATCCTGATCCAGCTAGTCCCTTGCTGCCCTCTTCCAGCGACGCCCTAAGCCGAGGTCCGTACCCCACAGGGGGTGCCCTTAGCATGTAGTCGCCTAGTTTTTAGTTAGTATTTAAGTTTAAGTCCTGGCTGGAGGCCTTAATTCATTAGGGCACCACAGGCAAGTCCGCTTAAGTAGACGACAACCTCATAGGTTGACCTGCAAGATGCCATTCAAGAAAAAAAAAAAAAACCTCACTAATTGACTCTCTGACTAATTGACTGGTAACGAGATCATAAACTCCCAAAAGCTCCTTAACAGAAATACTCTGTATTAAAATTCACCTCTCCTCTTACTTTGTAAAAGATTTAATTTCATTATAACATCAAGAAGATAAGATTGAAACATAATACTAATCAAATAATTACACAAAAGGTTCTGCAGTGCCCAGCGGACTTTAAAGACCCAATTACTTCTGCTAAGCGGGGAGTTAGACTAAAAGTAAATAGAAGAACAATCGTATTAATAAGCGGAATATTAAAAGTTCCCTATCTTCTAATCTTATATTATTAATAAAGTAATGAATGGCAGAAATTACGTTAACGTTTATGATTATATTACCTATTGCGAGATTTTTTGTCGAAAAGAAATTCGTATGAAAGTTTGGTATTGATTTCATTTAGGCTGTAATAATTCAAGGTTGTGTAAGCATAATCAGAATATAATATTCCTACTGCTGGGACACAGGACTCCTCTCATGCGTGTGCCCCCATTCCGCATTGTAGATTGCGGGTTGCTAGATGTCTTTGAATTTTTGGTTCTAGGACACGCCGGTTTACTCACAATGTTTTCCTTCACTGTTTTGAGAGCAGTGGTGACGAAATTATTAAAGCGCCAGCTTGGGTTCGAACCCACGACCACGAGACAATCTCGTAAGTCGGAGCTGTTACCACTGGGCCACCACTGCTCTAAGGTTATCATGCGTGTAAGAAAAAGTAACTTCAGTGAAGGAGTACAGTAAGGAAACCGCTATAATTAGGTAGTTTTAATCTCATTCCTATTCTGAGAAAAGTCCTTAGCAATGCCGCGGGGCGCATACAATTTCAGCTTGTTTTATTAAGGTTAATATAAATTAGCAAGGAAAATAGCTGAAAAACCACATCCAATTACCTCAAAAAAATATTTCTTCAAGTCGCTTGCACCACGTAAATTAATTAAAACTTATCCTCCTACTGTTAATTGGTTAATTACATACGAAATGTATACTCTACACAAAACTTGGTAATCTGGTTAACCGTATGCTACCGGAGAGGTTATTAAATTCCACAATGTGTTTCAAACACTTGACGTAAATGTCCTTAGTGTCTCGAAATTCGCGTACCGACGCGACAGTAATATTAGGTAAACGAAATCGCAAGTTCGAACAATTACCTCTTAATTATTTATTTATTTGCTAATTTACCAGTGTACAAATATACAAATCACAAACACATAAAATTCACTCAATTCATTACATAATTAAAATAAAAACATTAAATCTGTTTATTTTATTGTATTTTAAAGAAATTCAAATTAAATTATAAAATTAAACCATTTAATTATTATTATTATAACGCGCAGGGCAGCATGTGGCAAACTGTTTGGCTGTAGCGAACCCACGGACCATATCTCCCGGGGGAAGTCTTGTTACTCACCTCTGGCTTGCCTTTATTGGCCGGCTTGAGTAGAGATTCAGAAGCGCAAACGTGTTCGCAGGACGAAATATTCAAGTCAGATGCTGGTAGGGATTTTTACCATTCCTCCGGAATTGCCCTGATAGCCGTGGAATACTTTTCAACTCCTCCAGCACCTCAGGAATTGTTGCCCTATTGTTTCTACGTCACTATGTGCTAGCGACCGTTGTAGGGGGGCCATTATTGAGTGCCATCTGTGTGTTACATAACATTGATCAGGCAGGGGACATATAGTCCTTCCAAAATTCTAGGTTACCAATCCACTAAAATCAACCAAACCCATAGCCCAATATATTTTGTTCCCATGTTCTGGAATAGTCCTGCGCCAACTGGGGGTTGTATTTGGGTGCACTTGCATGGTGCAAACAGGGATAATCGTTAGTCGGTTTCTCAATGCTTAAAATAGTTAAATAAACATAAATAATATTTAATTAATAAAAGTCCCGACATCAATCGTCGGGCGGTTGTTCAGCCGACACGATACCCGTCCGTTCGGAGGATCCTCCCTTTTCTATAGAGGTTGAGTGAAACTTTACACCCTTTTCCACATACCTACATACTGGTGACCCCAAACATGAACGTCAGCGCAGCCTTCATGCAACTACTTCAGCGTAATGACATCATCATCACTCCTGCAAGCTGTACCCACTGGAGTACAAGCAGCTCCAATCAGACGCACTGGGGCATCCTCGCAGATAGTTCCCCTAATTATGCGATATCCGGTTCTGACTCACTGGAATCTCAACTGGCACTGGCAAGCATCGCAAGACTCAGCCCATCATCGACCACCGTTCTCCGGAGGGAAGTGATGTGGCAGCATCTACACCGCTACATGTGAATTACGCATCACACTGAAGTCACGCAAAATCCTGCAACACGCAAGCAGGGTTTACCGCGCAACTTGCATATATATAACGTCCCAATATCAATGGTCGGGGTATCAATCATCCAATCTTGATCCAGCCTGTCCCATATTGCTGTCCTTCCTCCAGCGATGCCCAAGCCTTGTATAATTTGTTATTTTTACTTAACTCTCACACTGACTTATTCCTAGTTAATGTTTTAGGAAAATCATATACTTACTACTTTCGCCAGTTTTGTAAATATGTGATGTACTTCACGTGATTGATTAATCTGTATTTGCTTATTTTAAATTATTTTCACCTATTTGTGGTATAGTATTTTTATTCTGGGTGCATCGTCTTCACATATAAAAATGTAATTAATGTACACAAAATATTGTTAAACATTTTAAAAGAGTAACGCTGGAGTTTCTTGCCCCTTCTTCTCCATACGAAACTACCTTTTTGAAGGGGCGCCTAGAATCAATTCTATTTAAATGTAAATGTTGACCTTCAAAGTGAAGGTGCCTTTTAGTGCCTATTTGAAATAAATGCTTTGACATTGCCTTTGACTTTGAGGCCTGTACCCCTCAGGGGGTGGCCTTAGCGAGCAGTCGCTTAGTAATGTAAGTTTTTTGCCCCTGGCTGGAGGCTTTGAGTTCACTTAAGGAAGCCACAGTATAGCCCGGTTAAGTAGTCACGTCCTCTCAAGATCAACTACGAAATGCAATTCACAAAAAAAAATACAATCGTCGGGCACTTGCCCACCAATACCCGTCTGGTCGGAGGATTCTCCCTTTTTATAGAGCATTAGCGAACTTTACTCCCCGTTCCTCTTATCTCTATAAGTTTTTTGGTCGATTTACGTAATTTGCGGAAAAAACACAAAGCACGCTATACGCGATTCAGCAAAACAACGCGTTACATTACCGCGGAAGTTTCATTGAGATGCGGTAGGCATAATTGTACTGCTAAAGCATGGAAATTAAAGTCGGCCTTTTAAATTTGGTTCACAGCTAGCATGTATAAAAACAGAGGCAATAGGCATGAACATTTGTCATAATCGTTAAGGCTCTCGCAAACATGCGCGACGCGATTCTAGTCGTATTCCTAATTCCATGAATAGTTCATGGATTTTTTTTTACAACAGCCGCGTCGCGCAGGTGTGTCGCGCGGGTCTGAGGGAGCCTTTACTCACAGAGTCAGTTAATCACGCGAGAGTATCAAGCGTTGGTGATAAATAAGGTCAGAAAGTCTTTGGTATACAAAATCGCGTTTTCGTCGACGGCTTTGTATTAATAAATTTTACACTTTCGTTTATTTTGAAGATTTGAATGAATCCGCTCTTCCGCGGTCAAGCGAAACTTTTTAGTGTTCGGTTTTTGTTTCAGACGAAGTAAAATGCGGTGTATTTTGGGTAAATGTTTAGTGTAGCGTGCCATTTGTAAGATTTAACAGAGGAAAATTGCCGACGTAATGGGGTTTGTAATGCAATGGGACTGCAACCTGTACATAATGTTACACTGTTATGAACAAAACTATTGATATTGTCGTCGCTGTACTGGAAAATGTGTTATTGTGTTGTTCGTATTAACTTACTATTGTTGCCAAGCTCTTAAAAATCTTTCAGTAGATACGTGATCGGCGATAAGTGCCTACTTGTACTGCTTAATAAATATCGTAACTGAATACCTTCTTGTAAAGATCGGTTATATTCAACCCGGAAAACAAAAGAACAGTGAAAATTACTTCCAAGACATCCTTTGTTTGGCAAACCCTTTTGAAGCTTATATTAATAACCAACATTTTGTATAGTTTGTTTTACTATATATCGATTTTCTTTTGAGACAATAGCCATCATTATATTTCTCAGAAAATTATTCACTACCATAGCATGCCGTAACTATGAATACCAACATTTTGTTTTATAAGTGGATTTCCTCGTATCAATAGAAAGTGATAAATTAGATAAGGTTGAATGCTTGAAGATATATTGCCAACATGTTGAGAGTTTGAGACAAATGTTGGTGTTAAATTTATGACACGAGAAAACGTTTTGAGGGCGTGACGTCACTAATATGATAAATGGTATGTTCTTCTGAATATCAGTACGTGGGAGAATACCTCATACTTTTTCTCTGTGTGACTTACTAATTTTAAGTGATCTGTTATTCCTCTTCCGCAAAGAAGTGAAAATGTAGAAAAAATAATTAAGTAGCGTTTTCAAAAATAACTTATTTTTCATAATATCTACCGTTTAGACCACGCCTGTAAACAAAAACAAAATTAAACACGAAGAAATTACAAAACACCTGCAATGAAAAATTGTAAATTAGAATTTTGAAGCACCTTTTGTTCGGAACTCCGTGTAAAACAATGCAATGCTATTCAGCTCACCAATTACTCAAATTTTGCAATTTAACAGACGAAAAACACTTGAGTAAGCGAAACTGCGAGACTGCCAAACCACACTTGAATGGGCACTGTAACAATTTTGCTCCGGGAAAATGTTCGATGAGGCCGATCAGCACATCGGCCCCTCCAGTCCGTATAATTCAGGAAACTGGCCGAGTCGATTTCCGATATATGAAGGCTTTAACTTGACACGCAAAAAGTCGATGTGCAGTTGTTAATTATTTAGGAGCGTATGTTATGTCTGTCGGAAATCATATCACAGGAACGGACTACCAGGATTAAAAGTATTTTATGTAACACATTCAGGTAATAAACTATCTGTGTGCCAAATTTTATTCAAATCCGTCTAGCCGATTTTCCGTCTCTTCATCTAAACATCCAAACATACAAACTTTCACATTTATATTTTTAAATTATAGTGGGATTAGATTAGAATTCTAAATTATGAATGAGACAATTTATATAAAACGCTCATCTTATCGTGTCGCTGTTCAGTTTCGAGTTGGTAAAAAAACAAAAAAAGTAGAATTGATTGTAGTTTACTTAAGCTCCTAAAATTGTGCTTTTATTAAAAAATAAGTACATGACGTTGAAGTAAATTTTGTTGACACAAATACTTCTTAAAACAATGGGACCAATAATTTACTCAATAAAGGTAAATTATTGCCATTTCTTTTTATGGATTATGTGATTATTATTTCATTGTTTATCGTATTGTAGTCGATACTCCCCCCGTGTACAGCAAGCTTTGTTTACTAAGAGTGCGGCATTGTGATTTATCTTGTAGTAAAGTAGACTTGATTGAAACAGGATCCCACTTAAAGCCTCATTTATTAGCTAAGAGCACGAGCACACTATCCTAGGGGTACTTACGTCTATAGGATCTTTCAGTGGGCGTTGACTTGGTAAATAGGGTACTGCCCTGGGTTTTGTCCTTTAGGGGATACCATAGATGGCGCACGCAGTCTCAGGCCAAGGTAGTGGTGCGGGCGGCAGTGGACGGTAGTGGCCCCAGGGCTGCAGATGGTAGTCAGGTGCGCAGTTAACATCAAACGCTCGCCAAGGCTCCGTCAAGGCGAGCAGAGCGCGTAGTGTGGTATGAATAGGCAGCTTCAATGCGGTTAGCGCATTCGACCGGACATCTGTAGAGGCGTCGGTAAGTAGGTTCCAGTAAACGCCTCTGAAAATAGAGCAAAGGGGGCACCCGTGAGTTTCAAGAAAGTTTCATGTAACCCTATGCGATTCGTGCAGCGATTCCCAGCTAGCCAAAAGGTGCTATCGCCAAAGGCAAGCATGAAAAGTTGGAATGCGTAGAAAGCTCACACATCGCAGCAGTTTACAGTGATTCAGCATAAAGTGTAAAACATGGCAATGCCATGACCGTAGCCTTGAACCGTAGGGGTTCTTATCACACATGTGGCAAGGCAATTGAGCAAAAAGCTTAGCAGGCAGCGTAGCAAACATACCAGCGTGATCAGACAATGAATGGACAGTGAAATAGAATTCACATGGCAAACATTAGAATAAAATATACATGGTTCTCGCTAATAATTAGTTTACCGAGAACTTACAATAATATACTCACCCTAACACAAGAGGATCAATGCTTAGACATGGCGATGAGGCGGAAAAGGGGCCGATTATAACTGAGGGAGCGTCTTATATGTTTAGCGGTTGAGTACGCTGTATGGGGAAGTGACAGCGTTTATACCATAGGCTATTAGTCACTTTTAGGAAATCTACTAATTACGCTACAAGAGTACATTTCAAAGAGTCTGAATGTAGGACTACTACTTGCAAGTGGATGAGAGGCAGAAGTCTCCAAATTGCTAATAATATCGAACTGCGATCGTTTTATACGTGTGATTAAAACGTTCACTGCACAATGCGGTTCAACTTAGAATAGGATTGACCTTGCGCCATATTGTGACGTTTTAGCACAGCACCACGTTTACTCAATTTGGGGCAAAGTGAGCGAGATACAACTAAAACAAATTACGAACACGAATAACAACACATTTTCTTTGCAATCCTTATAATTCTACCTAGTTTTATTTCACAGATCGAGATAATTGACGATTCTTAGTTGGGCCACATTATTCTGGTCTGTACTATTGAGCTTTATAGGTAAATTTATACGTTTAAAATTATTATTAGGTATAACTAACGACTGGCCAATGCTTCCTAAGGGCTACGATTGCGGCGTCATGTCAAAACATCGAGATTTCTGCGCTGTATCTACCTAAGTTAAATATTAACTTAATTGTACACATAAAGCTTTCGGGATAAATTCTCAAAATTGTGGGGAAACCACATTAATTAAGGCTATGGTGGCTGACACTTCATCTGCTATATTATGACAATTTGAGCGAAAACCATATAAAACTATACCCCTGATTCCTTTTCTTGTGTCTGGTTGTTGAGATGTCTGTCCATGAATTTGTCTGTAGCTTTTTAACTAACAATAGTATTTTGAGTTGTCCGAAATAAAATGATTTTATTTATTAAATCCATTGCGTAGTTTTGAAGAACCAAGCGGTCAGGCAGTTACAAAAAGTAATAATGTTTCTCTCCCAACTATGCTGGAGTCAGCTTCCTGTGTAACTGGATGCAGTTGCATACCAGTATTTTACATAAAGCGACTGCCTATCTGACCCCCACAACCCAGTTCCTGGGTAACATTACGAAACCCCTTGGTAAGGGTGGTTATCAGACTTTTGAGCTACTGACTACTCTTAACGACTGTCAAAGATCTGCGAATGACAGCCGAGACCAACGGTTTAACGAGTTTTCCGAGGCACGGTGTGTTTTGCTATACAAAGATAGATAAATAATTTACCACAGGCAATTTAGGTTGAAAGAGTACGTATAAGCCAAAACATTACATTTTCATTTTCATTTGGGGATCTGAGTCTTTCAAGTCTACTCTGCACTGATATCATTATAAACCCATTAAAACATTAATTAAATGAAAGCTTAGAAGCTTTTGCTCTTATTGAAAATCACAAGCGTCAGTTCAAAGGAATCATTTTAGAGTAATTGCGAATTCGAGAACTGCTTAGAGAAAGAGACCAAGTGTTTCAGGTGGAAATACAGATAAATTAGTTTCGTCTACGATTGGAAGGTTCAATTCTCATAAGATGTACTTTGTTTAGTAGATCGTTAATGGAATGGTGATGGTCAACCTTATGGTGTTTGGTCAGTGATATCTCTTGGTGGATAAATGATAAACGATTTTATTTCTCTAAGTAGGAGTTTCCTATATGACAACTTTGAGAAGAAAGGCCGAAACAAACTCAGAAGTCATAGTTAATTTTAAAGTCACACATCATTTTGGTCAGATCATGTGAATAACATCTAGATTGGTGTCCGAAATTGTCTTTTGAAGAAAAAACCTTAGAACTTAAGTGGACTCGTCTAATCAGTGGGAGCATATTTTGTCAGTAATCATGTAGCTCAACTCAAATCTCCTTGCAAAACATTTTATAAATATATTGGAAAGGCACAGGCATTATGTTAATCGCTGAAAGGAACTTAATTTATTATAAAATGACTTTCGAACACTTCATTTGACATAGTGACATAACAAAATAAAATCGAACACGCGACACTATATTATATCTGGGATTTATAAATTGAACGAATTGCCCTTTCTTGTTAAACAAAATTGTCTGAATATCGCATGTCACAACTGAACACCGTACGACATTACACCATGAAAATAAACTAACCGGGTTGGCTCTAAATCAGTTAAATCACGGATTTTTCTAACAACATATGCAACAGAGCTAACCTTTTTTTGACAATTTATATATATATGAGGACCCCATTGAAGCTTGGCCTTCAATGTTATGCCTAAAAACACTGTGGTATCTTCGGGATGCAACTCCTTACCCAATATGAGCACACTCGTTTTTACTTGTCTAACATGAGGTATCGTTAACTTAATACATTTGTTTTTTTCTCGTAAAGAAGTAGATTATTATCAATACCAGTTAACTACTTTAGCGAATCCGCTATTTATATCGTCAGTAACCAGCTGTTGGCATTTGAGTTCACATAAAAGTGAAGTGTCGTCTGCAAACCACACTATGTAATGATTATCCTTTATGAGGTAAGACTAGTCATAATATAAATAAGAAACAAAAATGGGTCAAGAATTGAGTCTTGGGTTTACCCCATTGTTACTACAGATCTGGGTGATCTATTTCCGTTAACTTCAACTCTCTGAATCCTCTCGAAATATGAAGTAAGAAGATTCAAAGAACCATTCTGGATTCCGTAGTGGTGCAGTTTCCTGACTAATGTTTTATGATGAACGCTATAGAATATCTTGGACAAATCGCAAAAGATGCAAATAGCATCACATTTTTCTTGCCATGTATTTAAATAAACATGTCCTTAAAGTTCAACACCATCAGTAGCTACTCGAACGATCCCTTGTAAAACCGAACTGTTTGCTATGTATATATATATGTTTCTAAACAAATTAAATAAGCTTTTTTTAATGTAGGTAACGCTGAAATAGCACTATTAATAATAGAGTCTGATGAACTACTCGATTTAAGCAACGGTATAATTTTACTTTTTTTCATAAGATTAGGAACCCGATCGCGGTCAATGGTATATTATAAAAAATATCAGCTAGAGCAGGTGCTAGAATGCTTACATACATAGAAAAAATTACCAACGTTCACGGAATTACCCCATAGATCTGAGATCTGTTTAACATTTAACGTGTGAAATGTTTTAATTAAATCTTTACAGATGGATATCTTAGAAAATAAATTCAGAATCACAAACTAGAACGATTCTGCAGCAGTGGGTGATGAGTTACAAGATTTAGTTGTTGATACGAGAATCTCTGCAAGTAAATTTCCAAAAGCCGCGGCGGTTTCAGAATCAGATTGAATTACATTGCCATCAATAGCAAGGCTGTTTCACTACTTTGGTTGCATAACCTTCCCGTTCCATGTCATTTTAATTACATTTTTACTGTTATAAATTTTTGTACTTAGGTAACGTGACTTGGCCTGGTCTGGAAATATTTTCGTTTTTCACTCATACCATGTTGGCCCAGTCACTGACGGAAGCGTTACTATTAACCGAGAATGTATTTGAAATGAAAGTGTTATAAAATTGTATGTAATATATACAAAAAAAAAACATTATATTCTTGATATGGGTCATCATTACTTTGCAAAAGTGGTAAATTACTCCAAAAATTTATTTTTAAATGTTTTCAAGCGATAAGACGTTTTTTTGGTTAACGATAGGTTCAGGTTTAGAATAGTGATAATTTATTCGCAACGATCTGAGTCTATTAAATAAATAATTTATTTGTGGGTTGGTGTAACATCAGTGTAAATGTTATTAAGCATATATATAACACTAGTGGGAGTTATTCTTGTGGGCTCCCAAAAATTGGTTAACAAGATTGTATCACTGAAACATACTTATAATTTTAGTAGCTAACCCAGAATTGTCACACAAATTAACATTAAAATCACCACAAACGATGACAGACTTATTCGAATTACAGATTTTATTCAACACTTCATCCATTACCTTTTCAAATAATCATAGAACCCTGGAGGAGGTCTGTACACATTTATTATAATGAACTGCAGAGGCTCATAATATACTTACGGTCTTTAAATTTAAGCTGGACGTTCACAGAAATTAATGAGCCACCATGTATAGCATTTACTCTTCTGAACGAACTACAAACCTGGTGATTGCTAAAATTAAACATGAATCGATGAAAACGCCTTCCACGACTGACATTTTATGTTTGCGTCTATTTGTCCTGTTAGTCTCATTTTACTGACCAGACCAATTCGGTGTTTAGCTTTAATAAAAGGTTGTATCGCAAATAAATTAAGCCCGTTTAGGTTATAATTTGTAGTGGCTCAAATAAGAAAAATAATACTTTGCCTACTCACTTAATTTCGCAATCTAAAACCACATACCTAAGTTTCGCGTCTGCGAGAATGAAAGTAGACTATTAGGCTGAAGATACTAACATAAACTTTATCAGCCTAACTTAAGCAGTGTACCTTTGGCTTATCTTATTCAAACCACGATCGCATAATTATGCTAACGCTAAATACGCTAACAAACACTATTAATCTGCCATCTCACTCTTTAACTGTCAATCTCTCTCAAACTTTCTCAACAGGGTCAAAGATAAACGGTTGGTTCTCAATGTTTTTCGCTTATCCTTAGATCAGTGTAAAGGAGCTAAATTTGTTTTAAAATGTTTTACGGTCAGTAAAGGGTTAAGTAAGGTACTGTCAGTAATCCCAGAGACTGTGTTTAAGTTTTTCGGTAACTTGTGGTTTCTTTATTAAAATGGGCTGTTCTCTTGACTTCCAAGTAGTTTAAGTACACAATCGGACCTTATTTCATCACGTGAGTGTCTTTAAAGCGACTCAGAACTAGACGACGCGATGTTGATTGCAATGGTTAACTGACACGTCATTTCAAAAACGCTTTTCCTTATCTAAATATGAGAAGAAACGCCCTTGAGGACAACACAATTATAGACAGTTATTTGTATCACGTGTATCAAAACAAGACTGCAAAAGTTACCCCAAGCGCCGGTCACTACTGGTCCCCAATTTACCCGACTTGTACGTAAACAACTAGGTAAGTTAGTTGCTCGTTGGCCCGACCTAAAGCGATTTTATTTTGTGCAGAGGGTCAAGTGGGGCGGGGCGCGGGATGCGGGACGAGGTCGCGTATGAAAGGGGTTACGTTAGTGGGCAATAAGTAATTTCCTATCTACACATTTTTCCTTCGGAGTTGGAAAGCTGACAAAAAGTTGTGATTAATATTATGTCGCACTTGCAAAAGGACTTGAGAAGGGAGAGTTGCGTCATATTTTTTCAGTAAGTCGAAAACTTCTTATTTTTTCTTTCGGTAGGACGACAAACATAATCAGCCTATAATGTTCTTACTGCTGGGTCGCAGGCCTCCTCTCTGGAGAGGGAGCGTGATGTAATCTATCACGCGGGCCCAGTGGGGGTTGGTGGATGTCACATGTATTTGAAAATGTGGTTCTAAGACATCCCTTTATCTTCACGAAATTTTCTTCACCGTTTTAAAAACTGTGTTAATTAAATAATTTACACAGGGTAATGTGACTACTTGTGTTTAAACCTACGACCTACAACCCGCAAGACGCAGTCATTTTCAATGGGTCACCACTGCTCTCTGCTCGGTCGGATGAGAACTAGGCTTTTTCATGACTACATGTCCTGAAACAGGCCTATTTTCATTTATTGAAAGTAAAAACTATGATGCAGGCAGATGTGAGTGGAAACGCCGGGAGGGGACGCCCTAGGAGGACATATAGTGACCTTATTGGTGATGTTCTTCAGAAAGTCCAGGTGTGTAGTACTCGCAACCGGCGCTCGTGTATGACCAGATATATGAACGTAAACGAGTCAAAAGGAGGATGTACGGATCGTAGCAGGTGGTGTTCTGTGGTTTCTGCCTATCCCCATGGGAAGATATGATAGATGTTGTAGAAGAAATTAGTACCTAGTTTATTTCAATAATTTGACCGATGTCAAAAGTAGCGGTTTGTAATGAGGATAATTAAAACCTTTCAAAACCAGATCTTAGCACACATTTACAGGGTAAACCTTGTAATATATAAGGTCAATCTTAATTTTTTGCCAATTCCATCCAGTTGCCCTTGTTCAGCGTATAAGTTAAGTACTGATGTAAAATCTTTTATTTAATGATAAACTTGAATAATGGCGCTGTTACCGGAAACATAAACATTAATTAAATTAGTATTTAGTGAGTTCAATTAATAACAGGCTCTATATATCAGTCTTTTGTATTATTATAAGAACTTTTACGATCAAAGAAAACTTTATTTTGGTAGGGCAATGTTAGCTTATTTTATAACTATTAAACAACGCTCGTCGCGCGACTGTCTTTGTGTCGCGCATGTGTATACGAGCCTTTTTTAGGAGGACTGCCTCATTGGTCTAGTGATTCGTCTGCTGAGCACAAGGTCCTGAGTTCGATTTCTAGGTCGGGCAAAGTGTAATTCAGTTTTTCCATGTGTAATTTCTCAGTAGCTGCCCGGAGTCTGCATTTGTGCCCGGTTGATGGCAATAAAAATAAATAAATAAAATACAAAAACACACAATTCAATTTTGACAATTTTATAACGTCATAATTTAACTAATTAATTTTGTTAATGTACTTATTAATTAATTGTATTAGTGTATTTTATAAAGTATTTGAGTGATTAATAATTAAATTTCTGATGAATTCATGATGAATGTTAACGAAATGACCTAAAAATGTAACAGCACAATAGATAAATGTCAGAACAAGTCAATTGATATCCAAAAAAAAACAAAAATTAAAATTAAAATATCCAAAATACTACATCATTACATAACTATATAAAACGACAAATAAAGCTCCAGTACATATTACTGGAGCTTTATTTGTCGTTTACAACAATGCCCAATGTAAGGGCAATCCAGTCGCTGAGCAATCATCGCCAGGACAGTATTGGAGCTAGCCCGCACCCTGCGCACCAAGGACGCGCACCGATTGCGCATGGTGGCGTGGAAATAGTCGGTGCGCGCTTCCACAAACATGCCCGAGGCGCTGCTGAAGCGGGGCAGCCCCAACACTGCCCTGAACGCGTTGTTATATTTTGCACAAAGGGCACCGTAAGTAACTTGTGAGTAAGATGCCCACAGGCTGCACTTGTAGGGAGGTGCATTAAAATCTTTGAAAAGTGTGACTTTAACCTGATTTGAACAAGTGCCAACCTACGGGCTATCATATTTGCTCTCTTAGAAAGTGCACTCCGTTCCCGCTCAATGTCAACATAGTCTTTCAGATCAGCTGCTACCAAGTGCCCCAAGTATTTAAATAGGTCACCCGTTCTACGGGTTCACCATTCAAGCGAATGGCCCCCTCACTTGCTGTGGACATTTGGCGCCTCCCTGAAATACCATGTATTGGCTTTTCGCGATATTAGATTTAAGGCCATGGTTGCCCGCATACTTCTCACAGATTTTCAATAGCACGCATCCGCAATCGCAATCCACAAACCGACGCCCTCAGAACTACCATGTCTTCTGCATAGCTCAGATTGTTTACACATACATCATCAACATGGCAACCAACATTACGACTACTGAGCGCGACGATGAGTGCATTCATGTAGAGATTGAAAAGTGTGGGTTAAGTTAACCCACTCTGTCTCACCCCACATTTCAGATAATGTACCCGCCCTACTGACATTGTTAACCTGGTGTTATTACCAATACTTGAAGATGTTAACCAGTTCATGCGGCATGTTTGCCACAACACATCATACGATACCAGGTCAAAGGCCTTCGACTGGTCGAGGAAACACGCGTACACTGGCGTTTTACGATCGGTATAGTATCTGACGGTATGCTTGAGACACCGTATTGATCTATCTGTACATAATTTGGGTCTAAACCCAAACTGAATATCATGCAGTGACACGTGTTTATTCCACCATGTAACAAGTCAGCAAACACATACAGAGAGATAGGCCTGTAGTTCTCATGAAGTCGTATGGCAGGTATGAATGGCTCAGACATAGCGAGTAGAACATAGCTAAAACACTAGACACATGCGGGCCGGCTAACTGCAAATGTTCAATACAATAGGGTCGCCTCTATTACGTGGGACTTAACATAACTGGCGAAATGTGGGTGTTCTACACCTCTGCCTAACTGAAGAGGCGTGATGTTATGTTACTAACAAATAAAAATTTAAAGAAAATTAAAACAAAAGATGTTTTGCGTATAGGTTTTCCGGACAGAGAAGTACATACAGTACAACGTTTCGCCAATTAATTAAGTGTGTTAAACTCCCTTGTAATGTTGGGCGAGCCGGCTGCTAGGACACAAATACAGAATGTGACGTGATAACTTGTTAAGTTCATTGTATGTTTTGAATACGGGGAGGTGAGAAGAAAAAAAGTTCAAAAAGATTTCAGCAATTGAACTGAAATAAAACTTTCGAAAATAACATTGGAGATTCGGAGCCAGTTCGAAAGTTCCGTTTCAATAATCTTTTGGACCAACTTTTATCGTGGTTTTAGGGTTGGCAAAGTAATAAGGAAAGGGTTTAAAATGACGTCGAGACTTTCAAGCGGTTTGTAATAAAATTTTATTTACTGAGGACCTGCCATCTAATAATTTTACGACTGTAATGAAGTTTGAATATAACTCATAATGTAGGTAAGAACAACCCTTGCTGATAAATAGGTACTTCGGAACGTATATTTTAAATTATGCAAAAACTGCGACAAACGACGTGGCAGATCCCTAACCTATGGGCGCAGATAACCCGGATAAATATGAGTACGCACATCTGCCTACTACTTAATAATATACAATGTGGAGACAAGAATGCAACAAAAAATTGAGTAGTGAAAAGAACTAAACTACAAAACAACAGGAACGCAACCAACAAAAAATTGCGTTCCATTTATTTGACTCAAAACAAATCTTTAAAACTAAACGTGGCATTGGCTGAATGCACAAACAGTAATAAGTCAACAAAAAAAAAACTTGTAGAAAATGAAACCACCTTTGTGTGCTAAAAGTACTAAATAAATAAATGCGCCAAAATTATATTTCAAATAAAATTTATTTTGGGTAAGTAACTCCTTTGAGACTAACTTATGTTAACTCCTTTAACTCATCCTCCTTCCTCATTTCCTTGTCATTAAAATTTTGTAAGTATGACGAGTCCTTTGATCACATTGTATTTCCATAATTTTATTAGATTGTAACATCGACACGTGACAAGCAAATTACATAGAAAATCTGAAGAGGCACTCGTCGGCAAATCTCTGTGCGATCTTAATAGGATTTGGTGACGGTAATAGTCATAAGCGCAAATGGATGACGGGATGGGGTGGTACAGTCAAGTCTTTAATATCTACGTCAGTTTTAAAATTCCCTTTATCAAACCATACTTGTTTTCACTATAAAAATTTGCAGAATAGTCGACATCGGTTTGCTTGTCATTTAATAAAAATAGAATAAAATAGACATTTTAAAAGATGCCTGAATATTAATGTGCGATAATGGCATTACGACACGATATACAATGTAGAGACGTTAATACGACAATATAATCAAACAAATGCTATGCATGGGAGTATTTTGATATTATCAAATAAATCCTAACACAAAAAAATTTAAAGGTTTTTTTAATTATTATTTTTATAAACGTTATTGGTTTTTAGTAAATATGCCACAGTTGACTGTAGTATTGATAGGTTAATTAGGAGTTTTACGGATCAGCTGAATAGCTATAGTGACTAAATCATTTGTCATATTTGACAAAAAAAAAATGGAGACTGGCAACGTTGTTAGGTATACGAAGATAAATTTATTGTCTTATTGTCGTCCCCATTTCTATCAATGTAATGAGTAGACGAAAATAGTTCTTAAGGTAAGGAACATATTTTAGATGTGACTGTACAAAGATGAAGAGCGAGAGGGCGTCATGCCCATCGTTGGCTGGGCTTGATGTAGTCTCCCCCAGCGTCGTAGTGATTTGTTTTGGATTATGCCCTCATTGGATCCGAGTGGTTCATCGTGATAATACCGTTAGGTGCAGCCACGTGGGGGCATCTCAGGTTGTTTAGGAATTTGCATTTGTTTCTTGGGGAAGTATCTTTGAATTTGTTTTGTAAGCGTTTTAAATTTTGTTTGAATACAAGTTTTTTTTTTCAATACTGAGACAAGGTTTTCTCTAAGAAGTTTTTCACGAAAATTATACAGAACAGCATACATATTTTGTCATAACTTCTTCAATAAATAAATGTCCAACATCATTTTCAATTCTACCTAAGCTGCTATTCGCTGTCACCAAAATTAATGTAAATCTGTGTATTTTCGAGCACTGGATCTTCGACGCACTGCTAAGCGCCGTGAGTTGAAAATCCAATTACCTACACGTCTTTGCGAACGTGGTCTAATACCGTGCATACAATGCTCTTAGATAAGTACCTACAATGTCTATGAGAAAGGTCTAACACTATGAAATGGATGTTGTCCTTTATGTGTAGATATATCATGTGAATCCTGTTGACTGCCACCCTATCAATTTAAGTCCCCTTGGGGCACCTTTTGGTAGAATAATAAAACAAAACAGCCAAATATATAAAAAACCATGTTGTCAATTTGCCAATTCATTTCCCTGTTTGTAAATTGATGTTTGCTGCATCGGCATCATGTTACGGGCATTATGATGAAAGCAGAAATAAATATGATTATAATTATATTATTTCTTAAAATTTCATTCAGTTTACTTTGTACATTCGTTGTTTTAATAAGATCGTGTCTCACATTGTAATAGGAAGAAGAAGAGACTCAAACTAGCATTGGAATTTATCAATCAAAGACTTGTCGAAACCAGAGGTACAACTTAGTTCTAACGAGAACTAAAGCATGTTCTTCAGTGCTGTTGAGAAATTGTAGGCTACACAGTACTTGTTTTTATGCATGAAACATTAACAATATAGAAGGTAAAAATTCTATCAAATACCGATAGGAATTTTCCTAAAGTGACTATTTTTAAAAACCGCTGTCGCTTTCTAACTGGGCCAGTCATATTTTCCGCTCACGTTTGTGCAAACCAATGCGCAATGAGAGAAAACGTTTTTTTTTTAGATGTTTGATTTACACACAACCTTTTTTTGAAGATAAAATATTCATTACGACAAAAATCATAAACACATGCATATCATCTTTTAGATAATAAAAGTTTAATGTTGTTCGTTGGTCACGCATCACTTGAGAACGTCTGGGCCGTCTCACCATTTTTGTTTTTAAAATGGTCTTAATTGTCCGACAATTTTTCAATCTTTCTTTTCAAATCCGTAACACTAAACATCCTCTTTTTCTATCTATGGGATTCATGTTTCGGATAGGACAACGTCTGATGGGTCAGTTAGTAACTCTTTAAACAATACACAAATAAATAAATTTGAAGTCTCTATAATTATGTTTTGCCTAAATACAGCTTATTACAAAATGCATATTAATGCAAATACACGGTAACTACTAATTTCAAAAACAACTTTTTTTTTTATTGTCTGTCTTTCTTTCTGACTATGTCTGTTTGTTCCGGCCAATCTCCGAAACGGCTGGCCGGATATTGACAGGACTTTACTGGCAGATAGATGATGTTTTATGGAGTAATATAGGCTAGATTTTGTCCCGGTTGCGATTTCTCATGGGTTCATTTCTGGTGAAATCTCGAAAATCGAAAATTGAAGAAGCTAGTATTTAAATAAAAGCAAACGAATTGTCTTTCGAGATGAATGTACGATACCTTTGGCGTAGTTCTTTTAAAAACAAAATATTTTTTCTTTGTATTGTTTCATGCTCCAGAACTCTCGATAACACAAATTGTCGAGAAGCCGACTCAATTTCCGACTAGAGATGTGATCGATCACCGACACGGTAATCGTGAATCGTTTGGTATATTATATACCTCCGTATGTACGTATACCTACTGATTTGAATGAAACTAGTGGTGTGGAAAAAACACATGATCCTATCTTATAATAATATGGTTATGTCTATTGTATCGTATGTGTAAATATCACAGACGTTTAGAGAGTAGCAGAACAAAAATTACCCTTAGTTACTCTAGGTCCCACCAACATGGGCATGCGGGTTAAAGCCTGCAGGAACAGTTCTTCTATCCGATACTGACAACGGTATGTATGTGATACCGTCAGCCGGTCGTCAAAAGCACAACCTCGACACACAACCGGTTACCCGGTTGTGCGTCTATGTTTTTGTTTGTTTGTTTGTTTGGCATCTCGCAGGTCAACCTATGAGGTTGTCGTCTGCTTAAGCGGACTTGCATGTGGATTCCCTAATAAATTAAGGCCTCCAGCCAGGACTTAAACTTATATACTAACTAAAACTAAGCGACAACGCTAAGGGCACCCCCTGTGGGGTCCGAACCTCGGCTTAGGGCGTCGCTGGAAGAGGGCAGCAAATGACTAGCTGGATCAGGATTGATATTATTTAGGGACGAATTTAAAGCTACAGGCTCAGCGTCGCGGGCTGGCTCGAGCAAGGGTCGGGAGGGGCGTGGATTTGGGCGTCGCGGCGGGCCTCGGCGGCGAGGACGGTAGGACGTCGATCGGGTTTTGGGCTTATGTAGCGTGCTGGTGGCCTTACTACTCTCCTGGAGGAGGGTAGTGGCGTCGTCGGGGTCGATTAAAGTATGCCTTGGTCGGCGAATACTACTAATGCGAGAGGGAGTGTAGCGGGCGGCCGCTGTAATCAGGGGGTTGGAATGTTTGATGCCGCAGTCGAAGAAACGCTTAGATAAGCGTTTCATGAACTGTTTTATGGTTGGCATCTTAAGGTCGACGTGAAGATCTAAGTTTCGGACATAGTAAGGGGCACCCGTAACCCTTCTGAGGAAACGGTTTTGGAGGGTCTGCATCTTATGGAGATGACGTGGGTGAGCGTGCGCAAATACAACGCAGGCATAGGTCATGATGGGACGGATGACTGCGGTGTAAATGCGGAGCTTGCATTTAAGGGACAGTTTGCTACGGGCTGTCAGTACGAAGTGGAACCTGCTAAGAGCGAAGGAGGCGCGCGCGCGAACCGCCTTAATATGAGCCTTAAAGGTAGGGTTTTCATCGAGGATCGCGCCTAGGTATTTGGCTTGCTTCTCCCAGGGGATCGGCTTACCGTACATAGTGATCAGGCTGGTGTGCGTCTATGTCCCGTCCACCCTGTATATATATATCATTAACATCTGTAGGTAACTAAAATTTAAAACAATGCATTGCTTGTGAGTTCACTCAGAGAACAACAAAATAAGTCCGTCTCACTCGCTATGAGGTTGAGCGTGCAGAGTGCACGCGTCAGCGGCGCCTCCCTTAACTGGTTGGTCCTAGCGCGAGGTTCCACTAGCAGTGGCGGCTGCCGGTGTTGCCACACGTACCTGTCCGGTACACACAGACTCACCTCCCCTAAAACATCTGCATTATGCACATTCCCCCTCAGTAACTTAAATACTTATGAGCTGTGTGCAAGATCCCTCCTAACCCTCAGCTCATTGTATCCTACCATACCTATAATGAATAAGGTTGGATACATTAACGGGTAAAAGATACACTCCGTAATAAGTGTAATAACGTTCGTATAAATATCTTATACACTTATTTTGTACCCTCTCCAGCATAAGACTGTATTAAGCTTCATGCGGAGTCTAGGTGACTTCATTACATTCAAACTGGACCCTACCCATTATGTGGCGTAACTTTATTAAACATACCGACAAACAAGAATAATTTGTGCAAGCCACATGGCAATGTGAAACTTTTCTGCTAACTTTTTACATCGCGCTTAACATGGTTTTATGAATATATTTTTGTGTTGTGCAAAATAAATGTTTTTTTTTTTTGTTATTGTATTTCATTAATTCATTTCTTGCTTTCATTATTTAATGAATCGCATAATAACAACCTGACTCTTGTAAAACAGGTTAACTACCGAGCACTAGTGTCAGGGACTTCGAACAATGTGTTACTACTTTCATAAGTAATAAAGATTATAGTTATTAGTGTAATGTTATTGGTACTAACATAACATTATGCTAGATTAACTAATGAACTAATTATTAAAATATAACATAGTAAACCTAACTAAAACTATTATTAAACTAAAAAATGGCGTCGAAAAAATTCATCCGCATCTCTGTTTGTAATGTACCGGAGAGACTGGCAGCATTTCCACGTTGTATGGCAATATTGGCAATGCTCAGCCTCTGGCCAAGATAAAAGCCAGCTATTGGGTCGCGGGAAGTGTCAACCAGGCGTTTGGAGATTTCGTTGACAAACCATGAGCACTCGGATCCCACGGCCCGAGTGTTTCAACCCCAAAAGTTTATTATATTAACATAAATAACAACTTAGCGCCCTAATTAAAAGTGTTCCTAGTTCTTAATTTTAAATCTATGCCAGATTATCACAAAAATAATAGTTATTTCTTAACACACTATAAATGCAAGTACTATGTAGGTAGGTATAAGTTATCTTAGCACGCGTTACGCACATGTAAATCGAGAGTACCTACTTTACTTAGGTGGAACACGTAATATATCGGCAAATTTCGCATATTTTGACTAAGAAAGCATATCTATTAAGGGTTCAAACCCCTTAATACATATTACTTCGCAGACATGTCTTATCATATTACATTGGATTAAGAACATATTGAAGCATAAGTCTATTTATTTATACTTGAGCAATATCTAGTAGGGTAACTTATCCAATAATGTAAACTAATTATTATAATTTCTAGTCTATACTCTCCTTAGTTATAGTTTTAACTTCTTTGTATGATTCAGTTAGTCCTGTACCCTAATTGCGTAATACACAATCAATCGGAATCTGAATCGTTTTGAAACAGATTGCTAATCCACTGCTTCTTAAGTTCGGTAAAAAGTTCTGCTCAACAATGTAGATAACGCAATGAATGTTGTTGAACTGTCAAAATCAAACAGATTAGTCGTAATCGTTTAAGAAAATGTGTTGCGCAATTAGGCTGCTGGGTTCGATTCCCAGGTCAGGCAAGGTGATATTGGGTTTTTCTATTTAGAACTTGTCAGTAGCAGCCCGGAGTCTAGATTTGTGGCCGGTTGATGGCAATAGGCTCGCCCCCTATTACAAGGGACTCAAACTCAAATCATTTATTTCAATTAAACCATTTACAGGCACTTTTGAATTGTCAAGGAGTCGGTCAGTCAGAAATATGAAGCTAGATGCCCATTCCAAAGCGCAGTAGGTACCTATGGAGAAGAATGGGCAAGAAACTCCATGGACACTCTTTTAAATAATATTGTTGTTACAAATATATATTTACATCGATTAAAGACTGAAACATAACTGGCGAAGTATGGGTGTAGTATAGTTACACCTCTTCCTAACCCTTCTAGGATTACAGGCGTGATGATATGTTATGTTATGTTTTATGATTAAGTTTAGTCGAAGTCTTTGGTAGTAAAAGTAAGTATAAACTAATGATTTTCTCATATATTTTTCCTGTTGGCCAAAGATAAGAGTTCAGATAAACAATTTCACATGCATAACCAAAAGTAATTACCTTTGAGCAAATTGCGGCTTAAGGATTAGCTAACGCTACGGAAACAATTTTTGTAATGGGAGTACAAACCGTGTATTCTATAATATTTCCAAAATGGTTTCATTTTCAGCAAAATTCTTGATTTCGAGTAAAATCCAATGTGTTAGAAAATTAAACAAAATTCAGTTTTTCATCAAAAATAGTTTTATGTCGAATTACAGCGTGTCTCCGAAATGTGTATTTAAGAATAGTACGTTACATACCATAAAACTAAACATTTTTCTTCATAGGACCAACATCGTAACGCGGAAAAATAATCAGCTCTCCTATACATTAAGGTCGAGTTGGTATTGAATTTTTGTACGAGACAGCTCATTTTTTTTCGCTATAACGATGTTTGACTCATAGAGAAAGTTGATCAGTTTGATGCACTTTACCATCCCTCACAAGTGTGTGGAAATATTAAAGAAAATATAACCACACATTTGTGATACACGCTGTATTATTGAATATTGTACCAACTCCAATTTAGAAAACCGTTGTTTCACTGCAGTATTTGATCATTTCCAATTGAACAGTATTGGTTTTGATATAATTGAAAGTAGGTAGTGCGTGATTGGGTAACTGCTGTTTATTCCCAATTGTGTTTTAGATTCAATCAGCCTTAAACTAGAATTGAATAGGTAGTGGGTACTTGAATATAGGAAAGGGATTTTGTATTTTCATGATATTACGTTTCAAATATAGATAACGATAGTTATTGTTGAAATACAGTTATGAAAGCGATGGGGCTGCCGTATTAATTTGTAGTCGAGATTATTCTGATTTTGGATAAGTATTCAGCAAGTAATGGATACCTTGGTAAACCTTGGTTACCTATAATTTCGTAATATTTCTGTCATTACCTACTATGATTTTATTATTTATTTTTATTACTATTATAATAGTAATGAATACATTTATAACTTTAGCAGAAAACCTGTGAAATAAATAATGAAATGTTTGAAATGTTGCCACTACATAAAAAGTAAAACGACTATTGACGATGATATTCTCGTAGATTACATGTTTGTCTATTTCTCTGTTTGTTATTGCTCTGTAATATCTGTTTAGTATACTTTATCACATTAAAGTTTATTATTATATATTTTTTAAGTACGCTGTACCGGTAGAGCGTCTAAATATTTGTTTGCTGCATCGGTGGACATCATAACGTCAGCGCCAGCTGTCGCTGAAAACCAGCGCTGGGACTCTGTCTTGCATAGGGTCGCAGCACTAGGCTGAGCGATTGCCGTTTTGCGTGAATGTGACAAATGTTTCCCATAACCTTTTATTTTTTGAGAGTTTGATCTTTTTTGTGTCATATTTAGCGCAAGTAAATGTCTTTTCTTTCTTTCTTTCTGTCAAAATTATACGAACAAAAAGAAAAAAAAAACGAATGTGGCAGTTAGGCAACGTTGCCATTATTTCAGTAGTACTCTCAACCACGGGTGTCATTCCCAAACTACTGCACCGATCTTTAAAAAGGTTAGACTTCTCTCCTTCTACATACTAACCATTACAGAAAGCTGCTATCAGCAAGTGCAATACAATTCTGCAAGTGTTCATACTTTCAGAATTGTCCGAAAAATAGTCCAGAACGACAACGATGCACAAATATCACACCCACAAACATCAGAAAGTCTAAATATATCATGACATCATCATAATATGTTATCATCCATCACTTAGGTAAGCACTTGGCTTCGGCCCGTGTTATTCTTTAAAACCGGGACATCACAGCCAAGATACAAAAATTATATTAGTTCCAAAAAAAAAAAATTACAAAGAAGGTAACTTTAGACTATTGTGAATACTGCACGTTAAATATAGTACCAAAATTTTGCAAGTCAAATAAAGTCGTCGACGAAAAGACAGCGTCGAAACCATCTTCTCAACCCCAAGATCGTGTCACGAACATAAATGTACACCTACGCTAACAAGGAAAAACGAGGTTTGCTTCCAATATTAATGACTTCGTTAACAGTACCTAATTTATTTACTCTGTAACTTGTCGCTTACGTTAATTACTCGCTCACGATTCGTGAATCTCTATGTCACACATTACTCTCGCCAATCGAAGGCATTTGTATCGACGAAGCCTATGAGATATATAATGAATTATGTATGAGTGATACTGGTAAGGTTTTGGTACGCTGAATGGGAGCTTTATGCGATGCGTAGCGATATACGCGACCGACAGAACACTGAAAATGTGTGACTGTGAAGCACGTTGGCGTTTAACAACATTCATTTCGTTATTTATGTTGCTGAGCAGACAAAACTTTCGAACTTAAGAAGCAATAGCAATATCCATCAAAATGATTCAGATTGTGTGTGTTACGCAATTTGTGTGCTGTTAGGGAGTTGGTTACGCCACATCTTTTTCCCATCTAAAGCACTGGAAAGTGTTGAAGGCCCGCCCTCCGTCTTGACGTTCGAAAGGGCTGAACAAAATAAACGACTTTTAATTTCATTTGATTCTGCAAACTACAGTTTTGATTTGTTAGTTAACCGAGTAAAAAAAAGAGGAGGTTCTCAGTTCGTTGGAATCCTTTTTTCTTATGTTTGTTCCCGATTACTAGAAGACGGCTGGAACCGATTTGGATTTTTTTTTTGTTTGAAAGAGTAAACTTCCCAGAAGGTCCTATTGCCACCAGGTCAGGATCCGATGATGAAGTTATGGAGAAATCGATGGAAGTTTTCAAATATATTAGGCGATTTAGATTTTTTTACATTAATTTCGGAATTCGCTGGCAAAAAACTAAAATACAGATCGAAAGACACTGACTTCCAAAATTAAAGTTATTTTTCACTTTGTTGTGTTTTTTTTAAGTCTGTTATTTTCACGACACTAGGAGTGTACAGTCCTTTCACATTAATTTTACCTCTGATTTTGTATCGCTGAAAAATCCCAGTGATCTTTGTTTTCGTCGCAATATGGTTGTTGTTAGGTCGCTGTCATTGACAAGTGTGTCATTATCGCAATGATTTTTACTCTAGTCACGATAAGGTTGCTATTGGGGTAATGCTGGCAGAGTTAAAATAACTGAAACCTCTTCGATGTGTCGTAATCCATATTTCTTTGTTCGCACTGCACAGGACCCGCGTTCAGTGTGTATGAGGGTTTATTGGTCGCAACCGTGCCTTTAAAATGTATGATAACAAATTCCTTTTTGCTTTCGTAAATTTTAATCTTAATTACGTTTTGATTGATTGTGTAATGGTTGTACGGAGTGGAATACCGTCATCATCATCGTTATTCCCAAATAATTCCATTCAATTTGTTATTTCCTGTATCCCAAATAATTTGTAGTCGGCACAAAACGTCTACTTCTTTTCTACTCAGAAGAGTACTAACCGTTTTTTTTTGGGTTTTAAAATGCACATACTGAGGCCGAGCGTCACTTGTAATCCTCGCCATTGTCATATTATTTTTGTACTATACCATACCTGGGAACCTTCTGGTTACGGAGATTTTGAAGGTCAAAACATCAACTTTACTGTCTATTTTAACTAAAATACGTTTTTAAAGCACAATTTTAGATTCTGCCACGATCCCTGCATCGTTGCATGTACACATAAGCACAATGCATTGCGTGCGTTAGACGTTGCGCACTACAGCAAACAACGAATACCCACACTAAAAATAAAAGTTGTCATCAACTATTTTTGTGCAGTGTGACTTAGTTTAATGTATAGAATACGTAGTTGACGGCTATGTGATATCGGTCTTTTTACATCATGTACAAAAATATATACATCATATTTTTACCTGTGAAAACGGAATACAGGTGATCCCATCTATCTCCCCTTTACGCATGTGAGCTTTGACACAAAAATGTATTCCTTGATTGAGCTTCACTGTAAGAGTATTTTTTTGTCTTATTTACTTTTATGAAAATGTATTTTTATGCAAATAATAAAGGATATTGTTAAAAGCAAAAAAATGGGAATAGTCCAAAAGTTGCGGCTCTATATTTTGCTTGTTTTGTTAAAAAATAAAACCTATTTTCATAAGACTTTTGGATTCAAGCTTCAAAAAAATGAATATGAAATTGAATGAGACCCATTCGTATGTATATTTCTATTCATAAAACATCCGATTACAATACGACGTCATATTATTTTATTCCGTCCCTTTCCATTCTACGCGCCGATCCATTTGAGAGAAATAAAACACGATCGTACCATTTCTCCCTTGTTATTTATTCGCAGTTACCGATATTTACAATGCAATAAAGCTAACCACAATAAAAATATTGTTGCCGCGTTATAATGGGTGCCATAAAAACATTTTATCGTGCCTGATCAACGTACGTAGTGGCTAATTTCGCTCCTGCAAATTTTGATTTATTTGTCGTGTAAATAAGAATTAGATTCTCATATGTAATTGTAGGAGCGGCGGCCATAAACAGCGAGTTATTATCATCTGTTTGTTATAGGGTGGTGTTAATGTAATAGTCGAAAATAAATTATTACTTAGCTGGACGTTTATTACATAACATTCTTACTTATTACGTGTAGATAAACGAATTTCTTTTGCAAACAATATCAATCTGCCTAGCCATTCCCTTACTATGTTGGATTACAACATTGGGGTTGGATTACAGTCTGACGGGAAGCAGCTGAACACCAGTATTTTACATGGAGCGACTGCGTATCTGTAATCCATAATCCAGTTCTTGGGTAAGGTAAGGTTGGTTAGCGCCGCCTGTGGGCGGCTCTACGTGGGGATCGTTCGACCGATGGCCCTTTACGGGGCTCCAATCTGGGCGGCTGACCTGACGGCCGCTAGCGTCTCTGTTCTGCGAAAGCCGCAGAGAGCAATGGCCGTCACAGTCATAAGGGGGTATCGCACCCGGATATATCGGGCCGGATCCCCGCCATGGGACCTGGAGGCGAAGGTGCTCGTGTCACTTTATCGGTGGCGCGAAGAGGCGAGGGCGCGGGGCGAGCGGCCGATACAGCGCTATATGGAGCAGCGTCGGTCGCAGCTTCGCGAGGTCCTGGTGGCGGAATGGCGGGACAGGCTTTCACGCCCTACCGCCGGCCTCGTCACCATCGAGGCGGTCCGGCCAGTGCTTGACTTCTGGCTCGGGAGGAGGCACGGCTCCCTGTCGTTTCGGGCGACGCAGGTGCTCTCGGGGCATGGTTGCTTCGGGAAGTACTTGTGTCGCATAAACAGGGAGCCGGACGCTCACTGTCACCACTGCGTCGACTGCCGGGAGGACACGGCGTGGCATACGCTGGCAGAGTGTGCCGCTTGGGAGGAGCCGCGCCCTGCCCTCATCTCAGAAGTAGGCAGTGACCTGTCGCTGCCGGCCTTTGTGAGTGCGATGGTCGGCGGCGTCGAGTCCTGGGACGCGGTGGTTTCCTTCTGCGAAACAATGATCTCGCAGAAGGAGGCTGCGGAAAGGGAGAGAAAGATCTCGTCCACTCTCCCGATCCGCGCAACGGGCGCAGGTGGAGCGCGGACAACGCCCTCTTCCAGCCCCCCTAAATGGGTCCAGGGGCGACGGATTCGGGGACATCCGTCGCCCCCCAACATCAGGACCCGAGAAGGCGGCGCGCGTAGTGTTCCGCGCGCGCCAGTCACAGACGTTGCGGCAGGAGTACACCTCACTCCCCCTGCCCGAGACGGGGCCCGCAAGCAAGCGGGCCAGCACCAGCCGGGGATGCGGAAGAATTATGCGTTCCCGCGACCCCGGCGTAGGTGTGAGATGGAACACCGGGGTGGTTTTTAGTCAGTAAGAGTCTGACAGACCCCTCCGCCCGCCCCAGGGCGGAGGACATACATGAGGATTTTCCACCCCGGGAACAAAAAAAAAAAAGGTAAGGTTGTTTGTCTGTTGGACTTCTAACTACCCGTAACCGCCAATGATAAACGAATAACAGCGGGGACCAACGGCTTCACGTACTTTGAGAGGCACAGAGGGATTTCGATATATAATGGACGGTCCCAACCCATCCGTGAAACTACCGCGGCAAGTGTAGCTTAACCTTCGATCGGCACGTGCGGCTGTTATTCTTTAGCTACTAGTCCCTCTTAACGAATTTCCATTTAAAAAAATTGAAATTCTTAAAGTAAGCAAACACGCCTTTGGCTTTATTGTTAATATAACAAATATTTAGATAGATAGAAGATAGAATACTCTTTATTATGTACGTACACCTTATAAATTACAGACATAGATGTAGAAATTTTATATTGGGTGATACAATGGGCGGTCTTATCGCTAAAAGCGATCTTTTGCAGACAACCTTTGGATGGATTAAAGGGAGAAGGAGAGACAATACTGCAGGTAGTCAGTGGTGTCCCATATAAATATTCATTTAAATACTTCCATACATAAAACATGCATTTATCTACACATATATATATAAATACAACAATAAACACGAAACAAGACTTAGGAAACTATATGTACAAAAAGTGTGTGTTCGATATTTGAACAGGAACTAACGATCGACGCTTTGGTGACAAACAAAAACGACGTTTTGGAACAACATAGGATCGTGTGGACGCATTTACATTGCGAAGCTAACAGGATTATTTGTTTTCAATGTAGTAATCCAGCGTTGCTATGGAGACCAGGCTCTTTATAAGGTTTCATGGCATTGGTACAAAAGCATATTTACAATGCAATATACTTGACTAGCTTTTACCCGCGACTTCACGTGCAATCCAGAATAAAAAGCCTACGTTCTTATCCAGGTCATGGTCTATCTGTGTGCCAAATTACATTTAAATCCTTTCAGCCGTTTTGGTGTTAATGTATAACAAACAAACTTACATAAGCAACACGTGCATAATCAACCATTGATTTTCCCGCTGCTGGGACATAGGCCTCTGTGACAGGGAGTGGGCCATAATCCACCACGAGGGCCCACTGTGGGTTTTGATGCTATGACATGCCTGTTGCCGCAACATTGTTATTATTTACTGTTTTGAAAGCAGTAGTGATGAAATAATTTACATAAAGTGAACTGCCTGCCACTGCATTACCACTGGACATAAAGGATTATACAGGTATTCTAATTTTTTTATGATTTATGTACCTATTTATTTTTATTGCCTCTTACGGTTTCCAGAATAATGCATGAAGGGGGTCTGAAATGTGACATCATGTGACAAGGAGGGACGAGTCATAAGCTTCGTGCAATATTATAAATCTTAAGTGTTAAAAGTTTAAACTTCATCTTTAATGAAAATCTTTGAAATCATACCAACTGTGTCAATAATATTAAATGTTTAATTTAAAATGGCTAAATATGTGACGTCACACCAGGGGATGGGGGAGTGTAACAAAGATGAGAAAAGTTAAAAATTCATTAAATTCGTAATTTTTGGATAGTCAGTTTCGGGGTCATCAAGCCAGTTTCGAGCTCAAATAGAGCCCTTAACTTTTAAAGTGAAAATGCTACGATCTCTGCTCAAGACCGTAAGATAAATCAGCGTTATTAAAACTTAAATAAACAACAATAAACTTGCGCAATGTATTCAAGCTTCAGGTAACTATGTAGTATCTTGGTATAATAGAAACACTGGTTTGCATGCAAATGACATAAAATCGACTGCATTCTAGGCAGCTGTGTCCTCATACTTACGCAAGATACTTACTTGCGGTAGCAGGCAAGCACGTGCCTTAGCCGGCAAGCAATGGACCAATACTGGCTTCCTATGACCTCATAAGACTAAATATTATTTTTCAAAATTATGCATTTTATTGCAGTTGAGAAAAAAAAATTGTCATAGTATTTTTGCTGTCTGTTTTATTAAACGAGAGGATTTGTAAGGGCGTGTCCACGACAGCGGTTCCCCTTGTGCGAACATCTAGTAAAATAGGGTAGACACCGTTATTGTTTAGTTATGGATAGTTAAAGTTGAGTTGAAATTGTAACAGTAACAGTTTGTGAAACTGAACAATTCGATACTCGCTTAGTACAGATTCACAAACTCATTGTGAAGTGTCAATTTGTTAGGATTGACTAATGATTAAATAATAAATAAAGAAAGTTCATTTATTTTATCCCACAAGTATTGGAATTTTCACAGTTTATATTTAAAAAGTTTAAAGGTGGGAGACAAAAGCCGAAACTTAGTAAAACCTGTGCTACGGGTCTCCTGGTCTCCTTCTCTCGGATACAATATTGAGAGTAAAGCCAATTGGTAATTATTGAATTATTGAGGACATTAAATAACAGTAGCAGGGACTGCTTACAGCTAATGAACAATATAAAAATGAAATTAAGAAATAGAAATAAGAAGTGGTGTTTCGGTAAGTTTGTGAATTTGTTGGTGGGTGTATATTATAAGAAGCAGTTTTTTGTAATGACAAAATCGTACTGGTTGCTTATTGAATTGTATAATTTGTTATTTTTACTTTACTCACACACTGACTTATTCCTTGTTAATATTTTAGGAAAATCATTTATTTTTGCAATGTTTGTAAATATGTGAGCACCATGTACCTATCACGTGATTGATTTATTTGTCTTTGCTCGTTTTTAAATTATTTTTACTTTTGGTGGTATATTTAGTTTTTTTTTTCTTGGTATGCGTCTTCACTTATAAAAACATAATTAATGTGTACAAATATTCTTAAACATTTTAAAAGAGTAACGGTGGAGTTTCTTGCGCCTTCTGCTCCATACGAAACTGCGTTTAGGAAGGGGCGCTTGAATCAATTATATTTAAATGTAAATGTTGACGTTCAAAAGCGCCTATTAGTGGCTATTTGTAATAAATGCTTTGACTTTGACTTAGATGCTATGGGTATGTTTGTCAGTATGTATATATTTATTCATATATGTATACAGGTAAGAGCTTACAGTGTAGCGACAAACAGTTGAAAAGCGCACGTTCCCGAAAAAGGGGAAATCTCTTCGTTAAAACTGGCATTCTGTACATGACTGATTTGCATCGAAAGCTTGCAACCTCTATTTTCTTTTTACCAGACCACAATTTGGCCTCTCGAGAACTTTCGTGCCGAAATACTTGTAACTTCCCACCACTTGGCTTGTCCGTTGCCACTTCAATTGCGATTTCTAAGAGCTGTGTCGGCAACTTCGACTTTTACCAAACTTCTCGTAGCAGAATATGTTTCATAAAGAAAATACGGGAATAGTTTTCTTTAGCTCCTTGAGAGAGTTTGATATTATGCCATATCAGCAACTAGCTTCTGCTCGCAACTTCGTCTGGGAGAAATTTCTGGTTTCTCCGACCCACCCCGTAGCATTGAGTCGCGATGCTTGGCTTCTGAGGGTCCTAGCGTGATGTTAAATAGAACTCGAGAAATGGTCTACCAAATGCAAAAAAAAACAGACCAGTAGTTCCAGATATTACCATAAATATCCTACATACAAACAAAATATGCCCCTTTCTAGTATGGTTAAGTAGATAAACTTTTATTTCAAACCCTCTTGTTTTTAACATTGCCGTTGTTGGCTAAAACATATTAACAGCCCATAATGTTCCCACTGCTGGTAAACAGGCCTCCTTTCTGTGAGAGGCAGCGGTCCGTAACCCACCGCACGGGCCCAGTGCGCGTCGGTGAATACTTGGAACTTCATTAAATATGTTAAATAAGAATCTCTAGTTTGCTCTAAGACATTATCTGTAAGCACTCAGAATACCTGTTCGCTTTAAGTATGCAAATTAAGCACACCGGTGAACAAAGGATTTAAATATTAATGCTCTAAATAACCCGTAGACAATTATTAGATAACTGTGTCCTTTAGGGTACGCTCACAATTGAATGACGTGAGCCTTCGACACTGATATTGCAGATTTCAAATATTGATACGGGAAATTTTATTTGAAATTTGCAACAATATAATAAACTCATAAAGAAAAAATTGGCCTTTTAAAAAGCACAATCTCACAGTCACAAAATATCTGCAACATTTCGCTTTCCCTAATCTATTAAGAACTCCAAGTAACGCTTCGCGATTATCGTTATTATAAACTTCACAGTGCACAAAACTGAAAATTATCACAAAATTAAATGTCCTATAAAATAGGTAAGCTGAAACCTCGAAGCAGTAGGTATTCATATATCACGGGCGGTAAGCCCGGCACCGCATTGTGTCCCCCACCCTTACAATCGCAGACGGAATTATAATTGAGAACCGAAAGCCGTTCTACGCAACGCCATCACAATTAGAACCATTTCAAGGATGATGGTTATAGCTATATTAAACTTTATACATTATTCATTGTGTTATGGGGTACTGTTAATCTCAATAAAGATACTCGTTTATTATTGAAATAGGAGTTATGTATGAGATTTGCTGTCAATAAGACTAAGTGGCGTGAGTAATGAGTTTATTAGCTTGTAAATCCTTTGGTGCAGATTTGGAAGAGTGGAATTTATTATTTTATTTTTATTAATTTTAGCTTAATGTTGTCTACTGCTTAAGCATAGGTCTCCCTTTCTGTTTTCCACTCCTTTATGTCTTGAGCAAGTGTGAACCAATCCTTTCCCTAGGCGTCAAGCTCCTCCCACCATCTTCTCCTGGGCCTGCCTCGATGTCACCGGATGTTTTCTGGGACCCACATGGTGGAAGATTTGGCCCAAGACTTGTTTGACATGCGGCAAATGTATCCGGCCCAATCCCACGTGACGTCGGCGATTTGTGATATTCTAACACGGTCCTTCAATCTGACTACAGAAAGGAGTTTATTTATATAAATTAAAGTACAGAAATTTATTGCTTTTAATGTCTTTCGAAATTACCCCGCAATACCTTGCCAAAGTAATTCCTTACTTTTACACTTTACGCTAACATTACTACTGTTTTCAAATTCCTACCGGTTATCATACCTGGTATGAGGTATCATTGCCTTCAGAGCTCCCCAAGGTGTAATACAATATGAAATTCCCCACGTTTCCTGCTCATTTTAAGCAATCTTTTGATATTACCTGGAGTCAGTGAAATTTTACTGACGGCATGAGAAACGCCGTGAGAACCTTATAAATAAGTATGAAAAGAACCATGTTTGTGCGATTGGGGCCTTTTGGCCTCACTTTACAGGACTTTGTTTTTATTTTCGTTTTACTTTTTCATTTTTATGCTTTTAAGTACCTTTAGTTTAGTTTGTGATACTGCAAATCACACTACGTACTGCGTATTCCTGTGCGAGTTACAATAAATTCTTTTCTTTCTTTCTTTTTCCTTTTATATTATGTGTAGCTAAATGAGCAAACAAAATAAAATAAAAATAAGGCTAGCATACAATCCTAAACCCATAAAATACCTACTAAACCGTTTCAGAGAACCACGCACGACTTAATTATCCGTTCAGATAAATCGTTAAGACGCATAGACTCCGGTTGGGGTTGATAAGCCATAATTACGGCATCAGATTACAACGCAGCACTAATGACCTGATGGGTAATCAGATTTGAATAGGATCATGTAGGTACGTTAAGGTACCTTTCATCTTGTGAATGGGTTTAAAATTGTCAGCTATTTAGAAATGTCAACCTGTACAATCAGGGGATTCATTGGAAGTTGTGAATTTGTGCCTACCAACTTAATCGTCCGTATATTCTCAACTGTCATTCTTTGACAGTCATCTGAAATAGCTAGAATAGGGCAAATGGACGTAAGGTGTTTATTTGCTTAGTGGTTTAAGAGTTTAGATCACGATTAGCCTTGAGCCTTGAGTTAATGTTACTTCCCTTTTGTGCCATGCTTCACTGGTCTTATCTAGGTCTTTCTCATCTACCCATCTGGCTATTGTTCTGTAATTGTGACCTAACCTGACATCATCATCATCACCATCTCCATCCAGCCTATAGCAGTCCAGCTGGACATAGGCCTCAAGACATAGACATCAAGCAATGGAAAATATTGTCTAACTTTAAAATTAATGTTCATTTTGTTCGTGCAGACTTCCCGTGCAAATAAATAGTATTATAGACATTCGTGGCTAGTGTCCCCCGCACGCGGGGAGTGGCGGTTCCGTCTTCCTCGGTCGGCCACTACGTTATCACAAGCTTATCTAAACCAGTGGCCAAATGTGAAACTAATGTGAAATTTCTACATTTAAATCTGTAGTTTAAAAGGTGTACATAATAGAGAGTATTCTTTCTATCTATCGATGTAACAAAATCACTGACCGGAATTTAAAAACGTCACATTCTTAGAATGAGTATGGCTTAGCATTATTTCTGTCACTGTTGCACAACTGTCATACTAAAAGTGCTAGATAAAGACAGAAACATTTTATAATAAAAATGTGCGTGTTATGTAACGTTAATTTATCTCGGTCTGTGAAATTTTTGCACACAGCAAGCTGTGGAGTAGACAAATAATACAAAATATTTCATTAAGAACCAAATTATTTACTAATTATATACAAAGTGAAGTTAAATATTCTTCTGTAGGTATTTATATAAAATTGATTTTGGTATGTTTGAGCTTGATATACTCCAACACCGTTACAATTAAAACAATTTTTTACTTCCTACTGTTCCATACATGCCATCAACAACGTAATACTCTTAACTTTTCCATCATGTCCTACTTTTATAGGTGAATGTATGTTCACGTTATTAAAAAAGACACACTAAAGATCAGTTTTCTCTTTCAATACTGACATTTCGGTGCTTGTTAGCATTCCAGTTGTTATATAATAATAATAATTCCATGCAGTAAGTGTATGTGTAATAAATTGTTAAAAAAAAACCGGCATTAGGTTGTGGCGGCATGTAGTTTCGTAAACCTGAAAAAAATAAACGATTTAATGACAGGCTCAATACTGAACTGTTCATAGCTCCGTAGCACAAAAAATATCAATGAAATGGAAGTCATTCGCATTTTCGGCAAGATCGATTTCGTATGTCAGTGGTAGTCTGTATGATTTACGCCTTTGTAAAACATACATACTACTACTAGTCTTAGTGAATCCGTTATTATTGTTACCATGTCTTGTTTATACCTTTTTAGTAGTAATGTTTTATCGTAATTGGGTTTTACTTTAAGTTTTATTTCAATTATTTTGGGGTTAGGGATCATTGAGGTAGGTAGCAAATGCCATTTGATAGGTACCAATAAAGTTGATAAGCAGCATTTTATAACGTTTTTGAAGGATGTTGTGTGTAAATCAAACATAATTGATTTTATCTTATTTAGGATTTATATAGACATCACTTTTTAAACATGTCTCTCACTAAATATAATATTTACATTCACTGCATTTTCGATGTAACAACTCAGTGAATGGACATTTTTAGATAACCGATATATTCTCAGAAAGTACTGCTAAATGACCTTTATTTTTCAAAATACGATATATTAATAAAATGTTGGTTCATCGTAACACTTGACATCGGCTTTAAGCCGTCGTGTTGGATTATAATAATATATGACGTCATAAAGTCTTAACACCTCGAATCAATTTGAGAAAAAGAATTATAAATTGTGCACAGTCATACTTATTCAACACTTATTGTTTTATATAATTACTTTGACTTGCTAAACTACTAACTTTTTCGTAAACAAAATTATTTAAATCACGTAAATTTCATCGCACCGGTTTGCAAAAAAAAAAAATAACATACATTCGTCATTGATGAACCCCGCCGGGTGACTAATTTAACAAACGAGAGTGATGATATTCCTTTTGATAGGCAGCAGAAGAGATGGCGAGTGTGTGTGCGCTTGGAATAACATACTGTATGTCCTAATACGCCGTTTTTTATATTAATAATTGCCATCTTTTATAAATAAAACGTATTATTAAAAACACATTTATATAGATGGAATTTTGCAATTTGTTAAAATTTAATTGTATCGTGTATTCCTTTTATAGGGTGCTTGGCCATGTAGTTAAAAGACATAGACCAAAATGTTCAATCCATATTCCACATACCTACTTAAAAGTTTTTCCTTCTTGATTTTACTTGCCATTTTATTTACCTTTCAACCATGCAGTCTGTACTGTCTGTACTGACGTTCGAAAAGTGCTGATTGTCAGCCTAATTTCAATAAATGACTTTTGATATCGATTTAGTTTTTTGACTTATTACAGTGTTATTAATGTTGACTTCATCGATTTACAAACCATTCAAACTACGCGGATAGCCTTTTTTTTGGGTGGGAAATCATCAAATGACTTCTCCCGCTCTGGGTGGAGCGGGAGGGCGTGTCAGACTTTTACTGACTATAACCCACCCGTGTTCCTTCAATTGCCTATGGCAGGGCCACGGTTACTCTTCCGAATTACCCGCGACCCTGAGGCGTCGGCGCTATCGCACCCCGTCATTTCGTGCTGACATCTCTTTGAGGCGCGCGTGGAACACGACGCGCCGTCGACCCGGGCCTGGTCCCTACCGGACGGCGAGCTACCCATTGCTCGCTGTCCGCAAGCCCGCGCCTACGGTGGCCGGAAATCTGCAGGCGACTCCCGACGCCCAGGGCGTCTCCTGCGGCGACTAGGGGCGTGAGGGCGCAAGGCTCTCTCCCTCACGCGCTACGCCTCCTACTTCGCAAGCATTACTGCTTCGCAGAAGGAGGTGACGGCTTTCCATTCCCTCTCGCTCCGTACCATGGCCTGGACCAGGGCCGGACGCGAGAGATCGCCGCCGCCGATAGCCTCCGCGAGGACACTGCGGTGTTCCGCCCAAGCTGGGCAGACCTCCACCGTGTCCTCCGGGCGATCCACACAATGGTGACACCCGGGCGTTTCCTCCCGCCTTATTCGAAACAGGAACCTCCCGAAACAACGGTGTCCGGTGAGGACCTGTGTCAGGCGGAAGGTGAGGACGCCGTGGCGCCTCTCCAACCACTCCTCAAAGAGGGGACTTACCGCCGCTATTGTGGCGTGCCCAGCACTGGGTTGTGATAATAGCACCCTCCATGTCGCCATGAGATCCCGCCGGAGCTCTATCCGCTGTACCGTGATTTCTCGCGGCAGCGGAGTTACACCCCGGCGTTTTGCCTCCTCGTGCCACTCCCATACGTGCGCGAGGGGACGCGGATAGCCTAGATTTATTTTATCGATCTTTTATTTAACGAAAGATTCGATTTTTTTAAATGGTTGTAGTAACGAAATTCATACAGCTCCTGTAAACCCGCCTAGTAAAAACTTAGTAAAATCAACTTGAAATTTCGTTTTCGCCTTAAAAATGGTTAAAAGATCGATATAAAATATTCTTATCTAACAGCAGTATCTTTAAAATCGTAGCGAAGTCAAAACTGTACATTCAAACTCTTTTTCAAGAAAATAATTGCTGCGTGTTTTAAGTTAGTATAATGGAAAAGAAAATTCACGAGGAATAAAAAATTGGTAACAAAATTGTGTTGTTCAAATGAAAGCAGTCGAGAGCTTAATTATAACTTGAAAAATCCGTAATGAATTTGTTAATACTTGGGTATTACAATTTATACAATCTTTCAACTATTGAGAGGCAGTCGTTTGAAAAGTTAGTTTTGAAACCTGAATAATTGGGTCTTGAGTTATTTCTACCTGAATTCTTAGTATTTCATTCGACAAAACCTTCACTTTAGTCGGCAGGCATAAACTTTCATTTTAAATTTAATCCTTTTGCTAAATCTGGTCTTTATTAAGTTTTCTGATCCCCACGTTCCTGTACCAGCCTCATCATGGTTCAACTCGCGATAGCAACAATGTACAGTTGTCCCCTTCGCCCATCTCGATTCCGGACGACCGACACTTCGTCTTCCAGTCCTTGGTCAAATTGAATTCCAGACAAGTAGCAACTACAGATATCACAAATTATTATCAATAGTAAACTTGTATTAATACTCTATTGATTGGAACTACTACTTAAGAATAGTTTCTGTCACTTCGAGCTATATTCTATTATACTGCCGGTGTCAGATTTCGACATACTTCAGAGAATACTAAGTTACTTCTCCTCCGTTCCGTCTATGGTTAAAACCAACATGAATTTCAATAAAACCATTTCCCAGTACTTTGAATTAATGTGTTCTAAGTCTAGATGTTGGTTAAGTTTCATGGTTTTTTTTTTCTAACAAATAATGTTGAAGGCTACTTTATTTACATATAAAAACAACAACATACACACAACAATAATACACCAATAACGAACGCATTAGAACACCACAAAACATTCCTAACATATTTATAAGATATTTTCTATCATTCCATTAATTATAGCTGATCCGGATGAACATTATAAACCGACGTGATCCTTGTGTGAATTGTAAAAAATATTTAATTAACGACTCACAAATATTTACTTGCTTCGTTAAAATGTACTTAAAACTACACATTTTCTGCAATGTATAAAAATGCAAATTTCCTGCAATATTCCCGACTTGTTTTTAATTTATACGGTATTGTAAGCCGCTTAACATCGATGCAAAATTATACACAAGAATTTTCCTAGGAAACCTGTAAAGCGATTCACTGAAACTTTTCAGTGGAAGTTCTGTTTATTTCATTAATTTTAAATGGTATAAAACGTTCTAGTCAAGTAGGGGTATAATGAACCTCGTTCATGAAAACATTAAGCGTTTTCTAAGTTACGTCGGTACATATTCGCGATGTAATAAAACGTTAATTACACAATTAAGGAGCGTAAAACAGTTTGAAATTGAAATGAAATGTGATGAAATGTAAACGAAATGGAATGGAAATTTCTGAAACGCGTCACTAAAGGCGATGATATTCAACGAATCATTCCGCTAATGAATTTTCCGGAGTATTAAAATTAACGTTAAATTGGGTTTCGGAATGTCATTTTAATTTAGTTTTGATACGTTTTCTAATACTTCAAGCCGTAAAGTAGGATTTGTTATAAGATTAGCAGGACAGGACAAAATCAAAACTAAAAGTTCTCCGTAGTACAATATGATAATACTCGAGTGTGCGGTATTAAAGTTGTGATAGAGCAAAGGTCATTCTTAGTGTTCAGTGTGTACATGCCGACTGATAACACGGTGAATCTAGTCGAGTTTACGGATTGTTTAGGAACGCGGCGCGCAGTAGTGGGCAATGAAGGTATTGAGTGTGTTTACATGCTCGGTGACTTTAACGCTCACCCAGGTGAGAAATTCTATTATTAACTTTTGAATTTTTGTAACGATTTGGATTGGAAATGTGCCGACATAATTAATTTAGGTCTATTGTCAGATATATATAGTTTTATAAGTGACGCTTTTGAGGCGCTAAGATTATTAGACCATTAAGTTGTAACTGAGTCGGCTTTTCAAACTATACTTGAATCACACATGAATTATCATCCAGTATGGTTTGACCACTTGCCACATATTATTAAACGTAATATAAATAATGTAAAACCAAAGATTTTGCAACACAGAATTGAATGTTATAAAATAAAATGGGGTGAGAGAAACCTCGAACAAATAGATTAATATAGTAAATTATGTAATGATAGTTTAAAAGAAATTGATTTTCCGCCTGAATTCAGTAACTGTAGTGGCAAAAGTTGTGACGACACGTCAATATTATTTTAAAAACTAGATGAGATCGGCGTTTCCTATCTGAATACACTAAGAAGAAAGGCCAAAACAAAATCTTGGCCAGATCCTGTGAAGACCATGTGGATCGATGTCTGAAATGGTCTTTTGAGGAATTAACAATACAGATTTGAGTAAACCTGTCCAGTCAGTGCACACATTTGTCATTAACCGTGCAGCTCAACTCAAAACTTAAGGAGCTCAGCGATTCGACGAACAATACCAAAGAAAGAACATTATAACATGCAGCCTAACCTGCATAATATACAAACCGCCAGACCAAGATTAAGATTAAACTAACTAAGACAATAATTAAAAACACAAAAGTAAAAAAACCCACGCAGTCTTAACATTCACAATAATTACAATAAAAAAATAAAGTTTTAAACAGTTTGTTTCGGCCTTTCTTCTCATAGTCAGTTATAAAAAAAGATTGAAAAAATTTGAAATGCAAAAGTGTTTGTATAAACCTACTTACAGAAATTAAATCATTTATCATTATCATTAGAACTGTTTGTAATTCAGTTATTTGTATTTATAAAAAATCTTTCCTTTGATCTAAAATATCATAATGACGAAAACTACTATCAAAAGTCCTCTCTGTTTACGTCATGCAAGGTGAATATTACATTTTAATACTTGACATAACTCAGTGCCTTTTAAACCGTTAATCTAAATCACTTCGATTCCTTTCTTGTAAATGGGATTGCACAAAAAGCTAGATGGGAAAGTAAATGAACATGCTACCGATCTGATGAAGCTGATAGCGACTCTTCATTGTTCAGTGGACAACTTTTAATTGCTTTTGAAGATAAGACCACCAATTGTACGTTGTCATGTCTGTGAGTTTATTTTTTTCTTGTGGTGTGTTTGTGCCGTCCGTGTGCCCCTTGGGATTTCCCAACGAAAGGAACGGGACGACCTTCCATACAAAATTTCATCCCCTATTTTACCACTTTAGTGGATACATTTTCAAAAATCATTCCACAGTACCTTAACTTCGTAACATGTTGTAACTGTTGTGAAAAATTTCATGCTTCCGGCCTTGTTAAGGCTGTGCGTTCTCTTTCAGTGTGTCAATGAATGAATGAATTTAAGATTTTTAGTGAGAAGATGAATGTCGAGTATTCCATAAAATAATTTGGAATACGAGTACCCTTGTAGCTAAATGTTTGATGGGATTTTTACTTGTCCGTATTTCAAATAAATTTAGTTTCAGTTTGATTGTGTTGTAGCGCGGTGAATTTGCAAAAATGAAAAACAACATCTAATTTTACTTTGAGTTTATTGCAGTGCTTAAAAAAAACTGTGTTCGGTATAAAACCATGTATGTGTTTTGAGACTTTCAATGAAATAAATTTAAGTTTTCTTCGTCGAACCGTAACTCTTACTAAATTTTGAAGTTACCGTATAATGTAGTATCTTTATAAAATGGGTGAACCCAATAACGTCTTCCTTTCTCATTATTGACCAGTTACTTTAAAAAAAACCTGTATCGTCGGACAATGATGTCGACACTCTGGAAGCTGCGCAACAATTGTGCGTCTGATGTGCGTGTACACAACACATTTGCGCCGAGCTAAAATGTAGCGAAGTAATTGGGACGACATAAATGTAGGGTGCGTGTAGCGTGTGGCTCTGGTGTGAGGCCTCACTTACTAACAAGTTTTAGTTTAATTTGACAAGAAAAATCATTCTGTCTGTGGATTACTAAAAAATAATCCACTTATCCACGTGATTGTGGATGTACTAATAAGAATAACTTTATAGATATTTAATATTTTGTTTCAATAATTAGTAAGTGTAGTTTACAAAAACAATTGGTTGTAAAAAGGTGTCTGGATTGGTGGAAACCCTGCCTCCTAGAAAAGGGGAAACCTATGCCTTAGGAGACAATGTTCTATTGTTACTTCGAGCACTAATAGTCCTTTTCATCGCACTTTGATCGTAGTGAACCTAATTGTATACATGAACGGTGTAATAAGAGAAATAATAGAAAAAAATAAAAAAGAGGAACTTTTAAAAAGGTTTACACATGTTAAGTAAACATTACTTAATATATTCACTCAGTATTCACATTTGTTTCGGCCCGGAGTTGGGCTATCCCTATACAGGAGCACGCTTAAGCGAATTAGATGAAGCTTTCAAAGTCTTTGCTTGAGCTCAAGTGTTCACGTATCGCCGTTAACAGGGTTTTAACGGGATTTACCCATCCATTAAGCTGGTTCTCTCCTACTGACTGCTTCTGACTTTGTACTTAGTACTTCGATCATGAAAATGTAGCGAAAATTCGACTACATTTTCAAAAGTCCAAGTCAGATTCGAGTTCAAAATGTTGTTCTTTGGTGGCTTTGATAACTTTGGATCTTGACTACAGAATTTGATTACGAATATTTGGAGTTTAATTATATTCCTCGAACAACTATATACCTACATAATGTTTTGTTTATTCAAAATTAAAATAATATGTAATCTAATAAATATATGATATACCTAAAAAAAAATAACAAAATTAATACGGCTAACGAACGTAAACTGTAAACAATCTAAAATATAGCGTCAAAAACATAATATAGGTGTCGAGTTTAGATGACTGCTTAAAGAAATATTGATCAAATCAATTTGGTTTAACAATTTTTTAGTTTTTTCAACATGGATCAATATTTTCATGATATGTTTTCTTGACTGTTATTTCTTACCAGTATGCAAGCGAATGCATATCGGCAAAAGGAAACTCTCAACATAAACTCCTAATTTACGTTTAAGAGGAATATTTCACCATAAACTGAAACTATTCAAATCGCAATACTTATTGGCTGGGTATTCCTGTATACCCAGATTTTAGCCAACTCAGACTAAGTGCATTTGAGTTCTGAGTTGGCCAAGTACCCAAATTTGCCTAGATTCCCCTACATAGTTGTTTGTATGCGTGAACTTTAGTTTGTGGAACATTCAGTTCAATCGATGAACGGGGGCGATCCACGGTTTAGTGGGTGAATTGAAATGTTATAATCTCTAATTTGATTCACGTTCGATCGTCTGTTCGGCATTTAATAAATCGAAAGCTTCGTTTAGGCATATCGGAATTTAAATGCGTGTCAATCGTATAGGAATTTTGAGTAAGTTGTCGAACTACTACTAAAAGCTTCACTTCGGTGTAACAATTCAATCTATACAGTTAAGCGACAACCGTTTTTTAAATGAAGGGGAGAGATCTTTACTCAATAGTTGAAACAGGATAGAATAGAAGAGGTACTTGGTTGGAACTATCTTTTTATTGATCTACTAGCTCTGCCCGCGACTTAATTCGCGTGCATGTTGAAAAAAAAAATGAGTCGCTTAGAGATGGTGTAGGTACCACTCCTCCATTGAAAAGGAAGTGTTCCGATCTTGCCTGGTGGGAAGCGCTACCTGGGGTTATCTAAAAAAGCCCTTTCGAATGCAGTCACTGCGTCTTCAGGGTTTACAATGTCAATACGACGAAGTGTCACTTTGACTTTTGAAACAAATTAACCAGGCCAGGCTGCACCTGCCGTATTCAATTAATTGTCTGGTGGCGTGTGCTGAAGCGTTATCATGGTGAAGAAGGATCACGCTTTAAACCGCAGTTGAATTTTTGAAATCCAAACTAGGAAAAAATCATCTTTAGAAATTATCAGTATAATATTATTGTCATTTTGTTTCCTTTGTTGGAAATCCCAAATAAATAGTTTGAAATATCTCTCTTCCTGATTTTCGGCACCGGCGCGGCGGCGCCACAATAGGTAAGTATACTGTTCGTTAATGAGGAGATCAGTTACAATAATATTTCTTTGCAGTCCATGATCAGTTGACCACTGTAAGGTACTTAACCTGCTACTGTGTTACATTTTCCGTACGATTTTCCATTCATAAAAAATAACCCTCTGAATAAATTGGCTGTGTCTGTGTGACATATGGATGGACAGACGGACACGACGAAATGATTCCGTTCCGTTTCTATATCCCATTTGGCTAAGGATCCAACAGAAAAATCTAGAATTTCTTCCTTTTGAAGTCGGTTATAAAGATGCCTCAATGAATCTTTAGTTTTGCTTAAAAAGATTCGGTTGAAGAGAACTTGAATGAGATGCGACCTCTAGAGTAGAGAGAAATCCAGAACCTAATATCCAAAGACCGAGATCCAGATCAGTGTCTACCAATTTTTTTTTTAAATGGTAAATCAAATGACTACTCCCGCTCTGGGTGGAGCGGGAGAGCGTGTCAGAATTTTACTGACTAAAACCGACCCGTGTTCCTTCTGTTGCCTTTGCAAGGGCCACGGATTCTCTTTCGAATTTCACGCGACCCTGAAGAACAGTATCTACCTAAGGCACTAATTTGTTTCCGAATTCCGACTATTTTATCACAAAACTTGACATTAATTGCTTAATCCGATCCGAACGAAACTCGCTCTGCATACAATAAACTTTTTTAATCAAACTGAAAACCTTTTTCATTTAAATAAACTTGTTATGATTTAGACTAATAAATAATTATCTAACATTGCATACTTTATCACTCAGAACACCACATCAATTATTATTATCTTACATCACCACTTTTTAATAGAAATTCTTTAAGCGCCACTATTCTACCACCAATGGAAAGCGATTTTATAACATTATAATAAAAATAATTACTTTTAAAATAACACAGACGTGTTATTATTAACTTAATTTATGGTTATCACTTATACTTGTTAGTTCTATTTGGCGTCAATAGATGTCGTTACGTGTATGTACATATCTTAATGAAAAGTTATTCTAGAACACTTATTTTTTTTTGTAAATCTTTTGATAGATCGAAGCGATTGCGATAAAACAAAAACTAATAATTACTCCGAGTTATACACACTATTTGAGTATAAAAGTTAACATTATTCGTTTCGTATTTTTAACGTAATACCTTACGTGGTACTAACAAATCTCACACATCCAAACAGACAAAAATTCAAAAAATTCTAATAATGGCATCTGTTGGTTATCCTTTAACATCTCAACTTTTTTTTTATATTTTCAGTGTACTAAAATGCTTCGTCTACAGATTTATTATATGTATAGATAGATTGAGACCAGACAACTAGCCCGTTCATTTGATATGTTAGACGGTTTGCATTATTTTTTCTGCGGTCAATATGAACGAAAAGCATTTTTTATAAATAAACCAAAGGTAAATTTAAACGCAGATGGTTTAGAATCACGTACTCAGCCACTCTGTATTATCATCCTCTTGAGACATGTGTCCCAACAGTGGGGGAACATTACAAGCTGTATGTGCTAAGTTGTGATGTAATTATAGACACCTTTCATTACCTTTATCCTTAGTTCCTCCTTTATCCTCCTCCTTTATCCTAAATACCATTGTCCTTATTTCTGAGTAGAGCTGATTGCTGACAAATGTGTGCACTGACTGGACAGGTCCACTCGATCTGTGTGCGGTTATTTCCTCAACAGGCCATTTCAGACAACAATCCACATGGTCTTCACATGATCTGACCAAGATTATGTCTGGGCTTTAAAAGAGACTGTGAATTTGTTTCGGTTTTTCTTCTCAGAGTAGTCAGATAAGAAAACTAGAGTGTTTGTATAAACCTACATACATAAAATCATTTATGATTTACACATAAAACTCAAATTCTGTGCTAATTTATTCATAATACGAGTTGTTTTTAAGTTCGTAGCCTTGTAGAAGTTATTCTCCAATAACATGAATTGTGCTATTACAATATTCAATCACTCATTTGCTATCATTCCATTATAATTTAATCAGTGGTTCATTCATTACCTATATTCCGTCTGACATGCAAAACAAAGACAATAAGAAAGCTAAAATATTTTACAAGGGATTTTTATTTTCTGCTAGCAATCTAGAACATTTTATACTCAAACGTTTTGTTTCTAGGTCATCTGAAAGCGTCTACAAATTTACTTGTCCTCTGTCTAACTCTGGCTCAAGGACTAAAACATTCGAGAATACGCAAACATTTTCTATTTAATTTGGAAGCCATTGTGACATATCATACGAATGTATAGGTACTTAATTGAGTGTTCAATTTCAAACTTATGAAAGCTTCGTTCAGATTTTTTATAAATCATCGGCATTATTTCATACTTTTCAATCAGACTTCAATATTGTGCAATCAAATGTCATCAGGTTTAATACATTTGGAGCTTGATCAATAGTTGAAGATTTTGCGTGAATAACAAATTAGAATATTGTTATCTATACCTACATTTACTCGTAGTAAATAGTAACGAAGTCAAAACTTTACATCGAATATTTTTGGGACAAAGTAATTGCTACGAGTTGTGGGAACGATGATGATGCCGAAAATATAGTTCATAGAATGTTTGTCCGTTTGTTGTTGGTTGGATGTTCCGGATTGGCGTAAAAACTGCAGAATAAATTCTGTAAAAACGCAAAAAATCCCAGGTCTACAGCCTTCGATTAGGCTGCAGACCTGGGTTTTTTCGCTAAGCCTGTAAATTACATGTTTAAGAAACTTTACGTTTCGATTAACATATAACGCCAATAGAATACACATTTACGTGAGCGAAACCGTAGTCGTATTTATAATTTTTCACCATGAGAAATAACGTTGGTGATATCGACAGATGTATGAATGATGGAAGTTGCTGGGAAGTGAAACGTGCGTCTAACCGCTGCCTATTCAATCCTGAGACTACTCGTAGGAGTCAATGTGAGGCACTTTGATAAACAGCCCTCGTGGAAGTAACAAATCGACTTTTTGATTTGAAAGGAAAGTTGATTTTTACTTTATATAACTCCAATCGCTTTGCTATGCTGTGATTTTTTCATGTAAACATTTATAAGTATATTTTTGTAGTACTTAAGAAGCTTTAGGACATACGTGAGCAGTACGTGACGTACTTTCCTTTGTGTTAATCATGACGGTGACGATTGATGAGATTATTTTGACGTTAAGGGTGCATATTTCCAATGAATAATAACCAGACAGGCATATGGAACCCTCAACCATTCGGAAGCTTTTTGCAGGCTCCTTGATTAAGGTCAAATAAAATATGAAAGATTTACAGTATAGACTATACCTTTGCTGCTCAAACTTGCACAAAGTGTAGAAGAAAAAGACAATGATGGCATACATGTCAAGTCTCTAAAACACAACAACGCCGGTTGTTCGATTTTAGCATGTGCTTGTGTGAGTTTGAAGTGGATATTTTTTTGTTATGGTTTTTGATTTTTGCATTATGCTTTTCTATTATGTTTTTCGATAAGTCAATATATTCAAATTGTAGAATGTTTCTGGGCATCAAGTGTATAAGTTTTTGCAGTTACAGGAAGAAGTCATTGCTAATTTTTTAATGTGGTCGAGGTTTGACATAAACTTCCTTATATGGGAAAACAACACGTACACTGTTGTGCTCCGTTCAATATGTTTACATTACGTATATCGAAGAAAACATATATGTGGCGAATGTTTTTAGGTTTTTTCTCGTGGCCCAACATTCTGATTCATACAAGACAGCAGGTATTTTAACCTCCATTACTCAACGAAGATAAATGAATGCCGAGAATGCATAGAGTGTCATGGATTCTGGTTATATTTTGGTCAAATTTTCATGTGGCAGCTTTCATCATTAGAAAGCATGTATAAAATAGCTCACTTATTATTCACTTACCTACCTATTGAGTAGGGATTTCACATAAAAATTTAGCGTTATAAGTTTGTGTAGTAGAAAGGGTGAGGATTCGAAAAAGCTTACCGAAGACTCCTGTAGACTGCTTAGCGCTGATGATGGGTTCGCGGCGCGTCCATATGTCTTGAACCCTGCTACACTTCACTACACATGTATTCCATAGGTGCTGTGTTCGTATAATAATTGTTCGTATCTTGAGGGGGTGGTATCAGGAATACACCAAAGGACCTTTTCATTTTAGAAAATGTTAATAGTGCGCTGTGCACGCTTCACGTTAAGAACAGTTAGTGTTGCGACACGGAAGCATGGCGCTACTGTGCTCATGCGTAGACTAGTCGGATTGCTCAGCCAGCTCAGCCAATGAACAATGAGAAAGCCGATTCACTTAATCAAATCAAACCCTTATTTATAAAACACACACAACAACTTACACATAAAAGCTTAATTACTCGAAGTGGTGTGAAAATAAACTATCCAAAAAATCCCTAAGATTTAATGCAGTAGACCAAACCCACCATATAGAGAACGGTACGTAACAAAGTTTCTGAACCGAGTGTCAATCACTCTAGTTACTGGCACTGACGTTTGTTTGCGACAGCCCTGCCAACCGTTGTGTCATGAAACCGTCGATCACGTGTTCCTTTTGAAGCTGTACTACCTATCTATACCGTAGATAGAGAATAGTATAGATAAGGTGTCAACTTATACCTTTTGAGATAGCAATAGTCTTTGGCAGCCACTTGTTAACGGGTATTATTGTAGTCGAGTAAAACTTTCTGAAGAAATCGTGACAAGCGTCTTGTTGGACTCCAGCACGCGTGGCATGACCACCATAAAAAGGACTTTTGTAAAAAGAAATATGTAATTTTGTCTATTCTTCCGTCGACAAAACCCAGTACTGCTACGCGTGCAGTTGAAGGTTAACAACTGGGGTCAGACAAAAATGTGATAAAGAGTTTACAAGCTTGGCTTTGGATCACTCCCTAGATTGAGGAAAAGTAAGTATAGGTACTGAGTAACCGTTGATCTTTAGATTTAACTTTTAAGTGTTACTTTCATCAGACCGTATGTTAGCTCGTTGGGGTAAATTGTACCTGATGAGAAGGAAGAAATGCAGGATTTAATTAATAATGTATCTTCTCTCGTAGCTGTATGAACTTGGGCACGCCACAATAGTGGCGGTAAGTCCCCTCTTTGAGGAGTGGTTGGAGAGGCGCCACGGCGTCCTCACCTTCCGCCTGACACACGGCCTCACCGGACACGGTTGTTTCGGGAGGTTCCTGTTTCGCATAAGGCGGGAGGATACGCCCGGGTGTCACCATTGTGTGGATCGCCCGGAGGACACGGTGGAGCATACGGTGGCGGTATGCCCAGCTTGGGCGGAGCACCGCAGTGTCCGCGCGGAGGCAATTGGCGGCGGCGATCTCTCGCTTCCGGTACTGGTCCAGGCCATGGGACGGAGCGAGAGGGAATAGAAAGCCGTCACCTCCTTCTGCGAAGCAGTAATGCTCGCAAAGGAGGAGGCGGAGCGCGTGAGGGAGAGAGCCTTGCGCCCTCACGGCCCCACTAGCCGCCGTAGGAGACGCCCTGGGCGTCGGGAGTCGCCTGCAGATTTCCGGCCACCGTAGGCGCGGGCTTTCGGACGGCGAGCAACGGGTAGCTCGCCGTCCGGTAAGGACCAGGCCCAGGTCGACGGCGCGTCGTGTTCCACGCGCGCCTCAAAGAGATGTCAGCACAAAGTGACGGGGTCCGATAGGGCCGAAGCCTCAGGGTCGCGGGTAATTCTAAAGAGAAAACCATGGCCCTGGCACAGGCAACTGAAGGAACACGGGTGGGTTTAGTCAGTAAAAGTCTGACACGCCCTCCCGTTCCACCCAGAGCGGGAGAAGTCATTTGATGATTTCCCACCCAAAAAAAAAAAAAGCTGTATTAACTATTTTATCATAGCTTATGACATCATCATCAGCCAGGAATTTTCCCAACTATGTTGGGGTCGGCTTTCAGTCAACCTGGATGCAGCTGAATACCAACACAATGAAGCGAGTGACCTCCACAACCCTGGGTAATACTCTTGAGTATTTTTATTTATTTATTATTAATATGACACCCTTTGGTAAGATTGGTTACCAAACTATCTGGCTTCTGACGGCCCACATTACCAACGGCTTAGCGTGCTTACTGAAGCAAGACGGGGTCTTGTTATGTAAAGATGGACACACTTATCCACGGACCAACCGTGGCAAGCACAGCTCTGACATGATTCTGAATCCACATGCAGTAGTAACGGCCCCGACTTACGAGTTCTAGGTCGTGAGTTTGAACACAGGTAAAGGAAATTATCGTGAGGAAACCGGCGAGTCCTAGAACCAAAAAAATTGAAGACATGTAAAACACCCACCAACCCGCACTGTGTTTGCGTGGTGGATTATGGTCCATTCTCTAACAGAAAAGAGGTCTGTGTCCCAGCAGTGGTAACATAATAGGGTGATTATGCTTTGATATCAAAGCTTAAACATTTATAACGTTCCTGAATTCTCAAAATCAACGAACAGTTTTTTCGTCCCGGTAACGTCACACATTTTTACATAGAAACTTCTCTGTAAAACAAAAACAACAATCCTTCTTCTTCCTTTTTTCTACTGTGAAATAACACATCATTAGATAGGAACTATCCCCCTCACTAGAGTAAAGTACGTCGTAGTACATTGTATCGTTCCGCGCCATATTTCAACACACTGGTTGTTTCCCACGTAGACGTCTCGACAATTTATTCTATAGTGCATTTCGCTAGCACTTTAAATTCCTTCGTTTCTTGTACATTTTCTTCGTTGTTTGCTGCATCTGATTTAATTGTCTTTGTGATGTCTACGTCTTCTTTAATATAAAATGTTGAAGATATATGTGGATTCGATTTTATATCCTTTTTATAACGGTAACATTATTTGGTCGACGTTTACGTCATTATTCTTGCTTCAGAAGCGTCTATACAGAGTTTATTGTGTTAGCTCTAATGTATTTAATGCATCGCTTGCCTCCTTTTACTTGATAAATTGTTTAGAACGATGTATAAGGCTGCTTTTCACACCTGCCTGTCAGCCTGCACCTTTGATGTTAAACGTGTTGTTAGGGTGTAAAGGAACAATGAGCTGGCAACTTAGCACGTTTTCAGATAATATAACGAACGAAAATAGCACGTATTCTTCACAAAAACATTGTATAGAAAATAAGAATAAGTTCACTTTGATCAGTTAGCTTGTTTTGATGAATCAAATACTTTAGGATGGGCCCGTATCTCCGTCAACGGACTTAGAGAGTGTCTGCTACAAATTTCACCTACGAGCTTTCAGTGTTTGCGGAATATCGACACTGACAGCTCTTGAACGCGTTTTAGATATGCTGATCGCGTTCAGTCACAGGTGAAATTGGCATAGTTTATGTTCAGTTTCATCGGTAAAATCTACCCTAAGTCGTCCACGTCCGCGTCGTCATAAAGACGTCCACTGCTGGACGTAGGGCTGCCCGAAGCATCGACACTTCGAACGGTTCTGTGCTTCTCGCATGCAGCGGATTCCTGCGGTCTTCACATGGTCTTTAAGCGTATGAGCTTTGCAAACCCCACTGATTATACGGTGGGTATTTTTATTGATATAATTCGAAAGTGTGCAAAACCTCCTCGAAAATTGTCAAGCCTATGATCATGTTTTAAATCATTTAAGCTCTCGACAGTGTGATACACTCGGTGGTAAAAAAAGTAATTAAAATTTTAATGGTGCGTCCTACAGATAGAGCTGTTTTCATCAATCATTCTATCTTTATAGAGATGTTTTATCCGGAATGCCAAAAGGTTGGAGGAGAACAGATTTGGACAGCTCATAGTTGGTTATTTAGGGTTAGCAACAAAATGCATAATACTAGCTTCAGCCCGCGACTTCGTCCCCTTGAAATTTCTTGTTCCCCCGACCCACCCCGTCGCATCGCATCACCTGACCACGCTATCACTTCGTTATCGCTTAGCGTTCTTTCATACTTTTTTTCATAACATAACATAACATCACGCCTGTAATCCCAGAAGGGTTGGGCAGAGGTGTACGTATAGTACACCCACCTTTCGCCAGTTATGTTTATGTCCCATTTAATAGGGGGCGAGCCTACTGCCATCAACAGGGCACAAATCCTGACTCCGGGCTGCTACAGAGAAATTTCAGATCGAAAAACCCAATAACACTTTGCCCGACCTGGGAATCTAACCCAGGACCTCATGCTCAGCAGTAGCTCTTGCGACCACTAGACCAACGAGGCAGTCGAGGCGAGAGTATACTTTTTTTCGTCATCGTGATTTTTATTATTATTTAAAATATTTTTTCAAATCCTATAGGTAGTTCCAGAGATTACCCCCTACATACAAACTTACAAACCGCTCCGAATTATGGGAAAAATTAATAAATACGTGGCATAGTTCGCCGGGTCAGCTAGTTTGAACTTTAAAAAGGTATTTAAAAAGGTCTCAAGTTATGTTCATTAATTAATTCAAAAACCACTAAAACGTCATTCGGGCCAAGTGTCATGTTAATTCGCCATAATTGTACTAAATTGTCTATTCTTCTGTACTTTATTCATCCCATTGAGCTCGTTGAAATTCTAAATATACATATGTATATGATTTGATTCATTAAAAAAAAAACATAAAAAATACAGAACAGTCAGTCGCATTATACAAGAGACTACTTCTTTAAGCGAACGGTGCAGAAACCCTAAAAAAGCCTTGGGGTTTTACTTATCAAAACTCAGGAATTGAGAATCTTATGAAAGACTGTCAACAATTTGTCGTACGACCAGGACCACTTTTGAACGGCTAATAAAGATAGCGAGATAGTGTATATCTCAAGATTTCGTACCACGTTACAAAGGGCTTGACCACCTTACTACAGAAGAAGTAGCGGCTTTCAATCCATAAATCCTCTATGCTTCTGCAGAAGAGAGACCAGCTATCTTATATGACGGCACCTATTTTTACGTACAGAAGAGCTCAAATTTCAAAAGAAAACATACAGCCTTCATAAATTCTGGAATCTCCTCAAGCCTTTTTTAATGGTTACGTGCAACGGATATATTTTGGACGTAACTGGGCCGCATGATGCCACAACGTCGGACGCTACGATAGTCAACGACCAGCAATGAAAACAATTTGGTTCACTGTTTTTTTAGGAGTAACGATGTATTCATCCTTGACCGAGGTTTCAGGGATAACGTGTCTGGTTTTTCCTGTCCTGCAGAGTTTGGGGACATGCAGATTCGGCTCAACCTTTTTTAATGTAATTATTTGCAAAAATATCAGTTCCTCTGTTCTTTTTGTTTTAGATGCTGAAATATATAAAAAATTGCACTGGTTGAGCTTTAATTTAAGTTACAATATAGATTTGCAACACACTTGGACCAGCACCCATAGTAAAATTGATATTCTCCTTTTACATCTATATAATATTAATATAGACTTATTAAGGACTGGTGACACGAAGAAGGGTCAAAGAATGCAATCTCGGTATGCAATCAAGCACCTACATAATGCATCCCTTCAGCAGACGATAGCATTCAAAATGCAGTGGCCAGTTTGAAGTCCAGGCATGAATTCTAAAGAGAATATTTAGGACGCTCGGAAACCGGGTTAGGTCTGGTGCGAGGAACACAAAGACTCCGTTATCTACAAAGCGGTGTATCTTTACATAGAAAGCCATTCGGCCAACAACTTTTAAATATGATGCATAGAACTTTATGAATGAGTGCAGCGATATGTATATGGTATTTATAATATCACGCTTGTGCTCCTGAATGAGTTGGAAGAGTGAAATACCCATCCAGACAGCCTGCTACTGACTATAATCTAAGTTTGAATAAAACACTCAACTGGTCTTATTACAAAACAAGATCTTTGTTTTGACATGATTCAAACTATCAAGCCAGTATGTTTTTTGTATAAGAACGTAACTGTGATCTGTTCTAAAAATAAAACTGTCAACCTATTTGTTTACCATTGTGTGCACCTACAAGGCGTGATGTTAGGTTTTGTTATATTTATTGGTTACCGGTTGTCAATTTTGAATTAAGAACTTACTCGAAATAAAGTTAGGTATACAAAGACCGACTCGAATACTTATTCTAATAGTTGAATCTCGTGTCACTATGAGATGAAATAATTAATGATGACGGTACAATGACCGAGGCAACGTATTAATAATTATCTCAGTAGAAAGAAAGATTTACGTTTTTCTTAGCTTAATTATGTACACTATTCAACTTTTTTAATTAAAACTGTTGTGATAGTAGTAGTAGCTGTTGCCTGCTACTCGTTTCATGCAATTTCTTGCTTGACTTTAAATCCGGGTTTGACCCCTGACTGTGCCGTTGAAAACTAGTTTCTTTAGTAAAAATATCATTTTTGCAGGGAAAAACACTTTACATTGCCATCAATGTAAATTGTTTTTCCCTGCAAAAATCCTCCTCGAACTAAAACGATCAGGCTTATCCCTATCGTGCCGTCGATTTTTTTGTGTGAAAGGGCACGACTTACAATTCGGTTGTTACAAGGCCTCTGTCGTGTCCTTGCCCAACGATATGAAAAACAAAAAAGAAATATAATTTTGTGAGTAACTGTTTTTTAGCTGTTATATTCAAACGCCTGGACCTTAACTGCCTTATTGCGAATCTTGGATAAAATATTCAAACGCTTTATTGCGTATCTTTAGTTTCATAGTGCTAAACTATTGTTTTTTATGGAGCTTCACTGTAGTCGAAATACAGGTCTTCATAAAAAGTGACTACTTAATTCGGTACCTTAATTGCGTAACACACTTTTAATCACAATCCGATAGTTTTAAAGTATATTGCTAATCCATTGCTTCATAGGTTTGAAAAGTTCGTTTATTCAACAACGACCGTGGGTGAACTGTCAAAATAGAACCCACTGCGATCAATTGTCACTTTCTGTGTTTTACGCAATAACGTAGGTCTAAACGTAAAAAAAAGAATTCCTATTCTTATTCCTGACTAATATTATAAATGCGAATGTAAGTTTGTTTGTTTAAACGTTTTTTTTCCACGCCTAAACTACTGATACTGATCCGATTATAATGAATTTTTGCATAAACGTTGTCAGTGGTACAGAAAAGCACATAGAATACCTTATATCCAGAAAAAAAAAGAAGAGAAAGAACAATAAGTTTCGACAGTCACAATTGCTTTAGGACGGTAGATGGCGCTACGTGTCCTTCGAATCATGATTGAATTATATTATTAGAAAGTTCAGTAGTGTTAAGAGTTATTTTTTTAAACGTAAGTAATACATTTTGTAAGTGGTGTCTATAGATGGTTTTTTCGACCTCTTAATATATTATTATAACGCTGAATCGATTGTCAATATCTAAATTAACGCGAGTGAAGGCGCAGGCAAAACTTTACCTTATTAGCCGACACATTGTTCAAACTCAAACTCAAAGCATTTATTTCAACTAAAACAAATGCAATTTGAAATTTCGAGGGGTCGGTCAGCCAGAAAGATGAAGCCATTTCACAGCGTAGTGGGTACCAACCTATGGAGAAGAACGAAACTCCAAGGACACTATTTTCAATATATTGGTTAAGACATCATTCAACTTAAAATTATACAAACATCATTCAACTTAAAATTATACAAGTGAGAACGATTTCGAAAGCCGTGAACGATAAAAAAAAAACCTGGCAGTTAAGAGATGTCCAGTCCCAATTGACGGCGTCCGTTCACGAATACGACGCATGGATCAGCACCATAGGTAATACGGGCTGGTGTCCACAACTCCACGACAACGCGCGTATTTTGCGTATGGAATCAGCACACATTCAAGTCACTGAAAGACGTACCCAGTAAATGGTAGATAGAAAAATAATAGTAAATAGAAAAATCTAACTTAAAGGTTTATGCTTGGACCAAAGTTACGGTAACTTTATTAGTCCATAACTATTTCTACACTGTGCAATGAGCAATTGTTCTGGTCATGTTTGCCAGATCCAACAATCAGAACTACTACCTAATGTTGATGTTAAAGTTTTGCATCCCATTGATCTATTAGAGATGAATGTTTGAGTTCGATTATTCGTTCGAGCGATTATTCGCTGAACTCAAACATTCATCGGTGTTCATCGATGTTTATACACCGATATTGAAAGCTCGTGACCAAGTTCGATTAGCCGATTCCAATTTGTAGTCAGGGACATTGACGCGCATCCTATTACCACGGATTAAGAACATGATTCTGAATCCACTTGCGTTCAAGTTTTTGAGGAGCTGTGGTGGCCCAGTGGTAACGGCCCCGACTTACGAGATCTAGGTCGTGAGTTCGAACCCAGGCTGGCACTTTACTTTGTGTAAATAATTTCGTCACGAACGCTCTCAAAACGGTTAAAAAAAGAATCGTGAGGAAACCGTCTTGTCTAAGAAAAAAAAAAGTCTAAGACACGCCGGTGTAACTGCACTGTGTTTGCGTGGTGGATTATGGCCCATTCTCTTTCATGTCTTAAAAGCAAAAAATCAAAGACCAGACATCTTGATTTTTTGCTTTTAAGAATGCGGGATGCATTGGGCCCGCGTGGTGGATTACGTAACGTTTCTATTATTAAGAAAAAATCTGCTGATTCATAAATTTTGACCGCGTAGGCATCGCACTTTCCTAACAAACAGCACTTTTTTATAACCGACCAAAAGCTTACAATTTTTTTTACTAGAACTAAGAGGGTCTAGAATCATGTGCTGAATTCATGGTTACAGTTTGCGCTGCCACCCTGTATTGACAATTGGGATAATGATATTTTTTAAATTTTATCTCAAAAAGCTATTTGTTTCCAAATAGCGCAAACTATATTACAAAAAGTGTTGCTTTAAAAATTGTCAAATTATAAACGTTTTAAGATAACAGTTAGACAAGGGCAGCACTATCGTAGAAGTGACGTCACGACTATGTAACTTCATACTAGCGCCGTAGGTACATTGTCAGTACGGCGCGACAAAGACGGCAATAATCCCCTCCAAAAAGTTTTAAAAGCGTGTATCTTCTTCAAATTAACACCGATTTAACAGATTTTTTCGATTTTCTAATTTTTACTAAGCCTTCTTTGAAATTACTTTATTTTTATGAACATTTTTAATATTAATCATCATCCCAATTTCATTCATTCGATTATTTAGATTTGTTCGTAATTTCATGCTTTAAACCTAGGCGTTCTGTAAAGTCGGTATCAATTTTACTGTCCACGGTAAAAAGATGTTTTTGCCTCTGACAGTTTTGAATTGTCAAGCAGTCGGTCAGTCCGAAATATGAAGCTAGTTGCGCATTCCAAAGCGTAGTACGTACCTATGGAGAAGAAAGGGCAAGAAACTCCATGGACACACTTTTAAATAATATTGTTCTTACAATATATTAGTCACATCATTAATGTTGATACGATGAACAAAAACCTTATACGTTTAAAGCGTCCAGAGTGCAGCAAAAAAGAAATAAAAACAACCCAAAAAATACATTATTAAAAAAGCCGTGGCAGCTAAGAGATGACCAGTCCCAACTGACGGCGCTCGTTCACGAACTTGACGCATGGATCAGCACCATTCAGCTCAACCATTTTCAACGGAGCTAAATGATCCAACGCGAGCCACCGTCAGCAAAACATTTGAGTGAGCACGACGTACTATCAGCCGCCAGGACACATTCAAGTCAATATAAGACATTAGCCGGTAAATGGTAGCTCCATAGTACAAAGTACTCACACCCTTACAGTGATCAACTGATCATGGACTGCGAAGAAACATTATTTTCTCGGAGCTCGAATAACGAATAGTATACCTACCTATTGTGGCGCCGGTGCCGAAAATCACAAAATCAAAATCCAAAATGGCAGCCATTACCTATAGGTGAATCTCAGTAAATGGGTAGATCTTCACACGGAGGAGGACACGGGGTAGGAGGTCTCGAGGGGCAAGCAGATGTTAGAGGTTCTAACATCGTTTACAGACAGGCATATTATTAATTAAGTAACAAGTTTTTGAGATATTATTTATATATCTATTTGGGATTTGAAACAGAGGAAACCCAGAAACAATACAAATCACAATAATATTAAATTGATAACTTTGGAAGTCTTTATTTTTTTGCCGGTTTATGATAAAATTTTTTCAACTGCAGTCGTAAAGCCTGATCCTTCTTCACCATGACAACGCTTAAGCACACTCCGCCAGACAAATTATTGAGTATGTCAGATGCAGCCTTGATTTTTATTTATTCTCAAAAATCAAAGTAACACTTCGTAGCATTGACATTATAAACCCTAAAGACGCAGTGACTGCATTCGATAGGGCCATGATAAAAAACCCCAGCTAGCGCTTCCCACCAGACAAGATCGGAAGACTCTTCCTTTTCAATGGAGGAGTGGTACCTACACCTGCTCTAAGAGACACATTTTATTTTTTTCCGACATGTACGTGAACGATGTCGCGGTCACAGCTAGTGTGAAATAAATGTCTAAATCCTAAATAAGCCATCAAAGTAGGTACATCCTTGACATACAAGTTGTGACGATTCAAATTCTTAATAGAAATACTAAGAAACTACAGTAAAAGAGGTAGGACGAGACATTACCTCAAAACAGAATTAAAATGTCAAATGGAACCTTTGTGAAAACCTGCTGGTGACTGATTAAAAAAAAACTGACAGAACGGTTTCATCGAGATTTACTTTATCAAAAGCTTAATTAACGCAGATTTTAATAGATAGATTGGCCCTCTCCTGAATAACTCTAATGGATATTGAAAATTGACACACCCTACACGGAACGTTACATAGGTACTGTTGTATGTATCGTTCCATTCACAGATCACCAACAAAAGATATACACAATAAATGACACTTAAGTTAAGGATAAAGTCAGGTAGCTGTACTCATATATGTGTGTATTATTCCACGTAAGAGTCAGTGAGACAGCATTATATTTGAATCCACGGCAAGGCTTATCTAACGATTTAAATTTTCTTGTTCTATAGTCCACCATTCATCACAGCAGGAGCAAGTGGCCTAATGCGAGTCGGACTCACACACGAACAGTTGCGTACCACCGTAATCACACAACACACACACACAACATACACACATACGAACACAACATACACCCACGCTACATTATTTTGGGGATGAGTATCTTCTTAAAGGACAATGCCAAGATTAGGCTCGAAACACGTAGCGTCCGACAGACCTTCTATAATAATAATAATTGATAATAAAAAAACAATAAGAATTATATATTTTTTTTATCAATTAAATAAAATCTGTTGAAGTCCACCGTTGAAAACTCATTTTAAATAGCTATTTAATATATCAACACATTTCATAATCTACAATACCTACAATTTCAATTAGAAATGTTCCCAATACCAAAATATTTATATCGATACGAAACTAAATGATAAATGATTTTATTTCTGTAAGTAGGTTTTTACAAACACTTTTACACGTCAATACTATTTTAAAAGTAGATGAGATCGGCGTTTCCTATCTGACTACTCTGAGAAGAAACGCCAAAACAAACTCAGAGGTCACAGTCTCTTTTAAAGTCCAGACATAATCTTGGTCAGATCATGTGAAGACCATGTGGATTGATGTCTGAAATGGTCTTTTGAGGAAAGAACCAAACAGAATGAGTGGACCTGTCCAGTCAGTGCACGCATTTGTCAGTAATCATGCAGCTCAACACAACACATATGGAGCTCAACGATTCGACGAACATTAACAAAGAAAGGACATTTGGGTAGGCCGCATAAATTGCTCAAACTGCCAGAACATGATTAAAACTAATTTTAAAAATTAAAAATAGATTGAGATAAAAAAAACAACAAATCCACACTGCCTTCACATTCACAATAATTAAAACTGCTCTTGCAAATCGAATTCAAAAATATCAATATATGTAATTATGTAAGTGAACTAATTACTTACTTATGTCACTTAACATATTATTATATCAATAAATGGTATTTACTAACATTTTTTCATATATATTTTACAATAATGTAATAATTAAAAATTATTCAATTCGATTATCGATACCGTTTCGCCTATTTTATTCATATAATGCTGGCAACACTAAATGTCAAACTTTTGTATCTGTCACTGTCAAAAAGTTTTATTTACTTCTCCCGAGTGATACCACCGCGTGTTTTTTTGAGTTTTGTGTTGTTTATTGCTGTGTTTCCGGACTCCGATTTTCTACCAAATACGTAGTCATATTTGGCTTTTAAAACGGAACCCGAACCTGTATTATTCATAGCTAAAATCAGAAGTATTAAGCGGTCAACTTTACAGATCTTTAACTTTTTTTGTTGTACTTCTAATAGAAACTAATTATACCATCTAATTCTATAATTATTTTTCTTTTTATGACATATAACTTCAACTTTGTCGGTTTTGGCCGACTCTTGTGGGAAACCTTGGCATTCGCCTTTTTACTGTATTGTATTTGTTGTTATAGCGGCAATAGAAATACACACTCTGTGAAAATTTTAATTGTATCTATTTTTTATTATGTTTCATCAGATACAGTTTACTTACTTATAATACAATGAAAAAAATAAAAAATAGGAAACACTGAAGTGAAAAATAAAAGAAGTTGAAGAAGCAAGAATATTTTTGTTTATGAAGATCTGAATTATTTATCTACAGTAAGATACATTTTATATAATGCGAGAACCGTTGTCAATTTCAATCAGGACGCTATTTTTGATAAAGTAGGAAAGAAATGGTTTGGACATTATTATGACGTGGCGTGTGTGAGCACAGATGTGGGTATACAAGATAAATATTTTGATGCTGTTTTCTTCAAATCTATTACGAGACTTATTTTATACTAGCCGCGCCCTGCGGTTTAACCCGAATAAGTCTCGATCCCGTGGGAGAATCGGGATAAAAAGTGTCCTAATCCAGGGTCCCTAATGTGTTCTAATCTACATGATTAGACCATGAGGTCTATTCATGTACCAAAGGCCATGGTCAAATTATTTATGGACGTCGGCATAGTTGTAGAATTTAGTGTACACGAATGATTTTTGGTGTTCTATGTTCATGAATATTGCCACATTAAATTGCTATATTTAAAAAAAACTCAAAGAACTTGTCATTACAACAGATAGCACGTAAACTGTTTCATTAAACCTTTTAATCAGATTGCTGGCAATAAGTGTATAGATAACGATTTTGCTATAAAAAAAATTAAGGAACAGTTGTGAATTATTACGGTTAGGTTATATGGTTTTAGTATTACTAGGCATTTAAACAAAGTAATGGATTAAGATATCCGCCTGGATTAAGGATTTTTAACTGTTTATCGATTAACATTCATTAAGCTGGGTAATAGTCTAAAAAAGTGACAATACTACGAGTAACAAGCAAAATGAAACAAGAGTAATAGTTATTTGTGCAACAGTCAGAACAGAGAACAGAGAGCAAAGTTTTTTTTTGCAGCGAGTGCTGATTTTGAATCCTGAGCAAGCGAAGGGTTCCAAATTTTTTAACGATTGAATCACGAGCGTAGCGAGTGATTCTAAAGTTGAAACCTGAGTGTGTACCGAGGGATTTAAAGGCACGAGATGCAAAAAACTTTGCTGTCGTGTATCACACATAACTTTTCACTTCAGCAGCGAGAACACTTTAGGAGATAAAATAATAAACAAGAATAGATTGAAATAACTATTTTGAAAAAGTAAATAATTATTGTGAATCAAAATAATTAACATTGTAGGTAGAGGTAGATACCAATTAAATAAAATGGAACATTTCAAGGTTCGTCTTCGGATTTTTCAATTTTACTAACAGTAATTTATCTGAATGCGTTTCGATATTTTTAACTGTTAGCTGTAATAGATCGTTATTGCGACACGCTCCACTAATTCCTAGGATCAGTACAACCTGTAATGAAAATATTACATAATTAACATGCATAATTTAACATTTACAGCATCTTTCACATATCGTAATAAATATTTTAACAGTATTGCTAAGCCAGACTAGGATTCATTGCGCCTCCAAAACATAGTAGTAGGCAGTAAGTACCGTTATACATAACAGTCTGCACACATAACTAACAACATAGATTCATAGGTACCACTTACTTTAGCGGCAAGAAAATTGCAGTCCGAAGCTTCATTAACAAATTTTTATATGTTAACGGCCGTGAAAATTTTGCACTTTTTAGCCTTATGCCCAACTGACATTATTTTTAGAAAAGATACGAGTTTTGCGTATGTTTCAATATGCACGTTATGCTTTGTTTGTAAAGTAGCTTTCAACATTGAGTTAATACTCCACATTGTAGATGATCGCCTCAAAAAAATAAGATAGCAACACCGTCTCCGAAAAACTGCTTGCGCCCTTTGTAAGTCTCTATTCATTGAAGACATGGTATGCATTCAGATATTTCTCGTGAGACTTCTCAGGTAGGTAACTTAATTCTGCAATAGTAACTTGTTGTTTTAACGCTTCCAGTGTTAAAATACTGTTCTCGTCGCTAGTTTCACTCATATTTAAGTTTTATTTTTATTTTTACTTATTCAACTCTTTACGAAATTTTATTCCTGCGCTTTTATTTAAATTAAGGCGTGTTCGGAAATAGCACCCATGATATTTTATTATTCAAAATATATTACGTAACATTATTGGAACTAGAAATAAATATTTACAGGTTAAATATCACTTTTATTTGCAGTAAATATTTATTTTCGTTTAAATACAACAATAAGTTAAAAATTCAATAAATCACATTAAAAGACATAATTATCTTTTTGCTAAATTTCTTTAGTTCGTACGAAATTCTGAACGTGTTTGTCTTTGAGGTCGAATTCAAAATCGGAACGTCGAAAGGGCTGGTCTTTGTCTCTCTCTCTTTCTAATGGCGGGAAAGAGATAGAGTGTGAATGTTTCGAATTGTTTTATAAACCCAAGGCTGAATAAGATATTCTCGGCTTTCTGAAAACAAAAATTAAAAAGTTACTTTGTCTCACTCAGTGAGCAAAATCGCATTTTCCTAAGTGATTTCAGGCTGAAAAACCTACATGTTTGAACTACTGAAGTGAAATAGTTATTTGTTTTACATGTGGGTAAAAGTGTTTTTTGCCGTGAGTGCTTGGATTGAAACCTGAGCTAGCGAAGGGTTCTAGAATTAAAGCACGAGCGAAGCGAGTGGTTTAAAAGAAGAACCCTGAGCGTCGCGAAGGTTTCAAATCAAAAAACGCTATAAACTTTTACCCATAAGTGAAACACAACAATTTTCACCACACTACGAGGAACTTGCAAAAAAGAAAGAAAACCGTCTTTTCAACTAATTCTGGCGGAGTCAAATTTTCATCGCATTTTGAGAAATTTGTAAAAACTTGTCGTTGTAAAAGTTTTTGAATGTTAGCGTGGGACACAGGCAGGCCACAACGGGATTCTTTCAAAGGCTTCTTTCAAGTGCCTGTTGTTTTATAATTCGCTCATGCAGGCAAAGGAAGTGAGCCATACAGCCTTGTCTTTTTTGTCATTTCTTAGTGAGAAGGTACGTTCAAAACAAATGCTTCATACACTTTATTTATTTATTTTGATACACTAAGTATAGTCAACCATTACTTTTATTACCTTTTACTGTATATTACGATTAGAACTATTCAAATTAACATTAAAAATTTCATAATTTTATAGTGTTAGCAATAAAAATAAATTAAAAAGCGGATATTTTCGGTTCTGAATAACCAGGTATTTTCGGTTGACAGGTTTTGAACGTTTCTAACTTTTGTCTTAAAAACTTTTTTGTTCCTCTTTGGTTTTATTTAAAACTTCGAGTAAATGTTGAATCTTAGCCTTCGAATTTTAAAACACTTTTACACTCTAGATAACAAAAAAGGGTTTTACCCACGGAAATCGATGGGTAAAAATTGCAAATAATAGGTAGTGTGGTGAAAAACAATATTATTTAATAGCATTTTATAGAATTATTAGAAAATCATTAAAAATATTTTGTTACATTTTGTATCTTAAATGCCTACTTAGATCACGCACTGTACATTAAACCGATGCAGCGCTATTGTTAAAGAGACCAAGGTCAATCAACCAGCTTGGATAAAACAGAAACTTTTAATTTTACATGTACACTAAAGTATAGTGCTACAGTAATTACATAAATAACTGCTTTAAACATATTCAGACTTTCCCGTCGAAGTGGCCCTCTTTGAACAGACGGTAACGGTGGTGGCTCTGGTGGACTAAACATTTGAAAATTAGGGGCTACTGCATTGTTGTCCGCAGCCAATTCCTGCATGTCTCGTGATAAGTCATGCACTGCCAGTCTATTTGCGCGCATCCAGCACACATGACAAACATTGTTGTTTCCTGAGGGCTGAAAACAAACCACAGCTAGAATAAACACAGATGTAAGCTGATGTTTGTAACAAGGGTATGTTGTTGTACAGGTAAGTTTGTTTATGTTTTCAAGTATTACATTAATGTATAATGTGCAGTACTGTGGGCTAACATGCCAACTTTAGGCAGGTATAAGGTATAGATGAAAAATACATGAAACACAGATTTTACAATCATACATAGCTAATCTGAAAACTATTTTACAGATCAATACATTAGGTATATTTGTAATAATGAAAAACAAAATACTTACCACGGAGTTAGTATTTTGTGATCATAGGGCAGCCAGCAATGGCCACTCCATACTGACATTTTGGTGTCTCATTTTTCTCACAGATTTCCCACAACGAAGGCAAACCCTGTCATGCCCCAGTAGTCTCTCATATTCACCAGCTTCGCTATTTAATAATAAGACTCATGGATGACACATAACTGTATCCAGATACAACTGAAAACTAAAATGCACTAAATTGCATACCTTATTATATAAAAATAAATCAGATTAAGTTTTTTCTTCTCCAACTTCATACCTGGGTTGGAGCATTGGTTATCCAACGCAAAAGTCATTTTTGATTATGTGCAGAAATCGAGGATATTAGATGACTTTGCAATCTTTGCATGGCTCTTCCGCAGTTGATGCACCTCATAACAGAGTCCAGTGTTAATAGCAAAGTGATCGAGTGGTAGAAGGTATCAGTCCGTGGAGATATTAGCAGGGCTCAAAAATATCAGAAAATAATCGCAAAGAAACAAAAACAGTACGCAACGATGAAACTGAACTAAATTTACATTGACATTTGGCATAGACAATGACACATTTTCATTAAATGCAAAAATATCGAAAAATATAGTTTGTCGTCCAAATCACATGTCTTCTTATGAAGTATGCATGGTATGCACGTCCATTAATATAATTGTCTTTTTCTATGGTCCATTATGGCGGAAGTTGACAAACGGTACTTTGAATTCATCTTGCATTCAAAGTACCGTTTGTCAACTACGTTTGTAACAAGAAGTTGAAAAGTACGTCTTAATTCATTTTCATATTTTACTAGCTGACCCCGCAAACGTTGTTTTGGTAATTTTTTTTTTTTTTGAATTTTTTTTTTTTTGAAAAATAGTTGTTGGCCGATTCTCAGACCTACCCGATATGCACACAAAATTTCATCAAAATCGGTCAAGCCGTTTCGGAGGAGTATGGCAACGAAAACTGTGACACGAGAATTTTATATATTAGAAGAGATTATACAATATATTCACTATGTACGAGTAAATGGAATGTACATTTTTGTCCATGTCATTTAATCTTAATTCGTTCTGAAGTTTTAGCGTGAAAGCGTAACAAACAAACGTGGAGACAAAAAAAAACAAAAAATATCTTTAGGAAAAAAATACTTGACACACGACCCAGACAGGTTCTCGAAAAATTACAAGCCACGAAAGAATTTCATTGCACTTGGGAATTTAAGTCGTAGTTATTTGTTTATATAAAAGGTATTCTCGTATGAAAATACGAGACTACCGTTTACACAAGGTTTTCGAACAATTATTTCATATAAGGTCTGGAATTAAGTGTCCTTGGCTGTTATTAATTAACAATTTATAAGTACAACAGCAGCGAAAGCGAACTGAATTTTCTGTTATAGTAAATGGAAGAATGATAGGTTATTTTCAGGTCTTTAATAAAAATAAAAAACATTTCGCGATGTTTTTGTTTTAAATATAAATGTATTTTTTAAATTGCCGTAGAAAATTAGTATGATGAAAATCTTAATTTCTTCTTACAAAACTATTATTTCTATGTTATTAAATTAATTGTAATTAAAAGTTTTCTATTTATTTTAATTAAAATTTAAAAAGTCATATAAAATCTAATTATTAATAATCAGTATTCTCTTACATTAATTATACATCGACATCGATTGTTCATACTTGAAATTAAATTGTCAATGTCTTGTTGCGGTATGCGGTATGTTCTTTGCAAGTGTTCGTAAAGTGGTTGTTCTGTCGTCAAAGGAGATGGACAAAATGTGCCCCACGGAGTACAAACGTACATTCAATGCAGATAATTAAAATAAAAATAAATAAAGAATTTTGAATAACTTTTATGCATCATAGCAGAAGTGGAGAAATAATCGTATTTAAAAGTTTTTCTGTTTGATTTGCGTTTTATATACCTTTTAATGTTGCCATATAATATTGGATAAGTTCAGAACAGGGAAAAAATATTATATGAAGGTTTTAAAATAATAAATAGACGCTTAGCAGGCCTTAGATATACACGTAAATGATTTGTGACCATAATGTAATAAAACGTATTTTTTGTATGTGTTCTTGTCTATAAACCGAACCATCTATGACTGAATTTATAGATGTTAGTGCAGTTCCGGATAGGATAATATGACGTTGTTACTGGCATCACCGCTGACAAATGTCAATTGTCAATACCATATTCCTTCTTTGACGTTTGCGCCGGTTTTCTCGTTCGAATCGTGTTTTTGTTTCATTGTTTTCGCTTATACGTTTATATTTTATAGTGTCGTAGCGCCACACGAGTGCTCTAACTAATAATGACTGTAAACTGTATAATTACAAACAACGAAAATGGACCTTTTACAAGCGTGTGTTGAATGTAGTTTTCCCAATATGAGATCGCGTGCAGGCGGCATGTAATATCATCATTACCCCCTGATGTGATGAGTTCTTCTATAGGAGTGGTTCACTTTTGAGGTAAGTTCTAGTTTCAATAAGTACCTCCTACTAAAATATATACGACAGGTATTATTTACTCCATATTCTAACGTCGTGGTCAAATCTAAGACTAATAGGTTCCTATTTTACCTTCACAGTTGTCTCCTCATAGCTGCGTCTGTGGTGCCTGTTATGACAATAAATCAAGACGCCTTGTAACCAATTCAAGGGAAAGACAACTTGGTCATACCAATGTTTGTTATGGCTGTTGGAGATCAGTTATACGTGCAAGAAGACATTTTGGAATTGAAATAATGTTTTGATAACATTAAATGATTAAAATAATGTTCTTTGTTTTATTATTTGCCATATACAGAATATGCTACTGTAGATATTTTACTTTAAGTGCTATAAACAATAGTTATAAACTATAGATTTTATCAGATTATAAAAAAATGCTCAAAGCTTTTCGTTGTAACATGTCCCAGGCATCTCGATAGGATTTAAGTCTGGCGACTGTGCAGGCCTATCCAAAACTTGAATATTGTGGTCTCGGAGAGCGGACGACACCAGCCGCGCCGTATGGGAAGGAGCATTACCGTGCATGAGTAGAAACTCCTGGCCCAATAGGATTCTGTGTGGGACAATAACAGGCTCCACTACCTCCTCGTGGTATTTTTGTGCAGTCATGTTGCCTTGGATCCAAACGAGCTCGATTCGTCCGACAAGACGGATTCCTGCCCACACCATGATTGTCCCGGCTTGGTATGAGTGGACCTCCTGAGAGTGCCGTTGACGGCTAACTGTCCCTAGAGATCTCTATACGTGTGTTCTTCGTGAATCTGGATGCAACCCAAACCGGGACTCATCGGTGAACAGCACCAAAGACCATTGTCCGTCACTCCATGGTAAATACTCCCGAGCCCACGAAAGCCGCCGACCGCGATTACCACGTCGCAATACTGGAACACGGAGCGGCCTTCGAGCATGAAGACAAACTTTATGCAACCTCCTTCGCACGGTTTGGTCGCTTACCAGCAGCTGGTGGTCCTCCTGGAGCCTGTGTACTAGTTGCATCGCTGTGATATTGGGTTGTCTTCTGGCGGTCATTTGGAGATATCGATCCTGTCTCTGCGTAGTAACACGATATCTACCAGTGTGCCGTTCAGTCACATCCCCAGTACTGCGATAACGTGACCACAACCTTGATATCACGTTTTGGCTGGTGTTTAGGGCCACAGCAACGACGCGTTGAATAGCACCATTTCCTCGGCTCGTAAAATTTCATCTCAACTCAAATGACGACGTGACATGACTCTCAAAACTCAAACGGCACGTTAAATTAAAAAAGAAAATCAATTTAATCCCTTTTCATTAATTAATATTAATAAAACAATTTTATTTTTTCATATCGTAACAAATTACTAACAATTTTGCCCCCATAATTTCTTGTTTCTTTTGTTTTTTTGTTACATTTTTAAGCTATCTCCAGATTCTGTTGATGTGTGTAAGTCAATTTAATTAATTATAATTTTTAACGCGTGATAAAAGCGAGTTTTTCGGGTTTATATAACTACATATTTTATTTTTTTACTTCCTAGTCTTACACATTCTTCATTTAGTTAAAAAGTCTAAAGTCAACGAAGTTATAAGGTGATAGTGGATCTCTTCGAGTAAACCACTCAAGTGGTTTACTCGAAGAGATCCACTATCACCTCTTGGCTCCGTGGACTGCAATGGACTCGTCAAAACGAATCATATGAACCCAAACTCGTGGAGTTAAGTGGCTACTAGGCCACTGAAGAGTTCCACTATCCACCTCCTGGCTCCATCATCTGACCCTTGACACTAAGTGCAATGTACTGGACTCACCAAAACGAATTTTATGACTCCAAACTCTTCCTCGAGTGAACTAATAAAGAGTTCCACTATACACCTCTTGGCTCCATCATCAAACCCTACCCGATCTATTGAACTCGTCAAAACGAGTTATATGAACCCAAACTCGAGAGGTCTACTATTAGTCACTGAAGAGTTAGACTATCCACCTCCATCATCAGACTCTCAACACCAAGTGCGATATATTGAACTCATCAAAACGAATCATTTGACTTCAAACTCGCAGGCTTAACTAGAAGCCACTGAAGAGTTCCACTATCCACCTGGCTCCATCATTAGTCCCTCGTTGCCTAAGCCCAATGTTTTGAACTCGTAATTATAAGTAAAGCTAATACATTATCATCATTTTTAGCCTATGTTGTCCCATTGCAGGGCAAATGCCTCTCTTTCTATTTTCCAATAATCTCTGTCTTGAGCTATTGTGGACCAGTCCTGTCTAATAAAGGCGTGTTAAAAATTAAATGTTGCTCTTTGGGAACGGCTGAACCAATTTAGCAATTTCTCGTTTTAAAATGTTTTCTATATCCCGAATTAGGTTAAAACAAAAGAAAAACTAACGGTATTTTTTCGAATTCGGTCAAAATGTATCGTTCCTTTTTTCTAGGAGATTTTTGTATAAATATTGACATTTTGGCAAGACAGTATCGGTCGGGGCAGCTTGTCATAAATTGATATTTATATGATAACTACGTAGACAGAACAAATCTATAATGCATTTTGATTGCATAAATCCTGCAGGTCATTAATAGTAGATTTTTCACCCCCGAACGCAATGAAAGATTCTAGTTAACTGACTTAACTCCTGAGCAAAACGAGGTAGTTAAGACTAGAATCCTCAGTGCAGCGAGGGATTTAAGCTCGCTCAAGACTACTCTACTTTTCGCACTACCGCTAGGTTATAAAAACCAATTTGATTTTCATTAGTAGGTAAGAAAGAAAAGAAATAAAAACGTTTATTTGCGGTAAACATGACCGAATACAAACACGAAAAAGAACAAGTTGGGAGAAAATATGCGTCACATCCACGCAAAAGGGCCATCGCTCAGCTTAATGCTACGACCCTATGCGAGACAGAGCCCCAGCGCTGAAAATTGCTAAAGAACCGGAGAAAACCTAGTAAGGTGCAATTGCATACACTATTTGTTCAAAACTAATGCAATTTCATGGAATGACCCCCAAATCCTACATTCTAAGCGGTACTTGCCACACAAACCGATCAGCAATTGCGATGACATGACGTCATTACCGCCACAGATGTAGAATTGAATAGCGGTTGGACGAGTCTATTAAGCACAATATTAAATTATTTTGGACTTAAAAAACAATTATTTTCTGAATATACCCAATTCAGAAAATAATTGTTTTTATTGTTGTAATTATTTTTGTCTTATTTAGGTTCTTATAAATTATTATACATACTTTGATTTATTTTTCCTGTTATGTTATTTTGTGGTGTACAATAAAGTGTATATGTAAACTAATATAAATAAATAAATACATTTTTGTTACTATAATATTTTAACTAGTTGTAGTTTTTACATGTTGATTGTATATAAATTGACGTTAGTGAGCAGATGGTGAGGACAATATTTTTTGCAATCATTATCAACCAAAAATGACAAGGTTGTTTTAAGGTGACCTGGACAAAAATATCCCTATTCATAGGACTGTTTCAACGTAAAAATTCAGCACGCAATAACGTTTAATTAATTTTTATATCGTAGCAAAATACTTTCAACATGTACAAACAGCTAGCTAGCACTATTAAGAACTTTAACGAAACGGATTGGTCAAAACTTTCGATTAAATGGGAAGATAAACACGAAAGCTCCAATACTTCTGAGATGAATCCCATTTTTTATTTGTGTACAACAAACCTGACATTTTACTGTTCAAAGTTATACAATTAAATAAATCCTTACAACATCTTTTACTTAATAAATAGAATAGAACAGAATACTCTTTATTATGTACACCTTACAAATACAACGTTAAATGTAAACAAAGTCGGCATGTCATTTTTTTAAAGATCTAATTATAGATTAATTTTCAATTAAATTCAATTGAGTTTAAATTAGCGTTTGTATTCACTAACTAATAACTAAGTAAACCAAATATAACAACACTATAGTGCAACTAAGAAATCCCACAGTATTACTCCGTATATTGCACCATATCATGTTAACAATCAAATTAATTTCTTTCGCGTCAATACCGACTGAGGTATAATAGTTACTTAATTCTTTTAAAATCATTGTAATCATTGCAAACAACAGTAGCGTTGGAGAGAGTCACTTGTGTTAAGTTGTGTGACTTTAAAGCAAAGGTGTCTATCCTAAAACTCGTTTTATTTTATCGTTTTATTTTATATGTTTTAAACTTACTTTTCATAGCGACAGCTATCGAAACTAATTAAATTCACCGTTGCAAAATAATGTTGATAAATTTGCAGCTTATACACACGAAAGCAATCCTCCAAACTCAATTTGAACCCAGGAAACTTAAGATGAATTTGCACGGCTTTGGATATATTCTCACCATATTTACAACAAAAGAAAAAGGGAAGAATTTTTACAGTGCACAGATAATTTAAACTACTGGGTTTTGGCGATGTACAAGTAAATAGGTAACTGTAAATTAACAAATAAATGAAGTACAGTCATTGACTGCCCAATACCTATATCATAACATAACAGTGTGGCGGCATCTACACCGCCACATGCGAACAACGCATCACACTGACGTCACACAAATACTGCATCGCGCACTCAAAGTTTACCGCGCAGCTAGCATATATACAACTTCCCGACAACAATCATCGGGCAGTTGCCCACCAGATTCGACATCCATCTGGTCGGAGGATCCTCCCTTTTCCAAGAGTATGAGTGAACTATACACCCTGTTCCTCATATCTCTATATCAGCATCTACAACCCGACTTCACCCACTGCTGCCCATAGGTCTCTCTTTTCTTGTGCCAAACCCTACCCTCCAGTACCAGCCTCATCCAGGTTCACAATACCGTCGGTAACAATGCCGTCCACCTATTTCGCTGCCGGACGACCTAAAGGTACCGACCTAGTACTATTAACAAATATTGCAAAAACTAGTAACACGATCAGATACCACTAATTTTCATAAATGATTTGGATATTCTTAACGAAGAACTGGTAAACCTTTTTTTGTCAATTTCCAAAAGAAAGAGGTTATGTTTTCGACGCGTCTTTTTTCATGTCGGCACAGAAGGGGCTTTAATACAGTTTTATTACCTTGGCTTGATAGCATTTGACTACTTTTTTATGAAGGGTGATCCCTACTAGTATATCTTACTTCGCATTTTTGGGTTCAATGATTTCAGATGAAAAAATACCGGCCAAGTGCTTGTGGACCACGCACGATGAAGGGTTCAGTAGTTGGGATGAATTTATCCCAAAAACATATTGAAAATTGTAGTTGAAAAACATGCTCTGCAAATGTATGTTGTTATTCGCAAATTAACCATTTGTTTTTTTTTTCGTTTACTTGTGCTGTGAGACCTTGTCTTTTGACAAATTTCATGATTGAAGATCAAAGGAAAGTACCCTATAGGTTTTGATTTATTTGCGAGTATCAAAATATGTCACACAAATGGCAGCATTTTTTTTAGAGTTTAAAGGGACTATCGACAAGTATTTGATATTAATTTCAACTTCATACTTTCTTGCGTTCTAGAAAAAGAGAGTCTTAGCAGACAGACAGACGGACGAACAACAAAGTGATCCTATCAGGGTTCGTTTCCATTTGAGGTACTGAACCCTTAAAACATGAAAATAATATAGGCTAGGCTACACACGAACCAAGCACACTGAGGTCAGGTATACGTGTATCCTGTTTTAAAAGTATTTGATTAAAATGTTAGTAAATGTATTGGAAAACGAAATTGTGAATGCCAATTTGTAGTGCCACTTAGAAATTGAGTGTTTCGCTTTGATTATTTGAATACATAAACCCAAAATTCCAAGTTAAAATAACCATAAAGATGTTTGTCATATTTGTTGGAGAAATGGTGAGATAAAAAGTTGAAACCTTTTAAATATAGATGAATGTGTTACGAACACCCTTTAGTGAGTGATTGCGTAAGAATTTAACCTGAACACGGTTTGTTTACACTTTCATCACATACTTTTGGAACAGACCATAGAGTTTTTCAACACAGTTGATCGTAAAGTGGCTCTTATTACACCGCTTTTAGGTTCATAATGCAGTGTATTAAACATGCGTGCTTTTTACTTTACATTACCGCTCTCGTGTTTTATATTAAACTTTTTTTTTCTTTTATCTCAGTAAAGATTTTATGTCTAAGTACAATAAATATTTTTGTAATATCCGACATATATTATATCCAAGAAAATGAAAACAACGAAATTATTAGTAATACCAAGACCATAACACAAACTAAAAATGCCAACAAAAACTGTTCGGTATCATTTTGAGAATTGTACTTTCACTAATTGCTTCAATAATTAAAGATAATATCAATACGAGTCTGTTTTTTTCCTCGCAAGTGTGTTCAAAAACGTCGTGTGACACTCGTGTGCACAGATCATTGAATAAAACTGCCTCGGGGGTAATGACCAAAGAGCACACTTGTATCACAATGTACTATTATAAACTACATTCCAACAGACTAGATAATCTTGCCTTTGGTAGCCCCCGCGGCCCCTACGGCCTCTCCAGCGAAACCTCAGGGAACCCAGGGCCGAAACAGCGCCCAAATTATACTTAGTACATACGCGGCTCTCTTCACCACCGCCGCGGACAAAATGGCGGAAGAAATCGTTGCTGCAAACGGCAACGCACTCCGCCTTATGGAAATCCTCAGCGCGTATCCCGAGATCGCGCAAGTTCTACACTCACTCAAATATTAATTCTCAATGGATAATACGAGAGTAAATAGTAACAAACCCCGATCCCTTAAATTAGGCTTTTTCAACGCAAATGGCGTTTCAGGTCAACGCGATGAGATCGCCACTTTCCTCCGCGACCATCAGCTTGACATCCTCCTCATACAGGAAACCTTTTTAAAACCACATCACCGAAACCCGAATATTGCCAACTTTAAACTAGTTCGCAATGACAGGTCTCGATGTCACAAGGGTGGCACACTCATATACTTTAGGAAATCTTTGTATTGTATCCCTATAGACCCACCTCCTCTCTTCTCCCATCTGGAGACCTCTATCTGTCGGCTCGGCATGACCGGCCACCAACCGATCACCATCATCTCCGCTTATATCCCACCCGACAATGGTCCGGAGGATCCCATCTCGCTCCAAAAGGACTTCACTGCCCTCTTCGGTATGAGTGACTCCGTCATCTTGGCGGGGGATCTTAATGCCAAGCACCCGGCGTCGAATAGTAGCACAACCTCAACCAGAGGTAGGTTAGTTTTCAAGTTAGGCGAATCCCTTAACTTTGACGTCATCGCTCCAATGAGCCCGACTCACTTCCCAGGTAATCCTAATCACCTTCCCGATGTTCTCGATGTAGCGCTGCTCAAGAATGTGAACCTCCGTTTGCAATCGATTGAGACGTTCCACGAGCTAAACTCTGACCACCGCCCTGTAGTCATGCATCTTGCACCCTACTCGGGCCCGATCGACCCCAACCGCCCCCCTCAGACCCAGACGATAACCGACTGGAGGAAAGTAAGCGAAAGACTGAAATCCACCACGTCGCCTCACTTAGACACCATCCCCGATCACTTAGTGTCAGTCGCCGACACGACGGCCGCAATCGACTAGTTTACAGAGCACGTACAATCCGTATTGACGGATTGTTCACGGGAAGTTCCGGTGATGGAAGACCATCGCTGGAAACTACCTGCTGACGTACGTGACCTGATAACCGAGAAGAACGCGGCCATCCGTGCCTACGACTCCTTCCCTTGTGACGCGAACAAAGCCCACATGCGCCATTTACAGCGTGCTGTAAAGAAACGCATAGGGGAGGTTCGCTCTGAGGGCTGGAACAAGATGCTCAGCGAACTCGAGCCCACTCATCAAGCCTTCTGGCAATTACAGAGGAAATTGCGTTCCTCAGAAGAGGTCTCTATGCCTCCTCTCATCCGCCCCGACAATAGTGTCGCTTTCGACAGTCCCGATAAGGCTGAATGTCTTGCCGACAGCCTAGAGTCCCAATGTTCTCCCAGCTCCCAACCAGTAGACCAAGCTCACCTGAACAAGGTCGACGCTGAAGTCGAACGAAGAGCCTCCCTCCCTCCCGTCGAAGACCCTGATGATCCTCTGCCTCCCGTCACTCCAGACGAAGTGCACGACATTATTAAAGGGCTCCACGCTCGTAAGGCCCCCGGTTCGGATGGTATTACCAATAAGGTATACAAACTCCTTCCTGCCCCGCTAATAATGCTTATGACCGCCATCTTCAATGGCGCCTTGAGCAACAACATCTTCCCACAATCATGGAAAGAAGCCACCGTCATCGGTATCCCAAAGCCAGGCAAGCCAAAGTCTGAGCCCTCCAGCTACCGCCCTATTAGCTTACTCAATGTCCTCGGCAAAATCTACGAGAGGCTTATTTATAAGCGTCTCAAAGACTACGCCGAAGCAAAGAGCCTCATACCCAACGAGCAGTTTGGATTCCGTAGCCAACACTCGGGCACCCAACAGGTCCACCGTATCGTAGAGCACTTATGCGCTGGTCTGCAGCGTAACGCGACGACGGGTGTGCTATTCTTCGACATAGCGAAAGCCTTCGACAAAGTCTGGCACAAAGGCTTGATATACAAGCTCTACCAACTAGGAGTGCCAGATCGTCTCGTGCTCATCTTACGAGACTTTTTGTCGAACCGGACCTTTCGCTATCGCGTCGAGGGAGCACTCTCGTCCCCTCATCCTATTCGCGCAGGTGTCCCTCAGGGTTCCGTACTATCTCCTCTCGCCTTCACGCTGTTCACTAGCGATATCCCAAAAAGTAAAAAGGCTCAGTTGGCTCTCTTCGCCGACGACACTGCCGTTTACTATACCGGTCACTGTCCCAACGCTATAGCTCGTACTCTCCAAACCTCCGCAAACGTCTTAGGCGCTTGGTTCCGGAAATGGAGAATCGAGGTCAACCTCGATAAGAGTCAGGCGGTTCTCTTCTCGAGACGTCGTCGACTCCCTCCCCCACTTCCCAGCCCGATCACTATGTACGGCAAGCCAATCCCTTGGGAGAAGCAAGCCAAATACCTAGGCGTGATCCTCGATGAGAACCTTACCTTTAAGGCTCATATTAAGGCGGTTCGCCCGCGCGCCTCCTTCGCTCTTAGCAGGCTGCAATTCGTACTGACAGCCCCTAGTAAACTGTCCCTCAAATGCAAGCTCCGCATCTATACCGCAGTCATCCGTCCCATCATGACCTATGCCTGCGTTGTATTTGCGCACGCTCACCCACGTCATCTCCATAAGATGCAGACCCTCCAAAACCGTTTCCTCAGAAGGGTCACGGGTGCCCCCTTCTATGTCCGTAATATAGATCTTCACGTCGACCTCAAAATGCCAACCATAAAACAGTTCATGAAACGCTTATCAAAGCGTTTCTTCGACTGCAGCATCAAACATTCTAACCCCCTGATTACAGCGGCCGCCCGCTACACTCCCTCTCGCATTAGCAGTATTCGCCGACCAAGGCATACTTTAATCGACCCCGACGACGCCACTACCCTCCTCCAGGAGAGTAGCAAGGCCACTAGCACGCTACATAAGCCCAAAACCCGATCGCCGTCCTACCGCCCTCGCCGCCGAGGCCCGCCGCGACGCCTAAATCGACGCCCCTCCCGACCCTTGCTCGAGCCAGCCCGCGCCGCTGAGCCTGTAGCTTTAAATTCGTCCCTAATTAATACCAATCCTGATCCAGCTAGTCATTTGCTGCCCTCTTCCAGCGACGCCCTAAGCCGAGGTTCGTACCCCACAGGGGGTGCCCTTAGCGTTGTCGCTTAGTTTTAGTTAGTATATAAGTTTAAGTCCTGGCTGGAGGCCTTAATTTATTAGGGAATCCACAGGCAAGTCCGCTTAAGCAGACGACAACCGCATAGGTTGACCTGCGAGATGCCAAACAAACAAACAAAAAAACTAGATAATCTTGTTTCTAGTCGGACACACAAAGCCCACCGACGCCGACAAACTGAAGACCGACTTATTGTGTAGCATTGTGTACAGTACCTATTGTGTGTTGAACCGTCTGGTATATTAATGTAATTTTGAGTATGATATAAGGATATAACATATTTAAGGAAAGGAAAGGAAAGTGACGACATTTTAGCCGTTTATCTTGTTATTGTAGTAATACTTGAGCTTCTGGCAATAATAAGATATGCATAAAATATGAGAATAAATTATAACTTTGGCAGACAAAAGAAGAAACAATTATAATATAAATCTTTTGCCAGCCCTACAGAGAATGCAGGTATAAACAATAAGCTTATGCATAATGGATGTCCAGTCTGAAAAAAAAGAAGTTTGCACGCTTTTCTCCCTTCTCAACTCTCCCACTCCACCTTTTTATCTTGTGTCTCACTTCCAATATTTATGTTCTTTTCACACTTCGATTCACAGTCCATTCTTCTTTGGAATGCGCTTCCTCTTGACATCAGGACGGCCACCAGTCGGTACATCGTTATTGTGATGATGACTACTATTAAAACTGTTCTAAAAATAATGTTATTTCAAAGAACACATCGTAAAATTGAGATAATCGAAAAAATCTGTTAAATCGATGTAAAAATTAAGGAGATACACGCTTTAAAGGTTTTTGGAGGGGATTATTCCTGTCCTTGTCGCGCGGTACAGACAATGTACGGCGCTAGTATGAAGTTACGTAGTCGTGTCGTCATTTCTACGATAGTGCTGTCCTAGTCTAATACTTACTTTAAAACGTTTATAACTTGGCAGTTTTTTTAGCTTTTACACTTTTTGTAATACTATTTGCACTATTTGGAAATAAACAATTTTTTGAGATAAAAATTAAAAAATGTCATCATCTCCATTCAATAAACCACTTCTTTACCATGGAAATGGATGGTGCAGAGTCCCCATAATTTATGAAGCTTAGCCTTGGTTGCCTGTTAACAGGAGCAGTGTTGCCATTTCAATTAAGAGGCGGGAAATTCAAAAAGTCACGGACTTATTGACCCGCCCTCGTATATATATATTATAAGTTTATATCATAGTAAATATGTATGAATTATCAGTTTTTAACCTATTTATGTACATAATACCTATTTTATTTAAAATTATTCATGATATATTTTAACAGTTGACTAGTTAAGAATGCCGAAGGCATTAAGTCCGCTTTTGTACCTTTTTTGTGTGGGAAAAGTTGAAATAAATAAATCCAGCCCATAATGTTCCCACTGCTGGGCCACAGGCCTCCTCTCAGTGAGAGGGAGTAATAATAAATTATGAATATTGTGAAATGTTCTCAAAACATGGCCCTTGAAATTGATAAATATAAAATAAACCGCCAGAAGAGTATTTTTGTTGTAAATTATAAAATATGGGACTTTATTTTCGTCTGTTTTTTTGCGGATAACGTTGTTTTGTTACTTCAGGAAAAGGTAAAGTGCTCATAAGACAGAAATATTAAATGAAAACAAGCCAAACATCTAAAACATCTCAGGCGAAGACATCTAATTCAAAGGGTGAGCCTTAAACTCCGTATTCTAAAATTCCTTTAAAAGCGACTAACAATTTGTTTTCATAATCATACACTTCCTTTTCCCATAACAAGCAAAATGGGATTTAGGTACAGAAACGTTCTGTGGCCCACTTCGTCTCCTTATCCTACCGTCAAATCAAGCTGGACTGTAAATTCTATGCAAAACAATATATTATTCAGTAAACAACTACAATAATTTCTAATCCAATGTTCTCAGAAATTTTGTAAGCGTCGGTTAGTGATGTCTTTTAGCACAAAAACGTCGTTTTATGTAAATTAACTGCCGGTCGAAGTACACCCCATGGATCTGTGTAGCTATAAAACGAAATTAACTATTTGACTGTACCACAAGAGAAGCAGCAGACGTGGCTGAGAATTTCTACTTTAAAATAACCTGGTACCGTTGCAATGCCTTTTTTTTATTGTTTCGAACCTTATCCGGCGCGCACACAAGAACACACCAAAGTTAAATCACAATCTGTCGACCCATTTTCGTGTTTTAGCGAGACTAACGATGCTCAATTGGTTTATAAATTTAAGAAAAAAATAAAGAAGATTATGTGTTTAAGATACGAAATTTGCGGAGTCTGGCTTTGAGCCCGGTTCATCAACCGAGCTCAAAGGCATCGTAATAGACTCTGCCCTTATTACATTGGACTTAAACATAAGTGGCGAAATGTGGGTATACTATAGACACACCTCTGCATAACCCTTGTGGGAATACGTTAACTTGTTGAAACAATGGTTTGTTTCTTTTAATTATAAAGACCTTTACACAAGAAACTGGGAAAAATCCCCTCACTCTGATTACAGATTAGGATTACCTATATATTACAAGGCAAAACTAGATTACTCCATACATATTCCGTTAGCTAATTTTATAACAATTCCAACGACATAACTTCTAAGCAGCTACCATATAAAGTTTAGGAGATATCGTCGTTTTAATCAGAGGCGTAATTTTCACGCCGGACCACCCAGAAGTAGCGTGACGTATGCAAATTTTTCGCCAAAATGGCCGCGACACATGAAAGGATAAAGATATTATTCGTACCTTAACACATACATTTGGTAATAAAACAAAGTAGGAATTCGGAAATAGGGAAGTTAATTACACAGGATGCGATGATATGTTGATTAAGTTTATATATGTAGTTATATTTTATAAATGTACTACTGATGATATACCTCAGGCCAATACGAGCAAGCTTCTATATTTTATAATCCAGCGTAATCCGCAAGACGTTTGTACCAATATCATTTATCTGTCGGATCAGTGGTGGCCGAGATGCGAAACATCGGGTCTTCTTCACGATCCGACACATTTTAGTGTGGACACTGTAGTGGGTACCGGAACGAAAAGATAATTCGAATTAAAAATAACTTTAATACACTGGCTAACGAAATAAACACGTACAACGGAAACAGACACGTGCGTTGGTACTGAGCGTTTGCCAAAACTGTCCAAACTCGACCGTATTCTGTTGATTGTCGCAACACTCGGTCTCTCCGCCAGTCCTCACTGCATCCCCTCCACCGACGATCGTGTCCAAACGGTAGGGCTCGCTTGCGTTTCCGATCACATGATCGTTAGTTTATTAATCAAATTGTTAGATGGCGCTGTCCTCTGTACTGTGGCGCCATCCATCCACGACATATCTATCTTCTATGCATATATTAGAACTAGCTTCTGCCCTCGGCATCGCCTTATATCGGAAATTATCCCACGGGAACGTGCTACCGGGTGAAAAAGTAGCGTATGTCCGACTGCAGGATGCCATCTATCTCCTTGCCAAATTTTATAAAAATCTGTTCCGTGGTTAAGGCGAGAAAGGTACCATCCAAACAGAGTTACTTTTGAATTTATAATGTTAGTTAGTAATTAAGTATGGATTCGTTACTACGAAGCCAAAACTGAATCCATTGTAACTGTATACATTGAATATTTTAAAAGAAAAAAAAATGCTACGAGGTGTGGGAACGACCCTGATGCCAAAAATATGGTTGAACGGATTTGAATGAAATTGGGCACTCAGATAGTATAAAACCTGGATTAACACAGAGGATACAGTACAACGTTTCCGTGGCATATTTTCCGACATACACGTGGGCGAAACCGCGGGCATAAGCTAGTTTCTACTAAATTGACAAAACCGACCACTTGACATAGACTTTTTCTGATTTGCACAACACATTTATTTTTCAGTTTTAAAGGGTCATCAGCCTATGCAACTAGGGTATAAAATATAGAGCAGCATGGTGAAAGGTTAAACGGTTATTTTCAGCACTTGTACAGGGGATCTCTAGTGTAACGCCCTATATTGACACTCGATATGGTAAGAAAGTAGTGCCTGACAGTGGTTTTCAAGTGGACCTGTATATTGGCGTTACGACCTCACACACAGGTAATACATCTAAGCAACTAATGGAAATCGTATTCCGTGCCCCAAGATACAGACTACGGCCGAGTCCTAACTAAAAGCGATCGTTGCGCGAGCACATTGTCGCGCTGACACAGAGTGCCTTCCGATTTAAGACGCGGGGTAACTGTATAATTTGGAGCTCACTGACAACTATTACTTTGTAACCTAGCAGATACATTTTTTGTTACTCATGTTGTCTAAACCCTGTGTTTATCCTACGTCCGTACTTACTGTTTTATTTAGATAATAAACTATTTCTATTTCTTAACTGATGTATTAAGTAAAAAGAGGTGGATGGATTATACGCGCTCCGCAAATGGTACGTTAAAACCTGGCTTGTTAGCATAGTTTTCTTCGCCTTTACTGTTTTTCGCGCCCGATAATTACGAAATGCCATCTCACTTCCACGTGCCATCTAACAGTGTGACATGGTGTCCATTATGACGATTGAATGTGGTGATATAATTAGAATTAGATATATATTTTTTTACCAAGGCTTCGCACGCGTGGATGTGGGAAAATATCCAACGGGAACGTAATACCGGGATTAAAAGTACCCTACTTGTTAATCTAGGTAAACAATGTATTAATTTGTTTTTAATACATGGTTATTCTATTGGTTTATGCGGCGAACGCCAGTAAAGCTCTCAGTCAGCATGATATTTTCCGACAACTTCAACAATCACAGTCATATTCCAGCCATTTGCACAAAATTTAAATGAATTATACACCTGTCCCACTCTTTGTGATTTGGAATCACTTTGTCAATTGTAGTAGTTTTTGAGTTTCCAACGGGAACGTAATACCGGGATTAAAAGTACCCTACTTGTTAATCTAGGTAAACAATGTATTAATTTGTTTTTAATACATTGTTTTTCTATTGGTTTATGCGGCGGACGCCAGTAAAGCTCTCAGTCAGTATGATATTTTCCGACAACTTCAACAATCACAGTCATATTCCAGCCATTTGCACAAAATTTAAATGAATTATACACCTTCCCCACTCTTTGTGATTTGGAATCACTTTGTCAATTGTAGTAGTTTTTGAGTTTATCGCGTTCAGATAGACAGACAAACAGACGCTGCAGGGAAACTTAATTTTATAAAATGTAGGTTGTGATTGTATACAACTCTATGTCGATATCCAACCTTCCGATACCATATCAAAACCGGCTAAAAATACCCTTTCCTTTGACTCAGGTATTTCAGCGGGCGGCGGCGGTGACACCAGCGAGGAAGCAACCACCAGCACCATTGACTTCGCGTTCAATGGCACTTCCAGCACCGAGAGCGTCGCCCAGCCTTATTTCGATAATGCAACTAAACGGGATTACACGGCGGCCGTGGGGCAGCCAGCGTATCTGCACTGTCGCGTGAAGAATCTTGGAGATCGAGCAGTATGTAATTTTCTTATTTTTATTAAACTACTACGAGTTTTACCCGCGGCTTCGTCGGCGTGTAGGTCGGAATTTATCCCACGAGAACGTACTACTGGGTTAAAAAGTGTCTTATGTGTTAATCTAGAATATAAACTGACAAAATGTATTACTTTTTTTTTTAATACTCCTTGCACACTACTAAAGTTTCTAATAATGAAATTTAATCAAGATTTGAAAGACACGTAGCGTCATCTAGCGTCCTAAAGATATTGTTACCGTCGTCAGTTATTGTTTTTGCCCTCGGGAACAATACTTTTTTTCTGCATGAAAGGTACAAAAAAAAAACACAACGCATTTATTTCAAATAAACCAATAACAGGCACTTTTGAATCGTCAAGGGGTCGGCCAGTCAGAAATATGAAGCAAGTTGCCCATTCCAAAGCGTAGTAGGTACCTATGGAGAAGAACGGGCAAGAAACTTCATGGACACTCTTTTAAATAATATTGTAACAGAAAATTTGTTACATCAGTCTTGTTGAAATTGTACTTGTGGGAACGATGTAGAAAGACGTGCACGTTAAAGGCGTCCGTAATGAAAAACATACAAAACAAAAAAAATACATTTGGAAATTAAAAAAAATAACGTAGCCAAGAGATGACCAGTCCCCACTGACGGCGCCCGTTCACTAACATGACCAGCACCATTCAGCTCAACCATTTTCAAGGGAATCTAATGATCCAACACACGCCACCACCAGCGAGATATTTGAGTGAGCGTGACATACTCTCATCCGCCAGGGTACCCTATATTCTTTTCTGACAACGTAAATGCAAACTTTCACAACGATCGGTTCGGTGGTTTAGGCATGTAAAGGTAACAAAGAAACAAACAAACTCACTTTCACATTTATAATATTAAGTTAGGATTAGGAAGTTAGGATAGTTAGGATTAGAATGAGGATTTATAGGCTTGAATTGTTACCATAATCTCACCCTTATGTAAGGGATAATGTTCAAAACGATGGAGCAAGTTTGCCTATAAAAACCTTGTTTAATAATATGAACTTTTGACTTAAAGACCCTACAGGTTATTGCAACCAGGAAACATAGGTTTCGGCAGAAATTTCGATCTTTTTCAGGTTACCCCACTTGGTTGAACTATCTGGTTGGTCCTAGTCCACAGCGGTATCAAATGCGATTATTAAGTGTGTGGTCATTTGTTCGATACCCGGGTGAGACAGGGTATTAATCTAGGACCCAACATCGTCTTAGATAAAGAGCTGCTTGAAACTGTAGACTCGACGGTTTTTCTGGGCATAACGGTAGATGCCAAACTTCAGTGGGGCCCACATATCTCAAGCTTAGCGGGGAGGCTCAGTTCAGCCGCCTACGCCGTCAGGAAAGTAAGACAATACACTGACGTTGATACAGCTCGCTTAGTCTATTTTAGTTATTTCCACAGCGTTATGTCCTACGGTATTCTGCTGTGGGGCAAAGCCGCTGATATTCAAAATATATTCGTCCTTCAAAAACGAGCTGTCCGAGCAATTTATCAGCTAGGAGCCAGAGTTTCTCTTAGAGATTTTTTTAAAGATATTGGTATTCTCACAGTGGCATCTCAATTCATCTTCGCCAACATCTTATATATTAGGCAAAATATACACTTATACACTAAAAACAGTGATTTTCACAATGTTAACACCAGAAATAAGAACAAACTACGTGCTCCCTTTCACCGGCTTCATAAGGTCCATAACTCATTTGTTGGGCTTGGGATAACCTTTTATAACAAGTTGCCCTCTTCTTTACTAGATTTACCTTTTAATGCGTTTAAGGCCCAAGTAAAATCCAACCTTTGTTCAAAGGCATATTATTCCATTAACGACTACTTAAACGATAAGAACTGTTGGTCGCTGTGATTAACTCAAGACAATGTTCGTGTTCTTTCTCCAGAATCAGCTTACTAACTGACAGGGTATATGAGTTCATATTATTTTTTAATTTTTTATTTGACGGTATAAGTCAATTATTTTGTTGTCTTCATTTATTATTGACATGATCTACTCATTACAATGTTTTTAATGAGCTGTATTGCAATATATGGTTAGCTAGCGACCTCAACAATTGATAATATTATTCTTGCCTGAGCAACCAACAGCAGGTTCGTCATGCTCCCTTAGATGTCACTGCTTGCGGTAGCGTCGGGGGTCGGGTTTCCTCCTTCCCTCAAATATGGCGAGGGGGGTAATGGCTGACCTTTGCGTTATGCTCGTGAACGGGTGCTGCTTGTGGTGACTGGTCGTCTTGCTGTCTTTGGTTTTATCATTGTTACAGTAATTGTTCTGTTGATTTATTTTACTTTGATGGTCCTAGTTTATCATTTATTTATTTTATTTGTTGTATAATAATTTCAGTATTGTATATGTAAGCTGCCATGCACCTTAGGCCTGAAGGCTTTATTTATGTATTTGTGTTATTTACATGCAATTTTTTTTATTTTTTTTTGTCATTGGCGTTTCGGTAATTACTTGCAATTGTTTAGAATCAAGTTCTTCTAACTGAACAGACAGCTGTGCTGCTGGGGAGTTTGTTGCGCCACTTCTTCTTCCCAGCTAAAGCACTAGGAAGTGGTGAAGGGCGGGCTTTTTGGGGGACTGTCTTATGTAATTTTGACGTTCGAAAAGTGCTGATTCTCAGCCTAATTTGAATAAATGACTTTTGATTTTGATTTTGATTATAATTTTTTTTCTGAGGATTTTGTCAGTCGCAGCCCGGAGTCAGGATCTAAGCCCAGTATTGACCAGGCACCAATCTCTATCATAATATTCTAATAAAAAGGCTAGGTCTTAATTATTTGGGACTTGACAAAAATGTAAAGGAGACCAACAAAAGGTATTTACAAAGCAGATGTGATTGGAAACGACGGGAAGGAACGCCCTAAAAGGGACATATGGTGACCTTATGATGATGTTCTTCAGAAAGGTCAAGTGCGTAGTACTCGCCCTCGGCGTACGTGTATGGCCAGGTGTATGAACATAGACGAGGCAAAAGGAGTATGTAAGGATCATAGCAGGTGGCATGGTTTCTGCCTACGGCATAGGAAGAAGACGTGAGTTCAAAAAGGTACTGTTTTGTTTTCATTCCAATTTATTCGAGTCGATTCGAGACGATTCGTGTTCAGTATCAACCATAGAGCTACTTCAGTATACTCGTATACAGCGAGTATACAGATTAACACCTTGCATAGGATTAGTCGCGCAGGCTTTACGCTAATACTGAAGCGAGCTCCGGAGCCTCATACAGTTTCATTGCGATAACACTACATTTAACTGCACTGGTACATCGTTGGACAGCTGGCTTTCTCCTACTGTATTGTGTGCTGGTATTGTGTGGTTTGTTGTTCATTCCAAATTATTCTTGTTATTGATTATCTTTGACAGATGTAAAAGCTTGACCAAGTCTCAAATTTGGTTAAACAATATTTAGAGATTGTTTTTTTTTTTACATACTACATATTACAAATAGTTACACAATATTACGCCTGTAATCGCTGAAGGGTTAGATAACAGTGTTTCATCAGTTTACTACTACGACTAAATCTATATTTAGCGCATTCCTACCCGACAGTGCGATTGCAGTTACCGTAAGCTTGTTTACACGATAACTAGCATACAATATTTATGAGGTATAATTATTATAAAATTGTAGGATTAGTGACGAGTCAGTGTTGTCCACTTACACTAACATCATAGTGAACAATCATGAATCATCATGTTGTACGAAGGATGATCCACCTATAATACCATGTATATCAACATTTTTGGAGGCTACTTAGTAGTAGCCTTAGTTCCATTAGGAAGAGAATACCTAATGGAACTGAAACGGGCATTCTAGACACTTCCAAAATTGTAGTTTTGGAAGGTCACTCAGGATAACTTTTTAAACTAGTTAGTAAGACATCAGAAGTTACCCCTATAACATAAAAAACAATTATCTTCTTGCAAATTAACTCATAAAAATAAGAAATCAAAGGGAACTGCCTTTGGTTTCTACACAACTTTAAATTACAACACTCAGAATATCCAAGGAGTTCCAAATTACTAGAAATAGAATTGTCTGCCTCGTTGGTCTAGTGGTCGCAATCGCTACTGCAGAGCATGAGGTCCTGGGTTCGATTCCCAGGTCGGGCAACGTGTTATTGGGTTTTTCTATTTGGAATTTCTCAGTAGCAGCCCGGAGACTGGATTTGTGCCCGGTAAATGTCAATAGGCTCGCCCCCTATTACATGGGACTTAAGCATAACTGGCGAAATGTGGGAGTACTATAGGTACACCTCTGCCCAACCCTTCGGGGAAACAAGGCGTGATGTTATGGTTTTATTTATGTAGAATTGATTTTGGAAAATACCAAGTTTGATGTCATTTGTTCAACAGAACATTACTTAAAAGATTATCTATCCATTTCATTTAAGCCATTTCAGCCGAAAACATATGATACATTGCGGGTTATTCATATTACTTAAAATACTATTAAATCTAAAGAACGAAAATACAGCATCGGTCGGTCTCTTGAACACATTATTGAATTGTCCTGTGTTGAGCTTGACAAGCATGTTGTAGTATGCGTTTGCAGACCTCCAAGTTACCAGAATCTATGTGTGTTAGATTCACTATTGGAAGATGTGCTAAAGAAATTTAGTGTATAAATGTGTGTGTTTAATATTAATTTTATGAGAAAATAACTCCAATACTGTCAGATTATTGAGTCTTTTTGGGTCATTTGTTTATCAAATGTTTTTATTGATCCAACCCGAGTGATAGCTTCTTCTGCCACTTGTATATAAAAAAAATTAACTGCCAGTTACTTACACAAATAAATTGTAAATAAGTTGCCATCTGAACACGGTGGACACACAGTAACATTTTGCTCCTACATGCCTTAAAAAAAATCGATCTTTATAGTCTAAGGCAACTTATGAATAGTACAAGATTTCATCAGCATGTTGCAATATATTCTAAAACTTTTTAAAATGTGTGCAAAATTGCTAAAGCTCTTTATATTATCAAAAAAAAAAACTGCTGATGATGCCCAGCCCGATAACTATGTACGGCAAGCCAATCCCTTGGGAGAAGCAAGCCAAATACCTAGGCGTGATACTCGATGAGAACCTTACCTTTAAGGCTCATATTAAGGCGGTTCGCGCGCGCGCCTCCTTCGCTCTTAGCAGGCTCCAATTCGTACTGACAGCCCGTAGTAAACTGTCCCTCAAATGCAAGCTCCGCATCTATACCGCAGTCATCCGTCCCATCATGACCTATGCCTGCGTTGTATTTGCGCACGCTCACCCACTTCATCTCCATAAGATGCAGACCCTCCAAAACCGTTTCCTCAGAAGGGTCACGGGTGCCCCCTTCTATGTCCGTAATATAGATCTTCACGTCGACCTCAAAATGCCAACCATAAAACAGTTCACGAAACGCTTATCAAAGCGTTTCTTCGACTGCGGCATCAAACATTCTAACCCCCTGATTACAGCGGCCGCCCGCTACACTCCCTCTCGCATTAGCAGTATTCGCCGACCAAGGCATACTTTAATCGACCCCGACGACGCCAGTACCCTCCTCCAGGAGAGTAGTAAGGCCACTAGCACGCTACATAAGCCCAAAACCCGATCGCCGTCCTACCGCCCTCGCCGCCGAGGCCCGCCACGATGCCCAAATCGACGCCCCTCCCGACCCTTGCTCGAGCCAGCCCGCGCCGCTGAGCCTGTAGCTTTAAATTCGTCCGTAAATAATACCAATCCTGATCCAGCTAGTCTTCCAGATTTGCTGCACTCTTCCAGCGACGCCCTAAGCCGAGGTTCGTACCCCACAGGGGGTGCCCTTAGCGTTGTCACTTAGTTTTAGTTAGTATATAAGTTTAAGTCCTGGCTGGAGGCCTTAATTTATTAGGGAATCCACAGGCAAGTCCGCTTAAGCAGACGACAACCGCATAGGTTGACCTGCGAGATGCCAAACAAACAAACAAATCTGATGATGATGAAATAAAAACTACCTGGCAAACCATAAATAATGAAACAGGTAAGAAAAAACAGCGGTAAACTGAATTTAATTTAGAAACTGCACATGGCCTAAACCCAGATGTAGAAATAGCTCAGGAATTTGAAAACTTTTTTGCCAATAGTTCCCTAAAAACTACTGAAGGTTTAATTTCCTCACCATCGTTCTCTGCTGCTTTGTTTCGAATTAATGTAAAGACATGCCCATTGGAGTTTAGGTTTCAGCATACAAACCCCCAGGCTATTATAAAAGCTTTTAAAGATCGTAAAATTAAATCAACAGAAGGTCTTTGGGGAATCAACATAAACAAAACCTCACGCCTGTAATGCCAGAAGGGTTAGGCAGAGGTGTACCTATAGTACACCCAGTGACCCACATACCGCCAGTTATGCTTAAGTCCCATGTATTAGGGGGTGAGCCTATTGCCATTAACCGAGCACAACTCCAGACTCCGGGCTGCTACTGAGAAATTCTAGATAGAAAAACCCAATACCACTATGCCCGACTTGGGAATCGAACCCAGGACCTCATGCTCAGCAGTAGCTCTTGCGACCACTAGACCAACGAGGCAGTCACAAATGGGCACAATTTGAAATAAATGCTTTGACTTTGACTTTGAAGAATCTATACAGGGTGGCATACATCCACGCGAAATCTGAAACCCTGAATTCAGCACATGGTTATAGATCCCCTAGCGTAGAAATTTTCCGACGGTTATGAAAAGAAAAAGTTAAAATAATTTTAAAAGAGGGGTTCAGAATTATGTATCGAATATAGGTTGCGCTGCAATGTCCTTGCCACCCTGTATAGATACTTCAAACTTAGATATTTATTATTTAACGTCAAAAAGTATTAAACTGTCACCCAAACTTTGTCTCTAGTTTGCTGGTAATTTTCTAGAATACGCCGTAAAATCAGTAAGTTTTCTTCATTTAGTTTCGAATTTCTCATCTTAAAAACGGCACAAATCTTTTTTTCTCCTCCAAAAAAATCTTCATCAGTTTTTGTTGTTTTACCGAGACGGAAGACGTCCTTATCGAAAATTAATGGTCTCGACCTTAATCAAGTATCAGTCTATCACTTTTTGTCTGGACCTTAACTACGTTAAACATTTATCTAGTTAGGGAACTTTTATTGTCGCGATTTTGTTTTTTTGTTTTTTTTATCCTGTGTTTCATTGCTTCATACTAAGTTTTATGAAGAAAGGGGTGGTTCTGTGGATCCATAGCGTTTTATTAGGGAGGTTATGTATATAGGTACTGCGGTATTTTTCAATTGATACTGACATTAAACAATGTTTTCAAGCAATAACTTTAAAATGAATAACCCACTCCTTTTTGTAGTCTTTTAAAACAAATGTAATGATAATGAGGTTGAAAGTTGAAACACAATAAGTTTTTCTAAATCCGAACGACAAAACACCAATGCTTCCAAATGTTACTAGGTAAATAGTATATTCTTCTCACTACGCAATAGAACACACAAGCATAAACCCCATTCCGAAAATTAATCTATTCACTTTTATTAATCTTCCCGAATAATAAAGTGGAAATGAAGGTTAGTTACCCACGAAGTCAAAGCAAAGAGAGTGACGAGAGCAGTTTCAAAATCCCGCGCACCCTCCTAAATAAAGTGAGCCCGCTTCTGTGAAAGACTTTGTGTACCTAAGTAATTACCTACTTTATTGAAAATGTAGCCTACTGCCTACTGCGTGGCGCAGAACTTTTGAGGAAATGTTTTAGATAAGGGAAGCCATTTATTTTAATGAAAAATTACGACCTTTTTTACGCTTCACGAAAATGTTCGTGTATATCACCATAAAGTTGTACCAAGATTTTTACACGGCATTTGGTTGGACAATACTCGTACAATATTTTATGTGTTTTGTGGGTATGATTGATTTTTTTGCGGGTAAGTTGAGGTAGCATGTGACGTCATAATTGCGGTACAATGCTGGTCATTTAGGAACATTGTTTGCATAGCAATTACGATGGAGATGTCTTGCTGGCTCGCAATTAACATTTAATTGTATAGTGTCTGGTATGTAACGCTATACAAAAGAGGTCAGAAGTTACAAAGTATTGTTTAATTTATAGATTTGTGGTAATAACTAGCTGTTGCCTGCGACTTCGTCGCAATCCAGGAAAAATTTACTTTTGACCTTACCCAAGTCATGAACCATCTGTGTGCCAAATTTAATCCGTTGAGCCGTTTTGGCGTGAAAGCCATACAAACGAACTTACTTTCGCATTTATAATGTTAGTTAGGATTAGGATTGAAAGACCCAAGGAACTGGAAGTAATGAAAAAGGCCCAACGAGACTTTTTTATCTTTTTTAGATTATAGATTAAGTTAGCTTATTCAAATTTCAATCTAAGTCAAAGTCAAAGTATTTATTTGAAATTGGCACATAGAACTCACTTATAAACGTGAGCATTTACACAAAATAGAATTGATTCTAGTCGTCCCTTCTAAAAAGGTAGTTTCGTATGGTGAATAAATGGCAAGAAACTCCACCGTTACACTTTTAAAATGTTTTACAATATTTTGTGTACCATCATCATCATTTCAGCCGAAAACGTCCACTGCTAGACATAGACCTCCCCCTAGCACCGCCACTACGACCGGTTTTGTGCTTCCCGCATCCAGTGGATTTTTACGGCCTACACAATGTCCACCTTGTGGGAGGACCTTTAAACGTCTTCTGGTATACGTTCGCCATTTCAGAACCTATTTGCCTCATCTTCCTTCTGTTCTGCTAGCATTGTGCCCTGCCCATTGCCACTTAAGTTAGGCAATTCTTGGGGATATGTTGGCTACCTTGGTTTTCCTGCGGATCATTTCATTTCTGATTTGATCACGTAGAGCACCGCCATGCATAGCCCTAGGTTAACCTCTTTGAGTGATTTTAATCCTTCTAATAAGGCCCATTGTGAGTGACCACGTTTCAGTGCCATTTGTGTCACAACTGGCAACACGCACTGGTCAAAGATTTTCGTCTTCACTGCGGTATGTGAGACGAGAAGATATTTCGTAGCTTCCCGAACGCTGCCCAGTCGAGTCAGATTCGACAATTGACCTCTTTCTCGAAGTTGGACCGAGTAATGATAAATGATTTTATTTCTGTAAGTAGGTTTGTACAAACACTTTTTACACGGCAAACATTTTTTTTTACTAGATTAGTTCGGGGTTTTATATCTGACTACTCTGAGAAGAAAGGCCGATACAAACTCAGAAGTCACAGTATCTTTTAAAGTCCAGACAAAATCTTGATCAGATCATGTGAAGACCATGTGGATTGATGTCTGAAATGATCTTTTGAGGAAAGAACCACACAGATTGAGTGGACCTGTCCAGTCAGTGCACGCATTTGTCAGTAATCGTGCAGCTCAACTCATAACGTAAGGAGCTCAACGATACGACGAACAATACCAAAGAAAAGACATTGGGTAGGCCGCATAATTACTCAAACCCAAAGACCACGTTTAACATTAAAACTAACTGAGATAATAAAAAAAACACAAAAGTAAAAAACAATGACCCACGTAGTCTTAACATTCACTATGATAAGAATTAAATAATAGTTAAGTAAGTAAATATTCATGTCGTTGTATATTTTACAGATCATTATCATATGAGGACCATGTAGATAAGTGTCAGAAATGGACTATTGAGGAAAGAGCCATACAGATTTGAGTGGACCTGTCCAGTCAGTGCACGCATTTGTCATTAGTCGTGTAGCTCAGTACTTAAGGAGCTCAACGATTCGACGAACAATACCAAAGAAAAGACATTTGGGTAGGCCGCATTAAGTACTCAAACTGCCAGATAATAAAATAAAAAAACTGAGATAGACAAAATATATATAAATATAACTTACCAAGTCCTCACACAATTATCGAATAATAATAATATTATACTCCACAAAGTAAAATTAAAATTCATGTCATTGTGTATTTAATAATCATGAAATGTCAAAGTGTATATAAAATAAAAAAACAAGGTAGCAAACAAAAAAAATACACATTCATAATGCGAATATTGGAGCAGGTCAGTCCCAAGCCTTTATGTATTATATGTTTACTAGACAGTTTTTCCTAGGTAAACATACTCATCCACAACATCGAAAGTAGCGTCTCCGATCTTCATGAGAGTGGGCGTTATATGGGCATTTGATATGATTTTTGTCTTGTCTATGTTAATTCTCTGATTCGATCTTTCGGAAGCTCTACAGAGATATATCAAACAAAGAATTTTTTTTACATACAAACAAAATATGTTCATAAATGACATGGCAAGGAACCGTCATAATATTAAACTTTTTAGATAGTTCCTTGAGAAATTTGCGGCGACTTAGATTATAAATGGCTCTAACAGCTCTCATTTACAAAATAAAGATGTATTCAATGTCACCAGCCCGACCCCAGAGTAAAATGTCAAACGACATAGTGCTGTGAAAGTAGTTGCAATAGAACAAACGCGCGGTTTTCTACATCTGTAAATTGTATATTTCTTACCTTCATATTTTTCTAACAGCATGAGCCGCCGAGGTGATCCGCCCCGCTAGAAATGTTATTTGTAATTTCTTGTCTTACGTAAACCATTTGATTAATAAATTCCAGTTTTACTCCATTCAAGATGATTTCACGTTCGCTACTTCCTACATTAGGTAATTTAAATCTAATGCTTTTTTTCTCATTTTGTACCACATTCAATTCAACAAATCTTTATTGTAATCCATAATGTACACATACAGGTGGTTAGTATCATTGAAATAGAAACATTTATGGACCCTATCAGGCACAGCAACCTTTAACTAATAAGTAGGAGAAAGGAAGAGCGCTATTATGATTTTTCTTATTACCACTTAATTTTATTAAATTATATCCTATCTTTATGTTTTTACATAAGTATTAGTACATAGTGTATTTTAATATATGATTATTATTATCACTTATTTATTTATTCTCTGAATATAATGAATGGCATAATTTATGGTTGTAAATAAATTATAAAAATACATCATTAATGTCAATCTATTTAATTGGTTTATGTATTGAATAAATTAAATATTAATATTGCTTATTTAATTATTCGTTTCAATATTTTGTGTTTCAATGATTGGATTTAAAATATTTATTTATTTATACTTCACGCACATTTTGTACAGCGGCGGACTTAATGCCATAGGCATTTTCTACCAGTCAACCTTTTGGTGATACAGAGACAAGCAGTGGTAGGTGCAATTTATAAAAAAATATTATAATTATATATAAATATAAGCACAAATAAATATACATAAATATATAATTATACTAAAACAAATAAAACAACCAATGATAAAACATTACCCTTAAGATGATACTGCCAGCTTCTTGCGAATGTGCTCACGAACTTTAACTTTAAAGGATAATCGGTTGGTTGCCACCCTGATTTCTTGGGGGAGTGCATTCCACAGAGAGATAGACTGAACGAAGAAGGAAGAGTGAATGAAGTCTGTGCGGTGAGTGGGACATTGAAGAAGACGATTGTGTGATGAACGAAGATTTCTGTTGTGGTTGGCGCAAATGTACTGAAAGTGGGGGGCTAGATAACCAGGGGAGGAGGTAGAAACAAGAAATGAAAACAAGGTGGTCAGTGCCCTTTGCTCTCTGCGCTGACGTATGGGCAACCACTTTAGAAGTGACCGATGCCTCGAGCTATATCGCGGCGCCCCCGTAAGGGGGCGTTGCGTGCGGTGCCGGGGCTTCGCCCCCCGACCGCAGATGCTGTACGGTGGCCCGTAAATACGGGCCTCTCATAGGGGTCGCTACTTGGCGGGTGGTAATAGGCGCACGCGAGATGCGCGCGCCTATGTGTGTGGATTCTTGTTTGTTTCTGTAGGAGCGCCGCGACGCTTATAGTAAAGCGTCGCTTTCTTCACGACATCTCGGCGGTCTGTCGCCGTCAGGTGAGACCCCTAGTTACCTAGGGGAGGCCCGGCGACAACGACCATCGACGAAGATGCCGACTCGACGCGCCTACAGAGTAGGTGAGTGGTCCCCGCCCGTCCAGCTCACAGAGCTAGCCGTTCACTGTCCGGGCTTAGGAACCGTCATGCGTGTGTGAACGGTATTGTGTCTGTGTGACACCGTTCAGTGTCTACGCGAAAACCGCGGCCCGCACCGCGCGTTTGCGTGTGTGTAAGAATGCATGTGTAGAGGTGGATGTCTGTTTGTGATTACGTAACGCGCCTATATTAACCTAGGACACGCTACGCAAACGGGTATGTGTGTTGTGGATGTGGAGTCTTATTGTCACAGATAAGCCGCGTGTAATCTGGTTGCGGCTTATCTGGGAGTCAGTCCGGTGTTGTGGGGTCGTCATCCGCTACCAGGTCACGGGGGAGGGGTCTCGCGTCAGGGGGGCGCGCATGCCAGGGCGCAACGTCTTTGACGTGGGTCAAATCCGATGCGTCGGCACGCGCGAACATTCCTTTCGCGAGGCGCTCCACAAACTCATCCAGGCTCTCAATCCCGAGGTCCCTCTGGATGACGTCGTTCCTCACGTAGCGAGGGGCGTCAACAATGGTCCGCAACGCCAGGTTTTGTTGCGTGCGGAGCAGCCTTCGGCTCGGCTCACTAGTGAGGACGAACCATGCGGGTGCGGCGTACGTCAAGATTGGGCGTACGTACAGCTTGTACACGCCCAGCTTGACGCGCACCGGGATGCGGGACGAGAGCACCGGTCTGAGGAGGTTGCGGGCGACCCTCCCCCGTGCGGCGACCTTGCGGACGTGCGGCCCCATTGTGAGCCGACGATCTAAGGTTACCCCTAGGTACTTCACCTGGGGCGACCACTCGATGTCGGCTCCCTGTAGCTTCAGGTTTGGTGGGAGGCGTGCTGATCCGGAGACCATCGCCTGCGTCTTACCCACGTTCACCGACAGCCGCCACTTAGACAGCCACTCGGGAAGAAGATCGAGGGCGCGCTGCATCTTGACCGCCGCGTACTGCGCATTGAGCGATGTAGTGATGTACGCGGCGTCATCTGCGTACAGCGCGAGCGTCGAGTCTGTGGTAGTGGGGATGTCGTCCGTGTATCGTGAGTAACACGCCGGCGACACGCAGCTGCCTTGCGGCACACCGGCCAGCACCGGCCGGGCGCTTGACAGCGCGCCGTCGACCACCACCCTGAAAGTCCTGTGGGTGAGAAAAGTAGAGACCACCTTTACAACGCGACGGGGCGCGTCGGATGTGGCCATCTTGTGTACGAGGCCTTCATGCCATACACGGTCGAAGGCCTTCTCCATGTCGAGGAATACTGCCACCGAATATTCCTTTCTGTTATGCGCAGCTGTGAGTAGGTGCAGTACCCTCGACAGCTGAAGCGTCGTGCTGTGCCCCGCCTGGAACCCAAATTGTTCGGGTCGCGGTGTGATGTGCGGCAGCAGGTGTCGCAGCAGGAGTGCTTCGAACACCTTGGAGACCGTCGGCAACAGAGTGATTGGCCGATAGCTCTCCGGCTTCAGGATGTTCTTCCCCGCCTTGGGGAGCATGATGACGCGCCCCTCCTTCCACGAGCCGGGAAAGGTTCCGGTGCGCAGTATCGCCGTGAACAGGCGCGCCAGCGCCGCTACCATTCGGTACGGCAGGTGACGCAGCGCTGTGTTGGTGACACCGTCAGCACCGGGGGCCTTCCTCGGCTTCGTCTTGCGGATGGCGCGTCTAACCTCGCCAGGCGAGAAGAAGATCGGGTCTTCATCGGGAGCTATCGGCGTTGCGAAGTAGTCTCCCAGGTGTTTCTCGACTGCTGCGACATGGACGGTGTCGTTGGTCGGGTTTGGGCGGAACTGACGCTCCAGGTGTTCGGCGAAGACCTCCGCCCGGTCCTCCGCTAAGTACTTGAGCGCCCCATCGCTGATGAGTAGCGGACGCACCGGGGCTGGGGTATTTGTGAGTTGGCGGCATAGTTGATGTACCGACGGCCAACTGTCTGTCGTGGCGTCGATTCGTTCCTCCCAGCCCGCGGCGGTGTGAGCCTGTAACTCGGCCTTTACCTTTTCCGCGAGACGGTTAAGCTGCGTCTTTAAAGTTGGGCATCTCAGTTGTTGCCACTGCTTGCGGATGCGCCTCTTCGCGGCGATCATTGCGTTTATGTGCGCCGGCAGGGGCGGCAATAGCCCTCTCCCCTGCGGCTGCGTGCTTGTCGCCGAATCGTAGGCGCTTTGGATGCAAGCAGTGACGTCATTGGCCATCTGGTCCACGTCTGCGGAGGTAACAGTAGGCCGAGTCGGCGTGGTGGCCTCTACCTTCTCTGTGAACTCAGTCCAGTCCGTTTTGCGACGTGGCGCTATGGGCTTCAGTCGGGCCGGCATTCCCGATAGGACGACGAGCACGGGTTGATGGTCCGATTGCAGCTCGTCGTCTATGACTTGTTGCGTGATCTGGCATTTTAGCCCTCGGTGGACTACGATGTCCAGCACGTCCGGCATGTGCCGTAGGATGTCTGGGTAGTGTGTGGGCGTCTCTGGGCCGGACACCGTATAGCCGAAGGCTTCCGCGTCCGCGAAGAGCCGTCTCCCCTCGGTATTCGTGCTGTATGAGTTCCACGCTGAGTGTTTACAATTTAGATCACCAGCGAGGATGGTGGCGTGTGTTGTACCGTTTACAAGCGCCCGCAGCTCGGTAAGGTCCAGGTGGGCCGCGGGCGGCTTGTAGCACGTATATATGCTTAGGTCCTCGCCGGCTACGTGTAGCTGTACACCCAGCGCGTATAGCGTGTTGAGTGTCGACGAGGGGATTTCCTGATGGACGACTCTACGTCTCACCAATACTGCCAGACCACGGTATCGCATGTGAGCCGACCTTTCGTCCTTCCTATAAGCGATGTATCCCGGGAACCTTATCTTGTCCTCAGGTCCCAGGAAAGTCTCGCTTATTAGCGCCACGTCGATGTCCTGTTCCCGAAGGAGGTGGCGGAGGGGGGCGACCTTGTTCCGAAGGCCGCGGGCGTTCCAGTGGATCACCCTGAGTGGCCTAGCCATGGTACAGGGTTAATAATGTGGCCAGGCCATCCAGGATGACCGTCTCAACATCCTGGCCCTGCCTGATGGCCTTTATTAGGTGCATCAGCAATTTTATTGCACAGGTTGTGAACTCAGTCTTTTTGGTGGCTGTTTTGGCGCCGGTAGCGCCGCCACTCGTCTCTTTGTTGAACTTTATGTTTGGTTTCTCTTTCTCTGGCCGCGGCGCTATGCCCGCGCTAGTGGTGGGTTGTTGATTGTTCACAACCTGAGCCCCGCTTGTGGCAGGGGCGGCCTTGGAGTTTTCCTGGGTCGCCGGGGGTGGGTTGGATTTCTTTCCCTTTCCTTTACCCTTACCCCCGCGTCTTTTCTTCCTCCACCCGGAGGAGGCTGCTTGCTTGTCCGTGGGCCCGTTTGCCGCCGCCATAAGCGTCGTTCCTTGGGCCTCTTCTGGCAGCTCTTGTGGCCTGTTGGTGGCCACTTGGGGACGGCGTGATGTGGCCGTTAAGGCGGCGGTCCCCGCTCGCTTGTTCCGGATTTCTTTTTGAAATACCGGACACTTTATATTGCACGCTGGGTGCGGGCCATTGCAGTTGGCGCAGGTGGCCGGCTCCTCCCGCGGGCGTGGGCAGTCTCTCGCGGCGTGCGCCTCTCCGCAGCGCACGCAAGCGAGCGGGCGGTGACACTGATGCGAGCTGTGTCTAAATTGCTGGCATCGGTGGCACTGAGCGGGCCCACGTTTTCCGCGCCAGGCCTCTATTTTGACACCACGCATCAACATAAATGTCGTGGTGTCATAAATGGCCCGGACGTCCGGCGTCTTCTTTAGTATTGCGTGGAACACGCAGCCGGGTCGTCCTTGTGCGCCCTTGATGTGGCGCAAATACTCCGGCTGGTATCCCAGCATGTGGAGCTCCTCCTCAATCTCCTTCGGGTCCGTGTCCGCCGGCAGGCCCCGAATGGCGATCTTCATGTTTTTATCGGCCGGCAGTGAATACGCGAACCACGAGACGCCGCTGTCTTTCTCCAGGCCGGTCAGGTAGCGTTGGACCAGCCTGTATTCTTCCTCACTGTCTGGGGTGAATCGAACTCCACCCCCGTATGGGCGCGCGTTTGGAGGACGGCCCAGCTTTTCCTTGATTGCCCGGAAGTGGGTGGCCCAGTTGGGTAGCCTCTCCACCACCAGTGGAGGGTATCGGGGTTTCTTCTTTCCCGGCTGCTGCCGCGTTGTTGTCGCAGCGGCGCCGGGAGGGGCGGCGGGGGCGGTGGTATCGGTAGCGGGGGCGGGGGTTTGCCTGCGCCCCGCGGTTGGTGACGGCGATGGAGACGCAGGTGGCGGGGGTGAGCGGCGTGCCGCGTCGGCAAAGGTAAGCGACGCTGGCATGCCCGGACCCCGCGGAGCGCTTTCGCGCGGTGGCCGCGGCGGGTCAGAGCAGAGCCGCTTCCCCTCCACCACTGCGGTTTCGCTGGAGCTTCTGCGTCTTCGTTGCCGCTGGCCTCTGGGATCGGGCCGTGACCCATGGCCAGAGGCCTGTGGCGGCGTTGGTGACGCCGGCGACATCAAGGTGACGTCAGCCCTGGACCCTGAGGGCCGGTATCCAGGTCGCGAGGTCGCTTCCCTGTATACGTCTACCCGGCAGGAGTCGGTCGAGCCCACGGAAGCCAGCGACATGTTTGACCCGTTGGACGAACATGGCGACATAACCGCGGGCGAGTCATATGCTGAGGCACGGGGGGGCGCCGGCGAGGCGGGCGTAATGATGGCGTCACTGTGTACTGACCTTATTTCTGCTGGTCGTATTTTTTCTGGCCGCTCCTGTCCAGCTGTCGCCGGTCCCGCCAGCAGGCGGCGGGGACCGGGTGTGGTGGTGCTCGGAGCTGGCCCGACCGGCGACCGGGTGTGGTGGTGCTCGGAGCTGGCCCCGCTTGGTTGTTCTTCTCGCCACTCGCTGGCGGCGCTGGCGGAGAAGTGAAGCGCGGCGGCGCGATGGTGTGCGCGACGGGTGCGCGTGCGCGCTCGGGTGGCGTGCTCAGGTGTGCGAGCAGTGCGGCGGAGTCGTGCGGCGCGGCGTGTGCGGCGGAGCGCTCGGAAGCGGGCACGCGCGCGGGCGGTGCTGCGGCGCGCGTGGGCGGAGCTGCGGCGCGCGCTTGTGTTTCGCGGTTTGGGTTCGCGGCAGGCCCCGGGGCCTGGATGGGCACCGGGCGGAACGCGGCGGGCGGATCGCTACCGCGTGCGGTCGGCTCGACGACGGCGTAGGCGCAGCGCGCGCAGGCGCCGATGACGTCGGTGGGCCGGCGGCAGCAGCGGCGCTCGAACCCCCTCCTCTTCTTTCTTCCTTTGTTGGTGGTGGTGGCTTCTTCTTCTTTTCTTTTATGGACCCGGCCGGCGGTACACCGGACGACGCGACACCGATGTTCGGCATCGACGACGTCCTATCCAGCGCCGGGCGGGACTCCGGTGACCCGGCATCGCGGCCCAACGAGCCGCGCGTGCCGGGTTTCGGCATCACGGGTGTGTGGCCTCCGCGACCGCGTCGGTACTAAAAACCGGGTAGGCGAATAAAAATTTTATGACGGTGTGACCGATGCGCAGACATATGGTCATATTTACGCAGGTTGAAAACTAATCGAATGCAGTTATTGAGAAGACGGTCAAGTTTGTCGAGGAGATCTGCATTCAGGTCATAGTAGCACACATCATCATAATCGATGATAAGGAAAATTAAGGACTGCACAAGCATTGTCTTCGTACTCGATGGCAATATATTTTTCAACCGGTACAGAGCGCGCAACGTTCCGGTAACCTTCTGGCTTACCCGGGCGACTTGAGTACGCCAGTTCAGGGTACTATCAATGTGCAAGCCTAGGTCCTTTACGTCAGCGCTAAAAGGAACGAAAATACCATTGATGAGTACTGGTGGCAAGGTTTTACCATCCACTTTGCTAATACTACGAGAACGGCCAATGATGATCGCCTGACACTTCGTAGGGTTTACAGTTACACCAAATCTGTCAGTCCAGGTTTTTATGGCTACCAAGTCCCTATTTAATTTGTCGATAGCGTCAGGTAATTCAGCCTTCCCTTGACAGTACAACTGCAGGTCATCTGCATACAGATGATACGCACACTGAAGTTCGGAAGTTATAAGATTAATAAAAATAGAAAACAGAAGAGGGGAAAGTATACCGCCTTGAGGAACACCAGTTTTCAAATCACACCAGCAAGAAGAAGAATCCCCAACATGAACGGACTGCTGACGTTCCTGAAGGTAAGAGGAGAACCATTTCAGTGCTTCGGGAGAGACCATATTATATGACAGAATGGCTAACAGGATGTCGTGACTGACAGTATTAAAGGCATTCGAGAAATCAACCAACACTAGAGCAGTAACTTTGGTGTCTTCCAGTGCTGCCCTTATATCGCCAGTCACTTTAAGAAGGGCAGAAACAGTGCTGTGCCCAGGCCTAAACCCAGATTGAAGAGGACTAATAATTGAATTACGATGAACAAAGTTGGAGAACTGTTTGTGGACACAGGCCTAGAGCAATTTGGATAGGAAGGGAAGGATAGAAATTGGACGGAAGTCGGTTGGAAGAGAGGGATTAGAAACTTTAGGTAGTGGACGAACATAGGAGTTGAACCAGAATGGTTATGATCAAAATTCCGACTGGTCTACGCATAAGCACAGTAGCACCATGCTTCCCTGTGTGGTTTTTCGCGACACTAACTGTTCTTAACGTGAAGCGTGCACAGCGCACTATTAACATTTTCTAAAATAAAAAGGTCCTTTGGTGTATTCGTGATACCACCCCCTCAAGATACGAACAATTCTACGAACACAGCGCCTATGGAATACATGTGTAGTGAAGTGTAGCAGGGTTCAAGACATATCGACGCGCCGCGAAGCCATCATTAGCGCCAAGCAGTCTACAGGAGTCTTCGGTAAGCTTTTTCGAATCCTCACCCTTTCTACTACACAGACTTATAACGCTAAATTATAATGTGAAATCCCTACTCAATAGGTAGGTAATTGAATAATTAGTGAGCTATTTTTTACATGCTTTCTAATGATGAAAGCTGCAACATGAAAATTTGACCAAAATATAACCTGAATCCATGACACTCTATGCATTCTCGGCATTCATTTATCTTCGTTGAGTTATGGAGTTTAAGATACCTGCTGTCTTGTATGAATCAGAATGTTGGGCCACGAGAAAAAACCTAAAAACATTCGCCACATCTATGTTTTCTTCGATATACATAATGTAAACATATTGAACGGAGCACAACAGTGTTCGTGTTGTTTTCCCATATAAGGAAGTTTATGTCAAACTTCGACAACATTAATAATATTAGCAATGACTTCTTCCTGTTACTGCAAAAACTTATACACTTGTTGCCCAGAAACATTTTACAATTTGAATATATTGACTAATCGAAAAACATAATAGAAAAGCATAATGCAAAAATCAAAAACCATAACAACAAAAATATCCACTTCAAAACTCACACAAGCACATGCTAAAATCGAACAACGGCGTTGTTGTGTTTTAGAGACTTGACATGTATGCCATCATTGTCCTTTTCTTCTACACTTTGTGCAAGTTTGAGCAGCAAAGGTGTAGTCTATACTGTAAATCTTTCGTATTTTATTCGACCTTAATCAAGGAGCCTGCAAAAAGCTTCCGAATGATGCGCCATGCTTTTTTGAGACCTTCATAAGGTCCCAACGGTTGAGGGTTCCATATGCCTGTCTTTTTATTATTCATTGGAAATATGCACCCTTAACGTCAAAATAATCTCATCAATCGTCACCGTCATGATTAACACACACGATTAACGTGATTAACGTCACGATAAATATTTACATGAAAAAACCACAGTGTAGCAAAGCGATTGGAATTATATAAAGTAAAAATCAACTTTCCTTTCAAGTCAAAAAGTCGATTTGTTACTTCCACAAGGGCTGTTTATCAAAGTGCCTCACATTGACTCCTACGAGTAGTCTCAGGATTGAATAGGCAGCGGTTAGACGCACGTTTCACTTCCCAGCAACTTCCATCATTCATACATCTGTCAATATCTCCAACGTTATTTCTCATGGTGAAAAATTATAAATACGACTACGGTTTCGCTCACGTAAATGTGTATTCTATTGGCGTTATATGTTAATCGAAACGTAAAGTTTCTTAAACATGTAATTTACAGGCTTAGCTTCGATTAGGCTGCAGACCTGGGATTTTTTGCGTTTTTACAGAATTTATTCTGTAGTTTTTGCGCCAATCTGGAACATCCAACCAACAATAAACGGACAAACATTCTATGAACTACACTTGGGAGCAAATAAATCGAGCCACTACCTTTTTTCACGTAAAATGGTAAATATTTTTGGGAATATGGAACGTATCAATTCGAACTATATATCGCCTAAAAGTTAAGTTAATAACCTTAACAATGAGGGTAAATTATTGAATAATAACCTTATTGAATGATAAATTATTGGCTCTGCAAGAAAAATGGTAATTTTGATAGAAAATTTAGTAGGGCTAAAACAGTCCATAAAAACAATAAAAAACAAAATTATTGCAAAAAAAATATTCTTAATAACTGGTATTACCCCCCCGTGCCCTGATGCATTCTTGTAGCCTATTAGTCATCGATCTGATCAGAGTTACGATGACATATTGTGGTATGTTCTCCCACTCTTCAAGCACAGCGACTTTAAGCTCGGGAATGGATGAAACAGCGGGAACCCTGGCTCGGACTCTCCGTTTTAGCTCGTCCCATAGGTGTTCGATCGGGTTCAAATCGGGACTTCGTGCTGGCCATACCATTTGTTGAATCCCGATCGCAGACAAGTATTCCGTAACGATCTGCGCGGTATGAGGTCTCGCATTGTCATGCATAAACAAGAAATTTTCTCCGACAAAACCAGCATACGGCATTACGTGGTCTTCAAGAATGTCAGTTATGTATCGGTCAGCTGTTAATCCACGTCTACCACTGCCATCGTTGGCGGGGTCGACGAAGACAAGTTCCGTTTTTCCGTCTAGAGAAATTCCTCCCCACACCATACAAGAACCACCACCAAAACTCACAGTTTCTCGAATGCAACATTGGGCAAATCTTTCACCAGGACGTCTATACACTCGGTTTCTCCCGTCATTGCTAAAAAGACAGATTCGTGACTCGTCAGAAAACAAAACTGACCTCCAGTCTTCTAACGTCCAATTAATGTGTTCTCGAGCAAACTCCAAGCGAGATCGGCGATGAGCTACAGTCAATTTTGGGCCAGTTGCTGATTTGTGTGATGTTAAATTTCGTTCCTTTAGTCTTCGTCTCACTGTCCACCTACTGATTGCGACACCTCGAACGTCACGTAACGCTTGCTGTAGCTGAACAGCATTAAGTCCACGGTCGCGCAACGAATTGGTTGCAATAAAGCGGTCGTCACGTTCTGTTGTTGCCCGTGGTCGGCCAGTTCCAGGTCGCCGAACAAAAGCACCAGTCTCCAGATACCTGCGGTATACCCGCTGTACCTTTGAACGACTCAAATGAAGTCTGCGTGCCACTTCACGTTGTCCGTGTCCAACCTCAAGTAAAGCTACAACTTGGGCAGCTTCCGTCGGTGTAGTAACCATTTTATCAGGTTATTTTGATTACACAGACACAGATAAAGACAACAATAACAAGTAATATGGGTATGATTAACAAAATCCTCAAATTTAATCTTTTCTTAACAGAGTACAATAACAATGTCATAAGCAAATTAAATGCGATAATTTTATTCTACCCTTTAAACTTTAATTAAAATGAAATTTTGACAACTAACTACCCTCATTGTAAAGGTTATTAAATACCCTTTTAGGCGATATATGTTTCGAATCGATGCGTTCCATAATACCAAAAATAATAACCATAATGCGTGAAAAAGGAAGTGGCTCGATTTATTTGCTCCCAAGTTTATATTTTCGGCGTCAGCACCGTTCCCACAACTCGTAGCAATTACTTTGTCCCAAAAATATTCAATGTAAAGTTTTGACTTCGTTACTATTTACTACGAGTAAATGTAGGTATAGATAACAATATTCTAATTTGTTATTCACGCAAAATCTTCAACTATCGATCAAGCTCCAAATGTATTAAACCTGATGACATTTGATGGCACAATATTGAAGTCTGATTGAAAAGTATGAAATAATGCCGATGATGTAAAAAAAAATCTGAACGAAGCTTTCATAAGTTTGAAATTGAACACTCAATTAAGTACCTATACATTCGTATGATATGTCACAATGGCTTCCAAATTAAATAGAAAATGTTTGCGTATTCTCGAATGTTTTAGTCCTTGAGCCAGAGTTAGACAGAGGACAAGTAAATTTCTAGACGCTTTCAGATGACCTAGAAACAAAACGTTTGAGCATAAAATGTTCTAGATTGCTAGCAGAAAATAAAAGTCCCTTGTAAAATATTTTAGCTTTCTTATTGTCTTTGTTTTGCATGTCAGACGGAATATAGGTAATGAATGAACCACTGATTAAATTATAATGGAATGATGGCAAATGAGTGAGTGAATATTGTAATAGCACAATTCATGTTATTGGATAATAACTTCTACAAGGCTACGAACTTAAAAAAAACTCGTTTGTTGATCTACGTACATTTGTCAAGACATATTATTATGAATAAATTAGCACAGAATTTGAGTTTAATGTGTAAATGATAACTGATTTTATTTCTGTATGTAGGTTTGTACAAACACTCTAGTTTTCTTATCTGACTACTCTGAGAAGAAACGCCGAAACAAATTCACAGTCTCTTTTAAAGCCCAGAGACATAATCTTGGTCAGATCATGTGAAGACTATGTGGATTGTTTTCTGAAATGGCCTGTTGAGGAAATAACCGCACACAGATCGAGTGGACCTGTCCAGTCAGTGCACACATTTGTCAGTAATCAGCTCAACTCAGAAATAAGGACAATGGTATTAAAGATAAAGGAGGAGGATAAAGGAGGAACTAAGGACAAAGGTAATGAAAGGTGTCTATAATTACATCACAGCTTAGCACATACAGCTTGTAATGTTCCCGCACTGCTGGGACACATGTCTCAAGAGGATAATAATACAGAGTGGCTGAGTACGTGATTCTAAACCATCTGCGTTGAAATTTACCATTGGTTTATTTATAAAAAATGCTTTTCGTTCATATTGACCGCAGAAAAAATAATGCAAACCGTCTAACATATCAAATGAACGGGCTAGTTGTCTGGTCTCAATCTATCTATACATATAATAAATCTGTAGACAAAGCATTTTAGTACACTGAAAATATATAAAAAAGGTTGAGACGTTAAAGGATAACCAACAGATGCCATTATTAGAATTTTTTGAATTTTTGTCTGTTTGGATGTGTGAGATTTGTTAGTACCACGTAAGGTATTACGTTAAAAATACGAAACGAATAATGTTAACTTTTATACTCAAATAGTGTGTATAACTCGGAGTAATTATTAGTTTTTGTTTCATTGCAATCGCTTCGATCTATCAAAAGATTTACAAAAAAAAATAAGTGTTCTAGAGTAACTTTTCAATAATATATGTACATACACGTAACGACATCTATTGACACCAAATAGAACAAACAAATATGAGTTATAACCATAAATTAAGTTAATAATAACACGTCTGTGTTATTTTAAAAGTAATTATTTTTATTATAATGTTATAAAATCGCTTTCCATTGGTGGTTGAATAGTGGCGCTTAAAGAATTTCTATTAAAAAGTGGTGATGTAAGATAATAATAATTGATGTTGTGTTCTGAGTGATAAAGAATGCAATGTTAGATAATTATTTATTAGTCTAAATCATAACAAGTTTCTTTGAATCAAATAGGTTTTCAGTTTGATTAAAAAAGTGTATTGTATGCAGAGCGAGTTTCGTTCGGATCGGATTAAGCAATTAATGTCAAGTTTTGTGATAAAATAGTCGGAATTCGGAAACAAATTAGTGCCGTAGGTAGATACTGTTCTTCAGGGTTGCGTGAAAATCGAAAGAGAAACCGTGGCCCTTGCAAAGGCAACAGAAGGAACACGGGTGGGTTTTAGTCAGTAAAAGTCTGCCACGCCCTCCTGCTCCACCCAGAGCGGGAGAAGTCATTTGATGATTTCCCATAAAAAAAAAAAAAAAAATCGAAGACACTGTTCTGGAGTTCTGTAGTCTAGATCTGGTTCTCGGTCTATGGATATTTGGTTCTGGATTTCTCTCTACTCTTGAGGTCGCATCTCATTCAAGTTCTCTTCAACCGAATCTTTTTAAGCAAAACTGAAGATTCATTGAGGCATCTTTATAACCGACTTCAAAAGGAAGAAGTTCTAGACTTTTCTGTTGGATCCTTAGCCAAATGGGATATAGAAACGGAATTCTTATCATTTCGTCGTGTTCGTCTGTCCATCCGTATGTCACACAGACAGCCAATTTAATCAGAGGGTTATTTTTTATGAATGGATAATCGTACGGAAAATGTAACACAGTAGCAGGTTAAGTACCTTACAGTGGTCAACTGATCATGGACTGCGAAGAAATATTATTGTAACTGATCTCCTCATTAATGAACAGTATACTTACCTATTGTGGCGCCGCCGCGCCGGTGCCGAAAATCAGGAAGAGAGATATTTTCAACTATTTATTTGGGATTTCCAACAAAGGAAACAAAATGACAATAATATTATACTGATAATTTCTGATAATTTCTCGTTGGTCTAGTGGTCGCAATCGCTACTGCCGAGCATGAGGTACTGGGTTCGATTCCTAGGTCGGGCAACGTGTTATTGGGTTTTTCTATCTGGAATTTCTCAGTAGCAGCCCGAAGTCTGGATTTGTGCCCGGTAGATGGCAATAGGCTCGCCCCATATTACATGGGACTTAAAAAACATAACTGGCGAAATGTGGGTGTACTATAGGTACACCTCTGCCCAACCCTTCGGAGAAACAAGGCGTGACGTTATGTTGTTTGTAATTTCTAAAGATGTTTTTTCCTGTTTTGGATTTAAAAAAATCAACTGCGGTTTAAAGCGTGATCCTTCTTCACCATGATAACGCTTCAGCACACGCCACCAGAAAATTAATTGAATACGGCAGGTGCAGCCTGGCCTGGTTAATTTGTCTCAAAAGTCAACGTGACACTTCGTGCACTTTGGTGGTGTCGGCCATTTTGGGCCATTTGCGCGCATTGGTGACGTAACGTTTGGGTGTTTTGGCGGGAAAATGGCGCGTGTGATTAAAACAACAATAACTCCTAAGTTTTACACGGAAGCTGTATAATAGTTACGTCGTTGGAATCGCTATTAAATAAGCTAACATATTATGTATAGATTAGCCCAGTTTTGCTTGAAATCTATAAGAAATTATAATTTGTAATCAGGGTGGGGGAATTTTTCCCAATTTCTTGTGTAAAGTTGAACATAATATAAAAAATAAACCCTTATTTCAAAAACTGTTTGTTCAATTTACATAAGTATACACTATTTCACAATAATCCATTAAAATACAAACCTCCCCATACATTTTTTACAAGCTACAAGCTTAACAATAACATGACGTCATTTGGACGACTCGAGCGCCTTCATAAAAAAGGGTCTGTTCATTGTTCGATTCCCAGAACACTACACCGTTAAGTAGCTTGCGTTGTTATCTTAAAATAACAAATGATCCACATACTTATCACAGACAGAGTCTCAGTTGCTAGAAGTTTTTACTTTAACAGTATCGACTAACCAAAACAAACACTTGAAAACAAGCGAAAGCAAAGTTTAAATTCTGTTGTATTTATTTTAAATACAAACTATCATTCTACATCTTGATGATGTTTACAAATCGATAAACCCAATTCAAAGGCATGGTATCATAGAAAAACATTACGAAAATAAATAAACAATTGAACTACGAAATGCACAAGTACCTGACAAGGAACGACAGAAAACAGATACGAAATTTTGTTCCGATTTTAGGTGGGATAGCAAGTTCAAAAATGTTTTGCCGTTGGGTAGCTGCACTGTATGGGATAGCTGGATACCAAATGACATTTTTTTAAATAGTATAGTCTACTCGTTTAATCCTTATTTCTACTACGTGGATAACTTTCTTTTCCACCCATTTCGATCATCCCGGATTTATGTCAAAAACGCTTGATGGTGGAGCAGACTAGAGTAGTCTAATTTTTTTGTTGCGTATTATTCATATCAATAATACGGTAATTGCTTACGTTATCAGTTAAAACTAATGCATGAAATGAATAATACGATACATAACGACGTACGTAGTAGCAACAGCTTGATCACAATAGTATAATTATAAATTGTAATACGGGGAAATGCAACGCCGGCGGCAGCAAAATGGCTCCAAAATAGCTAACGGTGTTTGTTGAAATAACAATTTCTATCAAAAATCTTTAACAAATCAACAATGTAAGCATTAAAAACTGTTCATTACTTAATTATCCTTGCCCAGTCCCAGGCTGCATACGTTTATTATAGAATAAATAGGTCTCCGGAGCTTGGCAAAATGTGCGTCGACCGTCGAAATTGGCTGCGCGGCCCGCGTTCTACAAATGTCTATGGTGACTGCCGTTCACGTTCCAGTGAAGGGAAATGCTATTGTGTAGCATTCTTATTTCATTTAGTACACTCTGTGCAAGTTTAAATGCTTAAAATACAGAATTATACTAACTATTAACGTCAAAACAGACTGCGTCTCAATCAGACTACTCTAGTCTGGCTCCACCATTGACTGTATTTTTTAATCAGACTAGAGTAGTCTGGTCCGCCACCGAGCGGACCAGGGGAGGAGGTAGAAACAAGAAATGAAAACAAGGTGGTCAGTGCCCTTTTCCTCTCTGCGCTGACGTATGGGCAACCACTTTAGAAGTGACCGATGCGCAGAGACATGGTCATATTTATGCAGATTGAAAACGAATCGAATGCAGTTAAAAAAAATATATATATTTAAATTAGGTAATAATTATGTTTTAACTCATTAACTTTATTGTCATACTTATCTAGGAAACAGTTGTATCTATTTATTATTGAATTTATCCGTAAGATATTCGTCAATTGTGTAGCAACATTTATTAATTAAGAATTGTTTTAGTTTATTTAAAAATGCATGGGTTTTGTTTTCTAGTTTTATGTTTTCCGGTCACTTATAATATATTTTTATTGACATAGAATATGGACCAGAAGAGTGCAGTTTAAGGTAGGAATATTTAATCTGTTTTTATGGCACAAAGAATACTTTTTTGTATGTTATCTCCTGTGTTGTGAGACTCTGGGTATACGCGGACTAATTTTCATAATTCTAAAATATAAATACCAATTAAAGTGAGAATTTAGTGTTTCTGGAAGTAAGGCTTGCAACTATCTTTTACGAATAGCTACGTTCGTGCAAAAAGACAGGGATTACTTTCGATCAAACATAGAAGCAAACCAAAACTATAACCGAAGAAACAAAAACAAGTTAATAACACCGACACACCAAAATTAAAAATGATGAAAAATTGGCCCAACTATACAATAAGTAACAAAAACCCTGTCCGATCCAAAAAAGGCGTATTCCTGGTTTAACATACGTACTAGAAAAAATTGTAAAAAAAAGTAACTCATAAAAACCAAAAGTTATTGTTTTTTTTTTTTAGTTACCATGCGAAATATAACACAAAATAAGCAGAAAGTCAGAAATCAGGGTCATTGTGCGTAAGCCTACAATATAATATCAGCTGATACCTACGCGTAGGCAAAACGTAGATGTCTTTAGTCCTACGTTTCTTTGGCGGCATGCGACAAAAGACCGCCGCGCTCAGGCGGCTTCTTTGACACGAAACTGTAGGTGAACTCTGGTGAACCCTGTCGAGCGATCAGTGTTGCCTTTGGTATGATTATTTTTAATTTTTTAAATTAATTTTTTTCATTGGGGAAAAATAATTATCTCGTATCCATTAAATGATTACGTATTTGTGTATGCACTACGATACCAAATAATACCCTTCAGGATAGGACAGGGTTTTCGTAACATGCTGTAGAATCGCAACAATATATTAAAATTACCGAATTACATAACGATGACGATGACGAGAATCCAAATACATTTTATGGCAAACTAAGATCACTTGTGATAGAAAAATGTTTATTACGCAGTAGACCAATTCATGACGGATAAAACTATATAGATGTAGGTACTTTATTCCTAACTATTTATTATATTCGTGTAAGATCCGGTCTAGTCAAAACCTTAATACTGTCTATTCCAGCGACATAATGTATTTAATTCTGTATTACATATTGACATACCAAGCCATGAACAAGTACTAGCAATAACTGGACATGACAAAATTGTATTGTGTTGAATAACTATCTCGTATTATTATTATTTTGACTGCCTACTCTCCAATATTATCTGACTTAATACGACTATATCTGTGATAATTTGTGTTTATATTGTATAAGACTTAATTATTGGACTTCATATTCTCTAAAATGTATCGTATTTGTTTTGATAAGTTTAGACTCCATTATGATAACTTATTGTGTATGTGACGTGACATCTATGTTTGCCGGTATATAGGCTTATTATGTTTGCCGGCTTATAGGGTTCATGTACAAAAACCGACAGTAATATATGTGTAAAATGTGTGATGCGAAATGTGAGTTTACAGGTAAAACTCTTCCCAACCCTTCGGGAAAACAAGGCGATGTTATGTTATGTGTGATGTGCATGAGAGGAAACAAATAAATATTTATAAATACGATTATTATTATTCGTATCAGTTTTTGACTTTTGATTTGTATGAATAGAGAGGGAGTGTCTGGGCTATTTCCTCATAAGATGGGGAAATACGCATAGTACTCGTAATTATTGCGGTTTGTAGGTTGGTAGTCTTATTGATTTCGCGTAGGGTGTAAGAAAATTTAGAATTTTTTGAAGTAATCTTCTGTATGTGTGTCTTCCAGTTTATATGTGTGTCTATTGTCAAATCTAGGATAGTGAAATCGTTAACTGTTTCTATTTTTTGTTAATTAAATGTAAATACTATATTTATTCGTCTTTTCTGTCGAGGATAAAAAAAATATTAATTGGGTTTTGGTGAAGTTGATTTCGAGATTATGCTCGCTCCTCCAATTTATTGTTTTATTAAGAAAAGTGAACAGTTTTAAATCTAAATTAGCATTTTTTTGGCACGATGCGGACATGCGGCATGTTTGCGGACGATATTTCACTCCTCACCTGAGGATTGAAATGGATTGGATATGGATTTTTATATCACTTAAATTAAAAATATATATTACCAGGCAGCACCAACTGCATCATCTGTCAACAATGACTGACAGAAAAATACGAAAACAACAAATCTATTCGCTTTGCATCCGTTGATTTTCATATATTGTTGTGTTGTTTTTTTGCTTTCTTTGCTAAAATGGACGCACATTACGATGACCCAGCCTTAATTTTATTACTATTTTGGAAAATAAATACTCATCTGTGACGTTTCTCACCAACAAGATCACAATATTACATATGTTAAATATGGTAAATTTTTTAAACTTCCTGCAACTTTATTGTATTATTTCGTTTAAATTAGGAATGAAGTATTAAAAACACAACGAATTGTTTTTCATACTTAATGTCCAGTTCAAGCTAGAGCACCCTAACAAACTGGGCAATTCCCTTTTCAATCACCTTACTGAGAACTGGCATAAATGACCCAGCGGCCTATTTTTGGGTTTTTTACAATCACCGGATAAAAAAAAGATAATACTTTACTGTGTTTCATGAGATCTAGAAAAACTTCATTGTCTACACTGGTTTAAAATTATGAAAGCTAAATAGGGCGCAATGGTTTCGATGACAGATCTACAGACTTTAACCGACATTCCTCACAGACCTTCTGTTGATTGAATTTTAAGATCTTTAAAAGCTTTTATAACAACCTCGGGGTTTTTACGCTGAAATCTTAAGTCCAAAGGACATGAGCGGGTGAATAATTTAAAGCCTCAGTAGTTTTAAGAGGAATATTAGCAATAAAAGTTTTCAACTTCCTAAGATATTTCTACATCTGAGTTGATGGGGCCATGTGCAGTCTCTAAATTAAATTTTGTATGACGCCGTTTTTCTCCTACCTGTTTTATTATTTGCTAGGTATTATTTATATTTTATCGTCAGCAGATTTTATTTTTATGCTCATATAAAGAGCACGAACTCGTTAAAGTTTTTGAATATTTTTCAACATGATGAAAGCTGTATGGCCTAAAGCAACATTTTAATAATACATATTCAAATGTTGCTTTAAGCCATAAAGTTGAAAAAGTTTTTCCCTACATTATCGAATACCCGAAGTCACCCAATCACGAAATAAGAACTTTGTGTAAATACATCTGGTCTTTAGGGGAATAGTGTTATTAAATTACGTGTTTAATAGTGAAAAGAACTCGTTGCTCTGTTGGGCTGGTTGAACTGAACTGCCTCGTTGGTCTAGTGGTCGCAATCGCTACTGCTGAGCATGAGGTCCTGGGTTCGATTCTTAGGTCGGGCAACGTGTTATTGGGTTTTTTCTATCTGGAATTTCTCAGTAGCAGCCCGAAGTCTGGATTTGTGCCCGGTAGATGGCAATAGGCTCGCCCTTACATGGGACTTAAACATAACCGGCGAAATGTGGGTGTACTATAGGTACACCTCTGCCCAACCCTTCGGGGAAACAAGGAGTGATGTTATGCTATGTTATGTAAGAACTCGGCGTAAAACTCATTTGGGCCACATATACACTGGACTAAGAAACTTATTACCACACTCTTAAATTGCAAGTTTTTCTAAATTAAAGAGGTTAGATTTTTTTTTTTTTGTAAAAACCTTTTTAACTAACGGGCAAAAAACTCAATACAATATTTATAAGCATGTTTTACGCCCTAAATACATTGTAATAAAAGGTATTGCCTCCTCGGACTCTTGGAAGCTTGGAGCCGGTTTGGTATACTGAAGACGAGGTTTCGGAGGTGATGTTGAGGAATATTCTCCCATTCTTCCATCAGGGCCTGTTTCAATGCCATTAGAGTGATAAAAGGTGGTCTGCGGCTTCTGAACAGCCTCCCAAGCTCATCTCAGGCGTGCTTGATCGGTTCGAGATCAAGATTCATTTTTATCATGTGAAGGGATATGAGGAACAGGGTGTAAAGTTCACTCCGTCGGGGTCACGAGTGAAGAGATATGAGGAACAGGGTGTAAAGTTCACTCATACTCTTGGAAAAGGGAGGATCCTCCGACCAGATGGATGTCGTATCTGGTGGGCAACTGCCCGATGATTGTTGTCGGGAAGTTGTATATATGCTATCTGCGCGGTAAACTCTGCTTGCGCGATGCAGGATTGATGCGTTTGTTCACATGTGGCGGTGTAGATGCCGCCACATCACTCCCCTCCGAAGACCGGAGGTCGATAGTGGACTAAGTCTTGTATCTTGCGATGCTTGCCAATGCCAGTTGGGTTTCAGTGGGTTGGAAACGGGTGTCGCATAGTTCGCGGTGAGTCGGAACTTTCTGCAAAGATGCCCCAGTGAGTCGGAACTTTCTGCAAAGATGCCCCAGTGAGTCGGGGTGGCTGACTGCTGGTGTCGACCAGTAGAGGAATTAAGCACTCTGCTTGTTGACCGGCCGAATGTGCAGTGTGCTGTGCCAAGGTTGCTGATGAGGCTTAAGGTGATGACCAGGTATGCGCTTGCGCTGCATGCTGATGGTCAGGACAACCGTTCAAGCCGTGGTTGCTGGCTGGCTGTGTGACTTGCGGGAGTGATGATGATGACGTCACGCTGAAGTAGTTGCACGAAGGCTGCGCTGACGTTCATACTCGGGTTCACCAGTTTAGAGATAATGTTCATCACGAAGGGGTCACCAGTGAAGGGATATGAGGAACAGGGTGTAAAGTTCACTCCGTCGGGGTCACCAATGAAGAGATATGAGGAACAGGGTGTAAAGTTCACTCATACTCTTGGAAAAGGGAGGATCCTCCGACCAGATGGATGTCGTATCTGGTGGGCAACTGCCCGATGATTGTTGTCGGAAAGTTGTATATATGCTATCTGCGCGGTAAACTCTGCTTGCGCGATGCAGGATTGATGCGTTTGTTCACATGTGGCGTTGTAGATGCCGCCACACATGCATCAGTATCGATCTATCACCCATGTTTCTCATTTTCATTGGATCTCTCAGAAGGGAGCAATTTTCTATGGCCACTAGCTCTGAGCGACCTTCTGCAAAGCCTACACCGTATTGGACTCTTTCTATGAAGCAGGCTTGAAGATATCGCTCACCAGGACTGCTGTACACTCTTCGCCTTCCACTGGAAGTGAATAGTGACAATCGAGACTCATCAGTGACCAAAACTCATACCCATTCTTCTTCACTCCACGTTATGTGTTCACAGGCGTAGCACAGTCGTGGAAATCAATGCCCTCTCTCGAGTTTGGGGCCACTTGCTGGTCTTTGGGGCTTCAGTTTTGCTTCTTAAGCAAGTCTTCTTCTCACTGTACTATCACAAATGTAGTCTCTTCGGGTCTGAAGAAGCTGTTGCTGGACTCTCAACTGCGTTGAGATTGCGATTTCTCAACACAGTGAAGACAAAATAGCGGTCTGCTCGGGTACTAAGTGCATCTGGGTCTGCCATTATAAGGTCTCCATCTCTCAGGATTTCCAGGTTCTTCGTACCTTCGCTTCACCTGCCAGACCGTTCTTAATGTTACAGCCACCATTTTTGCAATACGACGCATACAGATGCCTAGTTCTTGAAAAACCATGATTCTTGCACATTCTCAGGTAAAAGAGGCATTATAAGTATAGTTTACGTGCTGTGTGTGTTGGCAGTTAAAAAAATATGACCTGTGCAAGTGTCAGAAAAACTGTCACTGGAGTTAGTTCAATAAAAACATTTGACCAATCAAATAACCTAAACAGACTTAATAAGCAGATAGTAGTCGAGTTATTTTATAATAAATTAATATTAAGTCAATATTCTAATGAATATTGACTTAATATTATTATTATTTATTTCAACACTAATGTGTTGATTCCACTATTATCCCCTGGACTGACAAGCCCAATCATTAAATCGAAAGGTAGAAAAGACATCATGGGACTGTCTGTTTAGCACGCCATTGAATTGTCCTGTGTTGAGCTTGATCAGCATGTCATAGTATGTGTATACGAGGACCTCCAAGTTACCAGAATCTATCTAACTGTGTTTGATTCAGTAATGGAAGATGTGTTAAAGAAACTTAGTCCTAGTAGTACGAGTAAGTCAATAATAATCTGCGGAGACTTTAATATTAATTTATTAGAAATAACTCTGGTACAGTCAAATTATTAAGTCTTTTTGTGTCATTTGATCTGTCAAATGTTTTTATTGAACCAACTCAAACTCAAATCATTTATTTCAATTAAACCATTTACAGGCACTTTTGAATTGTCAAGGAATCGGTCAGTCAGAAATATGAAGCTAGTTGCCCATTCCAAAGCGCAGTAGGTCACTATGGAGAAGAACGGGCAAGAAAATCCATGGACACTCTTTTAAATAATATTGTTGTTACAAATATATTAGTTACATCGATTAATGTTGACACTATAAGTGAGAACGATGTACTAAAACCGTACACGTTAAAAACGTCCAGAGTGCAGCAAAACATAATTAAGAACCATCCAGCAAATTAATTATTAAAATAAGCCGTGGCAGCTAAAATCGTCTCGCTGACGGCGCCCGATCACGAACATGACGCATGGATCAGCACCATTCAGCTCAACCATTTTGATGGGAGCTAAATGATCCGACACACGCGCCACCGTCAGCGAGACATTTGAGTGAGCATGACATACTATCACCCGCCAAGGCACATTCAAGTCAATCTATGACATTACCCGGTACATGGCAGCTCTATAGTACAAAGTACTCACACCTGTGCAATGCATCTATACCGGCTGATTTTTTTTACCGTCTCGAAAATAATATGGTGTGTTGTGTAAGTGGAACAGAAGCCATACACGAGAATATTTGCTTAGAACCATTGAGATGGTAAAAGTCCCGAATATCTATAAAAAGTCATGAAAACTGTCCATCCTACGGCCCGTGCGTAAAACTAATAATAGCCAAAATAGGGAGATTAGCTGCGATCCTGCATGAATGAAAATTGTACGTGCGAGCGAGGACGTCGACAGGTCGTTCGGTCGCACCGGTGCTAAGCAACGACGGCGTACGCGCCTGTTTTAGCGTTCTGCACAAACACGTACAGAGAAACTTGATGTGTGCGAGTTCACTTACGGGATCACGTCGCGTCGACGAAATTTTATGTAAACAAACAATGATTATCCTTGCGTGGTGACTAGGTACTCTATGGTCTGTTGGCCGTCACTAACTAAACCATCCAAGGTCGAGGTGACCCGTTTGTTTACATTATTACTTTGAGATTTCGATCATTCCTTCATACTTTTGTGGGCCGTCTAATATGCTGTAGTTTCGTAGAGTTACGTACAATTTTAACTGTTTTCGTAGTAAATTGATAAAATATTTCTGACTAGTTTTTTATGTCAATCGTATAATACAACATTCTAGGCGTATTTAAAAGATCGAAATGAACTTATTTACCAATTACACTGATTGATTAAAAAATATTATTATTTACAACAAAAAAAAACTATTCTTCAGGTCCAAGATTGGTTTACGGTAAATAATTTGGTACTAAATGAGAAAAAAACCAAATGCATTCAATTTAAATTACCTAATGTTAGAAGTAGCGAATGTGACATCATATTGAACGGAGAAAAACTGGAATTTAGTAATCAGACAGTTTTCCTAGGAATCACGCTAGATGAGAAATTACAAGGGGGACCCCATATAACATCTCTTGCGGGGCGACTAAGCTCGGCAGCGTATGCTGTTAGAAAGATAAGACAGTTAACAGACGTAGCAACCGCGCGTTGGTTTATTTTAGCTACTTCCACAGCATTATGTCATACGCCATTTTACTGTGGGGTCGGGCTGCTGACATTGAATACATTTTTATTTTGCAAAAGAGAGCTGTCAGAGCCATTTACAATCTACGTCGCCGCGAATCTCTTAGGGAACTATTTAAGACGATTAATATAATGACTGTACCTTGCCAGTTTATTTATGAAAATATTATGTATGTTAGAAAAAATCTGCATCTATTTAATAAAATAAGTGATAGACATAATATTAACACTAGAAATAAAATAAAATAGATCAACCATTTTTCAGACTATCATATATCTTTTATGGGGTACTGTGTTAAATGTTACAACAAAATACCTTGTGAAATATTGCAATTAAATGAAAGAAAGTTTATAAGTCATGTTAAAAACACTTAGTAAACAAGCATATTACAAATAAGTAGATTACATCCTAGATAAGAATGCTTGGAAACATGCTGGTCCTGCTCCATAGGACAATCTAGAGGCTAGACAAAATCATACTATTTGCTTATTGTATTGTATAATTTGTTATTTTTACTTTACTCACACACTGACTTATTTCTAGTTAATATTTTAGGAAAATCATATATTTTTACAATTGTTTGTATAAATATGTGAGCACAATGTACCTATCACGTGATTAATTTATATGCCTTTGCTTTATTTTGAGTTGTTTTTTATTTCAAACATAACAACATATTTATAACTAAATTAAATTACTAAATAACTAACTAACTACCTATACAAATTAATATAAAAAATACTCAGGCGTCGAAGTACTCGTCCGCATCGCTGTCATCTGGAAAAGTTCCCAGAAGACTGGTAGCACTGCCACGCTGAATGGCAATGCTAATTCTTTGTCCAAAGAACAACCCAGCCCTCTGGTCACGTGAAGTGTCGACTAGTCGGTGAGAAATTTGTTTAAAAATTAGATGCGCACTCGGGCCCCATGACCCGAGCGTTTCGACCCCAAACGGCTCAAAACTGCTTTATTTTTAATTCTTTTTACCAATTGAGGTATAGTATTTTTATTCTTGGTGCATCGTCTTCACATATATAAATATAATTAATGTATGCAAAATTTTGTAAAACATTTTAAAGGAGTAACGGTGGAGTTTTTTGCCACTTCTTCTCCATACGAAACTGCTTTTTGGAAGTGGCGCTTTTTTTTTTTTTTTTTTTTTTTGTATGGCATCTCGTAGTTGACCTTGAGAGGTCGTGACTACTTAACCGGACTATCCTGTGGCTGCCTTAAGCGGACTCAAAGCCTCCAGCCAGGGGCGTAATACTACTTATATTATTAAGCGAACGCTCGCTAAGGGCACCCCCTGTGGGGTACGGACCTCGGCTTAGGGCGTCGCTGACGGGAGGACAGCAAGATGGGACAGGCTGGATCAAGTTTGGTTGATTATTATTAATCGGGGAATTTAAAGCTACAGGCTCAGCTACGGCGCGGGCTGGCACTTCGTCGAGCAAGGGTCGGGGGAGACGGAAGTGGCGCCTAGAATCAGTTATATTTATAATGTCAATTTTGACGTTCAAAAGTGCCTTTTTATGGGCCTATTTGAAATAAATGCTTTGACTTTGACATTGAGCCCCGCCAAAAAAAAAAAAAATACTGTCAGTCCATTCATTAAGACAGCGTGAGTCATGTCCGATTTAATGGGAAATATTACCTGTCTAGAGTATACCTTTCCTGCTCTAACTTACACAGAGTGTAGGAAATAGAGTGGGTTATGCATATGACATCACATGTCAAACATCTCCAAACATTTTTTCTCGGGAATGTTTCACTTTCTGTAAACAAAGATCGAACTTATTGAGTCGGTGTGACAGACTGGGCATAAAAAAATCACCACCTTGTTTTTATTTGGTACATACATTCCGTTTTGATCTTTATAACTACTGCAATAAGGTTGATATTAGGTTGCTGCTGACATTTTTTACAAAACTGAATGACACGGGAAGTCACTGAGAAAAACAATCTTAGTTGTTAACTACCAAAAGATTAAATCCATTGAACCAAGCTTCATCATACTTCCGTATTTCGCTTTTCAAATACACAACATTCCTAGCCAGAGTCCTTTTATTTAAAAAGGACCTATGGCGAAATGTCGACAAAGAACAAATAAAAAAAACGGACAAGTGCGAGTTGAATTCGCGTGGAGCGAATTCCGTACATGATCTTACACACCAAAAATCTTGGTCAAAATGTTCGGCGTGGCCGTTTCGCGGCCGTCGCACAGACACTCCTATGGACTAATGATAAGAAATTAAGTCTAATTGTTCCCGACAAATACATCGGCCATCGACAAAGCCGTCGACGCAATCTGTTTGCGCCGCCGTTATCTAAAACTGTTGCCAGAGCTGAGTCCCCTGTGTGCGTACTTTCAGGATGCCTAACGCCCTCATGACCACCATTCCTGAATGCGATCTGTTTGCTGATGAATGGAGCAGAATTTTGCGTGTATGTCCGATGTTTTGCGAGAGTAAATATGCATTTGTTTTTGTTTACTGTACCTGTTTCAATCTCTATGTTAATTAATGTAATTGGTGTTACCATTTTCATTAACAATAAACAATCATCCGACCCTCGTACCCAACCGCAATACCTTGAAATTGTCAAAACGAATCATATGAGCGCAAACTCGAACGGTTTACTCGTAGCCAGAGAAAAGTTACACCACACACCTTCTGGCTTCATCATCAAACCTTCCCTGATCTATTAAACTCATCAAAACGAATTTAACCCAAACTCGAGAGGTCTGCTAGTAGGTAGTCACTGAAGAGTTCAACCCACCTCCTGACTCTATCATCAGACCCTCGACATCACAAGGAATCTATTGGGATTATAAAAATGAATCATATGTCTCCAAACTCGAGGATTTTACTAGTAGTCACTGAAGAGTTCCACTATCAGGTGGATAGTGGAACTCTGGTTCCATCATTAGTCACTTGACGCCAAGTGCAATACATTGAACTCATCTGAAGTACTTATACGCAAAAGACATTGTAGTTAAAAAAAACATGTTCTCTCATACATTCAATCTTCCGCGGTATGTGTGTACGCACAATATTGAAGAACTACGTAATTTTAAGACCACAGACTTCTTATAGATTTTCCTGTAATCTGTAAGTAATAAACTAATTTCTGTATTTTTTTTTAATTTTAGGCTCAGTAGTTTCGGAGATAAGGGTTGAATCATTGAATTGTTGAATAGTCAATTTTCAAGTATATTCGTTAACAACTTAAAAATCGTTTATTTCAAAATTCTGCAATAATAAATTTGACATGCTCACAATAAGTCCTTTCATTTGACATGTCACACGGTTCAGTTTGCAAAACTTTATTATTTATTTTTCTAGTTTTCTCCCCAAAACTGGACTCCATATTCAAAAATTAGTTTATTTTCGTAACATGACCATATTCGGATCACAGAAATTCATATGTGTACCAAATTTCAAGTAAATTAGTCCAGTAGATTCGGAGCAAATTGGCTGTGACAGACAGACACACGAGTGATCCTATAAGGGTTCCGTTTTTTATAAGGACGTACGAAACCCTAAAAACCACTTTTTCAAGGAAAAGCTGTGTTTGTACAGTAAGCATTTTTTCTTTAAACTAATAGGGCCGGGAATAATTTACGGGAACATAAAGGATCGTGCGTGTACACTCGACTTTTCGCCGTCAACGAAAATCTCTAGCGATAGTAAGCGGAATTCATATCAAAGGATTATTGTTCTTTGTTGAACACTGTTCTGATTTTAGATGAGAAGTACAATAACAGCACTTTTATGAACATATTACATATTAGTATAATTGTGATTGTCAAAAACTTAACCTCAAAGTATTTATTTCAATTAAACCCATTACATGCGCTATTGAATTAACAAGGAGTCGGTCAATAAACGGCGAAAACTGCGAAGAAAAAACATCGTGAGGAAACCGGCAAGTCCTGGAACCAAAAATTCGAAGACATGTGACATCTTCCAACCCGCAATGGGCCCGCGTGGTAGATTATCTCTCCATTCGAAGAGAGAAGGCTTGTGTCCCAGTAGTGGGAACATTATCGGCTGTCTTTGCTTATGCGGTCATTTAGAAAGATGAAGCTAGTTGTCCATGACAAAGCGTAGAAGGTTACTATGGAGGAGAAGGGCAAGAAACACCATACACACTCTTTTAAATCAAAATATTGAAGAATATGTCGGTACTTCTTTTTGTAATGGGAGTAGGCAAAGTTATTACAGAATGCAGGCACAGTCTATGATCCTAGGATATTCGGGAGGAATATCTTTTTTTGCATTGACTTTAGAATCTAGCTAGGACATCACATTGTTTTGAATGACAATTGATTCCTGCCTTAATTCTTCTCGTAAAGGCTCGCGCCTTTCGAACACGACTCGCAACTCTAATCAATTTTCACAGCTAGGGTTGTCAACCCTACTAATATAGTATCCTACTATATTAGAGGCGAATATTGTAGGCGAAGCTACTATATTTTCATTTCAATACAAAATGTCGAAATAAGCGTAATAGGGCCAGGATTAATTTCATAAGAATTATTTGTATTTTGTAATCTGTGAGTGAAATAATAGTTAAGTAATTTATAAAATAGAAACCTGTAGGCTCAAAAAGAAACACATTTGCATAAAAACATTTTAAACATGTCTTCTATATTTTTTCGCTTATTTACATTTAGTTACCGTTAATTTCACCATTTATTAAACGTTATTCTTTAGATTCTATAATGTAAAAGTTATTATTCCTGCGCGTTTTTCCTTGTAAACTACACACAACATTTTTCTGATGCTTTTGAATATAACAATCATTAGTTCTCGTTCATCTTCAGGCAGTTTTGCCTAATGTTTTCTACTATGGGCCGAACTATGAAGTATCCATCACCGTCGTCGTCTAAATTATTATCAATAAAATGTAAGTAACGTCTAATTGTTTGCACAATAACAAGCGCATTGGTTGATCGAAGTTTGAACTACACCTACCGCGGTCAGTTCGTTAACCATCCATTACGTATCGAGACGTAACGTCCGTGTCTCGAAAAGCACGTTAAGCCAATGGTCGCGGCTGTCATTAGTAGACCTTAGACATTCGTTACGGGTAAGCCAGAAAGTCTGACAACCAGTCTTACCAAGGAGTATCGTGTTTTCCAGTAACAGGGTTGTGGAGGCCGCTTCATGGTTAATACTGGTATTCTGCTGCATCTGGTTATACTGGAAACCGACCCCATGATGGCTCATTAGTGGAATCTTTATTCTGCTCCAATAAATTGATAATTAATATCGTAAGACGGATATGACGAAACACTAAGGGTTAAAAACTCTACTATAATAAAAAAGCTCGTTTAAATAGTCATAAAAATAAGTACTGAAGGATGAATAGCAAATTATAATTTACGGGCAGAACGATAGACATCAATTGTAGGTACTGTATTAAAATGTCAGACCGGCTTCAAAAAACATGATCCATTTTCCACAGATAGCTGCACTATAACGCGATAAAAATGTTTAACATACACAAAATGGCTGAGAATTTATGTGCCTACCCGGTTTAGTCAATACTGTCAATAAATAAAAGCATGCAAAAAATGTTTTATATGATTGGACCTTATAATATTTTTATGAAGGTAAGTCGTGACAAACTACGTGTATATAATACATACCTATGGTATGTTACCAATAATTATAACATAAAATCATTTTCTTGACTTGCCCATAAAAATGGCTTTATCTCCATAATGGCCATTTTTTTGCGCTTCTATAGAATTTCAATCAGCATATAATAGGCCCTATTGTTCCAAAATTTCAGCCGAATTGGCTGACACCTTTTTGCTAACATATTGTGCGGGGTCCTTTTTGTTTCTAGGGCATGCTGGTTTGCTCACATTGTTTTCCTTCACCGTTTTAATAGCAGTGGTGATGAAATAATTTCCACAAAGTAAAGTGTGTGTTGTGAGTGCTTGTGTTCGAACCCACAACCTACAATTCTAAAGTCGTGGGCGTTATCACTGGGCTGGACAGCGGTAAACTTATAAAGATATTGTTAGTGATCTGCGAGCTCTCAGTACTGGGATGGATGAATTAAACGAGCGTGTGTCATTTAACTGCGATAATTATTTATAAGAATTTCGATTATCAATTTTACCTATCATAGAAATAAAATAAATCTAAGCTTGTTTCGTAATTCTTGCCATTAACGGACTCGCGGTTTGCATGTAAGCACCAAGTATAACCTCTACCGTATTTAAAATCGTTCACTAACACCTGTGAGAATATCAGTGTAAAATGTTAGACTGCCTTTCTGTATTTAGTATGACAACACTGTGTTATTTATGGTTTGATAGTTTTTCATCTACGGAAGCGTTCCCTTTCATTTTCTACCACCGTTATATGAAGCGCCTTTTAGGTTCCATAAATTTTATTGTTATACATATAGTCTAGGAGTTTTATTCACAATACGAAAATGTAGCTAAAAAGTTTAGCCAGGCAGAAATATCCCCAGAATGTCCCTGAATGTGTCTTGAAAAAGAAATAGTCTAAGCTGTCACAAACCGCAGTAGACCTAGGCCTTCATTTTACCAGCCATGATTTCGTCAACACGATCTTTATAATGTACAAGCTGCTGCCCGCGTCTTCGTCTGCGATCCAGGATAAGGAGAAGCATATTTATAGTTTAGTTATCTTTAAAATGTTGTTTTATTTATGCTTATTTGGCCTTTGTTTATAATTTTTGTTATGAATTTCAAATAGTTGCTGTTTACGTCCACAACAGTACTTCTCTATTCTGCTACATAATTCATTACATTAAGTATGCTTGAAAAATACCTTAAAGTTGGTTTACTAAACGTAGGCTCTCTTGGCACTAACCATGATTATTTCATAGCAGCAGTTGAAAGGCATTCTTTCGATGTATTAGCAGTCAACGAGACTTGGCTGCGACCGGGTGAAGAGGGGCGAGCGCCCTCTGTGCCGGGTTACCGCCTGCGCCACACGCCACGTCCGCTGAGTGTACACGGGGGTCGGGGGGGGGTGGTGTGGGTTTTTATCTTAAACGCGGCCTGACCGCTCGTACCTGGTCCACCCCAATTGACCCTAGATACGGCACTGTCGAACAAATGTGGATTACCCTTACACTAAATGGAAATAAAATTGCTATAGGCACAGCGTATCGGCCTCCACACTTCGACTTGGACCTCTTTCTTGACGCCATAACCGACTCCCTTACCTCCATAGTAAAATGTGATCACTACATACTGCTCGGCGACTTCAATGTTAACTTACTGAATGCTAGCGGGCAAACTAAGAAAGTATGTGACTTTCTGAATAGCTTGAGCCTAAAACAATTAGTAAGTTCGCCCACCCATTTTACAGACCACAGCGAAACATTGATCGACCTGGCCTGTAGTAATCTCAACCACAAAGGGGTCTCTGTTGAGCCCTTTAGCTCAATAAATGGCCACTCACTTGTTGTCTGCGAATTTAATATAAGACTAAGCAAATATAAACCCCATACAGTAACGTACAAACCTATAAAGCAAATAAATAGAGAAATATTTGATACTGATTTATCACACCTAAACTGGGACTACATGTGTGGCTTGCCTAATGTGAATGACATGGTTGAGGAATTAAATAGAAACATTTTAACAATTTACAATGCGCACGCTCCGGTGAAAAAATGTATAATTAAGGAACCGTCTTATCCCTGGATAACAGAGACAATTAAATTAATGATGCACCTACGAAATAACGCTCTGACCGAGTACCGTAAAAAAACAAAATCCGAGTCCAAAAAGGCATACTACAAGCAGCTGAAATCTCTGGTGGCAAATTCCTTATTTAGAGAAAAAGTTGCATACTTCAAATTCAACATAAATAACAAAATAAAAGAACCTAAAACATTATGGAAAAATTTAAAAAACACCTTACTACATAGGAAGCAATTAGATGACCTCCCTAGTTACTTCAGAGATCCGAACCAAATAAATGATCACTTTTTGAGTGTTCCTGGTAACCCCATCTGTAATACATCACAACGCGCTTTCTTTGAGTCTCATCGCTATGATAGCTTCGCATTTGTGTTGCGCAACCAGGCACTTGCCTATCCAAGATTATGGATTTGATCAAAATGCGATACAGTGGTACCAAAGCTATCTCACCAACCGTAAGCAGCGTGTGGAAATACGTTTAAGCAATGGCTCTTCCCTTGTTTCGTCACTTTCATCTGTTAATAGGGGAGTCCCGCAAGGCTCAATACTAGGTCCCATCATCTTCATTTTGTATTGTGCGGATATTATAAATTCCCTCAAGCGGTGTAGGTACCACATTTATGCTGATGACGTCCAAGTCTATATCTCTTTTAAGCCAAGTGACTATGACAGCGCGTTAAAGGACATTAGCAATAATCTTGACAGGATAGCATGTTGGGCTGAAAACAATGGTTTGGTACTTAACCCTACTAAAACTAAGTATATGCTGTTTGGAACCAAGAACCAAATCAGTGCAGTGCCGGCAACACTTAACATTACACTGATGGGTAGGTCGATCAGTCGCGTCAGTGAGGCCCGTAATCTTGGTCTAAACATGGACGCTGGGTTGAGATATGAAGCACACGTGGCCGAGTCAGTGCGCACTTGTTTTTACCGGCTTAAGATTCTCTATAAAATAAGGCCTTATTTTTCAGAGGAGCTGCGGATCCAGCTGGTTGAGTCACTCGTGCTATCTAATCTAAACTATGCTGACGCGGTTATTGGCCCTCGTCTACTGGCAAGAACTGATCGACTGATCCAAAGGGTGCAAAACGCCTGCACTCGATTCTGCTTCTCGATACCACCAAGAAGTCACGTAACGCCATTTTTAAATAAGCACTCAATCCTCAAAATGAAGTCACGCCGTAAGTTGCACTTGGCATGCCTACTATTTGGAGTTATAAACTACAAGCAGCCGTCCTACCTGTACAATAAACTGAGCTGGATCGCAAGTAGGCAGTGCTCGCAGCAACTCTCCACTCAATCGCACAAGACAGCTGCTTTCAGGGGAAGTTTTAGATACGCCGCATCCAAATGTTGGAACAATATTCCCCCGCCGATAAGGAACCTGAAATATCTTGGTACCTTCAGAATTAGACTGCGGCAGTTTCTTATCGCCTCGCAGGAAAAACTCGGTATGACTGTTTCCAACACTTCCTTTATATAACTGGCTGTCGTGATCTTCCCGAGTCAATTTGTATACTTAGCGTAGCTCGTGGACACATTCCTGTGAACAAAGGTAAATAGTAATTCAATGATTTGTTAAATAATAATTATCATACACTTGTAATAAACCTATATTTATTTATTGTTATGCATATTTAAGTCAAGCCAATTTTTTTATACGAGTATATCATTTATTTTCGCATCAACGCCACTGTTATTAATTATAATTATGGTTATAATACGATTACTCATTAATATACACTATACATAATTATGACTTTTACATAATCAACGAACACAAACCTTTCCCGATGCAAAACTTCTGTAGAATAAAAATAATTTAAGTTGCGGGTACTTACATAATCTCTCTGCACAAAACAATTTGTTATAACACCAATGAATCTGGTCTGCTCGACGTCCGTATGTCACTGCAGGGATCCAGCAGAATATCAGCGTCAGGTATATTTGCCTGACACATGCTGAGCTGGCCTCCCATTTGGTGCAGCCTTGGGACGCACACCGCACTTTTCTCCTCAAATTTGAACTTTATTTCTTTGGGTTTGTTCACTTTTTATTTTTTTCTGTATATTGGCACGTTGTTTATATTTATTATTGTTACTTTTTAACATTATTTTATGTTCTTGTGTGTTGTGCTGCGTCTTTTGTGTGCACCGAATAAATGTTTTATCTATCTATCTATATGTCCTACTGCAGGTCATGGTCTACCAATATGCCTAACATTCAAATCCGTTCAGCCGTTTCAGCGTGAAAGCGTAACAAACATACAAAAAAACTTACTTTCGCTTTATAATACTAGCTGATGCCCGCGACTTCGTATGCGATCCAGGATAAAAAGAAGCCTATGTCCTTCTCCAGGGCATGGTCCACCAATGTGCCAATACTTCACCCAAATCTGTTCAGCCGTTTTGGTGTGAAAGCGTAACAAACAAAAAAACTTACAGTCTCATATACAATATTAGTTAGGATTAAATTCATCGCACAGAGATCAGCCGATAGATTCTGTAAGAAATTCAACTTCAAAGCTTATGTGGAGTGAGCGGGTTAGGTTAGGTAGAAGTGTTAATACTGTCTGTCTAGGTGAAATGACGGCTCACTACAGGCTCACTTCACCTAAGTTTTCACAGTGACATGTTTACAGAATTATTAAATACTAGCTTATGCCCGCGGTTTAACCCGCGCGGATGTCGAAAATTATCCCACGAGCTATTGGACAAAAAGTTGCCTACGTCCTCCAGCATGTCGATCCTGTAAAAATCTCACCGTGAAGACTTTGCCTGGAGTGAGCTGTCAGTGTCAGTCCGTCTTGATCAATTCCTAGCATCAGTGGTAGTGATAGCTCACTCCACGCTCACTTCACTTAATTTTTCACGGTGAGATGGTTACAGAATAGTACTTCAGGATTCCATCTATCATCTTGCTAATTTACAATATTAGTATGGATTAAAGTATGGATGTAGGAAACTTATATGGGTGAATTGAATCATGTTTTGTAAACAATGTTAATACCGTATTCGGAACTCCATTTGATAACAGTACAAATATGGCATGAATTTATAAAGATAATATATAAAGCTACACTCTCGCGGATTTGGGTTCCAGTCTAAATTAACTTAAAATTAGCATACTAATATTAAGCACATCAAACAGATAGATTTAAAATTTCATGTATGTTAAGTGCCAACAAATTCCATGTGGAATGGCGTGGGTTAGTTTCAGTGAAAGACGATACGATTATAACATGAAATCAGTTTATTAACAAAAGAGCGCTGCGGAGCACATGCGCGGCGATCGGCCGATGCCTACTTAACTCTGCGACAGCGCACCGTACCACCCTACAACCCCATAATGCTTGTGATACATGTGTAATAAATATTGACGAGCAAAAACTCTGAAAAAAAACAAATATGTTTAATTGGTGGCTAATTAAGGTGTATGATAAAATCTCATGCCCAATAATCTCTTTAGGAGAAATTAGCCATTATTTAAAAGAAGGATGGCGAGGTTGCTCCAGCGTAATTTACAAATTAACGGAGCACCGTTCACGGGCAATTTTATATTAATAACAATTACAAGTTTATAGGAGTTCTATAAAAACATATTGAGTTACTAGGTGATGGGAATGAATAATACTAATTCAATTATTTTTCACACAAACATCAGTGTAGCCCTCGCTCTTGTACTAGGATTAAAGAAAAATTTAAAGTTATTAATGATTTTAATTTATTTATAAATAAGTTATCGTGCAGTTTCCGAACGGAACGATTTTGCGAATTACATTGATACATTTTAATCTACACTTATGATTTACGTTCTTACACCTAAGTACATTTTTTCTTGGCGGTTTTCTTCTTTTATACTTTGTTCTTTATAAGTGAACTAAATATATATAAAACAAAACATGTAAGTACCTACAATGTAAACGTACCATACATAAAAATAAAATAAATATTTTGTGTTATAACGGTATTGAAAACATGAAACGGAAAATGGAACGTCATTCCATTGTTTGTGTACAACGGCTCACGTGGTCATTCTTAATATGCAGTTTTTGCGATTTTGTGGATTCTTGACGACTTGTCTTACTTATGTACGGACTATTCTGCACGGCAACCTAGACTACGGCATTTAAGTCTGGGAAAGGATTTGCAAGTGAGGGGAATATATATACATATATAGGGGAGCACATAAGAGCCCACGGGATGTAGGAAATAGAAGTTAGCCGGGATGAGACTCCTCTGGAAGGGATATTTGTTCGCAACCACCCATCTATTATATGTACCTAATTTCAATCTACGCAAATAGGTAGCAAGTCTTATGACACGTACATCGCAGTAGATAAGAGGCTGGAGGATCGAAATGCCTTGAATGTTATTTTAATTGCCCCGTGGAAACACGGACAACGGGCTATTGCTCTCATTTTATGAGCTTATTGTGGTATATGGGCGATGCAAGAAACCAGTGGTTTGCCTCTGCACCAGCTTCTTTCTTGCAGTTAGATAAATACATTCTATTTAATAAAATATTATCTCTCATCCGCCCCGACAATAGTGTCGCTTTCGACAGTCCCGACAAGGCTGAATGTCTTGCTGACAGCCTAGAGTCCCAATGTTCTCCCAGCTCCCAACCAGTAGACCAAGCTCACCTGAACAAGGTCGACGCTGAAGTCGAACGAAGAGCCTCCCTCGCTCCCGTCGAAGACCCTGATGATACTCTGCCTCCCGTCACTCCAGACGAAGTGCACGACATCATTAAAGGGCTCCACGCTCGTAAGGCCCCCGGTTCGGATGGTATTACCAATAAGGTATACAAACTCCTCCCTGCCCCGCTAATAATGCTTATGACCGCCATCTTCAATGGCGCCTTGAGCAACAACACTTTCCCACAAGCATGGAAAGAAGCCACCGTCATCGGTATCCCAAAGCCAGGCAAGCCAAAGTCTGAGCCCTCCAGCTACCGACCTATTAGTTTACTCAATGTTCTCGGCAAAATCTACGAGAGGCTTATTTATAAGCGTCTCAAAGACTACGCCGAAGCAAAGAGCCTCATACCAAACCAGCAGTTTGGTTTCCGTAGCCAACACTCGGGCACCCAACAGGTCCACCGTATAGTAGAGCACTTATGCGCTGGTCTGCAGCGTAACGCGACGACGGGTGTGCTATTCTTCGACATAGCGAAAGCCTTCGACAAAGTCTGGCACAACGGCTTGATATACAACCTCTACCAACTAGGAGTGCCAGATCGTCTCGTGCTCATCTTACGAGACTTTTTGTCGAACCGGACCTTTCGCTATCGCGTCGAGGGAGCACTCTCGTCCCCTCATCCTATTCGCGCCGGTGTCCCTCAGGGTTCCGTACTATCTCCTCTCGCCTTCACGCTGTTCACTAGCGATATCCCAAAAAGTAAAAAGGCTCAGTTGGCTCTCTTCGCCGACGACACTGCCGTTTACTATACCGGTCACTGTCCCAACGCTATAGCTCGTACTCTCCAAACCTCCGCAAACGTCTTAGGCGCTTGGTTCCGGAAATGGAGAATCGAGGTCAACCCCGATAAGAGTCAGGCGGTTCTCTTCTCTAGACGTCGTCGACTCCCTCCCCCACTTCCCAGCCCGATCACTATGTACGGCAAGCCAATCCCTTGGGAGAAGCAAGCCAAATACCTAGGCGTGATCCTCGATGAGAACCTTACTTTTAAGGCTCATATTAAGGCGGTTCGCGCGCGCGCCTCCTTCGCTCTTAGCAGGCTCCAATTCGTACTGACAGCCCGTAGTAAACTGTCCCTCAAATGCAAGCTCCGCATCTATACCGCAGTCATCCGTCCCATCATGACCTATGGCTGCGTTGTATTTGCGCACGCTCACCCACGTCATCTCCATAAGATGCAGACCCTCCAAAACCGTTTCCTCAGAAGGGTCACGGGTGCCCCCTTCTATGTCCGTAATATAGATCTTCACGTCGACCTCAAAATGCCAACCATAAAACAGTTCATGAAACGCTTATCAAAGCGTTTCTTCGACTGCGGCATCAAACATTCTAACCCCCTGATTACAGCGGCCGCCCGCTACACTCCCTCTCGCATTAGCAGTATTCGCCGACCAAGGCATACTTTAATCGACCCCGACGACGCCACTACCCTCCTCCAGGAGAGTAGTAAGGCCACTAGCACGCTACATAAGCTCAAAACCCGCTCGCCGTCCTACCGCCCTCGCCGCCGAGGCCCGCCGCGACGCCCAAATCGACGCCCCTCCCGACCCTTGCTCGAGCCAGCCCGCGCCGCTGAGCCTGTAGTTTTAAATTCGTCCGTAAATAATACCAATCCTGATCCAGCTAGTCATTTGCTGCCCTCTTCCAGCGACGCCCTAAGCCGAGGTTCGTACCCCACAGGAGGTGCCCTTAGCGTTGTCGCTTAGTTTTAGTTAGTTTATAAGTTTAAGTCCTGGCTGGAGGCCTTAATTTATTAAGGAATCCACAGGCAAGTCCGCTTAAGCAGATGACAACCGCATAGGTTGACCTGCGAGATGCCAAACAAACAAAAGATTATCTAGGATTGGCCTTGTCCTTAAAAAGTCAGGTAAGTAGTACTGCAAAGCGCGTTTATGACTCGGATGTATAAACTTGGACGAAGTAAAAGGAGTAGGGATTTAAGAATCGTGGCAGGTGCTACGTTCCCCCAGGGGACATGTGTGTGAGTTTAAGTAAATATGTATAAATAAGCCATTCTGCTACTAACTAACAAACAAGATGCCCATGCCCTAACTACTTTTAGATTATTTTAGGTTATAATCTTCTTCCTTTCATATCTTTTCTCTCCCAACTTCTCTAACCTACTTACCATTTGCTTTTTTGTTAGTCTTATGTCGTTCTTAAACAATTCATAGTTTTCCATAATATACGCAACCCCTATCAATTGTTCCCAAGTTATATGCCAGCTCGCCATTCTCAGGAGAATGGCGAGCTCATTTTTGTACAGGTGATCTCTCTATTTTTTCAACAAAAAGTTTCACCGTCTCATTACTTTAAAAATAAGTAAAAAAACAACTTGCAAACGAAGGTCATTAATTGACTCAAAGTTACTTTGCTTAACATTCTAACTTCGTTGCCTTTGTTTACACAGCAGTACAAACACTCTTTATACTAAAAATCTAATCAAGTAGGAAAAAAGGTACAAAACCGACACAACAGCCTCATAACCTCAATTCGTTTAAGGAAAAACGGTACGAAGTTACTCCTTAATATTACATAAACCGAATATATGAATAGTTTTAGGGTTACCCTTTTGATACGGGCCCAAAGGGTGCCAACGGAACCCTATTACTAAGGCTTCGCTGTTCGTCCGTCTGTCTGTCACAGGGCTGTATCTTTTAACGTTTTTTTTCTGAACCATAATAGGTAGACACTTGAAACTTCCACAGAGTGTGTAAAACTATGGCCGCTATAACGACAAATAATAAAAATAAATTATAGTTAAACTTTCAAGCGGGTATCCCCCCCCATACCAGAAACGAACGGTGGTACGGAACACTTCGCGTACGAAGTCCGACCCGCACTTGGTCGCTTTTTAGAGAACCAACCATGTAGCAGTAATGCATCACTCGTTATAACAAAACTGTTCAAGTTTGTACTGATTTCCTAAACCTGCGTTTAAGGCTAGTGTAGCTTCCAAAGTGTACCTTCCTTTAATGGCGGACGTTTAGCTCTCTGTGCAGATGCTTCAGCTGGAAAACTATTAATAATCTGTAGTTGAGAAAGAGGTTTTGCTTGGGCGTCGATTTTAGCAGTTTTCGTGTCTATCGTAGGGATGATGATAATGTTCTTTTTACTAGCTTCTGTCCTTGACTTCCTCCGCGTGGAACTCCACTACCTTACCTTTAAAAACACCCAACATATTCAAAACCTATGACTCTCAGCAGTAGTGAAACTTTCTATAAGTAAAAGAATATTTGCAATCGGAGCTACTGGTTCCAGAGATTACCCCCTACATACATCCAAACTCACATATTGTAACTCATTACGATATTTTTATAAACAGATTGTTCATATAAATAACGGAGTATTAATACAATATTACAAGAACCGATAATGTAAAAAGGCGAGCTTAACTTAGGTATTTTGACAGAAACCCAGCCAATAAGGTTTAAACAGCTTTGGGACACAGGCCTACTGTTGCGAGGGTGTGGGCCGTAATTCACCACGTCGCGTCGTGGTCGGCCCAGTTCGTGTAAGTAGATGTCTCCGATTTTTTTGGTGCTAGGACATGCCAGTTTCCTCATGATGTTTTGATTCACCGTTCGAACCTACGACCTACTTACTACTCGTAAGTTGCACTACCACCACCACTTGGCCACCGCTGCTCTTGAAAACCACAATGCGACAGCGAAATTTGCAAATGAAGACATTCATCATTCATCTCTGCTCAAACCAATCGTAAAAACAGACGTGATGTTTTGTTATTTTTGTTTATGACTCGTTATCATCATCTGCCTGCCTCGCCTTTTCCTTACTTTATCGGGGTCAGCTTCCAGTCTTTCCGAATGAACCTGCAGTATTTTACATGGAGCGACTGCCTATCTGCCCTTCACAACCTGAGTAAAGACCCATTCATAAAATGGTTCTCAGAATTTTTGGGCTTCTTCTACTTCAAATGAGGATTAAAATATGTATACAATCCAAAAGTGTTACACAATAATACTTCAAATAATGGAGTCTATTTAACAAAGAGTTTAAGTAGCTAGCCGTTATATTGGTATAAAACCGCCTTGTAAAAGCATAGGCACACTTGAACAATGTACATCTGTAGGTATAACGTTCTATCATAACGTTCTATCAAAGTCAAAATTCTCGAAAACACGGAACGTCAGGATATTAAATATCTTTTGGATAGCTGTTTGCTAAAATCACACATATTAATGCCACCTTCATCTATGAAGGAATTTAATATAAAGCTTCCTTCGCGTGACTGTACTTACGATTTTTGAATTCCGGTAATGTCGGTGCTAGAAGATTTAATAAGTGGGGGCTGGCTTAACATATTTAATCTTTTTATTTTAGTGTGCTGTGGGCGTCACACGAGGCTTCTCTGTGACTGCATCTGCAAGGATGTGGAACAAGAGCTTTTATTTATAAATCAAGCTCAGTGTAACATCTTAATAAAAATCTTATTTTCATTTACTAACAGACAACGTACAACCTACTCCGCTGCGTCGTAATTCTAGAAGCATGAAATTTTGCACCTTTGTTATGTACCTTATAAAGCGAAATGGGGCACCAAATTATGCTTTTTTTATACATCAAAGAGGGAAAAATTATATAATTATATAACAAATATTTCTGTGAATAAAAATATTTTACAACGGGGTAAAGAATTTTTAAAGAAAAAAATTTAAATTTTAGTTGATGAAAGTGGGCAGTTCGTCATTTTTCACTATGGAAAATCCCATCAGTACACGTCTTGTTTCGGTTTAAAATAGAAATATGACTATTTACTGGCAAAGGATTAGACTCAAGAATACAATAGGTAGTGTCATAATATAAGTTTTGTGATGAGACCAAAATCATTGAAATATCCTTATCGTTTGAAATATGCACGATAATGGGATATCTGGATGAAGGTTCGCATTCTATTGTCAGTCTCAATCTGTCAAAAACACTTCAAATTTTCATACATTTTTGACATCAGATTGTCGACGAGGTGAGACTGCGGCTAGATTTTGAACGTTTTTAATTACGACAGTTGGCCTTGAGCAGTAAAAGTGACGTGTCAACTAAACTTTAGTAGATTTTTTTAGCAGTGATGGCCCAGTGGTAACGCCCGCGACTTAGGGTCGTAGGTTCGAACCGTATAAATTATTTCATCAACGCTGCTCTAAAAACGGTGAAGAAATACATCGTGAATAAACCGACATGTGCTAGAACCCAACATTCGACGACATGTGACATCTACCAACCCGCACTGGCCCCTCTCTCTCACCAAGAGGAGGCCTGTGTCCCAGCAGTGAAGACAAAAATATTGAATTAACATGGGAAGCCACACATAACGTCTTATTTTCAAATCTATGAATAACTAAAAACTTTCTAAAATACATAGATAGAAGTACTTTTCATCTCAAAAACACTTCTTTGAAAATAGAGGAGAATGTCTCTTGGAGTTTGCAACTTCATATTAAATTCTAATCGCATGTAACGCCTGCAGAACAAAGAGCTAGATACCACCTGCTATGTCGGACATGTAATAGTGGAGCAATAGATTTAAGACATTAATCCTTGTGCACTCACCTAACATCCAAACAAAACTATAGGTAGGTAGATTATACTGTGTTAAAGCAACATAATTTAAGTAAGATTACTCCAGAAATGTTTAGGTGTATTAGAATTAAAGGAGGAAGAACAAACGACTAAAAAGGATTTCAAAATCACAGTAGCCTCTAATCAAACAAGAATCTGAAGTCTTTGAAGAAGAAACACATGAATTAACGTAAAGCGTGTCAATACATACATATTACGCGACGCGATAATTGACGCTATAAAGATTCATTGATCAATGTTCAATCAATTTATAATTTTTTATGGGAACATTATAGGCTGATTATCGATGTATGTATTTACATACATTCGTTCCCACTGCTATGGACACGGGCCTCCTCTTTGTGAAAGAGAGTGGGCCGTAATCCATCACGCGTGCCATGTCGGTAGATGTCACATGTCTTAGAATTTTTGTTTCCATAACATGCCGGTTTTCCCACGACGTTTTCCTTCACCGTTTTGAGAGCAGTGCGACCCACGACATTCAACTCGTAAGTGGCGGCCGTTATCACTGGGCCACCACTGCTCTTGTCGGTTTAAGTTTACTATGGCTAGGATTTCAGTTCTTTTCTTGCTTCATGCTTTTCAGTTTATTTCCCCTACTCAGCTTTAAGTTTTTTTTAATGTTTAGTTGCTTTATCTTTTCATATTTAGTATATTTTTTATGAAATTAATCAGCTATAATTATCTTTAAACGCTTATTTTAATAAAACAACTTAATAAAACACGAATTTATCTATCTCCCCTTCTCCGCTACAGCCACAGCCACAACGTCTCATCGGAAAACATTTTACGTCCCTTATCGTCAAGCAATAATGGCGTAGAAGGATACCGCACTAGATGGTATATTGTTTCAAGTGCCATCCATCCAACGTCCGCTAAATAACTTCACTAATTTGTCTCAAGTCATCTAAGACGGCATACTACCCGTTATTAGCGCACATAAATTTGACTAATTGTTTGTATGTGCTCCATAAATTCTGGAAAATACTGAAGTAATTTTATTGGAAGGTGCTCTGTTGTGTTATTAATTTCTATCCCATAGTGCTTCTTAGTAGGTGTAGACTTCGCTAGTGCAGAGTACTCCGTGAGTAAAGTATTACTTCGATGAAAATTTGGGAGTCAGTTAGTTTAAGAATGGGGTAAAATGATGAGTTATAGCTCCTGCCAAGATTTTGAACATGAAACTTAATTTTATTTTTGCTGTGAAACAAGAAAATTGATCCAAGTGCCAAGCATACAGTAAACGCATTGGTGTACACACATCAAAAAAGTCTAAGCAACACATACTTTTTCAAATTATTAATCAATTATTGTATCATTTCTAACCAAGTAGGTAATACCTAGGTAAACTTTTTTGATCTAGAGGACATACTGGATGGTTGTAAAAAAAAAACTAGTGTCATTTGTTTTGTGTTTTTTTTTCACAAATTTAAAAGCCAATGCATTTATTAGAATTTTATAGCGTTTTCTTTGCTTATTAAAATTTTGTATTCTGTATGAATTTTATGAATTAAACAATAATTTAAAAAAAGTTTTGAACAAATTTGGATTTTGAGACATTTTTTACGTCATGGAGCGACGTCATTTGAACGCAGATGAAATGCAAAGAGCTGTAGGGATGTTGCAAGCGGGAAGAAGTCAATCTCAGATATCTCGGTATTTTGGTGTCAACAGAAGCGTTATTTGCCATCTTCATCAGCGTTACACTAACACGGGAGATCCTGCTGAGCAACACCCAGGTCGAGGAAGGTGTACAACCAGGGGGCCAGTTTCCCAGTCTGTGGAAGATTGGACGTCTGGTCCTGCTCAGGAAGGCGGGGCGCCCTGCCGACTCGCCGTCTGCGTACCGGCCAAGTCTGCGTGGGCAAGCTGTTCGAGCGCATACTCGCAGCCCGCCTCGTCGGCCACTTGTGCAGAGAGGGGCCGGACCTGGACGAGAGCCAGTTCGGCTTTCGGCATGGGCGCTCTACCATCCACGCTGTGTCGAGGGTGAGAGTCCTGGCGGAGGAAACAGTGTCCCGGGGTGGGGTGGTGGTGGCGGTGTCCTTGGACATCTCCAACGCCTTCAACACCCTGCCCTGGAGCTGCATACGGGAGGCACTGCGGTACCACCGCGTGCGGCTCTATATGGGGATCGTGCGATCCATGGCGCTCTACAGAGCGCCGATCTGGGCATCTGACCTGACGGCCGGCAGCATAGCTGTCCTGCGCAAGCCGCAGCGGGCGATGGCCGTCAGGTCAGATGCCCGGATCGGCGCTCTGTAGAGTCAGAGTCATTCGGGGTTATCGCACGATCTCCTTCGAGGCGGGTTGTGCACTGGCCGGATCACCGACCTGGGACCTGGAGGCGAAGGTGCTCGCGTCACTGTACCGGTGGCGCGAGGCAGCGCGGGAGCGGGGCGAGCGACCGATGCAGCAACATATTGAGCAGCATCGGTTGCAGCTCCGCGTGGTCCTGGTGGCGGAATGGCGGGTGCGGCTGTCACGCCCTACCGCCGGCCTCAGCACCATCGAGGCAATCCAGCCAGTGCTCGACCGCTGGCTCGGGAGAAGGCACGGCTCCCTGACATTTCGGGCGACGCAGGTGCTCTCGGGGCATGGTTGCTTCGGGAAGTACCTGTGTCGCATAAACAGGGAGCCGGACGCCCGGTGTCACCACTGCGTCGACTGCCGGGGGGACACGGCGTGGCACACGCTGGCATAGTGTGCCGCTTGGGAGGAGCCGCGCCGTGCCCTCATCACCGAAGTAGGCAACGACCTGTCGCTGCCAGCCGTCGTGAACGCGATGGTCGGCGGCGCAGAGTCCTGGGACGCGGTGGTCTCCTTTTGCGAAACGGTCATCTCGCAGAAGGCGGCTGCGGAAAGGGAGAGAGAGATTTCGAATCTCGACCCGGCCCGCAGCAGACGCACCGGGCGTCGGAGGAGGGCGGACAACGCCCTCTTCCGGCCCCCCTGAATGGGTCCAGGGGCGACGGATTCGGGGACATCCGTCGCCCCCCAACATCAGGACCCGAGAAGGCGGCGCGCGTAGTGTTCCGCGTGCGCCGCTCACAGACGTTGCGGGGGGAGTACACCTCACTCCCCCCGCCCGAGACGGGGCCCACGCAAGCGGGCCGGCACCAGCTGGCGTTGCGGAAGAATTATGTGTTCCCACGACCCCGGCGTAGGTGTGAGATGGAACACCGGGGTGGTTTTTAGTCAGTAAGAGTCTGACAGACCCATGAGGATTTTCCACCCCGGGAACAAAAAAAAAGAAAAAATTAAAGGTGTACAACCAGACGGCAAGATCGATCGATACATATAACTGACTGCAAGACGACAGCCAATGTTAACGGCCCGAGAGATAGGTTTAAAACTACAAAATTCAAGTGGTGTTGTTGCTAGCTGCCAAACTGTGCGAAATCGACTGCATGAGTATGGCCTACGAGCACGACGGCCAATTAGGTGCCCGATACGTCACGGAAATCGCGCTCGTTGAAATGAATGGTGTAGGGAACACATTACATGGACCCGGGAACAATGGGATAAAATTTTATTTTGCGATGAGTCTCGATTTGGGTTCAAGCCTGATACTAGAAGCGTAAGAGTGTACCGTCGTCCTGGAAATACTGAAAGACTGAGGTGCGTTCAGGAAGTGCATCCATACAACGGCTCAAGCATACCAACAACACATAACCATTATGGGCGGGTATTATGAAGAAAAGACGAACTGAGCTCGTTTTTGTAAATGGTAACATGAACGCTGTAAATTACGTTGAGAATGTTCTAAGGCCTTATGTCCGTCCATTCGCACAAACGCTTGGCTCCGATTTCACGTTGATGCATGACAATGCACGTTCGCATACAGCTTTGCACACACGGGAGTACTGGGCAAGGGAAAACATCCTGGTATTGCCTTGGCCTGCACAATCGCCAGACAACAGCAAGTTCTCAATAACAAAGGAGGCCACACTTTGTATTCATTTATGCAATTTTTGTACAACCATATAATTTTAGTTTAAGTTAGTTGATTAGGCACCTTACTTTGTACTACGTACTTGAAGTACTTGCTCGTAATTATTGTTAATTAAGATTATTACAAAAAAAAAAAAATATTGTTGTTCAATTTCAAAAAAGCATTAAAAATTATATATATAAGAAATACTAAGGATTTAGTACGAAAACAAGTTGTAAAATTTAAATTTGTATGTGTTGCTTAGACTTTTTTGATGTGTGTATTAGACCGGGTGTGCTGAATTTCTTAAAGAATGAACAATAGGTAACAGAGTCTAGATGCTCGCAGCTTGTTCACCTTGAATGCTCTCAACGAAAATAGCCGTGGCAATGACACAGATATAAAGACAAGGATTGAAGTTAGAGTATATGTTTGTATTTCGACTGAAAGTTGTTTGATAGTCAAGAGAAAGAAATGTTGTTTATTCTTGCGCCAAATATCGATCCATACTCAAAGAGATAAGTATTGTCATAATTATAGAGGTCTACAGTACAGGGTGTACAGTTCACTCATCCTCCATGGAAAAGGGAGAATCCTCCGACCAGACGTGCGATCTGTCTGGTGGGCTACCATACGATTGCTGTAGGACGTTGTACATATGTATATGCTAGCTGCGCGGTTAACTTTGCTTGCGCGATGCAGGATTTTGCGTGATGTCAGTGTGATCGCATGTGGCGATGTAGATGCTGCCACAGAATCCTTTAGGTTTATACTATTTTTTTTTTCGTGAAATGCCGTTAATGATCGTTTATTTTTAAACTATTATTTTAAATAACCGACGGAAATCATAAGCTAAATTCATAGTTACAATTTGCGCTTTGGTTAAGTATTTTTTTGTATATAATAAGTATAAAACGTTAGAAATGAGTGATACAATTTGAAACATGTAAAAAATAAACCTTTAACGTTTCACTGCTATGGTCTAAGGGCGTCGTATATTTAGAATTTAGCACCATTTTGCCGGTCGAAAGCGTCCTATGCCAACAACTTTATGTAAATAACCGCTCAACTGAAACGCGTTACAAAAAGATTAGTGTTCCGTGTTCACACCTTGTTCGTTCACTTTCCAGAAAGATTACCAACTCAATTTATTTAACTAAAACTTAATGGTTAATATAAAAACATCGGCTACTACTTTTTCAATTCATATAATAACTAGCGGTTGCCCACGACTTCGTCTGCAATCCAGGGTGAAAAGTAGCGTTAATACTTACCCAGTTCACAGTCTATCTGTGTGCCAATTTTCATCAAAATCCTTTTAAGCCGTTATAGCATGAAAGCTTAACATACAAACAAACTTACTTTCACATATATGATATTAGTTAGGAAGTTAGGATGTACTTTCTGAGTTTACTGACATCGTTGAAGGAGAAACATACTGTGGAAACCTGGACTAGTTAATATAAGTCTTAAATCGCCAACCCGTCTTGAACAAGCGTGGTGATCAATGCTCGTGCCTTGTCTATAAGAGAAGAGACTTTTGCATTGGGACAATTAATATTATCAAAGACATTAAAATGAAAAGACATTATTATGTAGATATAATACAAAATCGTGTCGTAATCGTAATTCCATAAGGCATAAATTACATAGTAAAACCAACGAAACAATTTCGGTGAAACTTGCCCGCAAAACACAGTCATAACTTTGGAACACAGTAACCGTAAAATTGGGTAAACGTGGCCAAGTCTCTATTTGTCGGTAACACGCGACGTTAAGCACATCACGCCTGTAAAGGTACGAATACATTGTATAATCTAACAAGTCGTACTAACTTAATATATTTTAAAATCGGTAAAGCTGGTGGTTTATTCCACCAGCTTTACCGATTTTTACTGAATAAGGACGCGTCCTAACTTAGCGATCGTCAGTTAAAGACGCAACCATTGCGTGTTTGCCCAACGAATCTAAACATATGGTTGAGCCGCAAAGGGCACCCGGTTTTCCAAAACATCATTCAACGATCGCGAATTCGCGCGAACGAACGCTTTAGTCAGGAAGCGGGGACATTTAAAACGGTAAAAAAGAACCGCCGAATAAAAAGATTTAACGCACATGAAGAGATATGAGGAACAGGGTGTAAAGTTCACTCATACTCTTGGATAAGGGAGAATCCTCCGACCATACGGTTGTTGTGTCTGGTAGACAACTGCCAGGTGATTGTTGTCGGGAAGTTGTATATATGCTAGCTGCGCGGTAAACTCTGATTGCGCGATGCAGGATTTGTGTGACGTCAGTGTGATGCGTTGTCCGAATGTGGCGGTGTAGATGCCGCCACACACATAATCCTTTGGACATCCCTAATGACACAAATTATGATCACGATTACGACAGACCTTAAATACTTTTCAATTAAGACTTTATCAGCTGGAAAATCTAAACCGAAGAAGTCTATGACTATAGACAAGCTAGATATATATGTTTAAAAAATAGCTTTTTCCTGTTTTATGAATTGTACTAAGTATAACTAGAATGTTGTGGTTCAAAGTTTTTGTCTCGGTTTGTGTTTGGAATGACTTCAAGACTTTCGGAATACGTTGAATAGGTTTATGCTTTTACAAATTAAATTTCAGAGTAAAATTGTGATTAATTTACTTCGTTTATGTAAAGTATATCACGCCACAAGTTAATCAAAAGGCCTCGTGATAAAATTTTCGGTGGTACCTACTCACAACTTTCTTTCAGCGAAAACAAACATCTGTAGGATTATCTATCGTTTTGAGTATGAGCTTATTTTCTCTAATATCTAAATAAAAAAGTAAAGATACCGCGATCTTTGCTTTTAAATTAATACTAAGACCCACTGAAAAATTAAAGAAAACAAATGACTCGCGGCGGCAGCAACACAGTCTTATTTCTATAGCTTCATTTTTCTTTACCACCTAAGTAAATAAGAATGTAGTACAAGTGTAGCAGCACAGTACACGAAGTGGAACTACTTAAAAATAGAGAATAAGATTGATTTAGTGTCAGAGAACTCATCATCATTTCAGCCAAAAGACGTCCACTGCTGGACATAGGCCTCCCCAAACTCCGCCACTTTGACCATTTCTGTGTTTCCCGCATTCAGCAGATTCCTGCGACCTTCACAAAGTCATAGGTCCATCTTGTGGGAGGGGTCTTTCAACGCTACGTCTTCCGGTACGCGGTCGCCACTCCAGAACCTTTCGACCTCATCGGCCATATGTTCTGCAAGCAATGTGCCCTGCCCACTGCCACTTAAGTTTGGCAATTCATCGGATTAAGTCGGTTTTCTTTGGTTTTAGTGACGATCTCTTTATTTCTGATTCGAAGAGAAGAATAAAACTATAACTGTCTGTCTCGAGACAGAAAATGTTATATTTTTTTCAATCTCATGTTACTAAATCTGCCTTAACGTGACGCGTCCTAGAAATTTCACGCTCATTTTTCGTCCAGTTAACTAATCGCCTAAGAAGTTTCACTTAAAAAGGAGCATCAATCACGGAAACTGGAACTCAATCAATCAATCAACTCAGACTATCGCAGTCCACTACTGCACCTATGCCTCACTCAGGCTGCGCCACAATACCCCGTCCTCCGCCTTCTGCATTCAGTCTGCCCCAACTGGAACTCACTAAACCAAAGTTTAATACTGTAAACAACTAATAAAACTGCAAAATAATTCTATTAGACATCTTTATCGAAGTCAAGCTGCGGGCGTATATTGGCAATGCGGCTTAACAGTCCGTATAGGGGATTTGATTTTCCGTACAGGCCCCAGTAAGTGCAATAGGAAGTGTCGCGTGAGTGTCGCCGTCGAATAAAGCAAAGAGAATTGGGTCGTGGCCTTCGAAGCCCCACATTTTGGAACAAAGCCAGCCACTACGTCGATTTTGTTTTATTTCACAAAAATAAAATACGTACTGTGTAACGATTTCGCTTGGTTAATAAAGGTTATTACTGTATGTCACAATGGTATTCCGGTTATTGGATAACGGTTAAAAATTCTTCATCGCGTTTTAGGGTTCATAATAAACAACAGATTAGGGCGGGCCGTTGGAGTAATTCGGAACGCTGGTATAGCTTATAATAAATATATTTTTTTACCAGAAAATGGTTGGATAGGTAAAGCTCAAATTGTTTGTAAAATATTTACAGCCGATAAAATTGGTATTACTTCTCTTTTTACACGAGAAAATAATTTCAATGGATACGCTTGTATAATATTTTAAGGCCTTTCAGGATTCTGATCGAGTTAGAGAAAACCAAAATGTAATTACTTACACATGCTGTTGGGGTAATATCCTCTCAATGTTTATTCTATTACCGGCTTATGTCAGACTTCCGTATTCTTCCGATTACATTTATACTGCCTTGTTGGTGTAATGATCGTAAGTGCTACTGCGGAGCATGAGGTCCTAAGTTCGATTCCCAAGCCGGGAAAGTGTTACTGAGTTTTTTTTCTGGAATTTCTTAATAGCAGCCCGGTGTCTGGATTTGCGCCCTGTGATGGCAATGGGCTCGCCCCCTATTACATGGGACTTAAACATAACTGGCAATATGTAAGTGTACTCTAAGTACCTACACCTCATCGCAACCCTTAGGGCAAACAAGGCGTAATGTTATGTTATATTTAATTAAGCTACAAATATTTGCTAAAGAAGCACAAATGCCAAAACCTTTATTTAAAAGTGAGGCAATAAATCAACCCCAGATCGGCATTTAAAGTTACTGCGAAAAAGAAAGTTACTGAAAATTTCCCACGAGACAAATTACCCAAAACCGCCTCCATCAGCAGATTTGTACTCTTTTCAAGGAATTCTCACCTTATTACAGACAACAGGGAAATCAATGATATATAAACAATTTGTTAGATTCCCTTAGCCAGCCTAAAGGGAATGAGTTCGGTTATTTAGGTGCTTGCAGAAACGAAGTAAGATTCGTAGTAAAATGCAACATCAGTGTTGTCAAATATTTGTACAGAAAATACTATCTTTGAAAGAGATCAATCTGGTACAAATAACGACTGTTTTATTGAATTGCTTTTATATTACGTGTGGAATCATCACTTTCTAAAACTATTGTTTGTGACATCTTCACCTCCCCTTAATAACCTTTATAAACGATGATATATTGTTCCTACTACACCAGTGTTTTACAAGCAACATTCTAGAAAATCCGAGGCGTATACAGAGCGTGATCAAAGAAGCCGGCGCGGCGCTGTCACGTCGCTCAATGCCAACTATAAAAAAGAGTAGCCAAACTACGTGAGCGTTCCGCTTCCCAATGTAGGATAAAACTGGATTTATGTACATAGGCCGTTAAAAAGGGGCTGATATACATCCCTCGGGATGGGATCAAGACGAATTACTCAATAATATTAGATTTAGAACGTGACAAGTAAAAGAAATCGGTTTACAATTACTGCAATTTGAGATGAGTCCTCTTCGTTGAGATTTAGTCGGCGTAAGTTAGTTAATGCCTACTGATTTTTAAACGTGGTTGTAATATTTGTCCGATTCTTTTTAAGATTCACATTGTAGGACAATATTTAGTGTTGTAGGTGCGAAAATGGTGGGCTTGACTCCTACCGAAAGGACTGGCCGCCAAAGACAAGAATCAAAAGACAGAATGGTATGGAAAATGGAGAGACGATGGTTGACGATGACGACAACAACCCTGCATGCATGTTGCCCTGCAGTGGGATAATGCAGATATGGGTTTAGATGGGCTGAAGCTGAAACACTGTTCACAATTACAAACTAAAATAAAAAGGGTAATTATTGTAAAAAATCCCAACCATTTCAAATACAAGTAGGTATAAAAATCCTTCACAGTCTACGGCATATAGACGTATGTACGCGGACGCGTTTGCTAGCGCGCGTTGATTTTCACGCTCGCTGTTAGATTTGCCAATCCAGTTAAAAGTGCTTCATTATACCTACAAGATACACCAGTTTAAAGTTGAACTCCTGTTCTATAAACAGTGCCAGTGAATCCATATCATAACTGCAATTGCTGAAGATACAACAGTTTTTAAGTTGGTGCAAAACATAAACTTTTAACATAAACACTATATCTGTCGCAGTCATCCCGCGTTAATACTGGGTGTTGCTACATTGCTCTCACGCATAGCACGCACCCACCACGCACGCGCTCGCATGCAAACCAAGTGTACGTGTAACTCAAACTCAAAGCATTTATTTCAATTAAACCATTTACAGGCACTTTTGAATTGTCAAGTAGTCGGTCAGTCAGAAATATGAAGCTAGTTGCCCATTCCAAAGCGTAGTAGGAACCTATGGAGAAGAACGGGTAAGAAACTGGACACTGATTAAAAAAAAAATTGGTCTTACAAAAATATTAGTTACAACATTAATGTTGATCCTATATGTGAGAACGATGTATAAAAACCGTACACGTTAAGAGCATCCAGAGTACAGCAAAAAATAAATAAAAACAATCCAAAAAAATAATTATTAAAATAAGCCGTAGCAGCTAAGAGATGACCAGTCACAACTGACAGCGCCCGTTCACGATTTTTTTTTTTGTGTATGGCATCTCGTAGTTGACCTTGAGAGGTCGTGAATACTTAACCGGACTATGGCCCGTTCACGAACATGAGTTTTTAACTTAAAAACTAACGGTACCATAAAAACGTTGTTCGAAGCTTGTGTGCAGGATACCAACTGACTGATTAAAATGCACGAACTGCGAAGCTAACTATGACAAAACATGTGTGAACGGACCTACATTTTTGGAATCCTATGTGTAGGAGAGTGTTCAATGAAAGAGGCGTGAACAGGATTACAAAAGGTATAATTATTAAATGAAAACAAATGCGTCACAGCGAACAGTTAAAAACGAAGTTACTAGTAACAGAGAAATGATTTTACTACCAGAAGGGTCACGATGTGATTCTATGAAGAATGATATAAAAAAATCGAAATTAATAAATTACGCGGACGAAATATATTAGCGCGGTGCGGATCAAAGTAACGTGAACGCGCTGTGGTGGCTTCTTGGTTACTGGCTTGATGGACGGTCTCGACTGCCCTGCAGCCGATGACCGCGGGGCGGCGGCGGTGAGGGGTGAAGTAACGGCCGGACAGTTGTGGCAGAAAGCTCGTTCGCACACTAGCACAGAACGCACATTGGCGCGCGTCTGGCGCGCTCCGACTAAACCCAAGGGGTAGGCAGAAACTCTGTGGACACAAAAATACAATGTTAGTGTGGTATTATTAACATGACGCCACAGGACCCCCTTACGAATAAAAGGGCCGCCCTAATAGTATCGTTCAGGGAACCTTACAGTCCGCCTTCAACGAGTAGTAGGCAATGGGCGCGTATCTTGTGTCTTACGACTGTGTGTCTCACTCTCAACGCTATCACGGTATGCATAGGCTGGTTTTACCCTGTCAATCGATACCTTGACAGTTTTGTTATTGAGCACAATGTCGAAAGTCTTGGGACTCCTTGTAATGACCTTGTGTGGGCCACTGTAAGGTGGTTCTAGCGATCCACGAAGCAGTTCTTGACGCAAGAACATATGCGACGTGGTATGCAAGTACTTGTGCTCAAACACCTTATGCTGTGAATGGTCCGATTCTGGATACGGGCGTAGGTCGGACATTCTTTGTCGTAGAGTGCTGACAAAATCTGGATAATCTACCTTCCTGGTTGTTGCGGTAAAAAACTCACCGGGGACGCGTAACTGCTCTCCATACACCAACTCTGCTGGTGAACATTGGAGATCCTCTTTGCACGCTGTCCGTAACCCTAATAGTACCACAGGTAGAGAACTCACCCAATCCTTTGTGCCGTGCGATGGAAACTCTCAATCATACCGTTGCAGGCTGGTTGGTACGCTGTTGTCCTTGCCAACTCGATTCCATACGTCTTTGCTAGGTTTTGGAATAAATGTGATTGGAATTGTCTACCTTGGTCCGTTATTACCTTCTTCGGGCATCCATACCGGGCAATCCACTCCGATACGAACGCTTTTGTCACCGTCTCCGCTGACATGTCAGGAAGTGGAATCACCTCCGGCCATCTGGTATACCTGTCAATGATAGTAAGGCAGTATTTGAAATTAGCAAATACTGGTGTATGTTACCCTTGCAACAAATATTAATGATGCGGTATATCTTTTCAATAAAACTTTGACAGATGCTCAAGAAAACTAGCAACGAAAAAATGATGTCCTAAAAATGGTCTACTCAAGGTACAGAAACTACAACACCTACATTCTGCGTCAGCGCATAGCTCATGATCACGACAGAAAAGAATTGGAAAGGAATAGCAACTAACTAAAAAAGCTTTGACGGACTATTAAAGAAATTTGCCAAGTACCTAAGCAAACCAGCGAAAACCAAGAACTGCTGAAATAAAAAGGAAACAATAATATCTCTATTAATATGTGTAACGTGTATTTTGTCTCAGTTGGTCAGAACCTTGCAACCAACATCTTAAACGGGTGGCCTATTACGGGGACGAACAATGCTTTGGTGTTCAGGGCAAAAAACCACCAAAAGATTCACTGTTTTTACTCCCTACTGACAATAAATAAATTAGTAACATCATAGACAATGTCAAAGACGACAGCGCTCCAGATCTCGGTGAACTTCGGCCTTTGCTCCTAAAATACATAAAGAGATACATACTGGAACCCTTTTTTTTGGGTGGGAAATCATCAAATGACTTCTCCCGCTCTGGGTGGAGCCGGAGGGCGTGTCAGACTTTTACTGACTAAAACCCACCCTTGTATTCCTTCAGTTGCCTGTGCCAGGGCCATGGTCTCTCTTTCGAATTTCCCGCGACCCTGAGGCGTCGGGCCTATCGGACCACGTCATTTAGTGCAGACATCTCTTTGAGGCGCGCGTGGAAAACGACCCGCCGACGACCCGTGGCTGGTCCTTACCGGACGGCGAGCTACCCATTGCTAGCCGTACGCAAGCCCGCGCCTACGGTGGCCGGGAATCTGCAGGCGACTCCCGACGCCCAGGGCGTCTCCTGCGGCGACTAGGGCCGTGAGGGCGGGAGACTCTCGCCCTCACGCGTTCCGCCTCCTCCTTCGCGAGCATTACTGCTTCGCAGATGGAGAAGGCGGCGTTCCACTCCCTCTCGCTCCGTATCATGGCCTGGACCAGGCCGGACGCGAGAGATCGCCGCCGCCGATTGCCTCCGCGAGGACATACCGGAAATGAAAATAGCAGAACGAATCCCTTCCAAAAATAAAAACCCTCTGTGCTACCCGGTTTTCGTCGTTATTGTCCATACGAGTATTCAATGCTTTAAGCAAAAGTTTTATTGTACCGTAGAACTACTCAGAGGCCAAAACTAAACTGAAAGAATGGAAACTGTGTCGGACTTATAAGGAAACTGAAGGTTTACTTTGTAGCACACTCCCTGATTAAATACATACCCTCATCCACACTCCACACTTACTCACTTTAACTGTTTCTTATTTGTTACTTATTGGTTTCTTTATAATCACGTTTTTGTAAAAGAGGAATGCCCATTTTTCACCTGACTGTGTATAGAAATGAAATAAATCTTAAAATACAGCTTATTGCATCGTATATTAATTACGCTAATCACAATGTTAAAGGAAACGCAGGGAAAAAAGATTTTTTAATATTTCATAATGCTTATTCTACGTCAAGAGTAAACATATTAGCATGTTTGAACGCATCTCAACTTCCTTTTTTACGACGTTCCATTTTACATACTGCTACTTGACTTTATTCAAATCGTTTCTGAGTTTCATCCATTATTTTACGTTTTATATTATCAGTAATCATGTTTTATTAGTCTTTGTATAATAAAGATTAATTAAACATCACATCATAATTAAATTAAATAATTATGCAATATGTAATTGAGTTCGGACGGATGAAACGGATTTTTTTGACGTTTGACAGATATTGTTTGACATTCAATTTATAGTCACAATTATCTTGAGTCTAAGCAGTGACATAAGGGCAGTTGGTTTCAAGGAATTCACAAAGTAAAAAAGTCGCATAAGACCGTAGATTTGTATTATTAGGTAAGTATTCGTATTTTAGACTAAACTTCGAGCGTTATTTAATTTGTTCTTGCAATTTTATTTCTTTATATTTGGTAACGGCAAATCCTAACCTAAAAAGAAACATTAATATTTTTCGGACTTCGTAGCGTTAAAATCGTAAAAATTATTATATGACATTATTTTCTAAACATACAGGTAGTCTTTCTACTATACCTTATATCTATACATACACTTTCATAATCAGGTTTTTAAATGTATGGGAAGTGGGCATTGTTATTTGTGAATATATGTAATGAACTAATCAATTTCAATTTTGCGCTAACAAAACACATAAATTTTTTAAATTAGTGTAGAATTTGGGTCACCAAGATACAGGCTGTGCCTAGTGCTTAGTTACTATTTCCTTTTTTTGTTACTTGTTAGGTTAAGAACTGTGTGTAAGTTAATCAAATGATTTTGAATTTATATCTCATCACGAATCGATTCTAATTTATATCTGTCATCCACAAGCGCTGCTACAAATTAATGAATGTCTATGCTTTGCCGAGCACACCTATCTGGGACTTTGAACAATACAAAAGCTTTCACAAATTGTGATAATGAGAAAGTATTTTGTTTTCCAAATTTGTTACGAACAAAGACTTCTCTGACAACGGAGATCGGTGGTTCGAAACATTAATTAAATTTTGATCCGACAATTCCTCATCAACGCACACGTCAATTGCCACGAAATTCAACTCATCTGTAACAGAATATCGTTAATAATATGCTTATGAAATCATAATTCTTTATCAAATTCAAACGAAAATAATAATGAAAAGAGAAGTTTGGGTAGGCGATTATTTGAGTCAAAGGACTCAAATAATCGCCTACCCATACTTCTCATTATCGTTTTTGATGTAATTGGTGAAACAGAAACCGATAATTGGTTTTTGTTCAATTTCAATAATTGTCAGAGTGAAACTTTTGTAGGGTGTTGAAATAAACGTAGAGTTAACGTTTCGTCGTTTGTATTCAAAATTCACATAAGATGAGTAAAGGTGTACTTCTTTTTCAATTATTTTGCCCTGCCCTTGATTTATAGAGCAATTAACTTTGCGTCTTCATAATAATGTATAGCAAAATATTGTCAAAAATATTATCAGCAACAACATTCGGTTCTGAAAGATGTTGTCGAGGAATGTTGACAGTAAATTTAAATTTGTACTCAAGGGAAACGTCGAGATAGTTTAATTAAATTGAATTATCTCACAATCATCTCGCTTATTCATTCAAAAGCAGATTATTTTAAAATCGCCGAATTCAATTAATTAATTTATATTTTGGAAAATGTCGTTACCATCCGAGTTTGTTTATTCCTGATTAGATATGAAAGTTATTTTTAGGATTCCGTACCAAGATGGTAAAAGAATGCATGGTGACTTTGTCTCGGCGAGATTACTAGATTATTTATGTTAGTTCTCAAAATAATCCGTAAACAGGGATTTCGATGCGCAACCTGTTACCATGGATTCAGTTCAGTACATGATAATAGACCCACCTTCCTGCGTTAAAATAGTCGGCTGTTTAAAAAAAAAAACTACGCAGGAGAATCCAGAATCACTTACGGAATCTATAGTACCAGTTTATGTGTCGATGTCCCTGCCACCCTGTGTATGTAAAGGGTACACCAGTGGTACACCTTTTTTTTAGGGGTGGGAAATAATCATCAAATGACTTTTCCCGCTCCGGGCGGAGCGGGTGGGCGTGTCAGACTTTAACTGAGTAAAACCCACCCATGCTCCTTTAGTTGCCTGTGCAGGGGCCCGCAGTATGCGTTTCGAACAACCCAACCCTGGAAGGCATCGGCCCTAACGGACCCCGTCAATTAGTGCTGACATGTTTTTGAGGCGCGCATGGAACACAACGCGCTGTCGACCCGGGCTCCTTACCGAACGGCGAGCTACCATTGACTCCCTGCTGTATTGTTTCTTCTTCTCCCTTTAATCCATCCAAAAGTGGTCTGAAAAAGATCGCTTTTACCCATAAGACCGCCTTTAGTCAAATTTCTACATTAATATCTGTAACTTATATGGTGTAGGTAAATAATATAGATTTTTCTATCTATCTGTCTTAAGTGGTTTCACAAGTAGACAATTTAACTTTCAAATGTCAATATATTCCTTCTTCCAAGGAACCAACCAAACCTTCGGTGCGCGCGTCCGATTTCTTTTCGCGCAACTTTATGTCACTACATAAAGTTGCGCGAAAAGAAATCGCAATGTTGGCAAGACACTTCTTGCCAATATTGCGAAGTTAGTGCAAGAGAAAATTACACACTGTGTTGCTAAAAGCCCCCAGTACGCCTGGCTAGCGTTGCATTTAATTGAAGGCTCGAGCTGACCAACATTGTTTAAAACGACCGCGTCTCCACATGTCGACTAACGTTGGGACTAACAACATGTTCTGCTTCGTAATCATCGAAGGGAACAGTTATTTCGGAACAGTGATGCCGGTTACTGTTTGTAAAGGAACTTAGGAACTGTTATTATTTAACGATTGTCCAACGCAAAGCTTCATTAATAATGGAGGTCGGCTTGTGGCAGCTGAAAGTGTTAGCATTAATGTTTCTCTCCACAGTTTTATTTATAATAGAATAATGAAAACGGGTTGTGACTGGTTTATTTTACATGAAGTGTATTATTAGATGCTTCTTTGTCTAGTGTGACTTTTTATGATAGCTAGGTTTAGCTCATCTTTACAATACAAAATATTAAACTTTATTTAGTTTATTATAAAAAAACATAGTTTATAGTCGTGTGAGAACTATGTATTTGTTGTAGTAAGTATTTCGTACTAATTTTTTTTAGTAGTTAAGTATCTGGGCATAGTGGTGTGTATGTTGTGCTTTTCTTTAAGCAATGGGGCCATTAGGATTGAGTTTAACATGCACTTATTTTTATGTAATAGTTCACTCATTGTTGACGAGCCTAACAATTAAATACATAAAACATGAAATGGTAGATAATAACAATACTCATACATTCCTAATACGAACCAAATATTAAGCTGACAATAAACAGTTTTGGTTGCAAAACAGAATAAACTTCAGTTCCAACACTATTTTCAGAACTTAACTGGTTTACGACTAAATACAGACCGCCTGCTTTAACCAAGAGTTATTTACTCCAAGTTGTAGTTAACTGCGCAACAAGACATGTGTTTCTGTTGAAAAGATTTATAAACATATTTTGAGTTAATTTGGCACACTGATAGAACATGTCCATCCTGGAACGCAGACGAAATCGCTGGCAAAAGCTAGTAAATAATAACCATCAAGTCTGAGAATGTTTTCAGCTAATTGTATTTTTTCCGTTTTTCTGGTCGACTGACAAGAAAAATAGAAAAAAAAAATAGACAAAATCGTAGACAAAATATTAAGTTTGGTCTATTGAATCCCGAATCTCTAGGGACAAATCAGGACGAATTATTGATTGCCATGGGCAACCAATCTGTGGACATCATGGCTATCAATGAGACCTGGTTACGCAAGGGGGAAGAGGACCGCGCTCCAAGTGAATCTGGGTACAAATTTAGGCACGTACCGCGACCTGTGAATACCCGAGGTGAGCGGGGCGACGGAGTTGCATTTTATATAAAGAATGGCATTAACGCGCGTGTAAGAGCTCATCCTGAACACCTTGATGTTGAGCAGCTCTGACTGGGACTGACCATAAACAATAAAAAACTACCAATTGGGACTGCGTACCGCCCGCCTTGGCAGGACTTTGACCTTTTCCTAGACGCCATAACTACCACTATTAGTGCATTAGCCCCGTATGATAACCTGGTACTGTTGGGTGACCTAAATGTTAATCTGTTGGATGCAAACAGCTCAAAATCAGAGCAGCTTACGGATTTTTTAAATTATTTTAACCTTGTTCAATTAGCTCAATCAGCAACACACTTCGTGGGTAACAGTAGTTCGCTCATCGACATCGTATGCACTGATGCTACAACGCGAAATGTTGAGGTGAACTATATCAGTGAGCTCGGCCACCACTCTTTCATTACATGCGAAGCTGTTTTTGAGAAGCCCAAGGTTAAACCTAGGGTGGTTGAGTTTCGCTCTCTTTCAGACATCGTGCCTGATTGCTTCCATACTGATTTGACTATGATACATTGGTCTACTATAGGAGATATGTGTGAAGTCCATACCATGGTACATACTTTAAACTCATACATACTCCAGCTTTTCGATCTCCACGCTCCTATCAAGAAAAAGAACTTCTGCCTGTCTAAGATTCTGGAGCGTGTAGTGTACCTACAGGAGTTTGAATACTTGGAGGCTTATAACATTCTCCCAGAACTTCAGTCAGGTTTCCGTAAAGAAAGAGGCACTGCAACGGCTCTGATAGATGTAGTGGGTAATATCCTGGAGGCACGTGATAGGGGGGAGGGGTCGGTCCTGGTCCTGCTGGATTTCTCATGGGCTTTCGACGCCACTAATACCTATCTACTGCTGTCCAAGCTAACATACTATGACCATGACCTGCCTAGAAACATTAAAGGACAGGAAGGTATTAACATAAAAATCTACGAAAATGTTATAAGAAACTGAAAATATTAATAAAATATTAAGTGACATAATTATCGGAAAATTGATTGGAGCGCCCTTCACATTTTCTGTCTTGAATATACCAACTCAACGCTCGCCATACAAGCAATGTTGATTAGTTTTTGAGGGTTGCGTACTATTGGCATAGCACCGATTCTAATCTGAATGTTAGCACTTTTTAAAGTTATCGTCACAATAGCCAGTCAGCCCCAATCAATAAGCCAGTCAGGCCCACGCCATAATTCTTTTGATTGCCAACCATTTGTTTTCCATAATACTGTATCAATGTGTAGCTACAATTACGTAAGTACCCACTATGTAATTTATCTTCTTCTTCATTGTGAGGCTGACTGTACAGATATTAAATATGCTTGCTTGGTTACATTATGAAAATTACACATTTGAATGTCGCATTTAAACATACACGATCAATCACGAGTGTTTAATATCGAATGAGATGTAAAAATAGATAAAAACGAATCGTTTATAGGATGACTGGTAATTAGTGCCCAATACTTAAACAAATGATTGTACTCATCATATCAAAAAAAATTCCCAAAGGGCATATTTTTAAATGACCAAATGCATGACCCTATCACCCGAATAGAATATTGAGTACCTACCTTATAAGAACTACACCATCAGTTGTTACTTAATTTAAGTAGTTACTTATCCCTTGTTACAAACAAAATGATTGCACTTTTACCATGCATTATTCATTCATACTGTTATTAAAAGAATATAAAAAAAAACATAAATTCAAGTAGGGAACTACAGCCTGCTCTTTACGGGCTGCTTGTGGTGCAGATACTTGAAATTTAGAATTTTTTAAATCTTTCATTTAAAGTTAGAGAAATTAATTGTTTAACAAGTTGATATCCTAGGTCAATTTACCATAATATGCCCTAACAGACAGAGAATGATAGTTGTGATTTAAACTAAATATACTTACGGACAAAGTAAGTTGGTTAATTTTCTTAACAATAAATCCTGACTTAACATTTATTGAACTTGTCGTCACCCCAGGTATCATGGATCCGCAAACGTGACCTCCACATCCTGACCGTGGGTGTCCATACGTACAGCAGCGACGCCCGCTTCGCCGCGCTACACACGGACAACTCAGACGAATGGACGCTGCGGGTGGCACCTGCGCAGCCTCGTGACTCCGGGTCGTACGAGTGCCAAGTGTCCACTGAGCCTAAGATTAGTCTGTCGTTTAGACTTACTGTTGTCGGTGAGTAACGTTTACCTTATTATTAACGACCAGTGACAGGTGGCAGGCGATAATCCTAAAATCTGTATTTTTTATTACAAATCTTTGCTTCATTAAACAACACCTTTACAACACCTCTGCAAATATGTCACATTGTCTAAATGGAACCTTGCATCCTAATTATGTAATCATTAATCAATAGCTTTTGGAGGAAATTGCTTCACATATTTGAAAAAATCGTTAGCTGGCTGTCAAAATGATAGGCATTGCCGTGTTTTGTGCCAATGAATTCCGCACAAAACACAGTTAATATTCCACAACTTTACACTGTCAGCTCTTGAGCGCGATAACGATATGTTGAACGCTGAAGTTTCATTGGTAAAACTCACACATATTGTGTTAGACAATTACCCTGCAGGTCGTTTATTACTTCAATATTTAAGCTCAAACGTCGACTTATTGTCGTGAAACTATTTTTTGGCAATTATATTTAGTTATAAAGGAGTATTTTATACACTACAAGTACGGCGGGCAACCAACATTGCTTAAAGAAAAGACCCTTTGTTGTAGCCGTAAAATTACTAGAGGATTTAAATAAAACCAAACTGAAAATAGATTGCATAAATGATTTAATGTATTTGGATCTCGTTACTGCTGTTTAATAAAGATAAATTAACTACTAAAGTTCCTCCTAATAAAATTGTTAATGAGTCGAAATTTCGACTTGTATATTAATTGTTAGACGCAATTAGGTTCGCCGAGACAGCGAGCCAATACTCCCGACGTCAAACGTTTCTAAATAAACGTTTGACGTCGGGAGTACCAAGCAAATTGACATCGAGAAACTTTTGAACACTCACTCGCTCCCATTCCGTGACTAAATAATTTAGTATGCAATGCAACTAAAGAGCGTTGTTTGTTACAGTATCAAAAGCAGAAATACTATCAGGACCAGAGTTGTTTGTGAGAGCTGGTTCTGACATCAACCTCACTTGCATCGCCAGACACGCTCCAGATCCTCCGAGGTAAATATTTTTCTTAGAAGTTTACCTTTATAAAACTGCATATACTTGTTTCACTTTACGTGCAAAATATGCTTCAGACGGAGCAAACATTATAGCTGTAAAGCCGGGCTCAGAGCTTCACTTCCCGTTTACACATACCTTCAAATGGAGGAAATATAAAGATTTTGCCTCACTTTCGCCTCAAGTAATCGGCGGGAGTTGATTCAATAGACAGACTGTGTGACTTGCCATGTTAGGCGACCGTGTTCTTGAAGCGAGACAATCCATGCACAACTATTTGCTGACAAGAGTACGTGTGATAGGGATTTCAAATTGAATCTGGGTTTGAACACAAGGTGGCGAGAATTTGAGGTCTTGGCTATAAAGCAAACAACATTTTTGAATAGATATAAATCTATAAAAATAAAGTCAGTTTAGTAACACGATTTTATGATCTTTATTTTGTTAGATTAGTCTCCGCCCTGAATAGCAGAATCTCATAAATTTTGTTTGGAACGGCTTTTTTGACTGACGACATTTTAATTCACTGATTTATATAACTTTTTTTTTCGATCATCAAGATGTTTCCTCGCGCATTGGAAAACTAAGAAAATAGAAAACTGAATTTTTCGGCTAGTAATTTATAAAAACTAATAATAGGCGCAATTACATTCCATTGTGAGCCCACATTCGGGTAGGCATCCGAATGGCGACCTTAATACAGACACCCGATTCTCTATTTATTTATACATGTAGTGTTGACGAATTTAGCTGTCGATGGAATTGGACGACGAAGGTAGACAAACTTTTCCAAAGACTAGCGTACCTACATCGTTCATTTACAATTGTTCGTTAGTTTAAATCCCAAAGGCATATGATTGCGGGTGCACGACGAAAACGTATCGCGGCATTATATTACGTATTCGTTTCCTACGAGCAAGTTAGTGTGTTGTTGCTGAAAGATCGTTTTTTGACACCGTTATGTCTAACCCCGGTACCATCATTTTCATGAAGGCCTTTACTGTAGCTGTTACTGGCGGCCACCACTCTTCTAGGAAGTTAACGGTTTACTAGCAGACCTTTTTATGTTTTCTAGGAAAACACACCAACTTACTTTCATTCTTACTTTCGGCATTCGTGGGGATTTGTTTCGTTGGTTTACTTCCTATGTTACAAATATAACGCAAAAAGTGATAGTTAATGGTTTCCATTCCAATTCAATAACTGTTCTATCAGAGATGCCTCAAGGCTCGATACCAGGCTTTTTGTTATTTATTATATTTGTCAATGATGTTGACATGTGCTTTCAAAATGCTTACTTTAGGCTGATGACCTTAATGTATTTTATTTTATTTATTCGGGAAAACAAACAATAACAAATTAAGAATAACAAAAAGATAGGATACAGCAATGTTGCAAATGTGAAATCAACCACGTTCTCCACATACACATGAGACAATCTGGTAAATTTTAAGACGATGAAGCGTTGTTATCAGTAAAAAAGAGGAATATCAATAGTAAAGTATTCATGAAGCTGTTATATAGTTCAGCACAAGTGGAACAAAAGTGTCACATTAATTTTGCAGTTTTGCAACTTTCCTTTTGGTAAAGCAAACAGATCCAAACTGCAGAAATTCTTATTAAAATTGCTCGTAATAAGACTAAGTGACGCACGCAAGCCGGCATTTGTACTACTGGAAGTAGTAGAGAATACAGGTCGTGCGCGCACCACGCGTCCCTGGCATGTTCTGGGAACTATACACGGTTAAATTTAGGTCGTTCTGGAACCGAAAGCCATGAACTCGATCATCGAACTCGAAACGATTGAGACCAGAATTTTCAAAAAATAACAAAAAAAGGCACGAAATTTTTTTTGTTGTTTTTTTTGTTGAAATAATCAGAACTCGAAGTAACGCTTTCTTGCGATCAATGGGTAAGTGTGTAAAATGTATCGACGAATGGCAACACAAGCGAACGGTATCCAAATTTGAAAATTATTCACAATAAAAATAAACTGTAAAGTTGATATTTCGTGTTTTTTATTATAATGGTCTCAATCGTTTCGAGACAAATCAGTAATCATTATAATACATGGACTTCAAAAATGTACGTTGTATGCTTTCTATACACTCAATGTATTTATTGTAGTACGGGTTCCACAAAGGCCTAAATAGTGATCGATATAGATATAAACATGTACTAAGATACTTAAATTCTGTGGCTGATATCATCACAAAGCCGTACATGCGATAAGCATTCCTTTAAGACTTAAGGTCATCTGCGTAAAGTAAAAATATAGAATTTAGAAAGCACAAGTCAATATCATTGACAAATATAATAAATAATAAAGGGCCCAGGATTGAGCCTTGAGGCGTCCCTTATGTAACAGTGATGGAGTTGGAACCAAAACCATTTACTACCAGTTTTTGAGTTTTATTTGTAACATTAAACCAACGGAAGTAAACCAACGAAACAAATCCCCACGAATGCCGTTAAAAGCTAATTTGTCCAAAAGTTATTTATGATCGACCTTGTCAAAGGCTTTACGGAAGTCAGTATAAATAGAGTCCACCTGTACACGTGCGTCTAAATTATTGGATAAATAATCAGTATATTCAATCAAATTAGTAGTTGTGGATCTTATCTTGTCGAACCCATGCTGTTGCTTAATAATCTGATCATTTAGAATCGGATACAGCTGATTGTGGACAAGCCTCTGGAAAGGCTTTGTCAAGATTGACAGAATGGAAATGAGACGGTAGTTCTCAATTTGATATTTTGGACCAGATGTATGGACAGGGGTGATATTGGCTCGTTTCCACACCTCTGGAAAAGTGCCTTGGCTCAAACATCTATTATGAATAATATGTTGTGGGAGACTTAATGCGTCAGCGGTATTTTTAAGGAAGAATGGCGGGATACCATCAGGTCCTGGGCCTTTAAAACAATCTACGGATTTCAAAGCACTGTGTACTTGTTCAATACTGATCACAAGATTGATGACGAGATGACTATACTTAGCTTCGTCGAAGGTCTGCTGCTGCATATCGTTAAGAGTGGAAGGCTCATAAACAGAATGGAAGAAGTTTGAAAATAGATCACAGATTTCATCTGGATCGTTGGACGACTGTCCTTCTTATATTAAAGAAAGTATAGTTAAGTATAGTTAAAGAAATGGAAGCTATGGATTTACGGTTAGATTTAAAAGTCCAGAAATATTTCAACAGACTTTTTGTATAGGCCATAACATGCTTTAGATTCAGTATGAAATCTCGTCCTATAAAGTGAAAACTGTTCGTAATCTGATAAATTTTGATAGACCTTCCATTTGTACCACGCTTTAGTATTATAAAAAAAAAAATGTGTGAATGATGGTGAGAACCAAACAGGATATTTAATAACTCTGAAAATAACTTAATAAACTGTATTTACTGTATCTTCTGCAGACTGCCAATGTAATAATTCGCCCCAGTTAACTTTGTCCAAATCACCATTAATTTCTTCGTAATATAATTCGCCTTACAGTAATTGCACCTCTGTATAGGTTTACGTGTCATGGCTCGTTTAACTAAATTGAAAGAAGCTAATATACATAGGGGTGGGTGATAAGGGTTTGAGGTTAATAATGTGTCAGTGGGTGTTATAAACTCATTATTACTGATTACCAAGTCCAAAATCTATACGCTCAAATTTTCTTATGTTATTATACTGGCAGGCATTAAAAATGGACACAAAGATGCTTATGTGTCTATAAATTGGAGAGTTGCTGCTATTTGAATATTGTATGGTAGAACATGAACCTCCAGCAGCCAACCTATACATTCCAGGGAGATTGTAATCACCAAACAGATAGAAATTTTGAACACTTCCACTCTCAACAACTGCTTGCAAAAGCTCCAAATCTGCAGCATAACACTTTCGGGTGTTTTTGGTAGAATGTATGCTGAACATACGATATCGTACTTTCCTCTTGTCGCGCTCGGGTACGCAAAATGACATGCTCAATGTATTGGTTTAATAAGATAGAAGATTCAATTGTGACAGATCCCAGTCCCTTCAGCATTGCAATAAGAGTGCCACCAGCATCCCTCTTTTGAGTAGCATTGCGATCCCGATCACATCTATACGGAATACCGTGGATTAATAAACTCAGAGTCTAGTATTTCAGGGGTTACCCAAGTCTCCGTGAGTATTATGACATCGTAGCAGTTGGATAAAATGTTCATAAATAGAACATGCAGTTTAGTACGAAGCCCCCTACAATTTTGTTAGTATATTATTAATCTATCATCCATAACCGTAAGTGTACATCGAAGCAGTAATGTTAAAAGTCTGAGCAAGTATATAAGCATCTCTTTTCAGGAAGTGACAAATATGTAGATAATTTTAACATGTACAACTTGGAGTCACGTATCATGAAATGTAACAATAGAAATTAATTAAAATTCTTTTACATAAACAAGTAAGTGTAGAAGATACACGTATAGCTATAATATTGAAAAAACCAAGAAAAATTACAGAAAGCATGAGAACAACACACCGTAAAACTGCAACATTTATGAAAACGCCTATATTAGGCAAACAATATAATATTATTATATCCACGTTATCAACATTTAGTATAAAAACAATTAAAAATAATGTAGTGTTTATTAACCTTTCAATTACGTACGTAATTGAAAGGTTAATAAACACTACATTATAGAGTTCTTTATTCGTCCCTAGTGACAGAATCGCTCTTAGTGGTAGATTCGTCCCTAGTGGCAGCAGCCCCCGGTTTGATTTTACTAAGATCTTGGTGAGACCGAATGGCGAACGACTTTGATTGTTCTTTTTCACGGACGAGTATAGCGCCATGCTTAACCCACACACATCTATAGTTATGAAATGTAGCCACATTTTTACATTCACGAAATAATTGTTTTCTTTTTAACGTGATATGTTCATGAATATATATGCAAAGTGATGTTCCTGAGTTATCCACTTGGTCGGACTTAAGGCCCTTACATAAACGAAAGGCGCTTAGAAAGTTATCACGCAATATGCGTGAGGCCAATTTTACGACAATGTTTTTTGGTGTTTATATTAAAATTTATTTTAGAGCCCATTTTTCCAGCATCGACAGCAGATTTTCATGGCGTCTTTCAGGCACATTATACATCTCCAAGTTGCATTGCCTAGCATTTTGGTCTAAGTAGTCTATTTTCAACATGAGATCATTCATGAAAATCTTTGTGTCATCCTCCTTCCTTTCAATGCGCGTTTTTACATCAGTCTGTTCATCAGACAAAATTTTAACGTTGCTCTGCACGGCAGCTAAGTCATTTGATAAGCAGTCGTATTTTCCATCCAGTTCCGTTAGTTGATTCGTAAGCCAAGATTATTTCGAGCGAATAGGCGAAATTTCGTTTCTAATTTCCGACGTTACCACGGTAATAGCAGGAATCTCGCCTTTGTTTAACCCATCAAAACTATGCTTGACTATCAATCGTTCAACAAGACCTCAATCGTGCTGCAAATTATTTAAATTATTACACTAAAATCTAACTCCAACGCAGTATCTCTAAATGTTGTTGTATTAGTTTCACTATAAATAAAAATATAAATTTACATATATATCCCTATGCAATAGACAGTGTGGCAAGCAGGTTTCTAGGTAGATAGATAATGAAACCAAAGGGTCACTTTACACATTTATTAACTGAGACACAGATTTCCGGGTAGTGGGTTTTAAGGTCTCTAAGCACTTGTTCACTGGCCACTATCGTAGAAAGAAAGGAACGTTACTGCCCTGGGCTTGGCTACGCCACAGCACGTGGTCCGGCGTGAGATCATAGGGCAGGCAGCAGGGTAGAGGAGCGACTCCAGAGGTCACCAGGCGTGGGCAGCACCACGCAGGGATGCACGACCGCGTGTAGGCATGGTCCGCTCGGTAGGGGCCTCAACACGTGGCGGGCAGGTCAGGCGGCAATAGCGGCCGCGTACGTAGTCCGCGTGACTGCGTCTCTCCACTTGTAGGGCGGAGGCAGCAATGACGTCAGTCAGCGGTAGGCAGGATAGTAGCAGCGAAGCCTAATACTGGAACCCTGGAATCAGCGCGAGGCGGGTGCTTCCGTAAGCATTGTGCCAGGACTGCAAACCTCCGTCGATGTGTGCGTCTCCCAGCCGTAAGCCCAAAGCAAGGTGGATGGAGGAAGACTCACCCATCGCTGCGGCTTACAATTAGGTTATGCCGTGACAATGCCGCGGGCATTCTTGGAGGTCCCTCGCCGCGTGGCCAGGCGATTTAAGCGAACAGCAATGTGCAGCGCGGCGAGGCAAGCATAGCGAGAAGCATGCGGACGCATTCACAGAGGTGCAGTAATGGTGACAGGTGATGTGGCAGAAGCCACTATCGGTAATTAGCTTTCTCGACAGTCATAGGGGGGCTGCCGTGAACAATTACTTAGCTGCCAGACCGCGCAGACAGAAATACATAGAGAATGCGATCTGACAGGACACAATTAAGAATAAAGGCAATCACACTGAGCACTTACCCGTTTATCTCGGGGTTATTTAAACGTACTGCTTGATCTTCTTGTTGCGAAGGAAAGAGAACGTAAGTTTTCTTTTTTTTGTATGGCATCTCGTAGTTGACCTTGAGAGGTAGTGACTACTTAACCGGACCATTCTGTGGCTGCCTTAAGCGGACTCAAAGCCTCCAGCCAGGGGCGTAAAACTACTTACATTACTAAGCGAACGCTCGCTAAAGGCACCCCCTGTGTGGTACGGACCTTGGCTTAGGGCGTCGCTGACGGGAGGACAGCAAGATGGGACAGGCTGGATCTGGATTATGTTATTATTATCTGGGGAATTCGGAACGTCGGTCGGTCTGTGTTTGTGCACTGTACCCTACTGCTCCTAGAGTTATGTGGTCATCGCGGTCGGTGAGGACATGCTTGGGACGGCGGACATGACTAATGGAGGAGGGAATATAGCTAGCGGCCTTGACAACCAGAACGTTGCGTTGATTCGCGACGGTCTCGAAGAAACGCTTTGAAATGCGTTTCATGAACTGGCGGATAGTGGGAATCTTGAGGTCAACGTGGAGGATTTCGTTGCGAACGTACCAGGGGGAACCTGTAATCCTACGGAGGAACTTGTTCTGGAGGGTCTGCATTCTATTGAAGCGATAGGGCTTGGCGTGTGCAAAGACTGCACTGGCATAAGTCATGATCTGGCGGATGCATGCTGTGTAGATACGCAATTTGCACTTTAGTGACAATTTGCTACGTGCATTTAGGACGAAGTGGAGTCTACCTAGAGCGAAGGCGGCGCGCAAACGAGCCGCCTTAATGTGCTCTGAGAAAGAGAGGTGTTCATCGAGAATCACACCTAGATATTTGGCTCGCTTCTCCCAAGGGATCCGCGCCGACACATGGTGATCGGTCGAGGGGGACAGGGGGTATAACGCGGCTTCGAGAATAGAACCGCTTGACTTTTGTCGGGATTTACTTCGATTCTCCACTTTCTAAACCAAGCGCCAAGCTTGTTGACTTGGGTTTGGAGAATGCGAGATATCGAGTCTGGATCGCGGCCGGTGTAGTAGATGGCCGTGTCGTCTGCGAACAGGGCCAACTGCGCCTTACTGCACTTGGGCATATCGCTGGTGAATAGCGTGAATGCTAGAGGAGAGATCACAGAGCCCTGAGGGACTCCGGCGCGAATAGGGTGGGGGGAGGATAGCGCTCCTTCGATGCGATAACAGAAGGTGCAGTTCGACAAAAAGTCCCGTAAGATGAGCACGAGACGATCTGGCACACCGAGTTGGTACAGCTTATATAATAAGCCGTTGTGCCAGACTTTGCCGAACGCTTTCGCTATGTCGAAGAAGACAGCACCCATCATCAAACCTCGTTGGAAACCGAAGTTGATGTGTTCGATGATATGGTGGACCTGTTGTACGCACGAGTGTTGGGTTCTAAAACCAAACTGTTCGTTGGAGATAAGGCCTTTTGTCTCGGCGTAGTAAAATCAAAATCAAAATCAAAAGTCATTTATTCAAACTAGGCTGAGAGTCAGCACTTTTCGAACGTCAAAATTACATAAGACAGTCCCCCAAAACGCCCGCCCTTCACCACTTCCTAGTGCTTTAGCTGGGAAGAAGAAGTGGCGCAACAAACTCCCCAGCAGCACAGCTGTCTGTTTAGTTAGAAAACCATTGAATTATATAATTATAAGGTAATCAAAGAATAAAAACCGAAACACAAAAAAAATAACATATTAAATTATCTGCCATATTTAAGCTAGCCACGCCAATATACCCAAAACAGAAACCAATAAAAAAATCAATGAAAAAAAACAACATAACTTAATACACAAATAAAAGCCTCCAGGCATAAGGGGCGTGACATCTTACATATGCATTATTGGATTATTTTTTAAGTAAACACAAATGACAAACCAGGACCATCGAAGTAAAATAAGTTAACAGAACAATTACTTTAACAAAATCAAAACCATAGACAGCAAGACGACCAGTCACCACAAGCAGCACCCGTTCACGAGCATAACGCAAAGATCAGCCATTGCCCCCCTCGCCATATTTGAGGGAAGGAGGCAACCCGATCCCCGACGCTACCGCAAGCAGTGACATCTACGGGAGCATGACGAACTCGCTGCCGGTTGCTTAGGCAAGAATAATTTAAGATCAATTGTCGAGGTCGCTAGCTAACCACTTATTGCAATACAACTCATTGAAAAACATTGTAATGAGCGGATCATGTCAATAATAAATGAAGGTAACTAAAACTAATTGACTTATACAGTCAAATAAAATTAAAATAAATATACGAACTCGTATACCCTGTCAGTATGTAAGCTGATTCTGGAGAAAGAACATAAACATTGTCTTGAGTTAATTACAGCGACCAGCTATTCTTATCGTTTAAGTAGTCGTCAACTGAATAATATGCCTTTGAACAAAGGTTGGATTTTACTTGAGCTTTAAACGCATTAAAAGGCAAATCTAGCAAAGAAGAGGGTAGTTTGTTATAAAAGGTTATGCCTAGCCCAACAAATGAGTTATGAACCTTATGAAGCCGGTGAAAGGGAGCACGTAGTTTGTTCTTATTTCTAGTATTAACGTTGTGAAAATCACTGTTTTTAGTGTATAAGTGTATATTTTGCCTAATGTATAAGATGTTGGCGAAGATAAATTGTGATGCTACCGTAAGAATACCAATATCTTTAAAAAAATCTCTAAGAGAAACTCTGGCTCCTAGTTGATAAATTGCTCGGACAGCTCGTTTTTGAAGGACGAATATATTTTGAATATCAGCAGCTTTGCCCCACAGCAGAATACCGTAGGACATAACGCTGTGGAAATAACTAAAATAGACTAACCGTGCTGTACCAACGTCAGTGTATTGTCTTACTTTCCTGACAGCGTAGGCGTTTGAACTGAGCCTCCCCGCTAGGCTTGATATATGTGGGCCCCACTGAAGTTTGGCATCTACTGTTATGCCCAGAAAAACTGCCGAGTCTACTGTTTCAAGCAGCTCTTTATCTAAGACGATGTTGGGTTCTAGATTTCGAACATTCGGTAAGACGAACTTTATACATTTAGTTTTCTTAGCATTGAGAACTAGGTTATTTGACGTAAACCAATCCGTAACCATTGAGAGTGCACTGTTTACGTCGTCAAACTCTTGTCTATTCCTGTCTACTTTAAAAATAAGAGAGGTATCATCTGCAAACAGTACAACGTCACAGATATCATTTAAATAGTCTCTGAGACGCTTATAATTAAGCCTCTCATAGATTTTGCCGAGGACCTTGAGTAGACTGATGGGGCGGGAACTAGTTGGCTCGGACTTTGGCTTGCCGAGCTTCGGGATACCGATGACGGTGGCTTATTTGAATGCCTGTGGAAAGATGTTATTGCTCAGAGCACCATTGAAGATGGTGGTCAGTAGCATTATCAGGTGGGCAGGGAAAAGTTGGAATACCCTATTGGTGATTCCATCTGAGCCTGAACTTTACGAGCCTTAAGACCTTTGATGAGGTCGTGCACTTTGTCTGGTGTTACGGGGGGCAGTGGATACTCTGGGTCGTCGACGGGAGGGAGGGAGGCCCTATGTTCGATTTCAGCGTCGACCTCAGAGAGGTGAGCTTGGTCTACTGGTTGAGAGCTAGGCGAGCATTGGGCTTCTAGACTGTCGGCTAGAAGCTCAGCCTTGTCGACATCATCGAAGGCGATGGTCTTGTCGGGACGGATCAGGGGGGGCATGGAGACTATTTCTCCGGATCTAAGTTTCCTCTGGAGTTGCCAGAAGGCTAGGTGGATGGGCTCTAGTTCGCTCAGCATCTTGTCCCAGCCGGCGGTACGCAGCTCCTCTATGCGTGTTCTTACAGTACGCTGTAAGTAACGCATATGGGCTTTGTTCGCGTCGCAGGGGAAGTTGCTGTAGGCACGGACAGCCGCGTTCTTCTCATTCAACAGTTCGCGTACATCGTCCGGCAACTTTCAGTTCAATGTCCCTTGAACAATCGCTCAGGACTGATTGTACGTGAGCTGTAAATGAGTCGATCGCGGCCGTCGTGTCAGCGATAGAGTCAAAATGATCGGGGATTGGGTCCAAGTGGGGGACGTGGTGGATTTTAAGCGATCGCTTACTTTCCTCCAGCCTGTTACCACTTTGGTGGGAGGGGGTTGGGTGGAGTCGGGCAGACCTATACGGGGACTAGTTTCATGACTACTGGACGGTTATCAGAAGCGAGCTCTTGTACCACTTCTATAGAGTCCAACCGTAGGTTGACGTTCTGTAGGAGCGCCACATCAAGCACGTCGGCGGTGTGATTGGGATCGGGGGGAAAGTGAGTGGGAGTCATCGGCACGATGACATCGAAATTCTGAGAGGGGGAGAGGTTGAACAAGTGTCTCCCTCTGGAAGAGGTCCTGGTGCTATTCCAGGAGGGATGTTTTGCGTTGAGATCACCCGCTATGATAACGGAGTCACTCAGGCTAAATAGGACAGAGAGATCTTCAGTAAGGAGTTGGAAATTCTCCGAAGTATTAATGGGGGGGAGGTGGGCCGATACTATGGTGATCGGTTGATGACCTGACATGCCAAGCCGACAGCAAGACACTTCCAATCGTGAAAGTGTGGGAGGGTCAAAGGGAATGCAGTAAAGCTCCTTTTTGTAGTAGATAAGGGTACCGCCCTTATGGCAACGCATCCTGTCATTGCGAACTGTACGATAGTTTGCAATTGACGGATTTCGGTAACTGGGCTTAAGGAACGTTTCCTGGACAAGGAGGATGTCGATGTGGTGGTCGCGGAGGAACTCGCTGATTTCAGCGCGTTGCACAGTGTACCGCGTAGAACATGCTAGGTGGACAATATTATTTTATGATATTTAACGTTGCTTTTATATATAAGTAGTCATGTTGAGGCATTATTAATAGTTTTTGGTATGATTTTGTAATAAAAAACAAAAAAAAATGTAAAAACAGAAAAACATATTTAAAAATAATAAACAAACAACAAAAATGCATTAAATAAATAAATACCTACTGTACAAACTAACTTAACCTAAATCATCAGAATCATCATCAAAATCTTCTGGTGAATCGTCATCATTTTGTGGTAATGTGCGACAATATGATGACGTTTCCGGTCTTGATGCTACTATGGTCGGGCTTACGATTAACTTTAATACTTCTGCACAATTTTTTTCCGGCTTTTTTCGGGGAATCTCACGAAGGCCATTGATCAAAGGGTCAGATGTTATTATTAACATGGACAGCAAGTCTCTATTCGTGGCAACACGTGAGCACTAGCGGGTGTTGTACTCCCTAAATCTGCGGCAATCTTTGTTACGTGCTTCTTGAGCCTCTTCGGAAAGTTGCCCAATTGGAAGCAATGCCCCTTTGATGACCTCAGTACTGTGTACTAATATTCTATCTCGAATCTATATAGTATGCTAAGGCTTCGTCACTAATTAACTGCCTAGGATTAACGGAACTGGTATTTTCTTTTGACTTAATAATATTATCTGGCTTTTCACTAATGTCTATAATCACATGGGCAACTTTTCTTTGCCCTGCTGAACGCATAGCAATTTCGGCAGCAGTCACTAATTCACTGGCACTTCGAGATTCTACGAGATCCACGACTCGACGTTTCTTCGTCTTAAACGACGATTCCTCGAAATCTTTGCGAGGTCTTCCTGCAGATGTCACAACCTCACTCGATGTTGAAGGTTGTGGGGCTAAAGAACTCACAGTAAACTGTATGTCTCCTTCATCCAGCCAAGTCTTATTTCTAATTAAAAAACGCTCCTTCGATTTTCCCGAAGCCAACCATTTGGCTTCAATCTTAGAGAAAAGTTGGATATTTTCAACTTTATTTCTCTTTGGCTGCTTTCAGTAATGTCACCAAAGTGAAATTTTGAAGAAAGATAGTCATAAATACGCGATCTTTTATCATTCTTCGTGTGTTTCAACCACTCTTCAAAAAATGTTACCCTTGAAATAGAGTAAACGTGTTCTGAAAAAAAAAATAAAAAAAAATTGTTGTACTGAAGTGTGCTGAACAATATGTGTATTTTTACAAACTACACAGTTATACCTAAAATATATCTAAAAACTAGCCCGAATAGAGGCGAATCAATTTATTTCCTGAACGTTCAAAGTTTTCCACAGAATTTGAGTATCCTAGTACATAATAACAGTCGCACATATAACAAAAGAAACTATACATAGCATGCATAAACTCACGCCTTCTTTCCATGGGGGTAGGCAAAAACCACAGAACGCCACCTGCTACGTTCCTTACATACTCCTTTTGCCTCGTTTACGTTCATATATCTGGTCATACACGAGCGCCGGTAGAAAGTACTTCGCACCTGACCTTTCTGAAGAACATCACCAATAAGGTCACTATATGTCTTCCTAGGGCGTCCCCTCCCGGCGTTTCCACTCACATCTGCCTTGTAAATACCTTTTGTTAGTCTCCTTTCATTCATCCGCTCAACATGACCAAACGCTCTTACTTCTACGAAGATAACCGACTCCAATTCCGGCCTTGGCGACACTGGGGGTTGATTAGTGGCGCTTATTTTACATTTGCTGCATCGCCACGTTAGCTTTCTGTCACCCAGCTTCCGATATCCGGTTTCCGTTATTCCTGCACAGTGGAAGTGTAGTTCCATCGGAAATTTGTTCTTCACAGGCGGCACAATTGAATGTGTTCATGACTAATCCGGCCCCGATAAAGATTCTGGGTTCGCTAAAATGTTTGAGATACGCTGGAATTACAGTCAAACGCAGTAGATGTGGGTAGCAAAAGTGACCGTACGGCACAGAGCCTACGACGGAACTGAGAAATTTTCTTATCGCTGATCAAAATGAGGTTGTCTACCTTTAAGTGATTTTCTTAAAAACATAAACTGCTTTCTTTGAGTTCAAGGCGTACTTTTCTTGAAAGTCCTTTTTTATGACATAAGCAATAACTCGTATGATTGTTTGGACACGGGTAACAAGTTGTGTTATATAGTTCCCAGAACATGCCAGGAAATCGTGGTGCGCGCACGACCTGTATTCGCCACTACTTCCAGTCGTACAAATGCCGGCTTGTGTGCACCTCTTCATCGCCTTACGAGCAATTTTAATAAGAATTTCTGAAGTTTAGATCTGTTCGCTTTACCGAAAAGAAAGTTTAGACTCATATTACTTTTCATACTAAAAGATTAATGTGACGTTCCATTTATGAAAGATGTGTTGTTCCACTAACTATTAACATTCCTCTTTTTTTTTGTTTACAACGCTATATAGTCTTAAAATACCAAATTGTCTCATTGTGTATCTGTGGAGAACGTGGTTGATTTCAGATTTGTAACAATTCTGTATCTTATCTTTTTGTAATTCTTAATGTGTAAGTATTTGTTTTCCCGAATAAATAAAAAAATAACTTTAAAAGTCACGTAATTCGCCGGTTAATTGCGGACGTTATGTGGCGACCATATCCACCATGTCCATATTTTGTGCAGTTTTATCTACTGGTACCGAGGCTCGAACGTGGTGAACTACGCTCAGCGCGGCGGCATCAGCGTGGAGACAGAGCAGCGCACGCGCACGAGTCGCCTGCTCATCGCACGAGCATCGCCGCGAGACTCCGGCAACTATACCTGCGCACCGAGCAGCTCCGGTAAACTGCCATTATTACACTAGTTTTAAAACGGTACAGTCACGTCCATAAACGCAAAATTTATTGGCAATATTCTCTTGCAGAAACGATTGATTGACTACTTTGAGGCAGGAACTATTTTAACCTTGTCTATGTTTGTAACACATCAAATATCTATCAATACTTTTGGAGGAAACAACTTTAAAAATTTGCTCAGTGTAAACACATGCGTAAATAACTTAACGGTTTAATTTTGAGTTTCAACATAGTTTACACTTTTTTTTAAGCCAGAAATATGACTCAGTTTAATTAGGTGCAGCAAAAAAAAATCTTAACGACGACCTCGACGTGAAAAAGCTAATCGCTTGCTTTTGTTCTGTGTTCTGTTATTTCTGCAAAAGGCTTACAGCTAAGCTACTTTACGCGGTTATTTTATTATTTTGTCCCCACGGGACATGCGGTTGTCATATAAAATATACATGCCACAATGGTCGTCCATCGGGTATTTTATGGCATACCTTCATTTTTCACTCAGCTTACTTCACTATATCTCTGTCCATAGCTGTGTTAAAACCATTTGTCTTTTTCAACGCCTTTCCCCCTCAAGTACTGAATCAACGTGTTCAAATTCACTGTGAACTCGGCGTTCTTATCGTCCATTTGTATTCCTTTCACGCCATTAGTATATTTTCCGCAATTTTCCTTTTTTCTTAAAGAAAAAAATTCAAAAACGTGCGACTTGGCGGCATGTAAATTGGAAGGCCTAACATTGCTTTTTGAAAAACCTTTTCGTGATGTATATTTGACGTATGATTTAATTTCCGGTGGGACATTTTCGTAACATTTTCATTTCCTATACGATGTCAAGTGAGTTTTTTTGTAATAGATTCAGCATCTGTGGTGGTCCACGTGGTGAGTGGGGAGCGACCAGCGGCGATGCAGAGCAACTCCAAGAGAATATCACCGATACCACCACTATTACTCCTTCCCAGAACAAGTCAATTGAAATCATTCTTAACCACAATCATGCTCTACATTTTATTAATGTCCCATTACATTTCAACAAATTGTCTCAAAAATATCAGGTTGCTGTGGAACAATAACTGTATAAGAAGATTTGTGACTAGATGACCAGCTCTAGCCAATGTTGGTAATGTGGCATAAAATGCACAGCACAAACATTTTAGTAGGATTTTTAATTAGCTGTAAGTCAAACTGACGTATAAAGAAACGAATTATTGTAGTAAGCATCTTTTTATTACGAGAACTTTCCTAACAATTGAGTTTTCAATGCATATGATATTATTTTGTTGTATAATGAGTTAATGTTTTATTTGGTACTTGACAAACATGTAAAAAATATGAGTTTTTCAGAAACTTTAGATAATTAACACTTAATTAAACTATGTTTTACTGGTTTGTTGATTTTTTTAAGTTAAGATTTACGTCATCATAAAATTATTTTAAATGACTGAGTAGAATTTTGTGATTCTTAAAATATTTTGTTTCAGTATGATCTACAATAGCATTGTTTTAAATTCATTTATTATTTCATTAAATTCTTATAAAAACATTTTTAATAAAACTGTTTGTTAAAAGCAGAATCCTGGCTAAAGATGCTCTATGTATAGTAAAGAAAAACGAAATCTATCTATTAAGTTCTTGTGCAATCAATATGTAGAATTACGTAATCATTTTAAAATAATAGAATCTATTGTTAATAAACATCTACTGATAAAGTTTAACGTAAATTTCTGACAATGCAATTTTAATTAATTTACATGTTGTTTCCCCAGTCATATTTCATTTTGAGTCTGTAAATATAATTCATTATAATTAATGATAATTACGAAACGTTAATGTTAAAATTCACAAGGGTAAATCGTTGAATTTATACAAATGGAGGCTTAAGCATTAATTAAAATTTTGCAATTTATGAACGGCAAGTATTTGTTTAATCGAACCTCTAATCATTCTCATTTTGCGTTCTTAAAAATATTATTGTACACTCTAATATAATTATTGGGGCCCTAAAAATACTAAAGAGTCAAGTAACTGCGACACAAAAACAACATGTACAACATCTTAAACCTGTACCTACATTCATAGCAAATAAAGTTCTGATTCTGATTCCAACTTGAATGTAGGCGCATTTGGTAACAGTTCTAACATAACCTTACCCGTTTGGTCGAGTTAAAGTAGCTTAGTATGATAATACTGCGACCAACTGTGAGTAAAGGCCAGAAAGCTAAATAGAGGCTCTATTATTTAAAAAATGGGCATCATAAGAAGCTCAAAAGTTTTTAAAGGTTCATTAATTTAAAAAAGGGTCCATAATTAGAAAGTTTAAGAGGATCAGTAGAATATTTCCATTTTTGAATTATGTTAGTTGGTGGCTACGAAGAATCCGTAGCACATGCTACGTAGAGTGCTACGAGAATTTACTATTACTATGCTAAAACGATATTTTAAATATGCTACGATTACTTGTTTGGAGGCGGCCTGTGCCCCAGCAGTCCAGCAAACGTATTTAGGCTGTGCGCTGACCTAGCCAAAACGGTCTTTAGGTCAGACTACTAGAACACATGGACAAAACTGTTAATACTAAGTTTGAGCGTAGACGTTAACGAATTAATTAAAACTACTGCCTCACTATGTAGAAATTCAACAGTTTACATCAGTTAAGTCTAGAATAATGTAAATAGTCCCATCTTTTCATAATATTTTCATTCAACATAAAGATAGAATTTGATTTTATTTTGCTAACAAATTATAATTGTACTAAAACATGTTACCCAGCTGGAATTTTTTAGTTAATTTTAACTCAAATTTAGTTTTAGTAAAATAAATCTGTGAATACACAATATAGAACAATGTAAATACAGTTTGTAAATAAATACGTTTTACGTGTTATTTGTCGTTGAGTTTTACTTTGTTAACATTTCTAATACTTAAATGTTGAACACACGCTTTGAATATATTCCATCCCTCAGAAAAATTTTCAAAAGCGTTAAATGGTGGCGTTTTTATTTTGCGAATCGTATTATCTGAGTAAAAAAGTGGGTTTCCATCCTAAAAAAAAGGGAGTTTGTTTGTTACGCTATCACGCTAAAACGGCTAAACGGATTTAGATGAAATTTAGCACATGGGTAAACCATGGTTTGAATTAGGACATAAGATACTTTTTATCTCGATATTCCTATGGTATCGAAACTTTAGCAGATCAAACAACAATTCAATTTATAATGCCTAGATGAAATCAAGTGACGGTGAGTTTTTATTTCCAAACGCACATTTATTTTTTCCAAATACGTTCTTTTTTCACACGTGCCGAGTTCCATGTAACTTATATTTTACAGCGAAAACATTTCATGTTTACTCGTAGTATGTTTGTTGGTTTTTGTTTCACGCTAAAACAGCTAACTGGATTTGATTGAAAATTGGCATATGGGTAAACTACGACCTGGAGAAGGACATAGGTTACTTTTAATCCAGGTCCGCGGATGAAGTCGCGGGCAACATGTAGTTTAAAATAAAACACCAACTTAATGCCAACATGTCTATAAGGACCCCACATGAGGAAATACTTTAAATTTGTTAAAACACCCTTTGTAATACGGAAAAAGAATCATGGCTGAATAATAATTAACTTTTTTATCAAATCATAAAAGGTAACAGATGGGTAATGTCCATGTCATGCAATGTGTTGAACTTATGAGTAAGTGCTTCATATAACCTGACAGACAAACTGAGCACGAGAGTCAAACGGTTTACAAAATAGTAGGGGTATAAATAATTGTGGTTCTAAGAAACATTACACAAAAATGTCTATGACAGCTACGCAAAACAATCATTTTTATCACAGGAACTTGAATGTTACGAAAGGACAAAGTTAACCAACATACAACACACAATTTTTCACAAGCAACAAGTTATAGCTTAACAAAACATCAAAAAGAAACCGTCGTTCAATACGTAATTTTCTCGAATGCCACAAATGGATACCTACAAATTCCACTCGCTAAGTTATAACAACATGCAAATTATGAGCACACACGCACATCAAAGGCTTGAAGGGGTCTATCAGGTGCTTACAAAAAACATGTCGGTAGCATTAAACTCCACCGGCTCGAGTTTACTTTGTTATTTTTATCCTCGTTATTTTTACCGTATGAACAAACACGAGTACCTAACTCAATAAATCGAACCGTTCAAGAATCGACCCCATTTCCGATTAATCGCATAAACTCGATAGACAAATAAGTCCTCTCGAGAGGACGAAACTTGAATACAAGAGATCTCGGCAACTCCCACAGCGGCACTTGACTCGACTATCATCGCAGCAGGCAAATGAAAAAAAAACAGGTCGCAAACATGGTTTCACGAGGCCTTTACTTATTTACTTGAGGCGGATATTCTTTGGAAATCCTGCATTGTGAAGTGTTTTCCGAGATTATCCGGAGATAACCCTTGTTTTATCGCGGAAATTAGGGCGTCTTAAAATGTTGTGGAGATACGCGCGACAGCCGCACACACACCTGAAAACGAACGACTTGTGTCTGAAGATTTGCACATTAGACGGGAAAAAACACGTCTGATGCGTGATTCGACAGATTATATCTCTTGCTCATCTCAAACAAGAGTGACTGTAAGAGACGATACTCGTACGTACTCGTTGGTATCATTAAAATTTTCAAACCGCGGATTAAGGTCAAACACCGCGTTTACTTAAGAGACTATTTCGAGCAACGACATCTGTGTGATGTGAATAAGTATTTGGGTTAACCACCTTCTTATTCAAATAAATTCAGATATCCCAGGCATTCAACTTGAAGTTGATTATTCAGCTGTACCTAGCCTGTCTAGTTCCTGAAAGTGAGACAGTATCATATCACCGTATGCAGTGAGGTTAGTTCCCCCCTCTGTAGACCTATGACATTCTCGTTCATAGATTGAGTCCAGCTCATGCGCTGCACACCACCGGCACCGGTCCGGCGGGGACCCGGCTTGAGGCCCGATGGCCCAAGCTCCTCGGTGGCCGGTCTCTCCCGTGCCGACGAACAGGTGATGGCGACTTCGGCGGGGAAAAATACTCGTCGCTCGAGCTCGACGCAACTACCGCGGCCGGTGTCGTCACAGCACTCACGGTGGGGATGGATACCGGCGGAGGCGAGCGATTACAATCAGGTAAAGGCCATATTGTGGCCAAAGGCGATCTAATAAGTAATAAAAATAAATGAACACGAGTGGCTTCTAGTAGGTAATAACTAGGTAGGTATAAACAGAAGTAGACTTCTTATATATAAAAATCAATTGCTGTCCGTTAGTCTCCTAAAACAAAAAACGGTAAACCGTTTTTTTTTGTTTGTTTTGTTTGCTCTATTTCAATGGCAGATTTAATAAAAAAGAGGCATTGCAACGCATGACGGGTATTAGCTAGTTACTTATTAAAACTAGCTCTTTGCTTCGACACTTTAAAAAAAAAAATGCGAGACGAAGCTCTAAAAATCCTTTCATAATAACGAAATACGTTTTTAATTAGACCGTACCATGTCTGACACTTTTTTTACACACGTTCCTCCTACTACTCATATATGTATCTAAGTGAGCAAACGCGTCTCGTTTGCCTTAAAATTTCACCTACGAAGGGTAATTTTCCGGTTTGTGAATGTCGCAAATTAGGCTTTAATTAAAATTATGACAAAAATTTACGTCATTACTTCGCCGTCCTTTGTGATCGCGACCTTTTTGAGATTTTATCGCTTCTCTTATCTTTTCTGACGAGAAAGGGACTTGAAAAAAATAATAATAACACCAAACAATATTTTCACTGAGCTGAAAAGACGGTGGGAGATTTTATTAAATTTTTGTCCACAATTATACCTTTTTGAGATAGCTGCGTTCACTTCGTAATGATCTGGGCTTATCCTTTTCGGATAAGCTTAAAGAACGCCAATGTTTACTGGTGGGCTTGTTCAAAAATATAACAGAACAGATTATTTATTGCGTCCGTTTCGTCATTCTTTAGACACGCGAATTAATATTAAGCTATTTTAAAATAGTTCCTTCTTGGAATAATAACCTTTATGAATACGCTCAAACGTTATTTTGGCGCGTGGCCAAAATAGAAAATTATCTTGATTTTTAAGTGAGAATTGAGTTTCATTTGCCTGTGCCAAGGCCACGGTATCTCTTTCGAACAACCCGTGACCCTGACAGGGCCAACAGCGCCCCTTGTCAAAGTCATTTGGGAGTCAGAAGATCCTTGTGGTCGTGAATGTTATAATGATCGTCATTTGTGGTCATAATCCTCGTTTTATCTAGCAGAAGAATGCAGCATGTCATCGCGTAAATATGGGTTTTCAATGCGTGGCAGAGGAGCCGCGATCACGACATGAATGCCTCCATACACGACGTACAAGAGAATGTTTAATCATACGAGGTACGGTCCGCATAAATCTTTTATATGAAGGTATTAAATAAGTGGAAGATGCTATGGGAAATTGGTCCTGTTTAAGAAAGATATTGGCACAAAGTAATTTGTATTTTATAAATACGGATTTTTCCTCTCGTCGTTGGTATTATTGTTATTTCTGAAAGTTATACTCTATAATGTAAATACAAACAGCATTAACATACACGTATAATATTGATGCATAACATAGCATAATCAGCCTATAACGTTCCCACTGCTGGAACACAGGCCTCCTCTCTATGAGAGGTAGTGAGCCGTAATCGACCACGCGGGCTCAGTGCGGGTTGGTAGATGTCTTCGTATTTTTGGTTCTAGGACATGCCGGTTTCCTCACGATGTTTTCCTTCACCGTTTTGAGAGCAGTGGTGATTAAATTATTTACACAAAGTAAAGCGCCTGCTTGGGTTCGAACTCACGACCTTCTTCTCGTAAGTCGGGACCGTTACCACTGGGCCACCACTGCTAATATTGATGAAAACAAGTTAAATCGTTCGTGAAATTAATGGCAAGAAAATGTAGATAGAATATTCTGTTTTGTATTTTTCAAATAATTGGTTTGGGGAAAAAAACAACAGTTTCTCGAAATGCGATTGTGGAAGTATGTTGAGGATATTGATTTTTTTTTAAATACCTAAGTAATTGGATGTTTTCTCAATTCCTAATAAGCCATGAGCTCGATCTTGGTATCCTGTAGACTCCAAAAAAAATGGAAAGATTGTTGATTTGAAAATACAACTAGACTTTTATAACCGTCAAAACTTAAGAACGTTCGTAAATGATAAATGATTTTAACTCAAAGATCACGGTCTCTTTTAAAGTCCAGACATAATCTTGGTCAGGTACGTTTACAT